>OX637864.1:26387072-26987072 GCA_951802705.1 Netelia virgata | reverse complement strand
ATATATATGCATCTGGGTAATATACGCCCAGTCATCTGTAAAGAAATATGTATTATACAAAAATGTATTTCTTGCAATCATATTACATGATAATCAGTTCTTATAAACTGATACTCTCTCCGTTCGTTTTAGCGAACGGAGGAGGACAGCGACAGGCGTTACTGTGATCTCGCTCTTTAACCGTGCAAGTGTGGTAAGTAACATAGTTTACAATTAATCTGTAAATAATTTGTAAATATATTCTGGAAAAAAAATATTTGTAAAAATTAGTTTATGGCATGTTGCCATATCATTCGGGTCCCGTAAATGATACGGGCCTCGTGCCGCGCGCACGATATGCGGCTACTCGTGTTCCCCCTCTGCCACTCTCCGCAGAGCTGGCAAAAAGTAAACACGATCGGTATGCTTTAGCTATGCATATATATATGCATCTGGGTAATATACGCCCAGTCATCTGTGAAGAAATATGTATTATACAAAAATGTATTTCTTGCAATCATATTACATGATAATCAGTTCTTGTAAACTGTAACTCTCTCCGTTCCTTTTAGCGAACGGAGGAGGACAGCGACAGGCGTCACTGTGATCTCGCTCTTTAACCGAGCAAGTTTGGTAATTAACATAGTTTACAATTAATCTTATAATAATTTGTAAATATATTCTGGAAAACAAATATTTGTAAAAATTAGTTTATGGCATGTTGCCATATCATTCGGGTCCTGTAAATGACCCGGGCCTCGTGCCGCGCGCACGATATGCGGCTACTCGTGTTCCCCCTCTGCCGCTCTCCGCAGAGCTGGCAAAGAGTAAACACGATCGCTATGCTTTGGCTATGCATATATGTATGCATCTGGGTAATATACGCCCAGTCATCTGTAAAGAAATATGTATTATATAAAAATGTATTTCTTGCAATCATATTACATGATAAACAGTTCTTATAAACTGATACTCTCTCCGTTCGTTTTAGCGAACGGAGGAGGACAGCGACAGGCGTTACTGTGATCTCGCTCTTTAACCGTGCAAGTGTGGTAAGTAACATAGTTTACAATTAATCTGTAAATAATTTGTAAATATATTCTGGAAAAAAAATATTTGTAAAAATTAGTTTATGGCATGTTGCCATATCATTCGGGTCCCGTAAATGATACGGGCCTCGTGCCGCGCGCACGATATGCGGCTACTCGTGTTCCCCCTCTGCCACTCTCCGCAGAGCTGGCAAAAAGTAAACACGATCGGTATGCTTTAGCTATGCATATATATATGCATCTGGGTAATATACGCCCAGTCATCTGTGAAGAAATATGTATTATACAAAAATGTATTTCTTGCAATCATATTACATGATAATCAGTTCTTGTAAACTGTAACTCTCTCCGTTCCTTTTAGCGAACGGAGGAGGACAGCGACAGGCGTCACTGTGATCTCGCTCTTTAATCGAGCAAGTTTGGTAATTAACATAGTTTACAATTAATCTTATAATAATTTGTAAATATATTCTGGAAAACAAATATTTGTAAAAATTAGTTTATGGCATGTTGCCATATCATTCGGGTCCCGTAAATGACCCGGGCCTCGTGCCGCGCGCACGATATGCGGCTACTCGTGTTCCCCCTCTGCCGCTCTCCGCAGAGCTGGCAAAGAGTAAACACGATCGCTATGCTTTGGCTATGCATATATGTATGCATCTGGGTAATATACGCCCAGTCATCTGTAAAGAAATATGTATTATATAAAAATGTATTTCTTGCAATCATATTACATGATAAACAGTTCTTAAAAACTTTTACTCTCTCCGTTCGTTTTAGCGAACGGAGGAGGACAGCGACAGGCGTCACTGTGATCTCGCTCTTTAACCGAGCAAGTTTGGTAATTAACATAGTTTACAATTAATCTTATAATAATTTGTAAATATATTCTGGAAAACAAATATTTGTAAAAATTAGTTTATGGCATGTTGCCATATCATTCGGGTCCTGTAAATGACCCGGGCCTCGTGCCGCGCGCACGATATGCGGCTACTCATGTTCCCCCTCTGCCGCTCTCCGCAGAGCTGGGAAAGAGTAAACACGATCGCTATGCTTTGGCTATGCATATATGTATGCATCTGGGTAATATACGCCCAGTCATCTGTAAAGAAATATGTAGTATACAAAAATGTATTTCTTGCAATCATATTATATGATAATCAGTTCTTATAAACTGATACTCTTTCCGTTCGTTTTAGCGAACGGAGGACAGGGACAGGCGTCACTGTGATCTCGCTCTTTAACCGAGCAAGTTTGGCAATTAACATAGTTTACAATTAATCTTATAATAATTTGTAAATATATTCTGGAAAAAAAATATTTGTAAAAATTAGTTTAAGGCATGTTGCCATATCATTCGGGTCCCGTAAATGACCCGGGCCTCGTGCCGCGCGCACGATATGCGGCTACTCGTGTTCCCCCTCTGCCGCTCTCCGCAGAGCTGGCAAAGAGTAAACACGATCGCTATGCTTTGGCTATGCATATATATATGCATCTGGGTAATATACGCCCAGTCATCTGTAAAGAAATATGTATTATACAAAAATGTATTTCTTGCAATCATATTACATGATAATCAGTTCTTATAAACTGATACTCTCTCCGTTCATTTTAGCGAACGGAGGAGGACAGCGACAGGCGTCACTGCAATCGCGCTCTTTAACCGAGCAAGTTTGATAATTAACATATTTTACAATTAATCTTATAATAATTTGTAAATATATTCTGGAAAACAAATATTTGTAAAAATTAGTTTATGGCATGTTGCCATATCATTCGGGTCCTGTAAATGACCCGGGCCTCGTGCCGCGCGCACGATATGCGGCTACTCGTGTTCCCCCTCTGCCGCTCTCCGCAGAGCTGGCAAAGAGTAAACACGATCGCTATGCTTTGGCTATGCATATATGTATGCATCTGGGTAATATACGCCCAGTCATCTGTAAAGAAATATGTATTATATAAAAATGTATTTCTTGCAATCATATTACATGATAATCAGTTCTTCTAAACTGATACTCTCTCCGTTCATTTTAGCGAACGGAGGAGGACAGCGACAGGCGTCACTGCAATCGCGCTCTTTAACCGAGCAAGTTTGGTAATTAACATATTTTACAATTAATCTTATAATAATTTGTAAATATATTCTGGAAAAAAAATATTTGTAAAAATTAGTTTAAGGCATGTTGCCATATCATTCGGGTCCCGTAAATGACCCGGGCCTCGTGCCGCGCGCACGATATGCGGCTACTCGTGTTCCCCCTCTGCCGCTCTCCGCAGAGCTGGCAAAGAGTAAACCCGATCGCTATGCTTTGGCTATGCATATATATATGCATCTGGGTAATATACGCCCAGTCATCTGTAAAGAAATATGTATTATACAAAAATGTATTTCTTGCAATCATATTATATGATAATCAGTTCTTATAAACTGTAACTCTCTCCGTTCGTTTTAGCGAACGGAGGAGGATAGCGACAGGCGTCATTGTGATCTCGCTCTTTAACCGAGCAAGTTTGGTAATTAACTTATTTTACAATTAATCTTATAGTAATTTGTAAATATATTCTGGAAAAAAAATATTTGTAAAAATTAGTTTATGGCATGTTGCCATATCATTCGGGTCCCGTAAATGACCCGGGCCTCGTGCCGCGAGCACGATATGCGGCTACTCGTGTTCCCCCTCTGCCGCTCTCCGCAGAGCTGGCAAAGAGTAAACACGATCGCTATCCTTTGGCTATGCATATATATATGCATCTGGGTAATATACGCCCAGTCATCTGTAAAGAAATATGTAATATACAAAAAAGTATTTCTTGCAATCATATTACATGATAATCAGTTCTTATAAACTAATACTCTCTCCGTTCGTTTTAGCGAACGGAGGAGGACAGCGACAGGCGTCACTGTGATCTCGCTCTTTAACCGAGCAAGTTTGGCAATTAACATAGTTTACAATTAATCTTATAATAATTTGTAAATATATTCTGGAAAAAAAATATTTGTAAAAATTAGTTCAAGGCATGTTGCCATATCATTCGGGTCCCGTAAATGACCCGGGCCTTGTGCCGCGCGCACGATATACGGCTACTCGTGATCCCCCTCTGCCGCTCTCCGCAGAGCTGGCAAAGAGTAAACAAGATCGCTATGCTTTGGCTATGCATATATATATGCATCTGGGTAATATACGCCCAGTCATCTGTAAAGAAATATGTATTATACAAAAAAGTATTTCTTGCAATCATATTACATGATAATCAGTTCTTATAAACTGATACTCTCCCCGTTCGTTTTAGCGAACCGCGGTGGACAGCGACAGGCGTCACTGTGATCTCGCTCGTTAACCGAGCAAGTTTGATAATTAACATAGTTTACAATTAATCTTATAATAATTTGTAAATATATTCTGGAAAAAAAATATTTGTAAAAATTAGTTTATGGCATGTTGCCATATCATTCGGGTCCCGTAAATGACCCGGGCCTCGTGCCGGGCGCACGATATGCGGCTACTCGTGTTCCCCCTCTGCCGCTCTCCGCAGAGCTGGCAAAGAGTAAACACGATCGCTATGCTTTGGCTATGCATATATATATGCATCTGGGTAATAAACGCCCAGTCATCTGTAAAGAAATATGTATTATACAAAAATGTATTTCTTGCAATCATATTACATGATAATCAGTTCTTATAAACTGATACTCTCTCCGTTCATTTTAGCGAACGGAGGAGGACAGCGACAGGCGTCACTGCAATCGCGCTCTTTAACCGAGCAAGTTTGGTAATTAACATATTTTACAATTAATCTTATAATAATTTGTAAATATAATCTGGAAAAAAAATATTTGTAAAAATTAGTTTAAGGCATGTTGCCATATCATTCGGGTCCTGTAAATGACCCGGGCCTCGTGCCGCGCGCACGATATGCGGCTACTCGTGTTCCCCCTCTGCCGCTCTCCGCAGAGCTGGCAAAGAGTAAACACGATCGCTATGCTTTGGCTATGCATATATGTATGCATCTGGGTAATATACGCCCAGTCATCTGTAAAGAAATATGTATTATATAAAAATGTATTTCTTGCAATCATATTACATGATAAACAGTTCTTATAAACTGTTACTCTCTCCGTTCGTTTTAGCGAACGGAGGAGGACAGCGACAGGCGTCACTGTGATCTCGCTCTTTAACCGAGCAAGTTTGGTAATTAACATAGTTTACAATTAATCTTATAATAATTTGTAAATATATTCTGGAAAACAAATATTTGTAAAAATTAGTTTATGGCATGTTGCCATATCATTCGGGTCCTGTAAATGACCCGGGCCTCGTGCCGCGCGCACGATATGCGGCTACTCGTGTTCCCCCTCTGCCGCTCTCCGCAGAGCTGGCAAAGAGTAAACACGATCGCTATGCTTTGGCTATGCATATATGTATGCATCTGGGTAATATACGCCCAGTCATCTGTAAAGAAATATGTATTATATAAAAATGTATTTCTTGCAATCATATTACATGATAATCAGTTCTTATAAACTGATACTCTCTCCGTTCATTTTAGCGAACGGAGGAGGACAGCGACAGGCGTCACTGCAATCGCGCTCTTTAACCGAGCAAGTTTGGTAATTAACATATTTTACAATTAATCTTATAATAATTTGTAAATATATTCTGGAAAAAAAATATTTGTAAAAATTAGTTTAAGGCATGTTGCCATATCATTCGGGTCCCGTAAATGACCCGGGCCTCGTGCCGCGCGCACGATATGCGGCTACTCGTGTTCCCCCTCTGCCGCTCTCCGCAGAGCTGGCAAAGAGTAAACCCGATCGCTATGCTTTGGCTATGCATATATATATGCATCTGGGTAATATACGCCCAGTCATCTGTAAAGAAATATGTATTATACAAAAATGTATTTCTTGCAATCATATTATATGATAATCAGTTCTTATAAACTGTAACTCTCTCCGTTCGTTTTAGCGAACGGAGGAGGATAGCGACAGGCGTCATTGTGATCTCGCTCTTTAACCGAGCAAGTTTGGTAATTAACTTATTTTACAATTAATCTTATAGTAATTTGTAAATATATTCTGGAAAAAAAATATTTGTAAAAATTAGTTTATGGCATGTTGCCATATCATTCGGGTCCCGTAAATGACCCGGGCCTCGTGCCGCGAGCACGATATGCGGCTACTCGTGTTCCCCCTCTGCCGCTCTCCGCAGAGCTGGCAAAGAGTAAACACGATCGCTATCCTTTGGCTATGCATATATATATGCATCTGGGTAATATACGCCCAGTCATCTGTAAAGAAATATGTAATATACAAAAAAGTATTTCTTGCAATCATATTACATGATAATCAGTTCTTATAAACTAATACTCTCTCCGTTCGTTTTAGCGAACGGAGGAGGATAGCGACAGGCGTCACTGTGATCTCGCTCTTTAACCGAGCAAGTTTGGCAATTAACATAGTTTACAATTAATCTTATAATAATTTGTAAATATATTCTGGAAAAAAAATATTTGTAAAAATTAGTTCAAGGCATGTTGCCATATCATTCGGGTCCCGTAAATGACCCGGGCCTTGTGCCGCGCGCACGATATACGGCTACTCGTGATCCCCCTCTGCCGCTCTCCGCAGAGCTGGCAAAGAGTAAACAAGATCGCTATGCTTTGGCTATGCATATATATATGCATCTGGGTAATATACGCCCAGTCATCTGTAAAGAAATATGTATTATACAAAAAAGTATTTCTTGCAATCATATTACATGATAATCAGTTCTTATAAACTGATACTCTCCCCGTTCGTTTTAGCGAACCGCGGTGGACAGCGACAGGCGTCACTGTGATCTCGCTCGTTAACCGAGCAAGTTTGATAATTAACATAGTTTACAATTAATCTTATAATAATTTGTAAATATATTCTGGAAAAAAAATATTTGTAAAAATTAGTTTATGGCATGTTGCCATATCATTCGGGTCCCGTAAATGACCCGGGCGTCGTGCCGGGCGCACGATATGCGGCTACTCGTGTTCCCCCTCTGCCGCTCTCCGCAGAGCTGGCAAAGAGTAAACACGATCGCTATGCTTTGGCTATGCATATATATATGCATCTGGGTAATAAACGCCCAGTCATCTGTAAAGAAATATGTATTATACAAAAATGTATTTCTTGCAATCATATTACATGATAATCAGTTCTTATAAACTGATACTCTCTCCGTTCATTTTAGCGAACGGAGGAGGACAGCGACAGGCGTCACTGCAATCGCGCTCTTTAACCGAGCAAGTTTGGTAATTAACATATTTTACAATTAATCTTATAATAATTTGTAAATATAATCTGGAAAAAAAATATTTGTAAAAATTAGTTTAAGGCATGTTGCCATATCATTCGGGTCCTGTAAATGACCCGGGCCTCGTGCCGCGCGCACGATATGCGGCTACTCGTGTTCCCCCTCTGCCGCTCTCCGCAGAGCTGGCAAAGAGTAAACACGATCGCTATGCTTTGGCTATGCATATATGTATGCATCTGGGTAATATACGCCCAGTCATCTGTAAAGAAATATGTATTATATAAAAATGTATTTCTTGCAATCATATTACATGATAAACAGTTCTTATAAACTGTTACTCTCTCCGTTCGTTTTAGCGAACGGAGGAGGACAGCGACAGGCGTCACTGTGATCTCGCTCTTTAACCGAGCAAGTTTGGTAATTAACATAGTTTACAATTAATCTTATAATAATTTGTAAATATATTCTGGAAAACAAATATTTGTAAAAATTAGTTTATGGCATGTTGCCATATCATTCGGGTCCTGTAAATGACCCGGGCCTCGTGCCGCGCGCACGATATGCGGCTACTCGTGTTCCCCCTCTGCCGCTCTCCGCAGAGCTGGCAAAGAGTAAACACGATCGCTATGCTTTGGCTATGCATATATGTATGCATCTGGGTAATATACGCCCAGTCATCTGTAAAGAAATATGTATTATATAAAAATGTATTTCTTGCAATCATATTACATGATAATCAGTTCTTATAAACTGATACTCTCTCCGTTCATTTTAGCGAACGGAGGAGGACAGCGACAGGCGTCACTGCAATCGCGCTCTTTAACCGAGCAAGTTTGGTAATTAACATATTTTACAATTAATCTTATAATAATTTGTAAATATATTCTGGAAAAAAAATATTTGTAAAAATTAGTTTAAGGCATGTTGCCATATCATTCGGGTCCCGTAAATGACCCGGGCCTCGTGCCGCGCGCAAGATATGCGGCTACTCGTGTTCCCCCTCTGCCGCTCTCCGCAGAGCTGGCAAAGAGTAAACCCGATCGCTATGCTTTGGCTATGCATATATATATGCATCTGGGTAATATACGCCCAGTCATCTGTAAAGAAATATGTATTATACAAAAAAGTATTTCTTGCAATCATATTACATGATAATCAGTTCTTATAAACTGATACTCTCTCCGTTCGTTTTAGCGAACCGCGGTGGACAGCGACAGGCGTCACTGTGATCTCGCTCGTTAACCGAGCAAGTTTGATAATTAACATAGTTTACAATTAATCTTATAATAATTTGTAAATATATTCTGGAAAAAAAATATTTGTAAAAATTAGTTTATGGCATATTGCCATATCATTCGGGTCCCGTAAATGACCCGGGCCTCGTGCCGCGCGCACGATATGCGGCTACTCGTGTTCCCCCTCTGCCGCTCTCCGCAGAGCTGGCAAAGAGTAAACACGATCACTATGCTTTGGCTATGCATATATATATGCATCTGGGTAATATACGCCCAGTCATCTGTAAAGAAATATGTATTATACAAAAATGTATTTCTTGCAATCATATTACATGATAATCAGTTCTTATAAACTGATACTCTCTCCGTTCATTTTAGCGAACGGAGGAGGACAGCGACAGGCGTCACTGCAATCGCGCTCTTTAACCGAGCAAGTTTGGTAATTAACATATTTTACAATTAATCTTATAATAATTTGTAAATATATTCTGGAAAAAAAATATTTGTAAAAATTAGTTTAAGGCATGTTGCCATATCATTCGGGTCCCGTAAATGACCCGGGCCTCGTGCCGCGCGCACGATATGCGGCTACTCGTGTTCCCCCTCTACCGCTCTCCGCAGAGCTGGCAAAGAGTAAACACGATCGCTATGCTTTGGCTATGCATATATATATGCATCTGGGTAATATACGCCCAGTCATCTGTAAAGAAATATGTATTATACAAAAATGTATTCCTTGCAATCATATTACATGATAATCAGTTCTTATAAACTGATACTCTCTCCGTTCGTTTTAGCGAACGGAGGAGGACAGCGACAGGCGTCACTGTGATCTCGCTCTTTAACCGAGCAAGTTTGGTAATTAACATAGTTTACAATTAATCTTATAATAATTTGTAAATATATTCTGGAAAACAAATATTTGTAAAAATTAGTTTATGGCATGTTGCCATATCATTCGCGTCCCGTAAATGACCCGGGCCTCGTGCCGCGAGCACGATATGCGGCTACTCGTGTTCCCCCTCTGCCGCTCTCCGCAGAGCTGGCAAAGAGTAAACACGATCGCTATCCTTTGGCTATGCATATATATATGCATCTGGGTAATATACGCCCAGTCATCTGTAAATAAATATGTATTATACAAAAAAGTATTTCTTGCAATCATATTACATGATAATCAGTTCTTATAAACTGATACTCTCTCCGTTCGTTTCAGCGAACGGAGGAGGACAGCGACAGGCGTTACTGTGATCTCGCTCTTTAACCGTGCAAGTTTGGTAAGTAACATAGTTTACAATTAATCTTATAATAATTTGTAAATATATTCTGGAAAAAAAATATTTGTAAAAATTAGTTTATGGCATGTTGCCATATCATTCGGGTCCCGTAAATGATACGGGCCTCGTGCCGCGCGCACGATATGCGGCTACTCGTGTTCCCCCTCTGCCACTCTCCGCAGAGCTGGCAAAAAGTAAACACGATCGGTATGCTTTAGCTATGCATATATATATATGCATCTGGGTAATATACGCCCAGTCATCTGTAAAGAAATATGTATTATACAAAAATGTATTTCTTGCAATCATATTACATCATAATCAGTTCTTATAAACTGATACTCTCTCCGTTCATTTTAGCGAACGGAGGAGGACAGCGACAGGCGTCACTGTGATCTCGCGCTTTAACCGAGCAAGTTTGGTAATTAACATAGTTTACAATTAATTTTATAATAATTTGTAAATATATTCTGGAAAACAAATATTTGTAAAAATTAGTTTATGGCATGTTGCCATATCATTCGGGTCCCGTAAATGACCCGGGTCTCGTGCCGCGCGCACGATATGTGGCTACTCGTGTTCCCCCTCTGCCGCTCTCCGCAGAGCTGGCAAAGAGTAAACACGATCGCTATGCTTTGGCTATGCATATATATATGCATCTGGGTAATATACGCCCAGTCATCTGTAAAGAAATATGTATTATACAAAAATGTATTTCTTGCAATCATATTACATGATAATCAGTTCTTATAAACTGATACCCTCTCCCTTCGTTTTAGCGAACGGAGGAGGACAGCGACAGGCGTCACTGTGATCTCGCTCTTTAACCGAGCAAGTTTGGTAATTCACATAGTTTACAATTAATCTTATAATAATTTGTAAATATATTCTGGAAAAAAAATATTTGTAAAAATTAGTTTATGGCATGTTGCCATATCATTCGGGTCCCGTAAATGACCCGGGCCTCGTGCCGCGCGCACGATATGCGGCTACTCGTGATCCCCCTCTGCCGCTCTCCGCAGAGCTGGCAAAGAGTAAACAAGATCGCTATGCTTTGGCTATGCATATATATATGCATCTGGGTAATATACGCCCAGTCATCTGTAAAGAAATATGTATTATACAAAAATGTATTTCTTGCAATCATATTACATCATAATCAGTTCTTATAAACTGATACTCTCTCCGTTCATTTTAGCGAACGGAGGAGGACAGCGACAGGCGTCACTGTGATCTCGCGCTTTAACCGAGCAAGTTTGGTAATTAACATAGTTTACAATTAATTTTATAATAATTTGTAAATATATTCTGGAAAACAAATATTTGTAAAAATTAGTTTATGGCATGTTGCCATATCATTCGGGTCCCGTAAATGACCCGGCCCTCGTGCCGCGCGCACGATATGTGGCTACTCGTGTTACCCCTCTGCCGCTCTCTGCAGAGCTGGCAAAGAGTAAACACGATCGCTATGCTTTGGCTATGCATATATATATGCATCTGGGTAATATACGCCCAGTCATCTGTAAAGAAATATGTATTATACAAAAATGTATTTCTTGCAATCATATTACATGATAATCAGTTCTTATAAACTGATACTCTCTCCGTTCGTTTTAGCGAACGGAGGAGGACAGCGACAGGCGTCACTGTGATCTCGCTCTTTAACCGAGCAAGTTTGGTAATTAACATAGTTTACAATTAATCTTATAATAATTTGTAAATATATTCTGGAAAAAAATATTTGTAAAAATTAGTTTATGGCATGTTGCCATATCATTCGGGTCCCGTAAATGACTAGGGCCTCGTGCCGCGCGCACGATATGCGGCTACTCGTGTTCCCCCTCTCCCGCTCTCCGCAGAGCTGGCAAAGAGTAAACACGATCGCTATGCTTTGGCTATGCATATATATATGCATCTGGGTAATATACGCCCAGTCATCTGTAACGAAATATGTATTATACAAAAATGTATTTCTTGCAATCATATTATATGATAATCAGTTCTTATAAACTGTAACTCTCTCCGTTCGTTTTAGCGAACGGAGGAGGATAGCGACAGGCGTCATTGTGATCTCGCTCTTTAACCGAGCAAGTTTGGTAATTAACTTATTTTACAATTGATCTTATAGTAATTTGTAAATATATTCTGGAAAAAAAATATTTGTAAAAATTAGTTTAAGGCATGTTGCCATATCATTCGGGTCCCGTAAATGACCCGGGCCTCGTGCCGCGCGCACGATATGCGGCTACTCGTGTTCCCCCTCTGCCGCTCTCCGCAGAGCTGGCAAAGAGTAAACACGATCGCTATGCTTTGGCTATGCATATATATATGCATCTGGGTAATATACGCCCAGTCATCTGTAAAGAAATATGTATTATACAAAAATGTATTCCTTGCAATCATATTACATGATAATCAGTTCTTATAAACTGATACTCTCTCCGTTCATTTTAGCGAACGGAGGAGGACAGCGACAGGCGTCACTGCGATCGCGCTCTTTAACCGAGCAAGTTTGGTAATTAACATAGTTTACAATTAATCTTATAATAATTTGTAAATATATTCTGGAAAAAAAATATTTGTAAAAATTAGTTTATGGCATGTTGCCATATCATTCGGGTCCCGTAAATGACCCTGGCCTCGTGCCGCGCGCACGATATGCGGCTACTCGTGTTCCCCCTCTGCCGCTCTCCGCAGAGCTGGCAAAGAGTAAACACGATCGCTATGCTTTGGCTATGCATATATATATGCATCTGGGTAATATACGCCCAGTTATCTGTAACGAAATATGTATTATACAAAAATGTATTTCTTGCATACATATTACATGATAATCAGTTCTTATAAACTGATACTCTCTCCGTTCGTTTTAGCGAACGGAGGAGGACAGCGACAGGCGTCACTGTGATCTCGCTCTTTAACCGAGCAAGTTTGGTAATTAACATATTTTACAATTAATCTTATAATAATTTGTAAATATATTCTGGAAAAAAAATATTTGTAAAAATTAGTTTAAGGCATGTTGCCGTATCATTCGGGTCCCGTAAATGACCCGGGCCTCGTGCCGCGCGCACGATATGCGGCTACTCGTGTTCCCCCTCTGCCGCTCTCCGCAGAGCTGGCAAAGAGTAAATACGATCGCTATGCTTTGGCTATGCATATATATATGCATCTGGGTAATATACGCCCAGTCATCTGTAACGAAATATGTATTATACAAAAATGTATTTCTTGCAATCATATTATATGATAATCAGTTCTTATAAACTGATACTCTCTCCGTTCGTTTTAGCGAACGGAGGAGGACAGCGACCGGCGTCACTGTGATCTCGCTCTTTAACCGAGCAAGTTTGGTAATTAACATATTTTACAATTAATCTTATAATAATTTGTAAATATATTCTGGAAAAAAAATATTTGTAAAAATTAGTTTAAGGCATGTTGCCATATCATTCGGGTCCCGTAAATGACCCGGGCCTCGTGCCGCGCGCACGATATGCGGCTACTCGTGTTCCCCCTCTGCCGCTCTCCGCAGAGCTGGCAAAGAGTAAACACGATCGCTATCCTTTGGCTATGCATATATATATGCATCTGGGTAATATACGCCCAGTCATCTGTAACGAAATATGTATTATACAAAAATGTATTTCTTGCAATCATATTATATGATAATCAGTTCTTATAAACTGATACTCTCTCCGTTCGTTTTAGCGAACGGAGGAGGACAGCGACCGGCGTCACTGTGATCTCGCTCTTTAACCGAGCAAGTTTGGTAATTAACATAGTTTACAATTAATCTTATAATAATTTGTAAATATATTCTGGAAAACAAATATTTGTAAAAATTAGTTTATGGCATGTTGCCATATCATTCGCGTCCCGTAAATGACCCGGGCCTCGTGCCGCGAGCACGATATGCGGCTACTCGTGTTCCCCCTCTGCCGCTCTCCGCAGAGCTGGCAAAGAGTAAACACGATCGCTATCCTTTGGCTATACATATATATATGAATCTGGGTAATATACGCCCAGTCATCTGTAACGAAATATGTATTATACAAAAATGTAATTCTTGCAATCATATTATATCATAATCAGTTCTTATAAACTGTAACTCTCTCCGTTCGTTTTAGCGAACGGAGGAGGATAGCGACAGGCGTCATTGTGATCTCGCTCTTTAACCGAGCAAGTTTGGTAATTAACTTATTTTACAATTAATCTTATAGTAATTTGTAAATATATTCTGGACAAAAAATATTTGTAAAAATTAGTTTATGGCATGTTGCCATATCATTCGGGTCCCGTAAATGACCCGGGCCTCGTGCCGCGCGCACGATATGCGGCTACTCGTGTTCCCCCTCTGCCGCTCTCCGCAGAGCTGGCAAAGAGTAAACACGATCGCTATCCTTTGGCTATGCATATATGTATGCATCTGGGTAATATACGCCCAGTCATCTGTAAAGAAATATGTATTATACAAAAATGTATTTCTTGCAATCATATTATATGATAATCAGTTCTTATAAACTGATACTCTTTCCGTTCGTTTTAGCGAACGGAGGACAGGGACAGGCGTCACTGTGATCTCGCTCTTTAACCGACCAAGTTTGGTAATTCACATAGTTTACAATTAATCTTATAATAGTTTGTCAATATATTCTGGAAAAAAAATATTTGTAAAAATTAGTTTATGGCATGTTGCCATATCATTCGGGTCCCGTAAATGACCCGGGCCTCGTGCCGCGCGCACGATATGCGGCTACTCGTGATCCCCCTCTGCCGCTCTCCGCAGAGCTGCCAAAGAGTAAACAAGATCGCTATGCTTTGGCTATGCATATATATATGCATCTGGGTAATATACGCCCAGTCATCTGTAAAGAAATATGTATTATACAAAAATGTATTTCTTGCAATCATATTACATGATAATCAGTTCTTATAAACTGTTACTCTCTCCGTTCGTTTTAGCGAACGGAGGAGGACAGCGACAGGCGTCACTGTGATCTCGCTCTTTAACCGAGCAAGTTTGGTAATTAACATAGTTTACAATTAATCTTATAATAATTTGTAAATATATTCTGGAAAAAAAAAATTTGTAAAAACTAGTTTATGGCATGTTGCCATATCATTCGGGTCCCGTAAATGACCCGGGCCTCGTGCCGCGCGCACGATATGCGGCTACTCGTGTTCCCCCTCTGCCGCTCTCCGCAGAGCTGGCAAAGAGTAAACAAGATCGCTATGCGTTGGCTATGCATATATAGATGCATCTGGGTAATATACGCCCAGTCATCTGTAAAGAAATATGTATTATACAAAAATGTATTTCTTGCAATCATATTACATGATAATCAGTTCTTATAAACTGATACTCTCTCCGTTCGTTTTAGCGAACGGAGGAGGACAGCGACAGGCGTTACTGTGATCTCGCTCTTTAACCGTGCAAGTTTGGTAAGCAACATAGTTTACAATTAATCTTATAATAATTTGTAAAAATTAGTTTATGGCATGTTGCCATATCATTCGGGTCCCGTAAATGACCCGGGCCTCGTGCCGCGCGCACGATATGCGGCTACTCGTGTTCCCCCTCTGCCGCTCTCCGCAGAGCTGGCAAAAAGTAAACACGATCGGTATGCTTTAGCTATGCATATATATATGCATCTGGGTAATATACGCCCAGTCATCTGTAAAGAAATATGTATTATACAAAAATGTATTTCTTGCAATCATATTACATGATAATCAGTTCTTATAAACTGTTACTCTCTCCGTTCGTTTTAGCGAACGGAGGAGGACAGCGACAGGCGTCACTGTGATCTCGCGCTTTAACCGAGCAAGTTTGGTAATTAACATAGTTTACAATTAATTTTATAATAATTTGTAAATAAATTCTGGAAAAAAAATATTTGTAAAAATTAGTTTATGGCATGTTGCCATATCATTCGGGTCCCGTAAATGACCCGGGCCTCGTGCCGCGCGCACGATATGCGGCTACTCGTGTTCGCCCTCTGCCGCTCTCCGCAGAGCTGGCAAAGAGTAAACACGATCGCTATGCTTTGGCTAGGCATATATATATGCATCTGGGTAATATACGCCCAGTCATCTGTAAAGAAATATGTATTATACAAAAATGTATTTCTTGCAATCATATTATATGATAATCAGTTCTTATAAACTGATACTCTCTCCGTTCGTTTTAGCGAACGGAGGAGGACAGCGACCGGCGTCACTGTGATCTCGCTCTTTAACCGAGCAAGTTTGGTAATTAACATAGTTTACAATTAATCTTATAATAATTTGTAAATATATTCTGGAAAACAAATATTTGTAAAAATTAGTTTATGGCATGTTGCCATATCATTCGCGTCCCGTAAATGACCCGGGCCTCGTGCCGCGAGCACGATATGCGGCTACTCGTGTTCCCCCTCTGCCGCTCTCCGCAGAGCTGGCAAAGAGTAAACACGATCGCTATCCTTTGGCTATACATATATATATGCATCTGGGTAATCTACGCCCAGTCATCTGTAACGAAATATGTATTATACAAAAATGTATTTCTTGCAATCATATTATATCATAATCAGTTCTTATAAACTGTAACTCTCTCCGTTCGTTTTAGCGAACGGAGGAGGATAGCGACAGGCGTCATTGTGATCTCGCTCTTTAACCGAGCAAGTTTGGTAATTAACTTATTTTAGAATTAATCTTATAGTAATTTGTAAATATATTCTGGAAAAAAAATATTTGTAAAAATTAGTTTATGGCATGTTGCCATATCATTCGGGTCCCGTAAATGACCCGGGCCTCGTGCCGCGCGCACGATATGCGGCTACTCGTGTTCCCCCTCTGCCGCTCTCCGCAGAGCTGGCAAAAAGTAAACACGATCGGTATGCTTTAGCTATGCATATATATATGCATCTGGGTAATATACGCCCAGTCACCTGTAAAGAAATATGTATTATACAAAAATGTATTTCTTGCAATCATATTACATGATAATCAGTTCTTATAAACTGTTACTCTCTCCGTTCGTTTTAGCGAACGGAGGAGGACAGCGACAGGCGTCACTGTGATCTCGCGCTTTAACCGAGCAAGTTTGGTAATTAACATAGTTTACAATTAATTTTATAATAATTTGTAAATAAATTCTGGAAAAAAAATATTTGTAAAAATTAGTTTATGGCATGTTGCCATATCATTCGGGTCCCGTAAATGACCCGGGCCTCGTGCCGCGCGCACGATATGCGGCTACTCGTGTTCGCCCTCTGCCGCTCTCCGCAGAGCTGGCAAAGAGTAAACACGATCGCTATGCTTTGGCTAGGCATATATATATGCATCTGGGTAATATACGCCCAGTCATCTGTAAAGAAATATGTATTATACAAAAATGTATTTCTTGCAATCATATTATATGATAATCAGTTCTTATAAACTGATACTCTCTCCGTTCGTTTTAGCGAACGGAGGAGGACAGCGACCGGCGTCACTGTGATCTCGCTCTTTAACCGAGCAAGTTTGGTAATTAACATAGTTTACAATTAATCTTATAATAATTTGTAAATATATTCTGGAAAACAAATATTTGTAAAAATTAGTTTATGGCATGTTGCCATATCATTCGCGTCCCGTAAATGACCCGGGCCTCGTGCCGCGAGCACGATATGCGGCTACTCGTGTTCCCCCTCTGCCGCTCTCCGCAGAGCTGGCAAAGAGTAAACACGATCGCTATCCTTTGGCTATACATATATATATGCATCTGGGTAATATACGCCCAGTCATCTGTAACGAAATATGTATTATACAAAAATGTATTTCTTGCAATCATATTATATCATAATCAGTTCTTATAAACTGTAACTCTCTCCGTTCGTTTTAGCGAACGGAGGAGGATAGCGACAGGCGTCATTGTGATCTCGCTCTTTAACCGAGCAAGTTTGGTAATTAACTTATTTTAGAATTAATCTTATAGTAATTTGTAAATATATTCTGGAAAAAAAATATTTGTAAAAATTAGTTTATGGCATGTTGCCATATCATTCGGGTCCCGTAAATGACCCGGGCCTCGTGCCGCGCGCACGATATGCGGCTACTCGTGTTCCCCCTCTGCCGCTCTCCGCAGAGCTGGCAAAGAGTAAACACGATCGCTATCCTTTGGCTATGCATATATGTATGCATCTGGGTAATATACGCCCAGTCATCTGTAAAGAAATATGTATTATACAAAAATGTATTTCTTGCAATCATATTACATGATAATCAGTTCTTATAAACTGTTACTCTCTCCGTTCGTTTTAGCGAACGGAGGAGGACAGCGACAGGCGTCACTGTGATCTCGCGCTTTAACCGAGCAAGTTTGGTAATTAACATAGTTTACAATTAATTTTATAATAATTTGTAAATAAATTCTGGAAAAAAAATATTTGTAAAAATTAGTTTATGGCATGTTGCCATATCATTCGGGTCCCGTAAATGACCCGGGCCTCGTGCCGCGCGCACGATATGCGGCTACTCGTGTTCGCCCTCTGCCGCTCTCCGCAGAGCTGGCAAAGAGTAAACACGATCGCTATGCTTTGGCTAGGCATATATATATGCATCTGGGTAATATACGCCCAGTCATCTGTAAAGAAATATGTATTATACAAAAAAGTATTTCTTGCAATCATATTATATGATAATCAGTTCTTATAAACTGATACTCTCTCCGTTCGTTTTAGCGAACGGAGGAGGACAGCGACCGGCGTCACTGTGATCTCGCTCTTTAACCGAGCAAGTTTGGTAATTAACATAGTTTACAATTAATCTTATAATAATTTGTAAATATATTCTGGAAAACAAATATTTGTAAAAATTAGTTTATGGCATGTTGCCATATCATTCGCGTCCCGTAAATGACCCGGGC
Organism: Netelia virgata; assembly: GCA_951802705.1. Lineage (NCBI taxonomy): Eukaryota > Metazoa > Arthropoda > Insecta > Hymenoptera > Ichneumonidae > Netelia > Netelia virgata. The sequence continues at coordinate 26,968,352 of OX637864.1, read as the reverse complement.
CTCGTGCCGCGAGCACGATATGCGGCTACTCGTGTTCCCCCTCTGCCGCTCTCCGCAGAGCTGGCAAAGAGTAAACACGATCGCTATCCTTTGGCTATACATATATATATGCATCTGGGTAATATACGCCCAGTCATCTGTAACGAAATATGTATTATACAAAAATGTATTTCTTGCAATCATATTATATCATAATCAGTTCTTATAAACTGTAACTCTCTCCGTTCGTTTTAGCGAACGGAGGAGGATATCGACAGGCGTCATTGTGATCTCGCTCTTTAACCGAGCAAGTTTGGTAATTAACATAGTTTACAATTAATCTTATAATAATTTGTAAATATATTCTGGAAAAAAATATTTGTAAAAATTAGTTTATGGCATGTTGCCATATCATTCGGGTCCCGTAAATGACCCGGGCCTCGTGCCGCGCGCACGATATGCGGCTACTCGTGTTCCCCCTCTGCCGCTCTCCGCAGAGCTGGCAAAGAGTAAACACGATCGCTATCCTTTGGCTATGCATATATGTATGCATCTGGGTAATATACGCCCAGTCATCTGTAAAGAAATATGTATTATACAAAAATGTATTTCTTGCAATCATATTATATGATAATCAGTTCTTATAAACTGATACTCTTTCCGTTCGTTTTAGCGAACGGAGGAGGATAGCGACAGGCGTCATTGTGATCTCGCTCTTTAACCGAGCAAGTTTGGTAATTAACTTATTTTACAATTAATCTTATAGTAATTTGTAAATATATTCTGGAAAAGAAATATTTGTAAAAATTAGTTTATGGCATGTTGCCATATCATTCGGGTCCCGTAAATGACCCGGGCCTCGTGCCGCGCGCACGATATGCGGCTACTCGTGATCCCCCTCTGCCGCTCTCCGCAGAGCTGGCAAAGAGTAAACAAGATCGCTATGCTTTGGCTATGCATATATATATGCATCTGGGTAATATACGCCCAGTGATCTGTAAAGAAATATGTATTATACAAAAATGTATTTCTTGCAATCATATTACATGATAATCAGTTCTTATAAACTGTTACTCTCTCCGTTCGTTTTAGCGAACGGAGGAGGACAGCGACAGGCGTCACTGTGATCTCGCTCTTTAACCGAGCAAGTTTGGTAATTAACATAGTTTACAATTAATCTTATAATAATTTGTAAATATATTCTGGAAAAAAAATATTTGTAAAAACTAGTTTATGGCATGTTGCCATATCATTCGGGTCCCGTAAATGACCCGGGCCTCGTGCCGCGCGCACGATATGCGGCTACTCGTGTTCCCCCTCTGCCGCTCTCCGCAGAGCTGGCAAAGAGTAAACAAGATCGCTATGCGTTGGCTATGCATATATAGATGCATCTGGGTAATATACGCCCAGTCATCTGTAGAGAAATATGTATTATACAAAAATGTATTTCTTGCAATCATATTACATGATAATCAGTTCTTATAAACTGATACTCTCTCCGTTCGTTTTAGCGAACGGAGGAGGACAGCGACAGGCGTTACTGTGATCTCGCTCTTTAACCGTGCAAGTTTGGTAAGCAACATAGTTTACAATTAATCTTATAATAATTTGTAAAAATTAGTTTATGGCATGTTGCCATATCATTCGGGTCCCGTAAATGACCCGGGCCTCGTGCCGCGCGCACGATATGCGGCTACTCGTGTTCCCCCTCTGCCGCTCTCCGCAGAGCTGGCAAAAAGTAAACACGATCGGTATGCTTTAGCTATGCATATATATATGCATCTGGGTAATATACGCCCAGTCATCTGTAAAGAAATATGTATTATACAAAAATGTATTTCTTGCAATCATATTACATGATAATCAGTTCTTATAAACTGTTACTCTCTCCGTTCGTTTTAGCGAACGGAGGAGGACAGCGACAGGCGTCACTGTGATCTCGCGCTTTAACCGAGCAAGTTTGGTAATTAACATAGTTTACAATTAATTTTATAATAATTTGTAAATAAATTCTGGAAAAAAAATATTTGTAAAAATTAGTTTATGGCATGTTGCCATATCATTCGGGTCCCGTAAATGACCCGGGCCTCGTGCCGCGCGCACGATATGCGGCTACTCGTGTTCGCCCTCTGCCGCTCTCCGCAGAGCTGGCAAAGAGTAAACACGATCGCTATGCTTTGGCTATGCATATATATATGCATCTGGGTAATATACGCCCAGTCATCTGTAAAGAAATATGTATTATACAAAAAAGTATTTCTTGCAATCATATTACATGATAATCAGTTCTTATAAACTGATACTCTCTCCGTTCGTTTTAGCGAACGGAGGAGGACAGCGACAGGCGTCACTGTGATCTCCCTCTTTAACCGAGCAAGTTTGGTAATTAACATAGTTTACAATTAATCTTATAATAATTTGTAAATATATTCTGGAAAAAAATATTTGTAAAAATTAGTTTATGGCATGTTGCCATATCATTCGGGTCCCGTAAATGACCCGGGCCTCGTGCCGCGCGCACGATATGCGGCTACTCGTGTTCCCCCTCTGCCGCTCTCCGCAGAGCTGGCAAAAAGTAAACACGATCGGTATGCTTTAGCTATGCATATATATATGCATCTGGGTAATATACGCCCAGTCATCTGTAAAGAAATATGTATTATACAAAAATGTATTTCTTGCAATCATATTACATGATAATCAGTTCTTATAAACTGTGACTCTCGCCGTTTGTTTTAGCGAACGGAGGAGGACAGCGACAGGCGTCACTGTGATCTCGCGCTTTAACCGAGCAAGTTTGGTAATTAACATAGTTTACAATTAATTTTATAATAATTTGTAAATAAATTCTGGAAAAAAAATATTTGTAAAAATTAGTTTATGGCATGTTGCCATATCATTCGTGTCCCGTAAATGACCCGGGCCTCGTGCCGCGCGCACGATATGCGGCTACTCGTGTTCGCCCTCTGCCGCTCTCCGCAGAGCTGGCAAAAAGTAAACACGATCGCTATGCTTTGGCTATGCATATATATATGCATCTGGGTAATATACGCCCAGTCATCTGTAAAGAAATATGCATTATACAAAAAAGTATTTCTTGCAATCATATTACATGATAATCAGTTCTTATAAACTGATACTCTCTCCGTTCGTTTTAGCGAACGGAGGAGGACAGCGACAGGCGTCACTGTGATCTCCCTCTTTAACCGAGCAAGTTTGGTAATTAACATAGTTTACAATTAATCTTATAATAATTTGTAAATATATTCTGGGAAAAAATATTTGTAAAAATTAGTTTATGGCATGTTGCCATATCATTCGGGTCCCGTAAATGACTAGGGCCTCGTGCCGCGCGCACGATATGCGGCTACTCGTGTTCCCCCTCTGCCGCTCTCCGCAGAGCTGGCAAAGAGTAAACACGATCGCTATACTTTGGCTATGCATATATATATGCATCTGGGTAATATACGCCCAGTCATCTGTAACGAAATATGTATTATACAAAAATGTATTTCTTGCAATCATATTATATGATAATCAGTTCTTATAAACTGTAACTCTCTCCGTTCGTTTTAGCGAACGGAGGAGGATAGCGACAGGCGTCATTGTGATCTCGCTCTTTAACCGAGCAAGTTTGGTAATTAACTTATTTTACAATTAATCTTATAGTAATTTGTAAATATATTCTGGAAAAAAAATATTTGTAAAAATTAGTTTATGGCATGTTGCCATATCATTCGGGTCCCGTAAATGACCCGGGCCTCGTGCCGCGAGCACGATATGCGGCTACTCGTGTTCCCCCTCTGCCGCTCTCCGCAGAGCTGGCAAAGAGTAAACACGATCGCTATCCTTTGGCTATGCATATATATATGCATCTGGGTAATATACGCCCAGTCATCTGTAAAGAAATATGTATTATACAAAAAAGTATTTCTTGCAATCATATTACATGATAATCAGTTCTTATAAACTGATACTCGTTCCGTTCGTTTTAGCGAACGGAGGAGGACAGCGACAGACGTCACTGTGATCTCGCTCTTTAACCGAGCAAGTTTGGCAATTAACATAGTTTACAATTAATCTTATAATAATTTGTAAATATATTCTGGAAAAAAAATATTTGTAAAAATTAGTTCAAGGCATGTTGCCATATCATTCGGGTCCCGTAAATGACCCGGGCCTTGTGCCGCGCGCACGATATGCGGCTACTCGTGATCCCCCTCTGCCGCTCTCCGCAGAGCTGGCAAAGAGTAAACAAGATCGCTATGCGTTGGCTATGCATATATATATGCATCTGGGTAATATACGCCCAGTCATCTGTAAAGAAATGTGTATTATACAAAAATGTATTTCTTGCAATCATATTACATGATAATCAGTTCTTGTACACTGTAACTCTCTCCGTTCGTTTTAGCGAACGGAGGAGGACAGCGACAGGCGTCACTGTGATCTCGCTCTTTAACCGAGCAAGTTTGGTAATTAACATAGTTTACAATTAATCTTATAATAATTTGTAAATATATTCTGGAAAACAAATATTTGTAAAAATTAGTTTATGGCATGTTGCCATATCATTCGGGTCCTGTAAATGACCCGGGCCTCGTGCCGCGCGCACGATATGCGGCTACTCGTGTTCCCCCTCTGCCGCTCTCCGCAGAGCTGGCAAAGAGTAAACACGATCGCTATGCTTTGGCTATGCATATATGTATGCATCTGGGTAATATACGCCCAGTCATCTGTAAAGAAATATGTATTATACAAAAAAGTATTTCTTGCAATCATATTACATGATAATCAGTTCTTATAAACTGATACTCTCTCCGTTCGTTTTAGCGAACGGAGGAGGTCAGCGACAGGCGTCACTGTGATCTCGCTCTTTAACCGAGCAAGTTTGGTAATTAACATAGTTTACAATTAATCTTATAATAATTTGTAAATATATTCTGGAAAACAAATATTTGTAAAAATTAGTTTATGGCATGTTGCCATATCATTCGGGTCCTGTAAATGACCCGGGCCTCGTGCCGCGCGCACGATATGCGGCTACTCGTGTTCCCCCTCTGCCGCTCTCCGCAGAGCTGGCAAAGAGTAAACACGATCGCTATGCTTTGGCTATGCATATATGTATGCATCTGGGTAATATACGCCCAGTCATCTGTAAAGAAATATGTATTATACAAAAAAGTATTTCTTGCAATCATATTACATGATAATCAGTTCTTATAAACTGATACTCTCTCCGTTCGTTTTAGCGAACGGAGGAGGACAGCGACAGGCGTCACTGTGATCTCGCTCTTTAACCGAGCGAGTTTGGCAATTAACATAGTTTACAATTAATCTTATAATAATTTGTAAATATATTCTGGAAAACAAATATTTGTAAAAATTAGTTTATGGCATGTTGCCATATCATTCGGGTCCTGTAAATGACCCGGGCCTCGTGCCGCGCGCACGATATGCGGCTACTCGTGTTCCCCCTCTGCCGCTCTCCGCAGAGCTGGCAAAGAGTAAACACGATCGCTATGCTTTGGCTATGCATATATGTATGCATCTGGGTAATATACGCCCAGTCATCTGTAAAGAAATATGTATTATACAAAAATGTATTTCTTGCAATCATATTATATGATAATCAGTTCTTATAAACTGATACTCTTTCCGTTCGTTTTAGCGAACGGAGGACAGGGACAGGCGTCACTGTGATCTCGCTCTTTAACCGACCAAGTTTGGTAATTCACATAGTTTACAATTAATCTTATAATAGTTTGTAAATATATTCTGGAAAAAAAATATTTGTAAAAATTATTTTATGGCATGTTGCCATATCATTCGGGTCCCGTAAATGACCCGGGCCTCGTGCCGCGCGCACGATATGCGGCTACTCGTGATCCCCCTCTGCCGCTCTCCGCAGAGCTGGCAAAGAGTAAACAAGATCGCTATGCGTTGGCTATGCATATATATATGCATCTGGGTAATATACGCCCAGTCATCTGGAAAGAAATATGTATTATACAAAAATGTATTTCTTGCAATCCTATTACATGATAATCAGTTCTTATAAACTGATACTCTCTCCGTTCGTTTTAGCGAACGGAGGAGGACAGCGACAGGCGTTACTGTGATCTCGCTCTTTAACCGTGCAAGTTTGGTAAGTAACATAGTTTACAATTAATCTTATAATAATTTGTAAATATATTCTGGAAAAAAAATATTTGTAAAAATTAGTTTATGGCATGTTGCCATATCATTCGGGTCCCGTAAATGATACGGGCCTCGTGCCGCGCGCACGATATGCGGCTACTCGTGTTCCCCCTCTGCCACTCTCCGCAGAGCTGGCAAAAAGTAAACACGATCGGTATGCTTTAGCTATGCATATATATATGCATCTGGGTAATATACGCCCAGTCATCTGTAAAGAAATATGTATTATACAAAAATGTATTTCTTGCAATCATATTACATCATAATCAGTTCTTATAAACTGATACTCTCTCCGTTCGTTTTAGCGAACGGAGGAGGACAGCGACAGGCGTCACTGTGATCTCGCTCTTTAACCGAGCAAGTTTGGTAATTCACATGGTTTACAATTAATCTTATAACAATTTGTAAATATATTGTGGAAAAAAATATTTGTAAAAATTAGTTTATGGCATGTTGCCATATCATTCGGGTCCCGTAAATGACCCGGGCCTCGTGCCGCGCGCACGATATGCGGCTACTCGTGATCCCCCTCTGCCGCTCTCCGCAGAGCTGGCAAAGAGTAAACAAGATCGCTATGCTTTGGCTATGCATATATATATGCATCTGGGTAATATACGCCCAGTCATCTGTAAAGAAATGTGTATTATACAAAAATGTATTCCTTGCGATCATATTACATGATAATCAGTTCTTGTAAACTGTAACTCTCTCCGTTCGTTTTAGCGAACGGAGGAGGACAGCGACAGGCGTCACTGTGATCTCGCGCTTTAACCGAGCAAGTTTGGTAATTAACATAGTTTACAATTAATTTTATAATAATTTGTAAATAAATTCTGGAAAAAAAATATTTGTAAAAATTAGTTTATGGCATGTTGCCATATCATTCGGGTCCCGTAAATGACCCGGGCCTCGTGCCGCGCGCACGATATGCGGCTACTCGTGATCCCCCTCTGCCGCTCTCCGCAGAGCTGGCAAAGAGTAAACAAGATCGCTATGCGTTGGCTATGCATATATATATGCATCTGGGTAATATACGCCCAGTCATCTGGAAAGAAATATGTATTATACAAAAATGTATTTCTTGCAATCCTATTACATGATAATCAGTTCTTATAAACTGATACTCTCTCCGTTCGTTTTAGCGAACGGAGGAGGACAGCGACAGGCGTTACTGTGATCTCGCTCTTTAACCGTGCAAGTTTGGTAAGTAACATAGTTTACAATTAATCTTATAATAATTTGTAAATATATTCTGGAAAAAAAATATTTGTAAAAATTAGTTTATGGCATGTTGCCATATCATTCGGGTCCCGTAAATGATACGGGCCTCGTGCCGCGCGCACGATATGCGGCTACTCGTGTTCCCCCTCTGCCACTCTCCGCAGAGCTGGCAAAAAGTAAACACGATCGGTATGCTTTAGCTATGCATATATATATGCATCTGGGTAATATACGCCCAGTCATCTGTAAAGAAATATGTATTATACAAAAATGTATTTCTTGCAATCATATTACATCATAATCAGTTCTTATAAACTGATACTCTCTCCGTTCGTTTTAGCGAACGGAGGAGGACAGCGACAGGCGTCACTGTGATCTCGCTCTTTAACCGAGCAAGTTTGGTAATTCACATAGTTTACAATTAATCTTATAACAATTTGTAAATATATTGTGGAAAAAAATATTTGTAAAAATTAGTTTATGGCATGTTGCCATATCATTCGGGTCCCGTAAATGACCCGGGCCTCGTGCCGCGCGCACGATATGCGGCTACTCGTGATCCCCCTCTGCCGCTCTCCGCAGAGCTGGCAAAGAGTAAACAAGATCGCTATGCTTTGGCTATGCATATATATATGCATCTGGGTAATATACGCCCAGTCATCTGTAAAGAAATGTGTATTATACAAAAATGTATTCCTTGCGATCATATTACATGATAATCAGTTCTTGTAAACTGTAACTCTGTCCGTTCCTTTTAGCGAACGGAGGAGGACAGCGACAGGCGTCACTGTGATCTCGCTCTTTAACCGAGCAAGTTTGGTAATTCACATAGTTTACAATTAATCTTATAATAATTTGTAAATATATTCTGGAAAAAAAATATTTGTAAAAATTAGTTTATGGCATGTTGCCATATCATTCGGGTCCCGTAAATGACCCGGGCCTCGTGCCGCGCGCACGATATGCGGCTACTCGTGATCCCCCTCTGCCGCTCTCCGCAGAGCTGGCAAAGAGTAAACAAGATCGCTATGCTTTGGCTATGCATATATATATGCATCTGTGTAATATACGCCCAGTCATCTGTAAAGAAATATGTATTATACAAAAATGTATTTCTTGCAATCATATTACATGATAATCAGTTCTTATAAACTGTTACTCTCTCCGTTCGTTTTAGCGAACGGAGGAGGACAGCGACAGGCGTCACTGTGATCTCGCTCTTTAACCGAGCAAGTTTGGTAATTAACATAGTTTACAATTAATCTTATAATAATTTGTAAATATATTCTGGAAAAAAAATATTTGTAAAAATTAGTTTATGGCATGTTGCCATATCATTCGGGTCCCGTAAATGACCCGGGCCTCGTGCCGCGCGCACGATATGCGGCTACTCGTGTTCCCCCTCTGCCGCTCTCCGCAGAGCTGGCAAAGAGTAAACAAGATCGCTATGCGTTGGCTATGCATATATATATGCATCTGGGTAATATACGCCCAGTCATCTGTAAAGAAATATGTATTATACAAAAATGTATTTCTTGCAATCATATTACATGATAATCAGTTCTTGTAAACTGTAACTCTCTCCGTTCGTTTTAGCGAACGGAGGAGGACAGCGACAGGCGTCACTGTGATCTCGCTCTTTAAACGAGCAAGTTTGGTAATTAACATAGTTTACAATTAATCTTATAATAATTTGTAAATATATTCTGGAAAACAAATATTTGTAAAAATTAGTTTATGGCATGTTGCCATATCATTCGGGTCCCGTAAATGACCCGGGCCTCGTGCCGCGCGCACGATATGCGGCTACTCGTGTTCCCCCTCTGCCACTCTCCGCAGAGCTGGCAAAAAGTAAACACGATCGGTATGCTTTAGCTATGCATATATATATGCATCTGGGTAATATACGCCCAGTCATCTGTAAAGAAATATGTATTATACAAAAATGTATTTCTTGCAATCATATTACATCATAATCAGTTCTTATAAACTGATACTCTCTCCGTTCGTTTTAGCGAACGGAGGAGGACAGCGACAGGCGTCACTGTGATCTCGCTCTTTAACCGAGCAAGTTTGGTAATTAACATAGTTTACAATTAATCTTATAATAATTTGTAAATAAATTCTGGAAAAAAAATATTTGTAAAAATTAGTTTATGGCATGTTGCCATATCATTCGGGTCCCGTAAATGACCCGGGCCTCGTGCCGCGCGCACGATATGCGGCTACTCGTGTTCGCCCTCTGCCGCTCTCCGCAGAGCTGGCAAAGAGTAAACACGATCGCTATGCTTTGGCTATGCATATATATATGCATCTGGGTAATATACGCCCAGTCATCTGTAAAGAAATATGTATTATACAAAAATGTATTTCTTGCAATCATATTACATGATAATCAGTTCTTATAAACTGATACTCTCTCCGTTCGTTTTAGCGAACGGAGGAGGACAGCGACAGGCGTTACTGTGATCTCGCTCTTTAACCGTGCAAGTTTGGTAAGTAACATAGTTGACAATTAATCTTATAATAATTTGTAAATATATTCTGGAACAAAAATATTTGTAAAAATTAGTTTATGGCATGTTGCCATATTATTCGGGTCCCGTAAATGACCCGGGCCTCGTGCCGCGAGCACGATATGCGGCTACTCGTGTTCCCCCTCTGCCGCTCTCCGCAGAGCTGGCAAAGAGTAAACACGATCGCTATGCTTTGGCTATGCATATATATATGCATCTGGGTAATATACGCCCAGTCATCTGTAAAGAAATATGTATTATACAAAAATGTATTTCTTGCAATCATATTACATGATAATCAGTTCTTATAAACTGATACTCTCTCCGTTCGTTTTAGCGAACGGAGGAGGACAACGACAGGCGTCACTGTGATCTCGCTCTTTAACCGAGCAAGTTTGGTAATTAACATAGTTTACAATTAATCTTATAATAATTTGTAAATATATTTTGGAAAAAATTTTTGTAAAAATTAGTTTATGGCATGTTGCCATATCATTCGGGTCCCGTAAATGACCCGGGCCTCGTGCCGCGCGCACGATATGCGGCTACTCGTGTTCCCCCTCTGACGCTCTCCGCAGAGCTGGCAAAGAGTAAACACGATCGCTATGATTTGGCTATGCATATATGGATGCATCTGGGTAATATACGCCCGGTCATCTGTAAAGAAATATGTATTATACAAAAATGTATTTCTTGCAATCATATTACATGATAATCAGTTCTTATAAACTGTTACTCTCTCCGTTCGTTTTAGCGAACGGAGGAGGACAGCGACAGGCGTCACTGTGATCTCGCGCTTTAACCGAGCAAGTTTGGTAATTAACATAGTTTACAATTAATTTTATAATAATTTGTAAATAAATTCTGGAAAAAAAATATTTGTAAAAATTAGTTTATGGCATGTTGCCATATCATTCGGGTCCCGTAAATGACCCGGGCCTCGTGCCGCGCGCACGATATGCGGCTACTCGTGTTCGCCCTCTGCCGCTCTCCGCAGAGCTGGCAAAGAGTAAACACGATCGCTATGCTTTGGCTATGCATATATATATGCATCTGGGTAATATACGCCCAGTCATCTGTAAAGAAATATGTATTATACAAAAATGTATTTCTTGCAATCATATTACATGATAATCAGTTCTTATAAACTGATACTCTCTCCGTTCGTTTTAGCGAACGGAGGAGGACAGCGACAGGCGTTACTGTGATCTCGCTCTTTAACCGTGCAAGTTTGGTAAGTAACATAGTTGACAATTAATCTTATAATAATTTGTAAATATATTCTGGAAAAAAAATATTTGTAAAAATTAGTTTATGGCATGTTGCCATATCATTCGGGTCCCGTACATGATACGGGCCTCGTGCCGCGCGCACGATATGCGGCTACTCGTGTTCCCCCTCTGCCACTCTCCGCAGAGCTGGCAAAAAGTAAACACGATCGGTATGCTTTAGCTATGCATATATATATGCATCTGGGTAATATACGCCCAGTCATCTGTAAAGAAATATGTATTATACAAAAATGTATTTCTTGCAATCATATTACATCATAATCAGTTCTTATAAACTGATACTCTCTCCGTTCGTTTTAGCGAACGGAGGAGGACAGCGACAGGCGTCACTGTGATCTCGCTCTTTAACCGAGCAAGTTTGGTAATTAACATAGTTTACAATTAATCTTATAATAATTTGTAAATATATTCTGGAACAAAAATATTTGTAAAAATTAGTTTATGGCATGTTGCCATATTATTCGGGTCCCGTAAATGACCCGGGCCTCGTGCCGCGAGCACGATATGCGGCTACTCGTGTTCCCCCTCTGCCGCTCTCCGCAGAGCTGGCAAAGAGTAAACACGATCGCTATGCTTTGGCTATGCATATATATATGCATCTGGGTAATATACGCCCAGTCATCTGTAAAGAAATATGTATTATACAAAAATGTATTTCTTGCAATCATATTACATGATAATCAGTTCTTATAAACTGATACTCTCTCCGTTCGTTATAGCGAACGGAGGAGGACAACGACAGGCGTCACTGTGATCTCGCTCTTTAACCGAGCAAGTTTGGTAATTAACATAGTTTACAATTAATCTTATAATAATTTGTAAATATATTTTGGAAAAAATTTTTGTAAAAATTAGTTTATGGCATGTTGCCATATCATTCGGGTCCCGTAAATGACCCGGGCCTCGTGCCGCGCGCACGATATGCGGCTACTCGTGTTCCCCCTCTGACGCTCTCCGCAGAGCTGGCAAAGAGTAAACACGATCGCTATGCTTTGGCTATGCATATATGGATGCATCTGGGTAATATACGCCCGGTCATCTGTAAAGAAATATGTATTATACAAAAATGTATTTCTTGCAATCATATTACATGATAATCAGTTCTTATAAACTGTTACTCTCTCCGTTCGTTTTAGCGAACGGAGGAGGACAGCGACAGGCGTCACTGTGATCTCGCGCTTTAACCGAGCAAGTTTGGTAATTAACATAGTTTACAATTAATTTTATAATAATTTGTAAATAAATTCTGGAAAAAAAATATTTGTAAAAATTAGTTTATGGCATGTTGCCATATCATTCGGGTCCCGTACATGATACGGGCCTCGTGCCGCGCGCACGATATGCGGCTACTCGTGTTCCCCCTCTGCCACTCTCCGCAGAGCTGGCAAAAAGTAAACACGATCGGTATGCTTTAGCTATGCATATATATATGCATCTGAGTAATATACGCCCAGTCATCTGTAAAGAAATATGTATTATACAAAAATGTATTTCTTGCAATCATATTACATCATAATCAGTTCTTATAAACTGATACTCTCTCCGTTCGTTTTAGCGAACGGAGGAGGACAGCGACAGGCGTCACTGTGATCTCGCTCTTTAACCGAGCAAGTTTGGTAATTCACATAGTTTACAATTAATCTTATAATAATTTGTAAATATATTTTGGAAAAAAATATTTGTAAAAATTAGTTTATGGCATGTTGCCATATCATTCGGGTCCCGCAAATGACCCGGGCCTCGTGCCGCGCGCACGATATGCGGCTACTCGTGATCCCCCTCTGCCGCTCTCCGCAGAGCTGGCAAAGAGTAAACAACATCGCTATGCTTTGGCTATGCATATATATATGCATCTGGGTAATATACGCCCAGTCATCTGTAAAGAAATGTGTATTATACAAAAATGTATTTCTTGCGATCATATTACATGATAATCAGTTCTTGTAAACTGTAACTCTCTCCGTTCCTTTTAGCGAACGGAGGAGGACAGCGACAGGCGTCACTGTGATCTCGCTCTTTAACCGAGCAAGTTTGGCAATTAACATAGTTTACAATTAATCTTATAATAATTTGTAAATATATTCTGGAAAAAAAATATTTGTAAAAATTAGTTCAAGGCATGTTGCCATATAATTCGGGTCCCGTAAATGACCCGGGCCTTGTGCCGCGCGCACGATATGCGGCTACTCGTGATCCCCCTCTGCCGCTCTCCGCAGAGCTGGCAAAGAGTAAACACGATCGCTATGCTTTGGCTATGCATATATGTATGCATCTGGGTAATATACGCCCAGTCATCTGTAAAGAAATATGTATTATACAAAAAAGTATTTCTTGCAATCATATTACATGATAATCAGTTCTTATAAACTGATACTCTCTCCGTTCGTTTTAGCGAACGGAGGAGGACAGCGACAGGCGTCACTGTGATCTCGCTCTTTGACCGAGCGAGTTTGGCAATTAACATAGTTTACAATTAATCTTATAATAATTTGTAAATATATTCTGGAAAAAAAATATTTGTAAAAATTAGTTCAAGGCATGTTGCCATATCATTCGGGTCCCGTAAATGACCCGGGGCTTGTGCCGCGCGCACGATATGCGGCTACTCGTGATCCCCCTCTGCCGCTCTCCGCAGAGCTGGCAAAGAGTAAACAAGATCGCTATGCGTTGGCTATGCATATATATATGCATCTGGGTAATATACGCCCAGTCATCTGTAAAGAAATGTGTATTATACAAAAATGTATTTCTTGCAATCATATTACATGATAATCAGTTCTTGTACACTGTAACTTTCTCCGTTCGTTTTAGCGAACGGAGGAGGACAGCGACAGGCGTCACTGTGATCTCGCTCTTTAACCGAGCAAGTTTGGTAATTAACATAGTTTACAATTAATCTTATAATAATTTGTAAATATATTCTGGAAAACAAATATTTGTAAAAATTAGTTTATGGCATGTTGCCATATCATTCGGGTCCTGTAAATGACCCGGGCCTCGTGCCGCGCGCACGATATGCGGCTACTCGTGTTCCCCCTCTGCCGCTCTCCGCAGAGCTTGCAAAGAGTAAACACGATCGCTATGCTTTGGCTATGCATATATGTATGCATCTGGGTAATATACGCCCAGTCATCTGTAAAGAAATATGTATTATACAAAAATGTATTTCTTGCAATCATATTATATGATAATCAGTTCTTATAAACTGATACTCTTTCCGTTCGTTTTAGCAAACGGAGGACAGGGACAGGCGTCACTGTGATCTCGCTCTTTAACCGACCAAGTTTGGTAATTCACATAGTTTACAATTAATCTTATAATAGTTTGTAAATATATTCTGGAAAAAAAATATTTGTAAAAATTATTTTATGGCATGTTGCCATATCATTCGGGTCCCGTAAATGACCCGGGCCTCGTGCCGCGCGCACGATATGCGGCTACTCGTGATCCCCCTCTGCCGCTCTCCGCAGAGCTGGCAAAGAGTAAACAAGATCGCTATGCGTTGGCTATGCATATATATATGCATCTGGGTAATATACGCCCAGTCATCTGTAAAGAAATGTGTATTATACAAAAATGTATTTCTTGCAATCGTATTACATGATAATCAGTTCTTGTACACTGTAACTCTCTCCGTTCGTTTTAGCGAACGGAGGAGGACAGCGACAGGCGTCACTGTGATCTCGCTCTTTAACCGAGCAAGTTTGGTAATTAACATAGTTTACAATTAATCTTATAATAATTTGTAAATATATTCTGGAAAACAAATATTTGTAAAAATTAGTTTATGGCATGTTGCCATATCATTCGGGTCCTGTAAATGACCCGGGCCTCGTGCCGCGCGCACGATATGCGGCTACTCGTGTTCCCCCTCTGCCGCTCTCCGCAGAGCTGGCAAAGAGTAAACACGATCGCTATGCTTTGGCTATGCATATATGTATGCATCTGGGTAATATACGCCCAGTCATCTGTAAAGAAATATGTATTATACAAAAATGTATTTCTTGCAATCATATTATATGATAATCAGTTCTTATAAACTGATACTCTTTCCGTTCGTTTTAGCGAACGGAGGACAGGGACAGGCGTCACTGTGATCTCGCTCTTTAACCGACCAAGTTTGGTAATTCACATAGTTTACAATTAATCTTATAATAGTTTGTAAATATATTCTGGAAAAAAAATATTTGTAAAAATTAGTTCAAGGCATGTTGCCATATCATTCGGGTCCCGTAAATGACCCGGGGCTTGTGCCGCGCGCACGATATGCGGCTACTCGTGATCCCCCTCTGCCGCTCTCCGCAGAGCTGGCAAAGAGTAAACAAGATCGCTATGCGTTGGCTATGCATATATATATGCATCTGGGTAATATACGCCCAGTCATCTGTAAAGAAATGTGTATTATACAAAAATGTATTTCTTGCAATCATATTACATGATAATCAGTTCTTGTACACTGTAACTTTCTCCGTTCGTTTTAGCGAACGGAGGAGGACCGCGACAGGCGTCACTGTGATCTCGCTCTTTAACCGAGCAAGTTTGGTAATTAACATAGTTTACAATTAATCTTATAATAATTTGTAAATATATTCTGGAAAACAAATATTTGTAAAAATTAGTTTATGGCATGTTGCCATATCATTCGGGTCCTGTAAATGACCCGGGCCTCGTGCCGCGCGCACGATATGCGGCTACTCGTGTTCCCCCTCTGCCGCTCTCCGCAGAGCTGGCAAAGAGTAAACACGATCGCTATGCTTTGGCTATGCATATATGTATGCATCTGGGTAATATACGCCCAGTCATCTGTAAAGAAATATGTATTATACAAAAATGTATTTCTTGCAATCATATTATATGACAATCAGTTCTTATAAACTGATACTCTTTCCGTTCGTTTTAGCAAACGGAGGACAGGGACAGGCGTCACTGTGATCTCGCTCTTTAACCGACCAAGTTTGGTAATTCACATAGTTTACAATTAATCTTATAATAGTTTGTAAATATATTCTGGAAAAAAAATATTTGTAAAAATTATTTTATGGCATGTTGCCATATCATTCGGGTCCCGTAAATGACCCGGGCCTCGTGCCGCGCGCACGATATGCGGCTACTTGTGATCCCCCTCTGCCGCTCTCCGCAGAGCTGGCAAAGAGTAAACAAGATCGCTATGCGTTGGCTATGCATATATATATGCATCTGGGTAATATACGCCCAGTCATCTGTAAAGAAATGTGTATTATACAAAAATGTATTTCTTGCAATCATATTACATGATAATCAGTTCTTGTACACTGTAACTCTCTCCGTTCGTTTTAGCGAACGGAGGAGGACAGCGACAGGCGTCACTGTGATCTCGCTCTTTAACCGAGCAAGTTTGGTAATTAACATAGTTTACAATTAATCTTATAATAATTTGTAAATATATTCTGGAAAACAAATATTTGTAAAAATTAGTTTATGGCATGTTGCCATATCATTCGGGTCCTGTAAATGACCCGGGCCTCGTGCCGCGCGCACGATATGCGGCTACTCGTGTTCCCCCTCTGCCGCTCTCCGCAGAGCTGGCAAAGAGTAAACACGATCGCTATGCTTTGGCTATGCATATATGTATGCATCTGGGTAATATACGCCCAGTCATCTGTAAAGAAATATGTATTATACAAAAATGTATTTCTTGCAATCATATTATATGATAATCAGTTCTTATAAACTGATACTCTCTCCGTTCGTTTTAGCGAACGGAGGAGGACAGCGACAGGCGTTACTGTGATCTCGCTCTTTAACCGTGCAAGTTTGGTAAGTAACATAGTTTACAATTAATCTTATAATAATTTGTAAAAATTAGTTTATGGCATGTTGCCATATCATTCGGGTCCCGTAAATGACCCGGGCCTCGTGCCGCGCGCACGATATGCGGCTACTCGTGTTCCCCCTCTGCCGCTCTCCGCAGAGCTGGCAAAAAGTAAACACGATCGGTATGCATTAGCTATGCATATATATATACATCTGGGTAATATACGCCCAGTCATCTGTAAAGAAATATGTATTATACAAAAATGTATTTCTTGCAATCATATTACATGATAATCAGTTCTTATAAACTGTTACTCTCTCCGTTCGTTTTAGCGAACGGAGGAGGACAGCGACAGGCGTCACTGTGATCTCGCGCTTTAACCGAGCAAGTTTGGTAATTAACATAGTTTACAATTAATTTTATAAGAATTTGTAAATAAATTCTGGAAAAAAAATATTTGTAAAAATTAGTTTATGGCATGTTGCCATATCATTCGGGTCCCGTAAATGACCCGGGCCTCGTGCCGCGCGCACGATATGCGGCTACTCGTGTTCGCCCTCTGCCGCTCTCCGCAGAGCTCGCAAAGAGTAAACACGATCGCTATGCTTTGGCTATGCATATATATATGCATCTGGGTAATATACGCCCAGTCATCTGGAAAGAAATATGTATTATACAAAAATGTATTTCTTGCAATCATATTACATGATAATCAGTTCTTATAAACTGATACTCTCTCCGTTCGTTTTAGCGAACGGAGGAGGACAGCGACAGGCGTTACTGTGATCTCGCTCTTTAACCGTGCAAGTTTGGTAAGTAACATAGTTTACAATTAATCTTATAATAATTTGTAAATATATTCTGGAAAAAAAATATCTGTAAAAATTAGTTTATGGCATGTTGCCATATCATTCGGGTCCCGTAAATGATACGGGCCTCGTGCCGCGCGCACGATATGCGGCTACTCGTGTTCCCCCTCTGACGCTCTCCGCAGAGCTGGCAAAGAGTAAACACGATCGCTATGCTTTGGCTATGCATATATGGATGCATCTGGGTAATATACGCCCGGTCATCTGTAAAGAAATATGTATTATACAAAAATGTATTTCTTGCAATCATATTACATGATAATCAGTTCTTATAAACTGTTACTCTCTCCGTTCGTTTTAGCGAACGGAGGAGGACAGCGACAGGCGTCACTGTGATCTCGCGCTTTAACCGAGCAAGTTTGGTAATTAACATAGTTTACAATTAATTTTATAATAATTTGTAAATAAATTCTGGAAAAAAAATATTTGTAAAAATTAGTTTATGGCATGTTGCCATATCATTCGGGTCCCGTAAATGACCCGGGCCTCGTGCCGCGCGCACGATATGCGGCTACTCGTGTTCGCCCTCTGCCGCTCTCCGCAGAGCTGGCAAAGAGTAAACACGATCGCTATGCTTTGGCTATGCATATATATATGCATCTGGGTAATATACGCCCAGTCATCTGTAAAGAAATATGTATTATACAAAAATGTATTTCTTGCAATCATATTACATGATAATCAGTTCTTATAAACTGATACTCTCTCCGTTCGTTTTAGCGAACGGAGGAGGACAGCGACAGGCGTTACTGTGATCTCGCTCTTTAACCGTGCAAGTTTGGTAAGTAACATAGTTGACAATTAATCTTATAATAATTTGTAAATATATTCTGGAAAAAAAATATTTGTAAAAATTAGTTTATGGCATGTTGCCATATCATTCGGGTCCCGTACATGATACGGGCCTCGTGCCGCGCGCACGATATGCGGCTACTCGTGTTCCCCCTCTGCCACTCTCCGCAGAGCTGGCAAAAAGTAAACACGATCGGTATGCTTTAGCTATGCATATATATATGCATCTGGGTAATATACGCCCAGTCATCTGTAAAGAAATATGTATTATACAAAAATGTATTTCTTGCAATCATATTACATCATAATCAGTTCTTATAAACTGATACTCTCTCCGTTCGTTTTAGCGAACGGAGGAGGACAGCGACAGGCGTCACTGTGATCTCGCTCTTTAACCGAGCAAGTTTGGTAATTAACATAGTTTACAATTAATCTTATAATAATTTGTAAATATATTCTGGAACAAAAATATTTGTAAAAATTAGTTTATGGCATGTTGCCATATTATTCGGGTCCCGTAAATGACCCGGGCCTCGTGCCGCGAGCACGATATGCGGCTACTCGTGTTCCCCCTCTACCGCTCTCCGCAGAGCTGGCAAAGAGTAAACACGATCGCTATGCTTTGGCTATGCATATATATATGCATCTGGGTAATATACGCCCAGTCATCTGTAAAGAAATATGTATTATACAAAAATGTATTTCTTGCAATCATATTACATGATAATCAGTTCTTATAAACTGATACTCTCTCCGTTCGTTTTAGCGAACGGAGGAGGACAACGACAGGCGTCACTGTGATCTCGCTCTTTAACCGAGCAAGTTTGGTAATTAACATAGTTTACAATTAATCTTATAATAATTTGTAAATATATTTTGGAAAAAATTTTTGTAAAAATTAGTTTATGGCATGTTGCCATATCATTCGGGTCCCGTAAATGACCCGGGCTTCGTGCCGCGCGCACGATATGCGGCTACTCGTGTTCCCCCTCTGACGCTCTCCGCAGAGCTGGCAAAGAGTAAACACGATCGCTATGCTTTGGCTATGCATATATGGATGCATCTGGGTAATATACGCCCGGTCATCTGTAAAGAAATATGTATTATACAAAAATGTATTTCTTGCAATCATATTACATGATAATCAGTTCTTATAAACTGTTACTCTCTCCGTTCGTTTTAGCGAACGGAGGAGGACAGCGACAGGCGTCACTGTGATCTCGCGCTTTAACCGAGCAAGTTTGGTAATTAACATAGTTTACAATTAATTTTATAATAATTTGTAAATAAATTCTGGAAAAAAAATATTTGTAAAAATTAGTTTATGGCATGTTGCCATATCATTCGGGTCCCGTACATGATACGGGCCTCGTGCCGCGCGCACGATATGCGGCTACTCGTGTTCCCCCTCTGCCACTCTCCGCAGAGCTGGCAAACAGTAAACACGATCGGTATGCTTTAGCTATGCATATATATATGCATCTGGGTAATATACGCCCAGTCATCTGTAAAGAAATATGTATTATACAAAAATGTATTTCTTGCAATCATATTACATCATAATCAGTTCTTATAAACTGATACTCTCTCCGTTCGTTTTAGCGAACGGAGGAGGACAGCGACAGGCGTCACTGTGATCTCGCTCTTTAACCGAGCAAGTTTGGTAATTCACATAGTTTACAATTAATCTTATAATAATTTGTAAATATATTCTGGAAAACAAATATTTGTAAAAATTAGTTTATGGCATGTTGCCATATCATTCGGGTCCTGTAAATGACCCGGGCCTTGTGCCGCGCGCACGATATGCGGCTACTCGTGTTCCCCCTCTGACGCTCTCCGCAGAGCTGGCAAAGAGTAAACACGATCGCTATGCTTTGGCTATGCATATATGGATGCATCTGGGTAATATACGCCCGGTCATCTGTAAAGAAATATGTATTATACAAAAATGTATTTCTTGCAATCATATTACATGATAATCAGTTCTTATAAACTGTTACTCTCTCCGTTCGTTTTAGCGAACGGAGGAGGACAGCGACAGGCGTCACTGTGATCTCGCGCTTTAACCGAGCAAGTTTGGTAATTAACATAGTTTACAATTAATTTTATAATAATTTGTAAATAAATTCTGGAAAAAAAATATTTGTAAAAATTAGTTTATGGCATGTTGCCATATCATTCGGGTCCCGTAAATGACCCGGGCCTCGTGCCGCGCGCACGATATGCGGCTACTCGTGTTCGCCCTCTGCCGCTCTCCGCAGAGCTGGCAAAGAGTAAACACGATCGCTATGCTTTGGCTATGCATATATATATGCATCTGGGTAATATACGCCCAGTCATCTGTAAAGAAATATGTATTATACAAAAATGTATTTCTTGCAATCATATTACATGATATTCAGTTCTTATAAACTGATACTCTCTCCGTTCGTTTTAGCGAACGGAGGAGGACAGCGACAGGCGTTACTGTGATGTCGCTCTTTAACCGTGCAAGTTTGGTAAGTAACATAGTTGACAATTAATCTTATAATAATTTGTAAATATATTCTGGAAAAAAAATATTTGTAAAAATTAGTTTATGGCATGTTGCCATATCATTCGGGTCCCGTACATGATACGGGCCTCGTGCCGCGCGCACGATATGCGGCTACTCGTGTTCCCCCTCTGCCACTCTCCGCAGAGCTGGCAAAAAGTAAACACGATCGGTATGCTTTAGCTATGCATATATATATGCATCTGGGTAATATACGCCCAGTCATCTGTAAAGAAATATGTATTATACAAAAATGTATTTCTTGCAATCATATTACATCATAATCAGTTCTTATAAACTGATACTCTCTCCGTTCGTTTTAGCGAACGGAGGAGGACAGCGACAGGCGTCACTGTGATCTCGCTCTTTAACCGAGCAAGTTTGGTAATTAACATAGTTTACAATTAATCTTATAATAATTTGTAAATATATTCTGGAACAAAAATATTTGTAAAAATTAGTTTATGGCATGTTGCCATATTATTCGGGTCCCGTAAATGACCCGGGCCTCGTGCCGCGAGCACGATATGCGGCTACTCGTGTTCCCCCTCTGCCGCTCTCCGCAGAGCTGGCAAAGAGTAAACACGATCGCTATGCTTTGGCTATGCATATATATATGCATCTGGGTAATATACGCCCAGTCATCTGTAAAGAAATATGTATTATACAAAAATGTATTTCTTGCAATCATATTACATGATAATCAGTTCTTGTAAACTGTTACTCTCTCCGTTCGTTTTAGCGAACGGAGGAGGACAGCGACAGGCGTCACTGTGATCTCGCGCTTTAACCGAGCAAGTTTGGTAATTAACATAGTTTACAATTAATTTTATAATAATTTGTAAATAAATTCTGGAAAAAAAATATTTGTAAAAATTAGTTTATGGCATGTTGCCATATCATTCGGGTCCCGTAAATGACCCGGGCCTCGTGCCGCGCGCACGATATGCGGCTACTCGTGTTCGCCCTCTGCCGCTCTCCGCAGAGCTGGCAAAGAGTAAACACGATCGCTATGCTTTGGCTATGCATATATATATGCATCTGGGTAATATACGCCCAGTCATCTGTAAAGAAATATGTATTATACAAAAATGTATTTCTTGCAATCATATTACATGATAATCAGTTCTTATAAACTGATACTCTCTCCGTTCGTTTTAGCGAACGGAGGAGGACAGCGACAGGCGTTACTGTGATCTCGCTCTTTAACCGTGCAAGTTTGGTAAGTAACATAGTTGACAATTAATCTTATAATAATTTGTAAATATATTCTGGAAAAAAAATATTTGTAAAAATTAGTTTATGGCATGTTGCCATATCATTCGGGTCCCGTACATGATACGGGCCTCGTGCCGCGCGCACGATATGCGGCTACTCGTGTTCCCCCTCTGCCACTCTCCGCAGAGCTGGCAAACAGTAAACACGATCGGTATGCTTTAGCTATGCATATATATATGCATCTGGGTAATATACGCCCAGTCATCTGTAAAGAAATATGTATTATACAAAAATGTATTTCTTGCAATCATATTACATCATAATCAGTTCTTATAAACTGATACTCTCTCCGTTCGTTTTAGCGAACGGAGGAGGACAGCGACAGGCGTCACTGTGATCTCGCTCTTTAACCGAGCAAGTTTGGTAATTCACATAGTTTACAATTAATCTTATAATAATTTGTAAATATATTCTGGAAAACAAATATTTGTAAAAATTAGTTTATGGCATGTTGCCATATCATTCGGGTCCTGTAAATGACCCGGGCCTCGTGCCGCGCGCACGATATGCGGCTACTCGTGTTCCCCCTCTGACGCTCTCCGCAGAGCTGGCAAAGAGTAAACACGATCGCTATGCTTTGGCTATGCATATATGGATGCATCTGGGTAATATACGCCCGGTAATCTGTAAAGAAATATGTATTATACAAAAATGTATTTCTTGCAATCATATTACATGATAATCAGTTCTTATAAACTGTTACTCTCTCCGTTCGTTTTAGCGAACGGAGGAGGACAGCGACAGGCGTCACTGTGATCTCGCGCTTTAACCGAGCAAGTTTGGTAATTAACATAGTTTACAATTAATTTTATAATAATTTGTAAATAAATTCTGGAAAAAAAATATTTGTAAAAATTAGTTTATGGCATGTTGGCATATCATTCGGGTCCCGTAAATGACCCGGGCCTCGTGCCGCGCGCACGATATGCGGCTACTCGTGTTCGCCCTCTGCCGCTCTCCGCAGAGCTGGCAAGGAGTAAACACGATCGCTATGCTTTGGCTATGCATATATATATGCATCTGGGTAATATACGCCCAGTCATCTGTAAAGAAATATGTATTATACAAAAATGTATTTCGTGCAATCATATTACATGATAATCAGTTCTTATAAACTGATACTCTCTCCGTTCGTTTTAGCGAACGGAGGAGGACAGCGACAGGCGTTACTGTGATCTCGCTCTTTAACCGTGCAAGTTTGGTAAGTAACATAGTTGACAATTAATCTTATAATAATTTGTAAATATATTCTGGAAAAAAAATATTTGTAAAAATTAGTTTATGGCATGTTGCCATATCATTCGGGTCCCGTACATGATACGGGCCTCGTGCCGCGCGCACGATATGCGGCTACTCGTGTTCCCCCTCTGCCACTCTCCGCAGAGCTGGCAAAAAGTAAACACGATCGGTATGCTTTAGCTATGCATATATATATGCATCTGGGTAATATACGCCCAGTCATCTGTAAAGAAATATGTATTATACAAAAATGTATTTCTTGCGATCATATTACATGATAATCAGTTCTTGTAAACTGTAACTCTCTCCGTTCCTTTTAGCGAACGGAGGAGGACAGCGACAGGCGTCACTGTGATCTCGCTCTTTAACCGAGCAAGTTTGGTAATTAACATAGTTTACAATTAATCTTATAATAATTTGTAAATATATTCTGGAAAACAAATATTTGTAAAAATTAGTTTATGGCATGTTGCCATATCATTCGGGTCCTGTAAATGACCCGGGCCTCGTGCCGCGCGCACGATACGCGGCTACTCGTGTTCCCCCTCTGCCGCTCTCCGCAGAGCTGGCAAAGAGTAAACAAGATCGCTATGCGTTGGCTATGCATATATATATGCATCTGGGTAATATACGCCCAGTCATCTGTAAAGAAATATGTATTATACAAAAATGTATTTCTTGCAATCATATTACATGATAATCAGTTCTTGTAAACTGTAACTCTCTCCGTTCGTTTTAGCGAACGGAGGAGGACAGCGACAGGCGTCACTGTGATCTCGCTCTTTAACCGAGCAAGTTTGGTAATTAACATAGTTTACAATTAATCTTATAATAATTTGTAAATATATTCTGGAAAACAAATATTTGTAAAAATTAGTTTATGGCATGTTGCCATATCATTCGGGTCCTGTAAATGACCCGGGCCTCGTGCCGCGCGCACGATATGCGGCTACTCGTGTTCCCCCTCTGCCGCTCTCCGCAGAGCTGGCAAAGAGTAAACACGATCGCTATGCTTTGGCTATGCATATATGTATGCATCTGGGTAATATACGCCCAGTCATCTGTAAAGAAATATGTAGTATACAAAAATGTATTTCTTGCAATCATATTATATGATAATCAGTTCTTATAAACTGATACTCTTTCCGTTCGTTTTAGCGAACGGAGGACAGGGACAGGCGTCACTGTGATCTCGCTCTTTAACCGAGCAAGTTTGGTAATTCACATAGTTTACAATTAATCTTATAATAATTTGTAAATATATTGTGGAAAAAAATATTTGTAAAAATTAGTTTATGGCACGTTGCCATATCATTCGGGTCCCGTAAATGACCCGGGCCTCGTGCCGCGCGCACGATATGCGGCTACTCGTGATCCCCCTCTGCCGCTCTCCGCAGAGCTGGCAAAGAGTAAACAAGATCGCTATGCTTTGGCTATGCATATATATATGCATCTGGGTAATATACGCCCAGTCATCTGTAAAGAAATGTGTATTATACAAAAATGTATTTCTTGCAATCATATTACATGATAATCAGTTCTTGTAAACTGTAACTCTCTCCGTTCGTTTTAGCGAACGGAGGAGGACAGCGACAGGCGTCACTGTGATCTCGCTCTTTAACCGAGCAAGTTTGGTAATTAACATAGTTTACAATTAATCTTATAATAATTTGTAAATATATTCTGGAAAACAAATATTTGTAAAAATTAGTTTATGGCATGTTGCCATATCATTCGGGTCCTGTAAATGACCCGGGCCTCGTGCCGCGCGCACGATATGCGGCTACTCGTGTTCCCCCTCTGCCGCTCTCCGCAGAGCTGGCAAAGAGTAAATACGATCGCTATGCTTTGGCTATGCATATATATATGCATCCGGGTAATATACGCCCAGTCATCTGTAAAGAAATATGTATTATACAAAAATGTATTTCTTGCAATCATATTACATGATAATCAGTTCTTATAAACTGATACTCTCTCCGTTCGTTTTAGCGAACGGAGGAGGACAGCGACAGGCGTCACTGTGATCTCGCTCTTTAACCGAGCAAGTTTGGTAATTAACATAGTTTACAATTAATCTTATAATAATTTGTAAATATATTCTGGAACAAAAATATTTGTAAAAATTAGTTTATGGCATGTTGCCATATCATTCGGGTCCCGTAAATGACCCGGGCCTCGTGCCGCGAGCACGATATGCGGCTACTCGTGTTCCCCCTCTGACGCTCTCCGCAGAGCTGGCAAAGAGTAAACACGATCGCGATGCACTGGCTATGCATATATGGATGCATCTGGGTAATATACGCCCAGTCATCTGTAAAGAAATATGTATTATACAAAAATGTATTTCTTGCAATCATATTACATGACAATCAGTTCTTATAAACTGATACTCTCTCCGTTCGTTTTAGCGAACGGAGGAGGGCAGCGACAGGCGTCACTGTGATCTCGCTCTTTCACCGAGCAAGTTTGGTAATTACCATAGTTTACAATTAATCTCATAATAATTTGTAAATATATTCTGGAAAAAAAATATTTGTAAAAATTAGTTTATGGCATGTTGCCATATCATTCGGGTCCCGTAAATGACCCGGGCCTCGTGCCGCGCGCACGATATGCGGCTACTCGTGTTCCCCCTCTGACGCTCTCCGCAGAGCTGGCAAAGAGTAAACACGATCGCTATGCTTTGGCTATGCATATATGGATGCATCTGGGTAATATACGCCCGGTCATCTGTAAAGAAATATGTATTATACAAAAATGTATTTCTTGCAATCATATTACATGATAATCAGTTCTTATAAACTGTTACTCTCTCCGTTCGTTTTAGCGAACGGAGGAGGACAGCGACAGGCGTCACTGTGATCTCGCGCTTTAACCGAGCAAGTTTGGTAATTAACATAGTTTACAATTAATTTTATAATAATTTGTAAATAAATTCTGGAAAAAAAATATTTGTAAAAATTAGTTTATGGCATGTTGCCATATCATTCGGGTCCCGTAAATGACCCGGGCCTCGTGCCGCGCGCACGATATGCGGCTACTCGTGTTCGCCCTCTGCCGCTCTCCGCAGAGCTGGCAAAGAGTAAACACGATCGCTATGCTTTGGCTATGCATATATATATGCATCTGGGTAATATACGCCCAGTCATCTGTAAAGAAATATGTATTATACAAAAATGTATTTCGTGCAATCATATTACATGATAATCAGTTCTTGTAAACTGTAACTCTCTCCGTTCCTTTTAGCGAACGGAGGAGGACAGCGACAGGCGTCACTGTGATCTCGCTCTTTAACCGAGCAAGTTTGGTAATTAACATAGTTTACAATTAATCTTATAATAATTTGTAAATATATTCTGGAAAACAAATATTTGTAAAAATTAGTTTATGGCATGTTGCCATATCATTCGGGTCCTGTAAATGACCCGGGCCTCGTGCCGCGCGCACGATATGCGGCTACTCGTGTTCCCCCTCTGCCGCTCTCCGCAGAGCTGGCAAAGAGTAAACACGATCGCTATGCTTTGGCTATGCATATATGTATGCATCTGGGTAATATACGCCCAGTCATCTGTAAAGAAATATGTAGTATACAAAAATGTATTTCTTGCAATCATATTATATGATAATCAGTTCTTATAAACTGATACTCTTTCCGTTCGTTTTAGCGAACGGAGGACAGGGACAGGCGTCACTGTGATCTCGCTCTTTAACCGAGCAAGTTTGGTAATTCACATAGTTTACAATTAATCTTATAATAATTTGTAAATATATTGTGGAAAAAAATATTTGTAAAAATTAGTTTATGGCACGTTGCCATATCATTCGGGTCCCGTAAATGACCCGGGCCTCGTGCCGCGCGCACGATATGCGGCTACTCGTGATCCCCCTCTGCCGCTCTCCGCAGAGCTGGCAAAGAGTAAACAAGATCGCTATGCTTTGGCTATGCATATATATATGCATCTGGGTAATATACGCCCAGTCATCTGTAAAGAAATGTGTATTATACAAAAATGTATTTCTTGCAATCATATTACATGATAATCAGTTCTTGTAAACTGTAACTCTCTCCGTTCGTTTTAGCGAACGGAGGAGGACAGCGACAGGCGTCACTGTGATCTCGCTCTTTAACCGAGCAAGTTTGGTAATTAACATAGTTTACAATTAATCTTATAATAATTTGTAAATATATTCTGGAAAACAAATATTTGTAAAAATTAGTTTATGGCATGTTGCCATATCATTCGGGTCCTGTAAATGACCCGGGCCTCGTGCCGCGCGCACGATATGCGGCTACTCGTGTTCCCCCTCTGCCGCTCTCCGCAGAGCTGGCAAAGAGTAAATACGATCGCTATGCTTTGGCTATGCATATATATATGCATCCGGGTAATATACGCCCAGTCATCTGTAAAGAAATATGTATTATACAAAAATGTATTTCTTGCAATCATATTACATGATAATCAGTTCTTATAAACTGATACTCTCTCCGTTCGTTTTAGCGAACGGAGGAGGACAGCGACAGGCGTCACTGTGATCTCGCTCTTTAACCGAGCAAGTTTGGTAATTAACATAGTTTACAATTAATCTTATAATAATTTGTAAATATATTCTGGAACAAAAATATTTGTAAAAATTAGTTTATGGCATGTTGCCATATCATTCGGGTCCCGTAAATGACCCGGGCCTCGTGCCGCGAGCACGATATGCGGCTACTCGTGTTCCCCCTCTGCCGCTCTCCGCAGAGCTGGCAAAGAGTAAACACGATCGCTATGCTTTGGCTATGCATATATATATGCATCTGGGTAATATACGCCCAGTCATCTGTAAAGAAATATGTATTATACAAAAATGTATTTCTTGCAATCATATTACATGATAATCAGTTCTTATAAACTGATACTCTCTCCGTTCGTTTTAGCGAACGGAGGAGGACAACGACAGGCGTCACTGTGATCTCGCGCTTTAACCGAGCAAGTTTGGTAATTAACATAGTTTACAATTAATCTTATAATAATTTGTAAATATATTCTGGAAAAGAAATATTTGTAAAAATTAGTTTATGGCATCTTGCCATATCATTCGGGTCCCGTAAATGACCCGGGCCTCGTGCCGCGCGCACGATATGCGGCTACTCGTGTTCCCCCTCTGACGCTCTCCGCAGAGCTGGCAAAGAGTAAACACGATCGCGATGCTTTGGCTATGCATATATGGATGCATCTGGGTAATATACGCCCAGTCATCTGTAAAGAAATATGTATTATACAAAAATGTATTTCTTGCAATCATATTACATGACAATCAGTTCTTATAAACTGATACTCTCTCCGTTCGTTTTAGCGAACGGAGGAGGGCAGCGACAGGCGTCACTGTGATCTCGCTCTTTCACCGAGCAAGTTTGGTAATTACCATAGTTTACAATTAATCTCATAATAATTTGTAAATATATTCTGGAAAAAAAATATTTGTAAAAATTAGTTTATGGCATGTTGCCATATCATTCGGGTCCCGTAAATGACCCGGGCCTCGTGCCGCGCGCACGATA
The DNA here is from genome assembly GCA_951802705.1 of Netelia virgata. Taxonomy (NCBI): domain Eukaryota; kingdom Metazoa; phylum Arthropoda; class Insecta; order Hymenoptera; family Ichneumonidae; genus Netelia; species Netelia virgata. The sequence continues at coordinate 26,939,090 of OX637864.1, read as the reverse complement.
TGCGGCTACTCGTGTTCCCCCTCTGACGCTCTCCGCAGAGCTGGCAAAGAGTAAACACGATCGCTATGCTTTGGCTATGCATATATGGATGCATCTGGGTAATATACGCCCAGTCATCTGTAAAGAAATATGTATTATACAAAAATGTATTTCTTGCAATCATATTACATGATAATCAGTTCTTATAAACTGATACTCTCTCCGTTCGTTTTAGCGAACGGAGGAGGACAGCGACAGGCGTCACTGTGATCTCGCTCTTTAACCGAGCAAGTTTGGTAATTAACATAGTTTACAATTAATCTCATAATAATTTGTAAATATATTCTGGAAAAAAAATATTTGTAAAAATTAGTTTATGGCATGTTGCCATATCATTCGGGTCCCGTAAATGACCCGGGCCTCGTGCCGCGCGCACGATATGCGGCTACTCGTGTTCCCCCTCTGCCGCTCTCCGCGGAGCTAGCAAAGGGTACACACGATCGCTATGCTTTGGCTATGCATATATATATATGCATCTGGGTAATATACGCCCAGTCATCTGTTAAGAAATATGTATTATACAAAAATGTATTTCTTGCAATCATATTACATGATAATCAGTTCTTATAAACTGATACTCTCTCCGTTCGTTTTAGCGAACGGAGGAGGACAGCGACAGGCGTCACTGTGATCTCGCTCTTTAACCGAGCAAGTTTGGTAATTAACATAGTTTACAATTAATCTCATAATAATTTGTAAATATATTCTGGACAAAAAATATTTGTAAAAATTAGCTTATGGCATGTTGCCATATCACTCGGGTCCCGTAAATGACCCGGGCCGCGTGCCGCGCGCACGATATGCGGCTACTCGTGTTCCCCCTCTGCCGCTCTCCGCAGAGCTGGCAAAGAGTAAACACGATCGCTATGCTTTGGCTATGCATATATATATGCATCTGGGTAATATACGCCCAGTCATCTGTAAAGAAATATGTATTATACAAAAATGTATTTCTTGCAATCATATTACATGATAATCAGTTCTTATAAACTGATACTCTCTCCGTTCGTTTTAGCGAAAGGAGGAGGACAGCGACAGGCGTCACTGTGATCTCGCTCTTTAACCGAGCAAGTTTGGTAATTAACATAGTTTACAATTAATCTTATAATAATTTGTAAATATATTCTGGAAAAGAAATATTTGTAAAAATTAGTTTATGGCATGTTGCCATATCATTCGGGTCCCGTAAATGACCCGGGCCTCGTGCCGCGCGCACGATATGCGGCTACTCGTGATCCCCCTCTGCCGCTCTCCGCAGAGCTGGCAAAGAGTAAACAAGATCGCTATGCTTTGGCTATGCATATATATATGCATCTGGGTAATATACGCCCAGTCATCTGTAAAGAAATGTGTATTATACAAAAATGTATTTCTTGCAATCATATTACATGATAATCAGTTCTTGTAAACTGTAACTCTCTCCGTTCGTTTTAGCGAACGGAGGAGGACAGCGACAGGCGTCACTGTGATCTCGCTCTTTAACCGAGCAAGTTTGGTAATTAACATAGTTTACAATTAATCTTATAATAATTTGTAAATATATTCTGGAAAACAAATATTTGTAAAAATTAGTTTATGGCATGTTGCCATATCATTCGGGTCCTGTAAATGACCCGGGCCTCGTGCCGCGCGCACGATATGCGGCTACTCGTGTTCCCCCTCTGCCGCTCTCCGCAGAGCTGGCAAAGAGTAAATACGATCGCTATGCTTTGGCTATGCATATATATATGCATCCGGGTAATATACGCCCAGTCATCTGTAAAGAAATATGTATTATACAAAAATGTATTTCTTGCAATCATATTACATGATAATCAGTTCTTATAAACTGATACTCTCTCCGTTCGTTTTAGCGAACGGAGGAGGACAGCGACAGGCGTCACTGTGATCTCGCTCTTTAACCGAGCAAGTTTGGTAATTAACATAGTTTACAATTAATCTTATAATAATTTGTAAATATATTCTGGAACAAAAATATTTGTAAAAATTAGTTTATGGCATGTTGCCATATCATTCGGGTCCCGTAAATGACCCGGGCCTCGTGCCGCGAGCACGATATGCGGCTACTCGTGTTCCCCCTCTGCCGCTCTCCGCAGAGCTGGCAAAGAGTAAACACGATCGCTATGCTTTGGCTATGCATATATGTATGCATCTGGGTAATATACGCCCAGTCATCTGTAAAGAAATATGTATTATACAAAAATGTATTTCTTGCAATCATATTACATGATAATCAGTTCTTATAAACTGATACTCTCTCCGTTCGTTTTAGCGAACGGAGGAGGACAACGACAGGCGTCACTGTGATCTCGCGCTTTAACCGAGCAAGTTTGGTAATTAACATAGTTTACAATTAATCTTATAATAATTTGTAAATATATTCTGGAAAAAAATATTTGTAAAAATTAGTTTATGGCATGTTGCCATATCATTCGGGTCCCGTAAATGACCCGGGCCTCGTGCCGCGCGCACGATATGCGGCTACTCGTGTTCCCCCTCTGACGCTCTCCGCAGAGCTGGCAAAGAGTAAACACGATCGCTATGCTTTGGCTATGCATATATGGATGCATCTGGGTAATATACGCCCAGTCATCTGTAAAGAAATATGTATTATACAAAAATGTATTTCTTGCAATCATATTACATGATAATCAGTTCTTATAAACTGATACTCTCTCCGTTCGTTTTAGCGAACGGAGGAGGACAGCGACAGGCGTCACTGTGATCTCGCTCTTTCACCGAGCAAGTTTGGTAATTACCATAGTTTACAATTAATCTCATAATAATTTGTAAATATATTCTGGAAAACAATATTTGTAAAAATTAGTTTATGGCATGTTGCCATATCATTCGGGTCCCGTAAATGACCCGGGCCTCGTGCCGCGCGCACGATATGCGGCTACTCGTGTTCCCCCTCTGACGCTCTCCGCAGAGCTGGCAAAGAGTAAACACGATCGCTATGCTTTGGCTATGCATATATGGATGCATCTGGGTAATATACGCCCAGTCATCTGTAAAGAAATATGTATTATACAAAAATGTATTTCTTGCAATCATATTACATGATAATCAGTTCTTATAAACTGATACTCTCTCCGTTCGTTTTAGCGAACGGAGGAGGACAGCGACAGGCGTCACTGTGATCTCGCTCTTTAACCGAGCAAGTTTGGTAATTAACATAGTTTACAATTAATCTCATAATAATTTGTAAATATATTCTGGAAAAAAAATATTTGTAAAAATTAGTTTATGGCATGTTGCCATATCATTCGGGTCCCGTAAATGACCCGGGCCTCGTGCCGCGCGCACGATATGCGGCTACTCGTGTTCCCCCTCTGCCGCTCTCCGCGGAGCTAGCAAAGGGTACACACGATCGCTATGCTTTGGCTATGCATATATATATATGCATCTGGGTAATATACGCCCAGTCATCTGTTAAGAAATATGTATTATACAAAAATGTATTTCTTGCAATCATATTACATGATAATCAGTTCTTATAAACTGATACTCTCTCCGTTCGTTTTAGCGAACGGAGGAGGACAGCGACAGGCGTCACTGTGATCTCGCTCTTTCACCGAGCAAGTTTGGTAATTACCATAGTTTACAATTAATCTCATAATAATTTGTAAATATATTCTGGAAAAAAAATATTTGTAAAAATTAGTTTATGGCATGTTGCCATATCATTCGGGTCCCGTAAATGACCCGGGCCTCGTGCCGCGCGCACGATATGCGGCTACTCGTGTTTCCCCTCTGACGCTCTCCGCAGAGCTGGCAAAGAGTAAACACGATCGCTATGCTTTGGCTATGCATATATGGATGCATCTGGGTAATATACGCCCAGTCATCTGTAAAGAAATATGTATTATACAAAAATGTATTTCTTGCAATCATATTACATCATAATCAGTTCTTATAAACTGATACTCTCTCCGTTCGTTTTAGCGAACGGAGGAGGACAGCGACAGGCGTCACTGTGATCTCGCTCTTTAACCGAGCAAGTTTGGTAATTAACATAGTTTACAATTAATCTCATAATAATTTGTAAATATATTCTGGAAAAAAAATATTTGTAAAAATTAGTTTATGGCATGTTGCCATATCATTCGGGTCCCGTAAATGACCCGGGCCTCGTGCCGCGCGCACGATATGCGGCTACTCGTGTTCCCCCTCTGCCGCTCTCCGCGGAGCTAGCAAAGGGTACACACGATCGCTATGCTTTGGCTATGCATATATATATATGCATCTGGGTAATATACGCCCAGTCATCTGTTAAGAAATATGTATTATACAAAAATGTATTTCTTGCAATCATATTACATGATAATCAGTTCTTATAAACTGATACTCTCTCCGTTCGTTTTAGCGAACGGAGGAGGACAGCGACAGGCGTCACTGTGATCTCGCTCTTTAACCGAGCAAGTTTGGTAATTAACATAGTTTACAATTAATCTCATAATAATTTGTAAATATATTCTGGACAAAAAATATTTGTAAAAATTAGCTTATGGCATGTTGCCATATCACTCGGGTCCCGTAAATGACCCGGGCCGCGTGCCGCGCGCACGATATGCGGCTACTCGTGTTCCCCCTCTGCCGCTCTCCGCAGAGCTGGCAAAGAGTAAACACGATCGCTATGCTTTGGCTATGCATATATATATGCATCTGGGTAATATACGCCCAGTCATCTGTAAAGAAATATGTATTATACAAAAATGTATTTCTTGCAATCATATTACATGATAATCAGTTCTTATAAACTGATACTCTCTCCGTTCGTTTTAGCGAAAGGAGGAGGACAGCGACAGGCGTCACTGTGATCTCGCTCTTTAACCGAGCAAGTTTGGTAATTAACATAGTTTACAATTAATCTTATAATAATTTGTAAATATATTCTGGAAAAGAAATATTTGTAAAAATTAGTTTATGGCATGTTGCCATATCATTCGGTTCCCGTAAATGACCCGGGCCTCGTGCCGCGCGCACGATATGCGGCTACTCGTGTTCCCCCTCTGACGCTCTCCGCAGAGCTGGCAAAGAGTAAACACGATCGCGATGCTTTGGCTATGCATATATGGATGCATCTGGGTAATATACGCCCAGTCATCTGTAAAGAAATATGTATTATACAAAAATGTATTTCTTGCAATCATATTACATGATAATCAGTTCTTATAAACTGATACTCTCTCCGTTCGTTTTAGCGAACGGAGGAGGACAGCGACAGGCGTCACTGTGATCTCGCTCTTTCACCGAGCAAGTTTGGTAATTAACATAGTTTACAATTAATCTCATAATAATTTGTAAATATATTCTGGAAAAAAAATATTTGTAAAAATTAGTTTATGGCATGTTGCCATATCATTCGGGTCCCGTAAATGACCCGGGCCTCGTGCCGCGCGCACGATATGCGGCTACTCGTGTTCCCCCTCTGACGCTCTCCGCAGAGCTGGCAAAGAGTAAACACGATCGCTATGCTTTGGCTATGCATATATGGATGCATCTGGGTAATATACGCCCAGTCATCTGTAAAGAAATATGTATTATACAAAAATGTATTTCTTGCAATCATATTACATGATAATCAGTTCTTATAAACTGATACTCTCTCCGTTCGTTTTAGCGAACGGAGGAGGACAGCGACAGGCGTCACTGTGATCTCGCTCTTTAACCGAGCAAGTTTGGTAATTAACATAGTTTACAATTAATCTCATAATAATTTGTAAATATATTCTGGAAAAAAAATATTTGTAAAAATTAGTTTATGGCATGTTGCCATATCATTCGGGTCCCGTAAATGACCCGGGCCTCGTGCCGCGCGCACGATATGCGGCTACTCGTGTTCCCCCTCTGCCGCTCTCCGCGGAGCTAGCAAAGGGTACACACGATCGCTATGCTTTGGCTATGCATATATATATATGCATCTGGGTAATATACGCCCAGTCATCTGTTAAGAAATATGTATTATACAAAAATGTATTTCTTGCAATCATATTACATGATAATCAGTTCTTATAAACTGATACTCTCTCCGTTCGTTTTAGCGAACGGAGGAGGACAGCGACAGGCGTCACTGTGATCTCGCTCTTTAACCGAGCAAGTTTGGTAATTAACATAGTTTACAATTAATCTCATAATAATTTTTAAATATATTCTGGACAAAAAATATTTGTGAAAATTAGTTTATGGCATGTTGCCATATCATTCGGGTCCCGTAAATGACCCGGGCCTCGTGCCGCGCGCACGATATGCGGCTACTCGTGTTCCCCCTCTGCCGCTCTCCGCAGAGCTGGCAAAGAGTAAACACGATCGCTATGCTTTGGCTATGCATATATGGATGCATCTGGGTAATATACGCCCAGTCATCTGTAAAGAAATATGTATTATACGAAAATGTATTTCTTGCAATCATATTACATGATAATCAGTTCTTATAAACTGCTGCTCTCTCCGTTCATTGTAGCGAACGGAGGAGGACAGCGACAGGCGTCACTGTGATCTCGCTCTTCAGCAATGCAGGTTTTATTAATTAACATGTTTGTTAATTTATAAAATGCGTTGGAAATGGCACTTGGGTAGTGCCTGGGAAACACCCACCCACACTAACCCACTTATAACTCGTATAAGCGCATTTCCTTGCTTCCCAACGCTGAAAAACACACTCTGTTGTATTTTCGCGTCGATACGCTTATGTGCATAACCCCGTGTCTGTGTCGATTCAACGACTGGGAAATAACGCTAATTTGCGAGATTTTAGTATTTCAGCCAAGTGGCGGCGCATTTCTCGTACATCCTGCGAATACATGTGATTTGCAGGATCATCTTCTAATGCAATCGCCGTCGCAAAAGCAATTGCGTAAACGCCACAACTGAACGAATCAGGTTGCTTAGTGACTGGCTGAAAAATTATATTTTCGTCACCGACATACGGGTATCGTTTTAGTATATACCTCTTTTCTTCCGAGCTCAACAGCTCGTGCTCCGAGCGGAGAAGACTATCGTAGACGATTAATTTCGTTCCATCGTAATGGAGGCAACACCAGTGCCTTGACTTATTACCGCCAATTATTTGCAAGTCCGATTTACCGCCATCGTTGGGTTTTATGAACTTGTAATATCCTGTATAACATGCAGGATTGCAATTAAATTGGGTATTTTGCCGCAAGATATTTTGAAATAAATCTATGCAAGTATCCGTCAAAAAACTGTTAGTTTTCAAAATCAACGCAATTACCTCATCTGCGGAAATGTCTTCTCTTAACATTTCAATCAACTCCCGATTTTCATCGGTAGATTCGATTTGATCATCGCTTTCGATCGCGATCCAATCGTCTGTACGATTGCGTACATCTTTTTGTACACCGGGAAAGGACGAGATATCGTCTCGTTTCGCGCCCGTGACAAAAGCGCTAATGCGCAAGGATGAAGCATTTTTTTTCATAGTGCCTTCCCGAGCTTGTACGATATAGTCAGGATCGTGGATCGGCATATTCCTGCTACGTCGGCTATCCACGATTTCCGGGAGTACACAATTAATATAGAATTTACATAATGAAGATTCCATATTTACCTCCCAGAAATTATCGTTTCTGTAAACTGTTACCAGTTTCAGATCTGTGGAATTCCACAGCGCGAAGATACAATAGTTTCGCATCGTTATGTGCAATTGACCTTGCACCTGGTAATAAGAAGCGTGAGTCTGTCTCAGGGCTTCCTTATCTTTTTTATCGAATACGCCTCTTAGGCAGGCTTTTTCGTCGATAGCGCTTTCTAAATCGCCATTTTGTGCCGAGAATGGATACTTGATTTCGACGATACCATCGTCATCGATTAATCCATCTGGAGACGCTCCTAGATAAGGAATCTCTCGATCGATGAAGAGACCACAGGCAACAATTTTTTTGCCCAGTTTTTTCTCAACTGCCTGTAGAGCTGCATCTTCGTTTGCAATCCCGTATTGTATGGCTGCCGAGTCGAGGATCTTCGGATACCGAATACTCGCAATCATATTTCCGCACGAGGTTGTGGGTAACATACGGCATATCGGCCCGAATTGCGATGCCGTTATCATTTCAGTTCGCAACTGATGCCACAACTCGCAATTGCGTTGAGAAACTGTATCTCGTTCGATCTGGCTGCGACGTTCTTGGTTCGATCGCAACTTAGACATATGGCTATCAGCAAAAATGTCAAAAATGTCCTTTTCGACATCTGGCTTTTTGGCCGATGGACCGTAATCTTTGTCTGTCCCCTTAAATTGGCGCAGCTGACCACTGCTTATATACGCGGTCACGTATATTTTTGCGTTTTCTAACGCGTTCCATTCTCAGGACAGCGCTGGGAATTGCGCAGCGGCTACCGCGATATACTTTTGACAACACGGATTGCGTGTTGTGTTGTACCATCGCTCCGTAGCATCTCATTTGATACGAATTCCGCATGCAATGATTTATTCGCTTGCCTGAATTCAATTTATTGACAATTGAATTGCATGCTTCTGCCACGTTATTCGTAACATTTATTAATAAACTTTTGGCGTGGCCGCTTAAATAACGTACTGCTGCGTAAATAGCAGGGTACATACCAACACTATGCAAAATTGGTAATATGTTTTCTTCCCCCTCTTTTGGTTCACAACTGAAAGGGAAGGCGGGACAATCGGTATGATCGCCGAAAACATGACCGGGCAGAGCCAGTATGTCTTTGCAGAGTGCCTTTGTTTTCTCTGCCTCCGACATGATTTCTGCGTTGCGGAGGTCTCTTGCATGCTCGACCAATTTGCGAAGTTTCAGGCCACTGGACAAGACGCACTGACGAATTTTCGTCACGTTCACTCTTTGTTTCACGGAAACCTTGGCAAATTTTGTTTTCGAAGCAAGCCTCAATTTTTTGCATATGTTCCGGAACAAGTGATTATTACACTCGACTTTGTCGACAATAATACCGTATTTCATATACGGATTTGCATCTCGTATAGCCTGATATACGCTGCTGTCGCCATCCGCAATCAGAGTTCGATATATCAGGCCATTTGACGCGATGCTACTCGTGAAACCTTCGAGAATTATATCAGTTTCCATTGCCGTTGCGCTCCGATCCCGACCCCAGTTTTTATAACAAACATGGGGCGGTGGCTCTTTTTCCAGCGCCTGTGCTCTCTCGCACGTTGCACAATACTTATTGCGTACAGCAATAAATAGAGCCAATTTGCTTTCCTGGCCGAAAATCATAGCTGTGCCGGATAAAGAATCATGCTTACCACCGGCATACGAGCGTTTCGCCCAACAGCCATCCGCAATTACATTGATGTACGGGACGCCATCAATAACATGGCCCTTTTCTATTGCCATCGATCTTTCTATCGATGCTGCCCGTTCCCTTTGTGCTTCGGCAACGGCATGAGAATTTCTCGCGGTATCTACGATATGTATTGGCGCTCATGGGTGGAACAGCTATTGCAGCCAATTGTTCTTCCATTGTGCTGTATCCGGTACCTGAAGTGATGGTACCGCATACAGCACCTTTATTGACACCCATATCGTCACCTTCATTGGGGTCGGTCCAAATATTAAAAGTGTAATTACACATTTGGCATTTGAAAAAAGCTGCGTTCGCAAGCCACGGTCGAGCGACTTAAATAATTTAAGGTCGCTGAAAGGGCATTGCAGTGCGGTATTATGATTATCAAATTTTTCGTGTAATCCTTTCCAGAAAAAACTGATATCAATAATCCGCCGACCATCGATGGCGGTCTCTACAATGCGACCTTTGTCCATAGGACCATTCTCAATTACGAATGATTCTATATTCTGCGAGTTACTCGCAGCTAACCGTTTCATCTGAGAACTAGATGAATCCAGTTCGCAACGCTCGTCAGTTTTTCGTTTACTGACACGCGTTATGTTGTCCCGGTTTTCTTCGGAAAAACTTATTTTCTCTTTGTTTAAGAGATTCGAGTGGGAGTTAGTTGGACTGCTCAGTACACCGGAGATAGATTCCGGATCGTCGGGTGCATTGGCAACCCGGTCTTCTAATTGATATATTATATTTGCACGTTTACATGTTTGCGGGAAATTAAAACTGTCCCGAATCTCGCACACCGTTTGTGCGGTACACGTAGGGTTAACTACACTTACCTCCTGCGTGAAGGGTCCTGCTGCAGCCTGTGTCGCAGCAGTATCAAGGTCACTGACCTTGTGAATCGGAGCAGACCCATCCTTTAGAGCGAGCTCCGATAGTTTTCGAACTTGGCGCCTGAAAAAAAAAACATCGGTTAAATCAAACTCTTTGTACACCTGTTTATCTGTGCACATGTACGAAAATTAATAATATGTTGAGAAAACGACATTTTTTTAGTTTTTAAACAGTAAATAATAGATTTCGAATAAAAATGCAAATGAGAAAATGATCTAGAAATGCAAGTGAGCGCACACGCTGTCCAAACGTTTCCTCTTTATTTAAGAAATAGCATTTTTATCGCGGATCGGTCAATGCATAAGTCTTTTTGTTACATTTAAAAAAATTTATGAGCTTCGGTTACTCAATCAGAAGACATAGCATGAAGAAAATGTGCCAAATTTCGTCAATTTTTCAATGATGAAAAAATGTAAGCGCAGTTTTTGCAATACATACACAATGATGGAAAAATGTCAGTGCAGTTTTTGCAATACCTACTAAATAATGAAAAAATGTTAGCGAAGCTTCTCCGATACACACTGAATGATAAAAAAATGTCAGCGAAGGTTCTCCGATTCACAATGTATGATAAACAAATGTCAGCGCAGTGGCAAGAGTATGATTTCCGAGGCCCCGCGATGTAACGATTGATTCTTATAAGACGAGAAAAATAAAAAATGAAGAATACAAATTTTCAATATCTCGCTTACTGTTCGAGATATCGATACATATCGATATTCTTTTTTTTTGCAAAATATCGCGGTAATTATGCAGTTTCCGAAAAAATCATAAGAGACACTTTTTGTAGGAAATAAAATTTCCTATAAAAAAGGTTATATGAAAATTTTCCGTAAGTGCATATTTTATTATTTAAAAATTGTAGACTTACCGAATAAAATACGTTCGCTTCCTTGTAAGCCGCTTATATTTATTCCGGCTATTCGCCATACATTCGCTTGCTTTTCACTAATTACGCGCACATCACTTTCAAAATAAATCCACTGTATTCCAGAATTGCACTACGCACTGCTATAAATAAAAGAAATAACGGCAAAACGCGCGAGTTAAAATAAAACGTCGCGGAATACGTTGTATCACATTCGCGTGCTCGGCGAACTGAGCTTTGTCCGACGGCACGTGGCTTTCGAGCGCTGCGACGGTCTATATATATATATATGTATATTGGGCGCAGTCGAAAGCATCCAATGTTTACATTTTTAAAGTCCCTTGTTCTTGACGTGTTGCATCGCATCGTGGAGCGTTAACACAGAGTAGTAGCAAACGCCGAGAGAAAACCCCACAAATATATGATAAAATAAAATTATAATATGATGCAAAATAAATGATATGGAACATAATAAAATTCAACTATAATATTACGCTAATGAAAAAATATTAACAAACAAAAATAAAAAATCAGAATATTTCGCAGAAAAAGAAATCTTTTCGCACAAAATACAATAAAATAATAATATTGCCCGGGTAAAAAAAATCGTAAAAAATAATCAAATAAGATTATTATTTGATTATTGATATATACTAAGGATCAACAGGCAGTTTGTCTTAGGAACACTACTCTGCATTCCCGTGCTGGGAAAGTGATAACAAAAATATAATTTCGTCAGTCAATATTTTGCCGTTTTTGAAGCAAAAATTTATTAAATTGTTGACGTGAAAAAAAATTGCACAGGTAGGTTCGAACCATCGATATTCTCGAAGTGATACGACGAGTATACAACGCCTTAGCCCACTGAGCCACCGTCGTTCATTCGAATTATGTGCAGTGGGAAACGTATGTAAAGTAGTCGCTATCCATTGTGGAGTGTTCGCTTCTTCTATGCTCGCTGACACCGAAAAACTCAGCGGCAACGAGAAAACGCCGTCTTTGTTTTGACGAGCACCGAGCGACCGATCGGGTTGAAACTTTGAGGATACCTAGAGAATTATGGTACAAAAATCCTAAGACTCGTTTTTTTTTTTTTTTAATAAATTATTTCGTTAATGAAAAAAAACGATAAATTGTCATACTCGTACGATATTTCTTATCGTGTTGAAGCCAACATTGCATGCACAATGGAAAAACGCACATTTTGGGCTTTGTTTCATATCATTTGATGAAAAAATGACTGAAATTCTCGATTCCCGTTTTATGTATCGCGGGGTCGGTGTCGGTAACTCTCATAGCCCGCGCGGCGGACGGATGAGACGCGAGCGTCGACACAGAGACGCCTCACATACACGTTCGACTCTGCCGTGCACGTAGCTCTAATGCGGCGCACGTATATATATATATACTGTCGCCAAAAGTATATGGCTCGCCCGATCGAGCTATAGGCAGCTTGTTAGGGCGAGAAAGATAAACCATATTATGTCTGAATTTGACTATACAGAGCAATCGGTCTGAATGGCATTGCTCTTATTGTTGGTCGTATTGTGCTGTATTGTGGTGTTAGTTAGAGAATAATCGTGAAATATCATAGTTTCGTCAATCAATATTTTGTCGTTCATATGATTTCATGATTTACGTTTGTGTGGAAAGCGGGCTGGCGTCGTTATTTCACGAGGCACGTGTCCCAGTCGGCTTCGGAGGGGGCCGGACTCCGTAGTATAAGTAGATATACATATAGACTGGATCTCGATATTGTGGCATAGGAGGCGTGGCTGTATGCGGTGTATTAGTCGTAACTTTTCGAGAGTCTCCTCCTCTGCCAGTTCCCGCACCCATCTCGTGAGACAAATACGTCAGCGCTCCACACGGAATTTCGTCACACTATTTTCACGCTGTGCCGATAATATTCTCGGTGTTTTTTTCCATAAAACCCCATCCTTAATTTTGCGGCCAATTTTGCATCAAATTAAATGAAACAACGTTTAAAATGTGTGTTTTTTAATGCTACGTTGCCTAAGAATCCGAAAATTTCGATAGAATCGGTGCAACATAAAGAACTGTCTCATTTCTCTAGTGATAAACTGAATCTGCAAATTTTTTTTCAAAATTTCGAAAAAAATGAGTCTCATGTACAAGGTGACGTAATTCTCTATGTACTCGCCAAATTTTAATCTGATCGGTTGCTCAGTGCTCATACAAATAAGGACGCCGTTTTCGCATCGCTCGTCGCCCGTTACACTGACTCTTAATGTCAAATATAAGAATTAGTTTTCATCACCTATTCTCGTCCATCCTCGAACAATAAATCATAATATCCCTTTTCATAACAAATAAATCTACAATATGAAGTGACTCGAGCCCAGGGCAATGATCGATACGAGATAATTCGCCAGACCGACGGAGAAGGTCCCCGCATCACAGCGTCGTCAGCTGACCAAATGAAGCCGTTCGAGCTTTATTCTCCGGAGACCGGAGAATTACAGGAGAGGCCGGATGTGGGATGGGATCCTCGGGAGGGCGACTACGCTACTGAGGAATTGCAGGAAAGGCCGAGTGTAGGCCGGGGCCCTCGAGCGACTGGCGACGTGCCTGAGGCACTGGGGTCGACTGGGGGAACAGACGAATGAAGTTCAGTCTAACTCAAGCCGTTGAGCGCGACATATGAAAACTATAACTATTCACTCTGTGTCATTGCTTTTATTCAATTATATCTAATAAAGTATTTCTTATTTCTTACCCATTATTTGACTCGCGTCTTAGACATTCGCCTCTGTGATAACCTGAACCCTACATATGGGGGCTCAGCCGGGATTCAAAGGGACAAGAGTCGAACGCTAGCGCGAACAAAGGTGTGAGAGTGAGATTTACAAAAGGCGTTAAATCGTAAAGTCGAGAAGACGTTAAGTTGTCAAGTCGAAAGTCGTCAAGTCGTCAAAGTTGTCAAGTCGAAAGTCATCAAGTGAAGTGAAACAAAGACGTTAAGGTGAAACAAAGACGGAGAAAGAAAGAGGAACAACGATGGTGCTGGAGAGATCGAGTAAGAACGTAGAGGACAAAGAGGACGAAGCCGACGCTCAGGCAGCGCAAGACGAGGGAGCGCGACCCGGCAGAGTGAGAGAGAGAGACGATAGGCCGAGCACGTGCAAGAGAGACGGCGCGAACACAAAGGCGGTGGACGAAACGAAGAAAGGTGCGAAGAAAGACATACCGCCGTGTTCAACGCCTAAACAAACGACGACGATGGCCCAGCTTAGGGAACGGTTCGGTAGATTGAGTTTACCGACCACGGGCAAAAAAGTCGAACTAATAGAGCGATTAAGACAGTACGTAGAAGACGATGGTCAAGAAGAAAATGTCGACACGGAAGACAGTGAAGAAGAAGAGGACGATGCGAAATCGATCGGAGCGCACCACGAGGATGCCTCGGACGACGAAGACGAAGCCGCGGATGACGTCAGAGCAGACGACGCACGAGGCGGACGACGAAGTGACAGCTGTAGACAGACCGGTGTATAATACATCGAGTTTGTTTACGATAAAAGACGTTGAGGGAAGCATCTCTCATTTCACAGGCGATGACAAGTTGCCAGTCGAAAGATGGATAGACGAGTTCGAAGACGTGGCGACGCTGTTGCAGTGGAGTGATCTTCAAAAGGTCATTTACGCAAAAAAATTATTAAAGGGTTCCGCGAAACAATATATCGCATTACAAAAGGGAATCACGGCGTGGAAAGTGTTGAAAAGGCGGCTCGTGAGTGAGTTCGAGACAAAATTAAACAGTGCCATGGTGCATTCACAGTTGGCAAAAAGAAAGAGACAGTCGGGTGAAACGCCGAGACAATACGTGTACGCCATGAGCACGATCGCGAATCAAGGTGACGTCGAAGAGGAAGCCGTGATGCAATACATCATCGACGGCGTACAGGACGAAGAAGTTGCCAAAACAGTTCTGTACAGTGCGACCACGCTCGGTGAACTCAGAAAAAATCTCGAGCGATACGATAGGATGAAAGAACGATCAGGAGGTAAGACGCAAAGAGAGCAGATGAAAAATAAGCCGAAAGCTGCAACACAAGAATACAAAAGTGATAAACGAAGAGGAGAAAAAGAACAGAAGTGTTTGGGATGCGGTTCAACCGAACACCTGGCGCGAGATTGTCCGAATAAAGACGATGGACCAAAGTGTTTCAGATGTAATAAATTTGGGCACATTGCGGCCAAATGTGACGGGCGTGAGAAGGCAAAAGACAACAACGCGAAGTCGGTGAATGTGGTCACACAATCAGCGACGGACGACGAAATAGTCGTAGAAGTGAATAACGTGGAGGTACACGCGATGACAGACACGGGTACGGAACACACGTTGCTGCGACACAGTGAGTACGTGAAAGTCGGCAGCCCCCCGCTGCGGAAGACATCCAACACGTTCGAAGGGCTTGGAAGCGCGCGCGTCAAAGCTGTAGGAGCTTTTCGCGCGACAGTCAAAGTGAACGACGATGAGTATAACGGGGAAATACACGTTATTCCTGATTACGCGATGGGTCACGGTATGTTGGTGGGGAAACAACTCACAAGACGAATGGAGGTGATTATTCGCGGAGGTTTAATCACAATAAAGAAATTGACGACGCATAAAATCCGACGTGACGATGAAGACTGGTGCAGGAAGGAAGAGAAAGACGGGATGAATGCCGAAAATGAAAGGACCGACGACGAGGGACTTCGCGAAATGAGATTCGTGAATCTGGTCGACAAGAGTGTCATCGACGTTGATGATCGATGTCGAGAAGTAATTGAAAGCGTCATCGAAAATTACGTATCGCAAACGGAAGTGGTGACCGATGTCGAAACGAAAATTATATTGCAAGACGAAACGCCAGTTAGTATGAGACCTCGACGACTGGCGGTGAAAGAAAAGCTGATCTTGGACAAACAGGTAGATGAATGGTTGAAGGAAGGAATTATTCCACGAAGTAAGAGTAAGTACTCGAGTCCGATCATGATAGTTCCAAAGAAAAATGGAGAATATCGAGTGTGCGTCGACTATCGACAATTAAACAAGAAGATAGCGCGAGATAGGTTTCCGATGCCGCTAATCGACGATCGGATAGACGCCCTCGCCAAAGCAAGAGTGTTTTCGGTGCTGGATTCGAAGAACGGGTTCTTCCACGTTCCTGTTGCAATCGAGAGTCGAAAGTATACGTCATTCGTAACGCCGGACGCGCAGTACGAGTTCACCAAAACGCCATTCGGATTGTGTAACAGTCCAATGTCATTTCTGCGCTTTATCGACGAAGTTTTTCGCGATTTGATTCGACGAAATATAGTATTTACATACGTTGACGACCTGATTGTGCCAGGTAAAGATGAAAAGGAAGCATTGACGAATTTGAAGGAGACCTTAGCGGTCGCGGCAGAGAGAGGACTATCCATCAATTGGAAGAAGCGTGCGTTCTTGAAACGTCGAGTCGAGTATCTTGGCTATGTCATCGAGAGAGGTACCGTGGGTCCCTCGCCGGCGAAGATAAAAGCCGTAAAGAATTATCCGAAGCCAACGTCAAAGAAGGCCGTCCAGAGTTTCCTCGGTTTGACGGGATACTTTCGGAAATTTGTTCGCGATTTTTCTAGAATCGCAAAACCATTGTCGGAGCTGTTGAAAACGAACCAGAGGTTCCGATTCGACGCCGAAGAGGAACGGTCGTTCGAACAACTGAAACGGTTGTTGGCGAGCGAACCGATTTTACGAATTTACAGCCCAGACGCAATAACGGAGTTGCACGCTGACGCGAGCAAGGAAGGGTATGGAGCGGCGCTGCTGCAAAAAGAGCGAGAGGACGATCGTTTTCACGTCGTGTTCTTCACGAGTCGAAAAACGTCCGACGCCGAGAAGAAGCTGCACTCATATGAGCTTGAGACTCTAGTAGTAATTCATGCCGCCAAGAAGTTTCGAGTATACCTACTCGGGATAAAATTCACACTGATAACCGATTGTTCGGCACTCCAAAAAACGTTGAACAAGATTGATATTGCACCAAAAGTCGCGAGATGGGCGTTGATGTTGGACGAGTTTGAGTACGAGGTGGAGCATCGCGCCGGGAGCCGTCTCAAACACGTAGACGCGTTGAGTCGCTATCCAGTGATGATTGTCGAGGATAAAGTTACGCCGATGATTCGAAGAGGGCAAGACGCCGAAGAGAGACTACGCGTGATTAAGAAGGTTTTGGAGTCGGAGTCGTACGAAGATTATTCGTGCGAAAATGGAGTTCAAATGAAACGAGTCGACGATAAAAATGTCGTTGTATTACCGACGAAGATGCATCAGGAAGTAATACAAAAGGCGCACGACAACGGGCATTTTGGAGTCAAGAAGATGCTTGAGCAAATCAAATCCGAATACTACATTCCTAAGTTGAAGGAGAAGCTCGAGAGATACGTCGGTTGTTGCGTCCGTTGCATACTAGCCGAGGAAAACGAGGAAAAAGAGAAGGAGAGTTGTACACGATACCGAAGGGAGATATACCCCTTGCGACGTATCATATCGACCATCTTGGGCCGATGACGGCAACGTCGAAGATGTACAAACATTTATTTGTCATAGTCGACGGATTCCCTAAGTTCGTTTGGATCTATCCAACGAAAACGACGAAGACAGCTGAAGTTTTAGACCGGTTGAAGAACCAACAAAAAACATTTGGAAACCCGAAGAGAATTGTCAGCGATCGTGGAACGGCATTTACTTCCGCGGAGTTCAGGGAGTATTGTACGACTGAAAATATCGAGCATGTGCTCATCACGACAGGTGTGCCAAGGGGAAATGGGCAAGTCGAGAGGATAAATCGGATAATCACCCCAATCTTGACAAAACTAGCTCACGAGAATCCCGATCGGTGGTATCGATATGTCGACAAAGTACAGTGTGCCATAAACAGCACTTACCAACGAAGCGTGGGCGTAAGCCCATTTGAAGTACTCTTCGGAGTAAAAATGACACAAAAGGATAACGCCGAGATACTCGTCTTGATCGAGAAAGAGGCGGTATTGCAGTTCGACGAAGAGAGAGAAGCGTTACGAAGCTTCGCGAAGGAAAACATCGGCAAAATCCAGGCGGAGAATCGGAGAACGTACGCTCGGAGTTGCAAACCAGCAACGAAATATCAGGTGGGCGACTGGGTCACGATAAAGAGGACGCAATTTAAGCCGGGCTCGAAGTTGGGCGACAAGTTTCTGGGTCCATATTGTAGGAAGCGTATGTTTTAGACGGCGAGATCGTAGGGTACAGTGTTGTCAAGTATGACGAGCGCGGCGCAGAAGGCGATACGAATAGCCAAGAGACGACAAAGGGAGTAGCGAGCGTGAGCCGTAGAAAGACGGATGTATCGAATGTACTTAATGTCAAATATAAGAATTAGTTTTCATCACCTATTCTCGTCCATCCTCGAACAATAAATCATAATATCCCTTTTCATAATAATTAAATCTACAACTTGGGGGCTCGTCCGGGATTAAAAACGAGAAAATGCGCAGTTTGTGTCGAGAATTAGTGCGGAAAACAAAGGGAAGCGTTGCAACACGACGCGCAACAAACGACGACGTTCGAGACAAAAAGATCGCGAGACGTACGATTGCTTAGACGGGGTATCGTGTGTGCTCGTGTAAACGACAAACGTATGACGAAATAACGCTGAATATCGAATCAAAGGAAAATTCGATACAATAAGCGATCGACGATTCTAAGCCGCACAGGCATCGAGACGTGGTGTTGTGTGTGTAAAAGGACGCGGAGAACGATTGCGAGGTGTAGAGCTGCGTTAAGGCGGTAACATAGACGACGTAAGTGGGGGTAACCGCGAAGTGCGAGGTAACGTGAACGCCGATGGCACGTTGAATTTTTGGTGATACACGCGTAGTTACAGTGCTTAAAATCATGCCTCAATTTCACGATTTGACGGTCGTAGAATTGAAGGAGAGAGCGAAAGGCCATGGGCTTACAACGACGGGTACAAAAGCCGAACTTATCAGTCGCCTCATGGAGTACGACCCTTCAGGTGCGTGGGCGGAATCTGACGATGGAGAAAACGCTCGACGTGGGGACAGTTTAGAGACGCGTACGATGGATATTTATCGCCGTGAAAGAGAATTGGTCGAGCGTGAACTTGAACTCGCTCGACGCGAGATCGCGATGTTGCGCGCTGACGCTGAGCGTACGGCGAACAATGGCGACGGTGGCGCAGTAGTAGTCCCGCCTGCACACACACGCGTAAACTTGACGACGATTGCGGACTTGGTGAGTGATTTTGACGGTGTTTCCAGCGACTTTGATACATGGGAAAGACAAATAAGATTCATGAAAACGACGTATAGACTCGAAGACGATTCTGCGAAAGTGTTAATCGGGATGCAGTTAAAGAAGAAAGCACTCGAGTGGTTTCACTCAAAACCTGAGTTCATCGCGATGACGTTCGAAGAGCTTATCGACAACCTAAAGACGATGTTTCGTCATCGGCAAAACAAAGTAGCCATGCGACGAAAATTCGAGGGACGCTCGTGGAAAAAGGCGGAAACGTTTCATGAGTATGTACAGGAAAAAGTGATTATGGGAAATCGTGTACCGATCGATGCCGACGAGCTTTTGGATTATATAATAGATGGAATTCCCGATAATACGCTACGTGATCAAGCACGTATACAACGATTTGACACGACGGAATCTTTGCTTGAAGCATTTGAGAAGGTGACGCTACGGGATCGTTACGTGGCGGGTTCGAACCGGCAGGATAAGCGAGGCAGCGGCTCAGTGAGGGCTGAGCGAAGAGACAAGCCGGGCGAGAACGACAAGAGCGACAAAGACGGCGGCAACAGCGGAACAAAGAAGACGACGGACGCGAGGCGTTGTTTCAACTGCGGTGCGCGTGACCACGTCAGCGCAACGTGTCCGACGAAAGAGCTTGGCGCGAAGTGCTTTGAATGCGGCGAGCATGGGCATATTGCGTCGAAATGTATGAAGAAAAGCGGCGGATCAAAGAGTGTTTGTGCCGTAACGCACGAGGCGCGTAAGAAATACACGAAAGTCGTCCTTATAAACGGTAAGGAAGTCGCGGCGCTCGTTGACACGGGGAGCGATATCCCTAGAAAAAAAGTACGAAAGGCTTGATGATGGCAGTGTACTGCGCCAACTATATTCGCCAGTTCGCCAATGGTGGGCATTTCTATTAGGCCGACCGTCAAACCAATGTTGGAGTGGTGCATCCGGACCTAGCATAAAATACAAAATAAATTACCTCGGGCCAGTATTGGCTATTAGTAACATTTTGCATTGGATCATTGTTCGTTTGACAGTTGTCCCATTTTTAACCGAAAACCGTTGCCATTCTCGGAACAACATTCGGGATAGGTGTGGGCCTTTTTTTGCCAATCTTCAACCGATCCCGTATTTTCATCGGGCCGGCTTGTTGGCCTGACTTGTCCTGGTTCTTGGGCCAATAATGGATCTCATATCAATAAACTATACACAATACACAATATAGACATTTAAATTTGATTTATTATTCATTCAATTAAAAATAATCATTGCAGTTGCTACATAATAATATTGCAATGCCTTAAAACGAAAAATAAAAAAGCCTTTTTCTCTGCTTAAGTCGAAGAATAAATTTAAAAAAACAGAACAGTCTTTCCTTAGCTCTAATTGGGTTGCGTAACTTAAATTATTGAATAATAATTTCTTTTTTTAAATCTTTTTTACGAATAAAAACAACAGAAATAGAAAAGCTTTTTCTTTTGCTCAAAACGAAAAATAAAAAAACAAATTAAAAATAAAATGTTTTCCTTTGCTCTAATTGTGTTAAATTAGAAAAGTCTTTTTCTTTGGTCGAACGAAAAATAAAAAATAAATAGAACAGTACAATCTTTTCCTTTGCTCTAATTGTGTAACATAACTTAAATTATTGTATCTTTAATAATACTGACATATTTAAAAATGAATTAAAGTCTTTTCGGTGGCTCAACATAAAATATGTTTAAGGTCAAGGTACTTTGAAGATTTATATTAACTTTTGAACACTACCGAAGTATAAAATATCTTTGAACTTTCCATCGCTCATCGGAATCTTCAATGTTGTTATTCGCATTTCCCGCGGGGAAGCTCACACGGAGAGCGCGACCGCCCTCTCGATCATTGGCTCCTGCAAGCCATCGACTTATGTGTGACACAAGGGTTTGGGTGTCGAACGATTCGCTGTGAAACTTCAACGCGAAAACATCTGTAAAAAGAATTGAACAATGAAATAACTCCATACAAGAAAGATAATTATAAAAATCATTTCTTTTTTTTATGAAATCGTGACAAAATAAAAGAAAACAAAAAATAAGTAAAACTCTATATTAAACTGTACTTAATAAATACCTTTGACACAAGTGAACACAGCTGTCTTGATAAACGGAAGTTTTCCCGGCAAACTTTTAGTTTTGCGGCCACATCCGCTGTATTCGAGCTGTACGTTTTTGCCCATTATTGACGTCAGCGTCCGGGTCAACGCAGTCTTCAAAATGGCAGTGCCACCGATCGCAGAAATGATATGTCTCTTCTGTAAAATTAAAATCAGAGCAGTTATTATCAATTAATATATAGAATATATATATATATATATATATATAGACGAATTGTATATAGAGAATTAAAAATAGTTGCACAGCTGATTAAACAGCACTGCCCCACACAGGGATAAATTAAAATTGAATATCTAATGAGTAACCGTCGTGTTAACCCAACACACTCGTGTTACAATACTATATATGGAAATTGAGGGAAATGTAGATATGTAGAGAAATTTGTTTTGTGTCGGTCTACTTACCAGAATCTCACGCTTGTCGTTCGATGCAAGAACTGCGGTATCGAAATGTAAAAAATCCTGTAAATTCGTTATCGGCAATACCGTGCCTAAACCTTCTCGGAGCTCGTTTTCATTGGCGTTTTCCATCGGATGTATTTGGAAGGATGACAGCATGTGCTTGACCTCGTTGAATTTTTTGTGGACGTCGTACAGAATCGACCTTCTATTAGAGTCCATTTTTTGAACGAGTTTTGCTTCCATCTCATGCAATTTTTTATCGAAATATTCCTTTGTCAGATCTGTAAAATAATTTATAATTTGAATCTAGATATTATATATTAAATATTACATAATATAGATATAAATAAACATTTTTTTCTACATACATGTTGTGGGGTTCAAGTTAGCTAAAAAATTGCCGTCTGTCGAAGCCAGCAGCGTCAAGTTTTCCACGTTGTTAACGATCGTTTCATCGCCCAACATAGGAAGTGTCTCATGAAGAGCGAGTTCTGCCGATATTTCGTCCATGGAGATGACTCTGATGTTTTCGTCGATCACCGTCCCTCGGTCACTTTCAGCATCGGTGCTTCCAACGCGATCGAAAGAATCTATGGCTCGAGTGAGCCTTCGTTTGACTTGTTCTATATCTCCTGTAATCAAAAAATGTTAATTATAACAATGCATGTGTTACTCGGATGGTGTACTTAAAAGGACGAAGAACATTAATTCACAACAAAATAGTTACGAGCTTCACAGACTATTTTCATAATCGGATATTTGTCCCAATTTTCTTCAGGCTCTTTCTCTTTTTCTACCATTTTTCGAACCTTTTTGGTCCCTACGTTGTTTGGATACCAACACTGAAGCGTGTTGGACGCTGCGATAAGCCAAGCTTTCGGTATCAAATCAAGGAGCGGCAAACCATTTTTGTCTTTCTCCGGAAACTCAATGATTAAAAATCGTGTACTTCCTTGTAATTCATCCATCCTGAAAATGTTATGATTATATTTATTAAATTTTACAAATTTAGTTGTGTCAAGAGGTCAAAGATTTTTTTAGCTTATGGCTCAATGGTACAAATTTAACACGTTCTTTATTACATGTATAAAATAATCTAAACATTTTGAAAGAATAGAACTTTCGGTAAAATTGGTACATAGTTTTTTTTTATATTGCATCCGAACAAAAATTAGAAGAAAAAAAAAACAGATTAAAAATTGGCGACCACGTGCCGTAGCCGAACTAGCCTTTTAGGTTATTGTTCAACGGTATGAATTTAATACTTTCTTCATTACATGCATAAAATAATCTCAAATTAAAAAAAAAAAGGAAACTCAGTATAATCCGTAGTCATTTTTTTTATTGCATGCGAACAAAAATTGGAAGAAAAAAACAGATTAAAAATTGGCGACCACGCGCCGTAGTCGAATTAACCTCCAAATATTCACGCGTTGCATTCGTCGCTGATTATATTTTATTTAGATTTCTTCTTTTATCATTCAAACAGCACAGGAAAGTCGATTCGTTATTATCTAATTATAAGTAATAAATATCAATCAAACTGGAGGACTAATGAACGGGAGACGCGGAGCGTGCACCGGTACAGTTTAATATAATAAAAATCTGTATTAGTTCGTTTCGCGGGTGGGTTGCGAAAAGACTGAGAAAACGCTTGCATTAAGACCATCGATGCCACAGCGTCGTGTGAAAATTCGGCTATGGTACGCCTAGTGACGGCCAATGCTATGCCATTTGAGAGCCGACAGTGCACCACACGAGAGCCGATGCTGTGTTATATCTAATACAGATTTTTCGTTTATTCATGCATTTCACTTTCAACAAATATAATAAGATTGCAGAAATGAATATAATTCTCGATATTTTTCGTTTTTGTTTGTTTATTCATGCAACATACTAACTGCATACGTTTTTTGCGTTATATTAAACAGTACACATTTACATTCCACCGTTTCAAGAGAAGTAGTGACTATTTCGTGAGAAATATCACCGATTTCAAAAATACCAAATTTTTTTGAGGAATCGGGCTCTGTGAAACAATCTTGGATATTTTTTATCACGAAGCCTGAAATTACAAAGTCCGTAGTATCGTAATTTGTTACAGATTGATCGTTCTCTTTAAGTGCAGTATTATTCACTAATATTATATCATTATTTTTTAATTTAAGCACATTGTTTGGCGGTACCGATGAAATAATTATATTTTTTACATGAATTTCCAAAATACGATTTTTTTTGAAAATAATAACGTCTTGAACGCCATTTATTTTACGCTCTGTATCTTTTGGAGGAAGCGAATCGCGTTTTGCGAGTCGGTTAATGACTTGCGACAACGGATTTTTCGGAGTTCGTACCAATTTTTTTATTTTTCCAATATAATTTTCGGACCAAAATGCTGAGGTATCGGTTAATGGTAATTTAAAATGCTTTACATCGTCTGCAATGTGGATCAAGCTATGAAAATTCAAAATTTGCGAATCTACTCCGTACAGTGAGGGCATAAGATGCACAAATTTCTTTAACAAATTATTCGCATATTCTGCAAATGGAACTGCTTGTTTAGCATTGCACAAAATGAGACATGATACAGCTAAAAGTAAAAAATGTTTGTATTGAATTGCTGAAAGTACATACGGCAAAACGAAAACACCGATACAGCAAAACAAATCGAAATTGTGTGGCTTTCCACCTCGCTAGCTCATCAACATTAAATACTCGGCGTTGGTACTCTTTGGGAACAAACTTTTCGAGCGAGTCCATCAGTTGCTTGAACAGTCGCTGTTTTGACAAATTCATTCGGTAAGGGCTACTTCGAGAGGTCCACTTGTCGAGCAACGTTTTCATAACGCCGAGATACAAAAGGTGCATTGAGTCCAGAGGAACCGATTTAATAATGTCGAACTTAGGCAAACGAAGGAGCGGTGAGACAAAATCAGCCAGATGATGTTCGGGATTTGTTTTCGACTGAAATGATTCTTTTGTGCGTAGCGGACAGTCTAAATCAGGGTAAACTCTCCTTCGATTTACAGTTGCACCTTCCACCCCGCACCGGTCACATGCATAGAATCCTCCAGGACCTTTGATACCTTTGAAAAATGCACGTGCCGGCGAGTCACAAATCAACGCACGGATTCTGAATTTGTATTTTTTTTTAGCAATCACTACACCATGGGTAATTAATTGCTCTGCTTCTGTGATTAAATCATCCAAGAAGTCTGATACAGAGAGAGGCTTCGAGTTTCCGAGATATAAAGCCACGATGGTTGGTTCAAAGCGAAACTCGTTGCTGATCACTTTCATTATAATGGGCCAAAACTGCTTGCTTGAACTGCGATACACTTGGGCACCATCTATGGCAATAAAAACTTCAATTGTTGAGTCCATGAAAACATCTGGAGAAATTTTCTTCTTTAGAGCATTTTCGATTCCCAAGTATGCATATTTTCCCAAATTTCCTTTTTTGCTGAGCATTGGTCGTATATCTTTGTATTGCTTTGATTTTAGTAAACTCTGCGCAGTTTTTGGCAGGTTAACATATCCCTCAGATCGGAGCAATAACAAAATATCAGTCAGCACGTAATGCTGGAGATTACCCGCGTGCTTTAATGCGAGAGCAACGAGCTTTTCTTTCACACATGGAGGCCGTGCATTTTCGTCATTTTCTTCCGAATCTTTTGAGCTTGTGTATTCCTCTTCAAGTTTTTCATCTTCTTCACCATTGCTTTCACTGAAATGCTCCAAATTATCACCGAGAATCGTTGCAGTTTCATGTGACGTTGAATCGTCTATTTCGGGTTTTTGCCGTGGCCACGTGTTCACTGATGCACAGCGGTTCCTCATTATTTTTTACATTCGCGATACTCTCTTCATATTTTCTCTCTCTCTTTAAATCGCGACATTTTTTTCGGTGATAATATCGAGAAGACATTTTGTTATGTATTTAAATTCAAGGATGGATACAACGGCAATTTTCACTGTCTATTTATGCTGGTACTCGAGCCACACTACAACAGCAGACAAACGAGGGCCACCATATTGTACATTCGTCGAAAATCGGGGCAAGAATCGTTCGCCAACGGTGGCCTACCAACTACATAATAAATGGCCGATTTCTGGCAATACTTTTTATGCCAATAATCAGCCGAGATAGCTCAGATATAATTTATGATTGGTTAGATCAAGGAAAATATCGTTTCGCCAACGGTGGGTTTTCAACTGTATGTGAAAATTGGCCAATTTATGGCGGCACTGCGTATGCCAATAATTGGCATAAGCATCGGTGCCGTGTTCATAAATAATATTCGCCCAAGACCAGGGCAAATATTGTTCGCCAAAAGTGGACTGCCAGTTACGTGCGAGTACTGGTCGATCCTAGGCAATAAGTATCTTGCCAATGCATAAATACACATTGGGCCTGTACAGGCTACTTATTCTGCCCAACGGTGGTGTAAGCGTCAATCGCCAATGGTTGCCTGCCATTCACTAACCAAGAATCGACCAATGACTATTTTTCGGTGCTTAGCCTAAGAATAAGACCAAACGCTGGGGTACAGATTGGCCCTGACTTGGGCCACGACTGCATGTCAACGTTCGGTTACCCGGTATCGTACCGTATGCAGGCCATCTTGCGAACGTTGGCAATATTTTCTAGGGATCTCGTGGATGCGCGAAGACGAGTATGTTAGAGTAGAGTCACCTGAATATCAGTCGACGGGTGTACGCTTTTCAGGTATAGGGTCCGAGGATATGGGAGCTCTGGGAGAATTTATAGCCGAAATTACGATCGACGAGCCTTCGTATCCGATTCTTATTCGTGTAGTTTCTGATGCGGTGTCGCGACAAAAATTGTTGATTGGTACTGACTTCTTGGACACGGTGGAAATGAATGTAAAGCGTAGGGAGATCCGTATCAAACGTATTTGCGAAATCGGCGACGAAAACGATCAGCCCGAAATATTTCAGATTTATGTAAAAGAAGTAAATAAAGTCGACCTTCTTCTTATTAAAGACGCGGAAACCAGAAGCGCAATAGCGAATCTAGTCGATAATTATAAGCCGAATAGGACGATTGAAACTGATATCGCGATGAAGCTGGTGCTCAAAGACGATGAGCCGGTCTACCAGAAAGCACGGCGTTTGTCACCCTCAGAAAAAGACATCGTGAATAAGCAAATCGACGAATGGCTAAGGCTGAGTATTGTTCGACCTTCGTCTTCCGATTACGCGAGTCCTATAGTGCTGGTTAAGAAAAAAAACGGTTCGCACAGGCTGTGTGTCGACTATCGACTTTTGAATAAAAAAATAATTCGAGATCGTTACCCGTTGCCACTAATAGAGGATCAGTTGGATCAGTTGCAGGATAAAAAGCTATTTAGCACTTTAGATTTGAAAAATGGCTTTTTCCACGTGCGAGTGGACAATGAAAGTATAAAGTACACGGCGTTCATTGTACCTGATGGGCAATATGAGTTTTTGCGCGTGCCTTTTGGATTGTGTAACGCTCCGTCCGTTTTCCAGAGATACGTAAATGCGATATTTCGAGAATTGATTCGGGAAAAAATAATACTCGTATATATGGACGACCTGATCGTTCTCTGCGACGACGAAGCAACCGGACTAAAAAATCTCGAGGTAGTGCTTGAAAAAGCGAGTAAAGCAGGCTTGATTATTAATTGGGAGAAATGTTGCTTCTTGCAACGAAAAGTCGAGTTTCTTGGGCATACGATAGAAAACGGGATGATCCGACCTGTTGAGCGAAATACGGAAGCAGTGAGACGTTTCCCTGAACCGACGAATGTACGCCAGGTTCAGTCGTTTCTCGGTCTAACGGGATACTTCCGGAAATTTATTCCGGGATATTCGACGATAGCGCGATCGCTATCTAATCTCTTGCGAGCAAACGTAGAATTCAATTTTGATACGGTCGAGAAAGATGTATTCACGCGATTAAAAGTGATTTTAAGCGAAAGACCACTGTTGAGTTTATATAGAATAGGTGCAGATACCGAACTGCACACCGACGCGTCAATGTACGGCTACGGAGCCATTCTATTGCAACGAGACACTGAAGATCAGATCTTACACCCGGTATATTTTGTGAGCGGTAAGACGACACCTGCAGAAGAAAAATATACAAGTTACGAATTGGAAGTACTCGCGATCATCAAAGCGTTGAAGCGATTCCGTGTGTACTTATTAGGCATATCGTTCAAAATCGTAACAGATTGTCGCGCATTTACTCTAACAATGAGTAAAAGAGATCTTTTTGTCCGTGTAGCTCGGTGGGCACTGCTATTAGAAGAGTTTCAATATACGATTGAACATCGACCCGGTAAAAGTATGGTCCATGTCGATGCCCTAAGTCGAAACCCTCTTTCGTCATGTTTGACGGTTGATGAGTGCGAGGAAGGATTAACAGCACGATTGAGAAAAGCTCAACGAGACGATCAAAACCTGATAGAAAAATTAGACGAAGCACATCGTGGCGAGCTCGACGGATATATTGTACGGGGTGGGATTCTGTATAAGGACGTTGGCGACGAAATGCGGCTCGTCGTTCCCAAGGCAATGTAGTTGCAAATAATTCGAAGAGCGCACGAACGAGGACACTTTGCAGTAAGCAAAACGGAGACCCTGGTAAAAACCGATTATTGGATACCAGAATTGAGATCGAAGGTTGAGAAGGTCGTACGAAATTGTATTTCGTGTATTTTGGCTGAGCGACGACAAGGAAAACAAGAATGTTTTCTGAACCCGATTGAAAAAGGAAACGTGCCACTAGATACCTTCCACGTTGATGATCTAGGCCCGCTCCCTTCAACGAAGAAGAATTACGTTCACATCTTCGCAGTGATCGACGCTTTCTCAAAGTTCGTCTGGCTATATGCGACGGAGTCAACGACTGCTGCCGAAGTACTTGAGCGTTTACGGAGACAATCAGTCGTTTTCGGTAACCCGAGGAGAATAATTTCGGACAGAGGATCTGCTTTCACGTCGAGAGAATTCGGAGATTATTGTAAAGCGGAGAACATCGAACATTCGCCACATAGAAGCATCGGCATGACCCCTTTCCATTTGCTGTTCGGAATTCATCCGCGGGTGCGAGACAGCCCGGATATTCGGGAGTTGTTGCAGCGCGAGTTAGTCGCATCTTTCGAAGACCAGCGAGAAGAATTGCGGCGTGAAGCGAAGAGAAGTATCGAACGCGTACAGCGCGAAAACAAGAAGACTTACGACGCTAAGAGGAAGCCAGCATTCTGCTATCGCGAGGGCGACATCGTCGCCATTCGGCGAACTCAACAGCGACCTGGACTCAAGTTTGCGCACAAGTATCTCGGTCCTTATGAGATCATTAAAGTCCTGCGAAATGATCGTTACGTGGTTCGTAAGATCGGCGAACGAGAAGGACCCCTGCAGACTTCGTCATCCGCCGATGCCATGAAACGGTGGACAGAAGATAGTGTCGATAGTGCATCTGATAGCGACAGGAAAATATAGATAAGCAAACATTCGAGGCGAATATTTGGACAGGACGGCCGAATGTAGGAAGTGTATGTTTTAGACGGCGAGATGGTAGGGTACAGTGTTGTCAAGTGTGACGAGCGCGGCGCAGAAGGCGATACGAATAGCCAAGAGACGACAAAGGCAGTAGCGAGCGTGAGCCGTAGAAAGACGGATGTATCGAATGTACTTAATGTCAAATATAAGAATTAGTTTTCATCACGTATTCTCGTCCATCCTCGAACAATAAATCATAATATCCCTTTTCATAATAAATAAATCTACAATATGAAGTGACTCGAGCCCAGGGCAACGATCGATACGAGATGATTCGCCAGACCGACGGAGAAGGTCCCCGAATCACAACGTCGTCAGCTGACCAAATGAAGCCGTTCGAGCTTTATTCTCCGGAGACCGGAGAGTTACAGGAGAGGCCGGATGTGGGATGGGATCCTCGGGAGGGCGACTACGCTACTGAGGAATTGGAGGAAAGGCCGAGTGTAGGCCGGGGCCCTCGAGCGACTGGCGACGTGCCTGAGGCACTGGGTTCGACTGGGGGAACAGACGAATGAAGTTCAGTCTAACTCAAGCCGTTGAGCGCGACATACGACAACTATTACTATTCACTCTGTGTCATTGCTTATATTCATTTATATCTAATAAAGTATTTCTTATTTCTTACCCATTATTTGACTCGCGTCTTAGACATTCGCCTCTGTGATAACCTGAACCCTACATATGGGGGCTCAGCTGGGATTCAAAGGGGCAAGAGTCGAACGCTAGCGCGAACAAAGGTGTGAGAGTGAGATTTACAAAAGGCGTTAAATCATAAAGTCGAAAAGGCGTTAAGTCGTAAAGCCGAAAGTCGTCGAGTCGAGAAGAGGTAAAGTTGAAAAGACGAAAGTCGTCAAGTCGAAAAGTCGAAAAAGTCGTCAAGTCGATAAGCGAGTAAGACGAGAGTGATTAAGTCGGAAGTAGTTGCGCGTAAAAAGTCGTAGATTCGGGAAAGACGTTGAAGAGAAACAATGACGTTAAGATGAAACAAAGACGGAGAAAGAAAGAGGAACAACGATGGTGCTGGAGAGATCGAGTAAGAACGTAGAGGACAAAGAGGACGAAGACGGTGCTCAGGCAGCGCAAGACGAGGGAGCGCGACCCGGCAGAGTGAGAGAGAGAGACGATAGACCGAGCACGTGCAAGAGAGACGGCGCGAACACAAAGGCGGTAAAGTAAATAAATAAATAATTTTGTTTGAAAAACCACGGAGAAAAGTAAATAGGTAAATAAGTAATTTTGCCTAAAATCAACGAATAAAACAACCTTAGCTAAATAAAACACAAAATACATAATTCAATATAAACAATTTTTATTACGGGTGCGGCGAATAGCCACACCCCTCGCCCTGCGAACTCTCGTCAGAATAACATAATCTAAAGTTTTGCGGAAATAACATTGGGTATAAAATAAACAGTGAAAATAATAATTAAACTAAAATTCCGCGACGTAGCCGCAAGCCCGACACAGCCCGTGCGGCGAAAATAGCGCGCGCAGCCCTATATAATCCTCGTACGGCTCGCTGTCCTCCTCAGCAAAGACGCCGAATCCCCACAAGGCGTCAACCGCGCGTCGATTCGCCTCCCTGCGGCGACGCACCACCCGTGCGCTCCGGATGAACTGGTCCATGACCACGGACCCGCCGATCAGACCTCCCGGACGCCAAGATCGCTGGAAACATAAATAAAATAAATAAATAAAAATTTTAATATTTAAATAAAATAAGGCCGAAATTTAGCTCTACAATAATAATTTAAAAGCGGAAACTTACCGCCACCCTCTGCGCATAATCGCGCCGACACAGCGCCGCGAACCTCTCCCACGGTGCAGATCCCATGACAAAACCAAAGCGAATAAATGACCGAGAAACGCTTCGTACGAGAGCTGATCGTCTAATGAAGCTCGAAGAGAGCTCCAGAGCACGGAGGACTCTTTGAAAAATAAAAATAAAATTAAAAGAAAGATGGCCGACCGGTAACGTACGGCAGAAAATAAAAAATAGACTTACGAACTTACCGTCAGCACTTTCCCACGAAGATAACGCCGTGCATTCTAATTACAGCACCATGATACTGGCAACGGCCAGAGGAGACGCGCGAGACGACCCATGGCCGTACGAGATACGAACTCTCGAAACCAATCCTGGGATCTTATACGAAAAGATCGGAACCATGTCAATAACCGAAGACACATGGAGTTTAATTCTACACATGGACCTACAATCGCTGCAATCTAGGGTAAAACTAATTAAAACTACCCTACGCGACCTCAGCACCCCGTGCGCAAAACAAGCAACCACGGATTCCCTTTGCGAAACGCTTAACGGCACATTATTAGAATTACAACAAAAAATTAATAATGGTATCGGGACGATATACGAATTATCAGGAAGCAACCTGCAAGCCAAAAGAGGTCTTATCGATGGCCTCGGCAGCGTAATTAAAGCCCTCACTGGAAACATGGACGCTGACGACGCTAAACGACTGGATGACGAAATAAACGAATTAAAAACCGTTCAACAGACATTCAAAAGTAACCTAAAGGAAAATCTACAAATTGTGGAAACCACTATAGATATCCTCAATAAAACAACTAAAAACATACAAGAAAACGAAAACAAGCTAAAAACCGTAATACAAAACATTGAAAGATGCATGAATTATGAAATTTCTCATTTTATAACCAGACAAACACTAGACGAAAATATCAGCAGCCTTGGCATGATCGTCGAATCATTGCTTGACGACATACGAGAATTAGAAAATTTCTTATCAGGACTCGCTCAAGGTATTATTACACCGGGCGTACTCTCAGGAGAAAAAATGGTAAGATACCTCACAGACGCACTACCACACCTACCCACAGAACGTAGCCTACCGACGACTATCACACGGCAGAACGCACACAAACTACTTCAGCTAGCTGAGATAAAAGCATACAGCCGAGAAAATACAATAGTGTTGGTAATAGAGATACCACTCGTCGGAGAACAAGAATACATTGTCAGCAGAGTATACCCACTACCAACGCACGCGTTCAACGACACGTACCAATACATAGAAACGACGGACGAAAACATAATAGTAGATAAGAAACGTCGTACATATCTTCGCAATACCGACCTGCATAAATGTAAAAGAATAAGCGATACATACATGTGCAAACCCACCCACCCATCCCTCACAATTACAAATTCCGCACCCTGCGAAATATTAACATTTGCAATAACGAATCCTGAAAAAGCAGGATGCACAAAAAAATTAATAACGCTCAAAGATACATTGATAATCCCATTGCAACAACCAAGTCGATGGATCTTCGTAGCTCCAACGGAAGAGCGAATAACGATATCATGTAATAAAAAAATTAGAGAGAATGCAATATTAAAAGGAACAGGTATACTGGCTTTGATAGGGAAATGCGTTGTGACCGCCACTAATTTTAAGATAAAAACTGAGAAAAAAACCGTTCAGGAAAAATATTAAACATATTTACCACCGTTCAATTTAACCCATTTGGGAGAAAAAATCGATATCGAATCAAAAACGATAATCGAAAATAGAAAGATTAATTTAAACAATGTAATAAGTAATCCAATAGAATTAAATAATTTAGGCATAAAATTACATACCCTGCAGAAAGAAATAGAAACAGGAGACAGTCAAACTTTACATTACCGCCATACTATAGGCACATATTCAATTAGCACTATAGCAATAGTCTTAATAGCAGCATACATAATATACATGTGTCTGAAGAAACGAAGAGGAAAAACAACGATAATACAGCCAACGCAGAAAATCAAAATGCTAGGACTACCAACAGAAACCATTGAGATGGAGGAAGCCAAACCAAAACCTAGGAAAAGGAAAGCATCCGCTGTCAAACTACACGTTTTCTTTCAGCATAATACGCCAACCGCGAGCACAAAATAATTTTGGGAAATAAAATAAGAAAATTGTAAAAGAGAAACGAAAATAAATAAATCCGTTTCTTTTTCTTAGGGGCGAGGGATGTTGTACCCCACAGTACAACGAAAGAATATTCCAATGGAATATTCCAGTAGACTAAGCGAATGGGATATAAAATGCATACTAATCACTTATAAAAATAAAGCGTGAGAATCACGCCACCAGAAATTCGCTGTGACCATATATGGTCACAAAACCAAGTATTCCCCAACTGCACAATAGGCAGTTTAGTAAAGGCGAATCACGCCATCGATATCATCGTTGTGACCATGTATGGTCATAGCGACCAAATGCCGAATTGGCACTTTCGCATAGCAACTCGCGGGCGATCCGAGATCGCTCCGATAATTAATTCAGTCTTAATTGACGAGCGGAGCTAATCAGTTGGTCTTTGATTGAAGCTCATATCCTATAACTTCGCCTAACTTTGTAAACTACCAATCCAAATCTTACAATAAACTGTTATTTCTTTTTACTACATAAACTCGAGTTCTACTCCTTATTGGCTAATATCCCAAAATAATATCTTATTGCGCAATACTAACGTTTTGCCGATTTAACAGATGCCTTGGCAAAAATATTCTTCGCCCGATTCGGAGCACCTAAAATTCTGCTCACCGATCAAGGCGCCAACTTCTGCAGTTCCTTAATGAGGAAGCTAGCAAAGAAGTACCGCATTAAGCAACAAAAAACCACGGCGTATAGACCACAGTCCAATGGGTCTATAGAGAGATCGCATCATGTACTGGCGGAATATTTAAAACAGTATGTGGATA
This sequence comes from Netelia virgata, assembly GCA_951802705.1. NCBI lineage: Eukaryota > Metazoa > Arthropoda > Insecta > Hymenoptera > Ichneumonidae > Netelia > Netelia virgata. The sequence goes on along the minus strand of OX637864.1, from coordinate 26,904,835 downwards.
AACACCACGAATAGGACGAATTCCTGGAGATGGCAACGTTCTCTTACAACACTAGTTGCCACGAAGCAACCGGATTCACCCCACACGAGTTAGTCTTCGGGAAACCTGCGAGGCTACCATCCAGCCGCGCCTACGTCCCCGAGGAAGAGGACCCGACCTACTCCAAATACCTGGAGGATCTCTTCACAAAGATCCATGGGCTACAGGAGTTGGCCGCCGAAAACCTGCAAAAGCCAAGCATCGTTCCAAGCGATATTATGACCGAAACCTCAATCCACAAAAATTCGGAAAGGGGGACATGGTACTAATGCTTCGAGAACCAAACTCGGGCAAATTCGGCGACCAATATACCGAACCCCTATACGTAATCGACGTATTACCCCAGGGAAACGTAGTGGTCCGTTACAAAAACAAAGACAAAGTGGTCCACCCGAATAAACATAGGTTGACCAAAATCAAACCAAAGTCCAACCTGTTGCAGAATGGAGACGCCAACACGGATACTGATGATTAGCTTACTGATCCATGGGGCACAAGCCTTCATCGGTTACGACTGCGGAGGATCTAAACTCAATATTACAACCATCTCCTTGAACAACATCGGAGAGTGCAATATACCACTACTGGAACCAACTCCAACTCCAGTATACATACAACTATTACAGTTGGCTGAATTTGAGGATACACCAGTAATCCAATGTAAGGTGCAAATCGACCGCACCATTACCCACTGCGGAATGCATTCGCACAGCTCAGCGGTGCACGGGAGCAGGCAGGTATACTTACAAGACCTGTCATACGATGCCTGTCGACGACTCCAGGAAACCGGGATCATCCAGCTCAGCTTTTCGGCAGAACTCATCGGCTTACACCGAAATCATACGGAACATCGCTCCATCACCATGGGAGGTTTAGTGAGCCACGGCGGGAACTGCGAAGGCACCCAATATAGCGACGCCTATGGGACTTGGAGCGGGGTGTTCGTGACCGCCTCGGTGAAGGTAGCCCTCTACGACTACCGAGCAACCATCAACCTCGCCCGGGGAAAAATCATCCTACCATCGGGAACCTAGTGTCCATTGGAAGACGAGCATTGCGTAGATATTCCCGGGAACACCGCCTTCTGGACCGCCGCACCGACGGACACATGCGGATTTAATAAATACGACGTTCTCTACGAGGGAGTCGCCACACGAATCTCACCCAACGATAGTGAGCACTCACCTGAGGTTTATACACTAAACACAGACTCAACGGTCTTCGCACTTGCCAAGCGAGCCCAGCCGTCAGGAGTCTGCGGATATCCGCTCATCCGAACGGAGCATCCCAAACTATTCATCCTAGAGACACCCAAGGGTCAGTCTCCAGTTTCGCCACGGAAAGTGTCCGTCAACAATCTGGACATCTTCACGTACATTAACTCAAAATTTGTGTACGTTGAAAAACACGTGCTGAGCCAAATGAAGACGCTGTACCAAGACGTCTTGACCCAACGCTGTCAACTGGTACAGCAAGTTCTCCGGAACGCACTATCGGTAGCCAACATCCTACCAGAAAAATTTGCACGGACAGTGATGAAAGGACCAGGGTATATGGCTGTCATCGCCGGCGAGGTGGCACACATTGTCAAATGCGTGGCCATCGAATGTCGACTAACACGACCTGAGACCTGCTACCATGAACTACCTGTGACGTACCGCAATACATCCATGTTCCTTTCGACAACATCAAGAATGTTGATGAAATCAGGAACGCAAATCGACTGCAACCCGCTCCTACCTACGGAATACCAGATCGAGGGATTATGGTATCGCCTAATGCCGGAACCGGTACAGGTACTACCACCTCAGAGGTTGCAACCACTTACCAAACCCACCTGGAAGTATGCCTCACCAGGCGACCTAGCAGTCGGAGGTATATATTCGGAAAAAGACATCGAGGAACTGCGGGACCACATCATGTTCCCGGCAGAAAAACCAGCTCTCCTAAACCACCTTGCACGGGGATCCGCGGGATTCCAGGTGCCACAGGGCGGCGTATCACTCCGGGGCCTCCTCGGCGAGTCAACATTGAACAGCATAGCAGACAACGCGGCCAGACGGATGTGGAACGGATTCCTGAAATTCGATACCGCTAGCGCTGGCCTATTCGGGATTTTCCTCGTTGGGAAAGTCATTAAACTTATCATCGACACCTGCATACACGGGTATGCACTACATACCTTGTACGGTTGGCGCTAGCGCTGGCCTATTCGGGATTTTCCTCGTTGGGAAAGTCATTAAACTTATCATCGACACCTGCATACACGGGTATGCACTACATACCTTGTACGGTTGGAGCTTGTACCTGCTAGGAGCATTATGGAGCTCCATCACAGGCCTCCTGGTCACTCTGGCTCATAAGAACGGACCCAGGAAAACCATATCTCCAACACTAGCAGAGGAGGAAATGAGAGTCGTGGAACCAATACCCATTGGAACCACCACAGGTTTCACCACCTTTACGTATCCAACCTTACCACCCAGGGAAACAACGCGTCTATCCGAGATCGATCCAGAACTCTCTGAGCGATTATTCGCTGCTCATGATCGGAGCCACGAGGCACCGCTCACGACACCAAGGGTGGGCGTGTTACGTCCTAGGATCGATGCACCTCCGGAAACAACGCATAATATATAAGTATAAAATAAGGAAGTCCTCTGAGATGAAAAATGTATTAAAATAATATTCACCATTCATGATTTCGGACACAATGTTCCCTTGAACAAAATGCCCGAAATCCATAATTTAATAATAGAATTGCCTCATCCATCTCACCGGCCAGGAAGACCGAACACCGGCATGGATGACGCAATTCCTAGCAGAGTAAGCTCGTGTACCACGTGCTACATACCAGCAGCATGACTCACCATCATCCGATAATCTCGAGAGATGAAGTGTCCGGTGTCGCGCACCTCTTATCACCATATGAGTCACGTGCGATAAGATAAAGCTGGACCCGTGTAACAGTATCCCACAAAGGGACTGCAACTCTGGCTTTGTCTCTCCCCACCACCAACTAAGGTTAAGCTTCTATATAAGATGCGAGCGCTCCTCTGAACATTAGTAATTGCCGAGCTGTGGTTAGACGACGACCACGAACCATTGTAAACGCGACTTGTAAAATCAGAACGACGGACTTCGGTGAAGTATCTGATATTTGTACGCGTCATCATAAGTTTAAAGCCAAAGCATTGTACTCCGCGCGCTATAACCAGCCGTGTAAATCTCAAGTGTAAACCATCGTACTTCATTGATAATATACCATCTTTTACCTGCTAAAATCTGTGTTTCGTGTAACTTTTATCGACGAAACCCACGATCCAGCAACTCCTTCAAATCATAGAAGCATTACATCTATTTCCATTATTCTTGCGGTGCTTATACCAGCACGCTGAATAATATCCTATACTCTACCTTTTCGGTGCTTATACCAGCACGCTAGGTAAATCCTAAATCCTATTCTTGCGGTGCTTATACCAGCACGCTGAATACTCACCTCTCCTGTGTTCTTACGGTGCTTTTACCAGCACGTTGAGCACATCCTCGCCAAAACGATCTGCCCTAATCTGAATCATCCATTTCTTCCATGGGCAGACGTCGAGGCGGAATAAAACGACTGCTGAACAAAACTATCGCAATAGCCAGTGGACTAGCACCGACGTCCAAAGTGCAACATAACGTAGCTAATACCTCTTCAAGGTTATTCGGTGATTTGGAGCCCACATCCGAGGCGGCCTTTACTCAGTGCCGACCATCAGTGATCGTATTCGCGGGTTCCAAACCACGTCAATCTAAGGCAACTAAGTCCATAATTATCAGTGACGTCATTGTGCGCGCAACAGTACGCCGCTTCCGACGCATCGTGACAGCATCCGGACTCCGGTACGTCGAGATCCAAGTACGGGCCGTGCAGCAGACCACGACCACATCCCGGTCATCACCCTTGAGTAACTGGGTCAGCACCGAACAGCTGCCCCACGAACTACAAAACCCCAGCTGATCACCCCACCAACGGGACCAGCGAAAAGGTAAGACCAGCACTATACTATTCCATAATATAAGTGTTCAGGGTCTCCCGCGTGTACCAACCTCCCGTCCAAAAAGAGAATACTTTTAGATCCTTCCTCCATAGAGTAACGTCGCGAAACCTGGAACAAAAATCGTTTTTAAAATCTTACCCTTTACATCCAGGACGTAACAATGGTATCGTCAGCACAACAACATATACAGAGTCGTTGAGCTACGCAGAGGTTTGGTTCATGCGCAAAAGTAGAGGCGTCACCCTTTAAAGGTGTCCACTGCTGTGTTTCAAAGTCATAGAAAATCAAAACTACTTTACGCGCGGCTTTGTGTATACGAAGACTTTTCATGAAACACATATGATTATTCGGCTCGTTGTGTTTACATGTCTTGCAATATTTCATATCGCATATATGCTTCGTTCGTTCTAAAGGTCTTATCGTTTGGAAACACCAGCGACAACGTTTCACAGTTTCGCACACACTCCCTCTTCGGCTGTTCCTGACTACAACGACAGCTTTGTGTTTTTGCAGACACTGATCGCCGAAAAAAATACGATTACAATCAATGCATTTAATTGTATTATTCGCGTTAGGATCATAGGGTGGTAGCGCAAAACACCGGGGACAATTTCTTTTTTGTACACCTGTGATCATTTCGACGACTGCGTGCATTACAACTTGAGCAAAAATCTCTACCACCTACAGCGCCTCGGAGATTCAAAATAGGTTGAAAATGGTGCGTGCGTTCATAATAAAATATATATATAATGTATATTTTATCGTGCGTACAGAAACCAAAACTTGTTTTCTACCATCGAACAGAGGTTTTTCACGTCGCCCCAAAGTTAGATACTCGTATACAACAATGTCGATACCGTCGCGCATTAAATAATCTTGATATTGGGCTATCTCGTATACGCCACAACCATTTGCAGGCACAATGACATTAGCTACTCTCGTAAGATCAATAGCCTCATTTCTTTGTAACGACCCATTAATCTGTCTAATACGTCGCCATCTAGTATGTAACTCTCCTGATCGTATTTGCCCCGATCGACATATGCGCGTGCTGCTACCAATGAGCGTGGTAAGCACAAATTATCAAAATTTCGGAGTGACAATATCGATTTTTTCGTGACAGCTTCGTGGGTTAGATCTTTTCGACCACGCCCCTCGACACCTCTCACTATACAGGTTTTTATTTCGCATACGTCCCCGATATTCAGAGATGTTGCACTCTGAGCAACGCCACTTATCAATTGCCAGACATCTTCAAATGTATAATCTCTGGCTGGTCGGAAGGACAGCCATACTGGGCCGTGTGCTAAACTATCTGCTGTAAATGGTATTCCTACATTGTCACCACCGGCGCAAGTGCTGGTGATATATGTCAGAAGATCGCGGAATGCGCCACCGAGCCAATCTATTACAGAGACCCCTACGTGAGGTGTTCTGATACGCAGTCTAATTTCGCGTCCTTGAAGTTTAAAACACTTGAAATATCGCGTAGAATCCCTGATGATCTCGAAGAGGTTCCCGGGCGGTTGAACATCCCTAAACGGTTCTGTGTTCGCGCGAGTACGTCCCTTTCCAGCGCCTAGCTGCGTCTCTGAAAATAAATATTATTGATTATTTTTGCACTGTTAACACATGTATGCATTTATTCAAACCTATTATTATTATTGGTACCTTTTTATATAATAGAAACCGGCTGTTCATCAAACAATAACCCCTGCGTTGAATAACCTGGGATAAATTTGCCGTTTCGTTAATTTGTTGACTACAATAGCCACCTTACTTTTAGATAGAAGAAAATACCTCATTTACCTGAGTCGGTATCATCCAAGAGATGCTGATACCAATCATCAATTAATGGTATTGGCTCTTCATCATCATTGTTCATTATACCAGCCTCTATTGGGTATTCCCATAGCTGATTTTCATACTGTTGAACAACCCTATTTTCTTCTTCTTGCACTTGTCCATCTTCTTGCATTGGCAAAATGACGGCATTACGATCGCTAGAAATATTAACGTAAGCGCCGTCTTCTTCTTCTGCTTCTTCTTCTTCGCCATCTTCGTGCAATGATAACACGACGATATTTCGTTCGTCTTCATCTTCGTCGCTGCTATCCGTATCGATTATTTCAGATTTACCGATACTTTTTGGTCTCTGGCATAGTCCTGAAGGACCTGCAATCCGCTCACTTCGCTGTTTTCCATATGTTTGTACCCGTGTGTCTAAAGAAACGAATAAGAATAAAGTTAGGCTTGTAATATTGAAAGATCAAGGGCTTTGTTAGTTACGTAGTAACTCGAAAAGCGAATATTTATAAATTTAAATATATAAATTTGTATTTCAAAATAAAAACTTTAAATAGCCGGAAATCTAAATACTTACGTTTCACGGTATTTTGCTCCAAATTTTCTTTTCGTTCAATAAGGCTTTGTAGCGAAGTTGCACAATCGAAAATTTCCCGCGCAACAAGAATATGATGATTATAAGCCCGTAGTACCCTTAGGTTGAGAAAATTGGTTAAATTTGTTTTTCGTTCAATAAGGCTTTGTAGCGATGTTGCACAATCGGACACTTGCAGCGCAACACGAATATGATGATTATAAGCCCGTAGTACCCTTAGGTTGATAAAATTGGTTAAATTTTGTTTTCGTTCAATAAGGCTTTGTAGCGATGTTGCACAATCGGACTCTCGCAGCGCAACACGAATATGATGATTATAAGCCCGTAGTACCCTTAGGTTGAGAAAATTGGTTAAATTGTTTTTTCGTTCAATAAGGCTTTGTAGCGATGTTGCACAAGCGGACACTTGCAGCGCAACACGAATATGATGATTATAAGCCCGTAGTACGCTTATGTTGAAAAAATCGGTCGATTTTTTTTTGTTCAATAAGGCTTTGCAGCGATGTTGTGCAATCGGACACTTGCAGCGCAACACGAATATAATGATTATAAGCCCGTAGTACCCTTAGATTGAGAAAATCGGTCGAAATTTTTGTTTCGTCCAATATGACTTAGTAGCGCTATTGCACAGTCGGAAATTTCCCGCGCAACACGAATATGATGATTATAAGCCCGTAGAATCCTTAGGTTGAGAAAATTGGTTAAATTTTGTTTTCGTTCAATAACGCTTTGTAGCGATGTTGCACAAGCGGACACTTGCAGCGCAACACGAATATGATCATTATAAGCCCGTAGTACCCTTAGGTTGAGAAAATTGGTTAAATTTTGTTTTCATTCAATAAGGCTTTGTAGCGATGTTGCACAATCGGACACTTGCAGCGCAACACGAATATGATGATTATAAGCCCGTAGTACGCTTAGGTTGAAAAAATCGGTCGATTTTTTTTTGTTCAATAAGGCTTTGCAGCGATGTTGTGCAATCGGACACTTGCAGCGCAACACGAATATAATGATTATAAGCCCGTAGTACCCTTAGATTGAGAAAATCGGTCGAAATTTTTGTTTCGTCCAATATGACTTAGTAGCGCTATTGCACAGTCGGAAATTTCCCGCGCAACACGAATATGATGATTATAAGCCCGTAGAATCCTTAGGTTGAGAAAATTGGTTAAATTTTGTTTTCGTTCAATAACGCTTTGTAGCGATGTTGCACAAGCGGACACTTGCAGCGCAACACGAATATGATCATTATAAGCCCGTAGTACCCTTAGGTTGAGAAAATTGGTTAAATTTTGTTTTCATTCAATAAGGCTTTGTAGCGATGTTGCACAATCGGACACTTGCAGCGCAACACGAATATGATGATTATAAGCCCGTAGTACGCTTAGGTTGAAAAAATCGGTCGATTTTTTTTTGTTCAATAAGGCTTTGCAGCGATGTTGTGCAATCGGACACTTGCAGCGCAACACGAATATAATGATTATAAGCCCGTAGTACCCTTAGATTGAGAAAATCGGTCGAAATTTTTGTTTCGTCCAATATGACTTAGTAGCGCTATTGCAAAGTCGGAAATTTCCCGCGCAACACGAATATGATGATTATAAGCCCGTAGAATCCTTAGGTTGAGAAAATTGGTTAAATTTTGTTTTCGTTCAATAAGGCTTTGTAGCGATGTTGCACAATCGGAAATTTCCCGCGCAACACGAATATGATGATTATAAGCCCGTAGTACCCTTAGGTTGAGAAAATTGGTTAAATTGTTTTTTCGTTCAATAAGGCTTTGTAGCGATGTTGCACAAGCGGACACTTGCAGCGCAACACGAATATGATCATTATAAGCCCGTAGTACCCTTAGGTTGAGAAAATTGGTTAAATTGTTTTTTCGTTCAATAAGGCTTTGTAGCGATGTTGCACAATCGGACACTTGCAGCGCAACACGAATATGATCATTATGAGCCCGTAGTACCCTTAGGTTGAGAAAATCGGTCGATTTTGTTTTGTTCAATAAGGCTTTGCAGCGATGTTGTGCAATCGGACACTTGCAGCGCAACACGAATATGATGATTATAAGCCCGTAGTACGCTTAGGTTGAAAAAATCGGTCGATTTTTTTTGTTCAATAAGGCTTTGCAGCGATGTTGTGCAATCGGACACTTGCAGCGCAACACGAATATGATGATTATAAGCCCGTAGTACCCTTAGGTTGAGAAAAGCGGTTAAATTGTTTTTTCGTTCAATAAGGCTTTGTAGCGATGTTGCACAATCGGACACTTGCAGCGCAACACGAATATGATGATTGTAAGCCCGTAGTATCCTTAGATTGGGAAAATCGGTCGAAATTTTTGTTTCGCCCAATATGACTTTGTAGCGCTATTGCACAGTCGGAAAATTCCCGCGCAACACGAATATGATGATTATAAGCCCGTAGTATCCTTATGTTGAGAAAATCGGTCAAAATTTTGTTTTCGTTCAATAAGGCTTTCTAGCGATGTTGCACAATCGGAAATTTCCCGCGCAACACGAATATTATGATTATAAGCCCGTAGTACCCTTAGGTTGATAAAATTGGTTAAATTTTGTTTTCGTTCAATAAGGCTTTGTAGCGATGTTGCACAATCGGACTCTTGCAGCGCAACACGAATATGATCATTATAAGCCCGTAGTACCCTTAGGTTGAGAAAATTGGTTAAATTTTTTTTTCATTCAATAAGGCTTTGTAGCGATGTTGCACAATCGGACACTTGCAGCGCAACACGAATATGATGATTATAAGCCCGTAGTACGCTTAGGTTGAAAAAATCGGTCGATTTTTTTTTGTTCAATAAGGCTTTGCAGCGATGTTGTGCAATCGGACACTTGCAGCGCAACACGAATATAATGATTATAAGCCCGTAGTACCCTTAGGTTGAGAAAATTGGTTAAATTTTGTTTTCATTCAATAAGGCTTTGTAGCGATGTTGCAGAATCGGACTCTTGCAGCGCAACACGAATATGATGATTATAAGCCCGTAGTACCCTTAGGTTGAGAAAATTGGTTAAATTGTTTTTTCGTTCAATAAGGCTTTGCAGCGATGTTGTGCAATCGGACACTTGCAGCGCAACACGAATATGATCATTATAAGCCCGTAGTACCCTTAGGTTGAGAAAATTGGTTAAATTGTTTTTTCGTTCAATAAGGGTTTGTAGCGATGTTGCACAATCCGACACTTGCAGCGCAACACGAATATGATCATTATAAGCCCGTAGTACCCTTAGGTTGAGAAAATCGGTCGATTTTTTTTTGTTCAATAAGGCTTTGCAGCGATGTTGTGCAATCGGACACTTGCAGCGCAACACGAATATGATCATTATAAGCCCGTAGTACCCTTAGGTTGAGAAAATTGGTTAAATTTTTTTTTCATTCAATAAGGCTTTGTAGCGATGTTGCACAATCGGACACTTGCAGCGCAACACGAATATGATGATTATAAGCCCGTAGTACCCTTAGGTTGAGAAAAGCGGTTAAATTGTTTTTTCGTTCAATAAGGCTTTGTAGCGATGTTGCACAATCGGACACTTGCAGCGCAACACGAATATGATGATTGTAAGCCCGTAGTATCCTTAGATTGAGAAAATCGGTCGAAATTTTTGTTTCGTCCAATATGACTTTGTAGCGCTATTGCACAGTCGGAAAATTCCCGCGCAACACGAATATGATGATTATAAGCCCGTAGTATCCTTATGTTGAGAAAATCGGTCAAAATTTTGTTTTCGTTCAATAAGGCTTTCTAGCGATGTTGCACAATCGGAAATTTCCCGCGCAACACGAATATTATGATTATAAGCCCGTAGTACCCTTAGGTTGATAAAATTGGTTAAATTTTGGTTTCGTTCAATAAGGCTTTGTAGCGATGTTGCACAATCGGACTCTTGCAGCGCAACACGAATATGATGATTGTAAGCCCGTAGTATCCTTAGATTGAGAAAATCGGTCGAAATTTTTGTTTCGTCCAATATGACTTTGTAGCGCTATTGCACAGTCGGAAAATTCCCGCGCAACACGAATATGATGATTATAAGCCCGTAGTATCCTTATGTTGAGAAAATCGGGCGAAATTTTGTTTTCGTCCAATAACGCTTTATAGCGATGTTGCACAATCGGAAATTTGCAGCGCAACACGAATATGATGATTATAAGTCCGTAGTACCCTTAGGTTGAGAAAATCGGTCGAAATTTTGTTTTCGTCCAATAACGCTTTATAGCGATGTTGCACGATCGGAAATTTGCAGCGCAACACGAATTTGATGATTGTAAGCCCGTAGTACCCTTAGATTGACAATATCGGTCAAATTTTTTTTTCGTTCAATAAGGCTTTGTAGCGATTTTGCGCAATCGGAAATTTTCCGCACAACACGAATATCATGATTATAAGCCCGTAGTATCCTTAGATTGAGAAAATTGGTTAAATTTTGTTTTCATTCAATACGGCTTTGTAGCGATGTTGGACAATCGGGCACTTGCAGCGCAACACGAATATGATGATTATAAGCTCGTAGTACGCTTAGGTTGAAAAAATCGGTCTAATTTTTGTTTTCGTTCAATAAGGCTTTATAGCGATGTTGCACGATCGGAAATTTGCAGCGCAACACGAATATGATGATTGTAAGCCCGTAGTACCCTTAGATTGACAATATCGGTCAAATTTTTTTTTCGTTCAATAAGGCTTTGTAGCGATTTTGCGCAATCGGAAATTTACCGCACACCACGAATATCATGATTATAAGCCCGTAGTACCCTTAGATTGAGAACATCGGTCGAAATTTTGTTTTCGTCCAATAACGCTTTATAGCGATGTTGCACAATCGGAAATTTGCAGCGCAACACGAATATGATGATTATAAGCCCGTAGTACCCTTAGGTTGAGAAAATCGGTCGAAATTTTGTTTTCGTCCAATAACGCTTTATAGCGATGTTGCACGATCGGAAATTTGCAGCGCAACACGAATATGATGATTGTAAGCCCGTAGTACCCTTAGATTGACAATATCGGTCAAATTTTGTTTTCGTTCAATAAGGCTTTGTAGCGATTTTGCACGATCGGAAATTTGCAGCGCAACACGAATTTGATGATTGTAAGCCCGTAGTACCCTTAGATTGACAATATCGGTCAAATTTTTTTTTCGTTCAATAAGGCTTTGTAGCGATTTTGCGCAATCGGAAATTTTCCGCACAACACGAATATCATGATTATAAGCCCGTAGTATCCTTAGATTGAGAAAATTGGTTAAATTTTGTTTTCATTCAATACGGCTTTGTAGCGATGTTGGACAATCGGGCACTTGCAGCGCAACACGAATATGATGATTATAAGCCCGTAGTACGCTTAGGTTGAAAAAATCGGTCTAATTTTTGTTTTCGTTCAATAAGGCTTTATAGCGATGTTGCACGATCGGAAATTTGCAGCGCAACACGAATATGATGATTGTCAGCCCGTAGTACCCTTAGATTGACAATATCGGTCAAATTTTTTTTTTCGTTCAATAAGGCTTTGTAGCGATTTTGCGCAATCGGAAATTTTCCGCACAACACGAATATCATGATTATAAGCCCGTAGTACCCTTAGATTGAGAAAATCGGTCGAAATTTTGTTTTCGTCCAATAACGCTTTATAGCGATGTTGCACGATCGGAAATTTGCAGCGCAACACGAATATGATGATTGTAAGCCCGTAGTACCCTTAGATTGACAATATCGGTCAAATTTTTTTTTCGTTCAATAAGGCTTTGTAGCGATTTTGCGCAATCGGAAATTTTCCGCACAACACGAATATCATGATTATAAGCCCGTAGTATCCTTAGATTGAGAAAATTGGTTAAATTTTGTTTTCATTCAATACGGCTTTGTAGCGATGTTCGACAATCGGGCACTTGCAGCGCAACACGAATATGATGATTATAAGCCCGTAGTACCCTTAGGTTGAGAAAATTGGGTAAATTTGTTTTTCGTTCAATAAGGCTTTGTAGCGATGTTGCACAATCGGAAATTTCCCGCGCATCACGAATATGATGATTATGAGCCCGTAGTACCATTAGATTGAGAAAATCGGTCGAAAATTTGTTTTCGTCCAATAACGCTTTATAGCGATGTTGCACAATCGGAAATTTGCAGCGCAACACGAATATGATGATTATAAGCCCGTAGTACCCTTAGGTTGAGAAAATCGGTCGAAATTTTGTTTTCGTCCAATAACGCTTTATAGCGATGTTGCACGATCGGAAATTTGCAGCGCAACACGAATATGATGATTGTAAGCCCGTAGTACCCTTAGATTGACAATATCGGTCAAATTTTTTTTTCGTTCAATAAGGCTTTGTAGCGATTTTGCGCAATCGGAAATTTTCCGCACAACACGAATATCATGATTATAAGCCCGTAGTATCCTTAGATTGAGAAAATTGGTTAAATTTTGTTTTCATTCAATACGGCTTTGTAGCGATGTTGGACAATCGGGCACTTGCAGCGCAACAAGAATATGATGATTATAAGCCCTTAGATTGACAATATCGGTCAAATTTTTTTTTCGATCAATAAGGCTTTGTAGCGATTTTGCGCAATCGGAAATTTTCCGCACAACACGAATATCATGATTATAAGCCCGTAGTATCCTTAGATTGAGAAAATTGGTTAAATTTTGTTTTCATTCAATACGGCTTTGTAGCGATGTTGGACAATCGGGCACTTGCAGCGCAACACGAATATGATGATTATAAGCCCGTAGTACGCTTTGGTTGAAAAAATCGGTCGAATTTTTGTTTTCGTTCAATAAGGCTTTGTAGCGATGTTGCACAATCGGACACTTGCAGCGCAACACGAATATGATGATTATAAGCCCGTAGTACCATTAGATTGAGAAAATCGGTCGAAACTTTTGTTTCGTCCAATAACACTTTATAGCGATGTTGTACAATCGGAAATTTGCAGCGCAACGCGAATATGATGATTATAAGTCCGTAGTACCCTTAGGTTGAGAAAAGCGGTCGAAATTTTGTATTCGTCCAATAACGCGTTATAGCGATGTTGCACGATCGGAAATTTGCAGCGCAACACGAATATGATGATTGTAAGCCCGTAGTACCCTTAGATTGACAATATCGGTCAAATTTTTTTTTCGTTCAATAAGGCTTTGTAGCGATTTTGCGCAATCGGAAATTTTCCGCACAACACGAATATCATGATTATAAGCCCGTAGTATCCTTAGATTGAGAAAATTGGTTAAATTTTGTTTTCATTCAATACGGCTTTGTAGCGATGTTGGACAATCGGGCACTTGCAGCGCAACAAGAATATGATGATTATAAGCCCTTAGATTGACAATATCGGTCAAATTTTTTTTTCGATCAATAAGGCTTTAGAGCGATTTTGCGCAATCGGAAATTTTCCGCACAACACGAATATCATGATTATAAGCCCGTAGTATCCTTAGATTGAGAAAATTGGTTAAATTTTGTTTTCATTCAATACGGCTTTGTAGCGATGTTGGACAATCGGGCACTTGCAGCGCAACAAGAATATGATGATTATAAGCCCTTAGATTGACAATATCGGTCAAATCTTTTTTTCGATCAATAAGGCTTTGTAGCGATTTTGCGCAATCGGAAATTTTCCGCACAACACGAATATCATGATTATAAGCCCGTAGTATCCTTAGATTGAGAAAATTGGTTAAATTTTGTTTTCATTCAATACGGCTTTGTAGCGATGTTGGACAATCGGGCACTTGCAGCGCAACACGAATATGATGATTATAAGCCCGTAGTACGCTTTGGTTGAAAAAATCGGTCGAATTTTGTTTTCGTTCAATAAGGCTTTGTAGCGATGTTGGACAATCGGACTCTCGCAGCGCAACACGAATATGATGATTATAAGCCCGTAGTACCCTTAGGTTGAGAAAATTGGTTAAATTGTTTTTTCGTTCAATAAGGCTTTGTAGCGATGTTGCACAAGCGGACACTTGCAGCGCAACACGAATATGATGATTATAAGCCCGTAGTACGCTTATGTTGAAAAAATCGGTCGATTTTTTTTGTTCAATAAGGCTTTGCAGCGATGTTGTGCAATCGGACACTTGCAGCGCAACACGAATATAATGATTATAAGCCCGTAGTACCCTTAGATTGAGAAAATCGGTCGAAATTTTTGTTTCGTCCAATATGACTTAGTAGCGCTATTGCACAGTCGGAAATTTCCCGCGCAACACGAATATGATGATTATAAGCCCGTAGAATCCTTAGGTTGAGAAAATTGGTTAAATTTTGTTTTCGTTCAATAACGCTTTGTAGCGATGTTGCACAAGCGGACACTTGCAGCGCAACACGAATATGATCATTATAAGCCCGTAGTACCCTTAGGTTGAGAAAATTGGTTAAATTTTGTTTTCATTCAATAAGGCTTTGTAGCGATGTTGCACAATCGGACACTTGCAGCGCAACACGAATATGATGATTATAAGCCCGTAGTACGCTTAGGTTGAAAAAATCGGTCGATTTTTTTTTGTTCAATAAGGCTTTGCAGCGATGTTGTGCAATCGGACACTTGCAGCGCAACACGAATATAATGATTATAAGCCCGTAGTACCCTTAGATTGAGAAAATCGGTCGAAATTTTTGTTTCGTCCAATATGACTTAGTAGCGCTATTGCAAAGTCGGAAATTTCCCGCGCAACACGAATATGATGATTATAAGCCCGTAGAATCCTTAGGTTGAGAAAATTGGTTAAATTTTGTTTTCGTTCAATAAGGCTTTGTAGCGATGTTGCACAATCGGAAATTTCCCGCGCAACACGAATATGATGATTATAAGCCCGTAGTACCCTTAGGTTGAGAAAATTGGTTAAATTGTTTTTTCGTTCAATAAGGCTTTGTAGCGATGTTGCACAAGCGGACACTTGCAGCGCAACACGAATATGATCATTATAAGCCCGTAGTACCCTTAGGTTGAGAAAATTGGTTAAATTGTTTTTTCGTTCAATAAGGCTTTGTAGCGATGTTGCACAATCGGACACTTGCAGCGCAACACGAATATGATCATTATGAGCCCGTAGTACCCTTAGGTTGAGAAAATCGGTCGATTTTGTTTTGTTCAATAAGGCTTTGCAGCGATGTTGTGCAATCGGACACTTGCAGCGCAACACGAATATGATGATTATAAGCCCGTAGTACGCTTAGGTTGAAAAAATCGGTCGATTTTTTTTGTTCAATAAGGCTTTGCAGCGATGTTGTGCAATCGGACACTTGCAGCGCAACACGAATATGATGATTGTAAGCCCGTAGTATCCTTAGATTGGGAAAATCGGTCGAAATTTTTGTTTCGCCCAATATGACTTTGTAGCGCTATTGCACAGTCGGAAAATTCCCGCGCAACACGAATATGATGATTATAAGCCCGTAGTATCCTTATGTTGAGAAAATCGGTCAAAATTTTGTTTTCGTTCAATAAGGCTTTCTAGCGATGTTGCACAATCGGAAATTTCCCGCGCAACACGAATATTATGATTATAAGCCCGTAGTACCCTTAGGTTGATAAAATTGGTTAAATTTTGTTTTCGTTCAATAAGGCTTTGTAGCGATGTTGCACAATCGGACTCTTGCAGCGCAACACGAATATGATCATTATAAGCCCGTAGTACCCTTAGGTTGAGAAAATTGGTTAAATTTTTTTTTCATTCAATAAGGCTTTGTAGCGATGTTGCACAATCGGACACTTGCAGCGCAACACGAATATGATGATTATAAGCCCGTAGTACGCTTAGGTTGAAAAAATCGGTCGATTTTTTTTTGTTCAATAAGGCTTTGCAGCGATGTTGTGCAATCGGACACTTGCAGCGCAACACGAATATAATGATTATAAGCCCGTAGTACCCTTAGGTTGAGAAAATTGGTTAAATTTTGTTTTCATTCAATAAGGCTTTGTAGCGATGTTGCAGAATCGGACTCTTGCAGCGCAACACGAATATGATGATTATAAGCCCGTAGTACCCTTAGGTTGAGAAAATTGGTTAAATTGTTTTTTCGTTCAATAAGGCTTTGCAGCGATGTTGTGCAATCGGACACTTGCAGCGCAACACGAATATGATCATTATAAGCCCGTAGTACCCTTAGGTTGAGAAAATTGGTTAAATTGTTTTTTCGTTCAATAAGGGTTTGTAGCGATGTTGCACAATCCGACACTTGCAGCGCAACACGAATATGATCATTATAAGCCCGTAGTACCCTTAGGTTGAGAAAATCGGTCGATTTTTTTTTGTTCAATAAGGCTTTGCAGCGATGTTGTGCAATCGGACACTTGCAGCGCAACACGAATATGATCATTATAAGCCCGTAGTACCCTTAGGTTGAGAAAATTGGTTAAATTTTTTTTTCATTCAATAAGGCTTTGTAGCGATGTTGCACAATCGGACACTTGCAGCGCAACACGAATATGATGATTATAAGCCCGTAGTACCCTTAGGTTGAGAAAAGCGGTTAAATTGTTTTTTCGTTCAATAAGGCTTTGTAGCGATGTTGCACAATCGGACACTTGCAGCGCAACACGAATATGATGATTGTAAGCCCGTAGTATCCTTAGATTGAGAAAATCGGTCGAAATTTTTGTTTCGTCCAATATGACTTTGTAGCGCTATTGCACAGTCGGAAAATTCCCGCGCAACACGAATATGATGATTATAAGCCCGTAGTATCCTTATGTTGAGAAAATCGGTCAAAATTTTGTTTTCGTTCAATAAGGCTTTCTAGCGATGTTGCACAATCGGAAATTTCCCGCGCAACACGAATATTATGATTATAAGCCCGTAGTACCCTTAGGTTGATAAAATTGGTTAAATTTTGGTTTCGTTCAATAAGGCTTTGTAGCGATGTTGCACAATCGGACTCTTGCAGCGCAACACGAATATGATGATTGTAAGCCCGTAGTATCCTTAGATTGAGAAAATCGGTCGAAATTTTTGTTTCGTCCAATATGACTTTGTAGCGCTATTGCACAGTCGGAAAATTCCCGCGCAACACGAATATGATGATTATAAGCCCGTAGTATCCTTATGTTGAGAAAATCGGGCGAAATTTTGTTTTCGTCCAATAACGCTTTATAGCGATGTTGCACAATCGGAAATTTGCAGCGCAACACGAATATGATGATTATAAGTCCGTAGTACCCTTAGGTTGAGAAAATCGGTCGAAATTTTGTTTTCGTCCAATAACGCTTTATAGCGATGTTGCACGATCGGAAATTTGCAGCGCAACACGAATTTGATGATTGTAAGCCCGTAGTACCCTTAGATTGACAATATCGGTCAAATTTTTTTTTCGTTCAATAAGGCTTTGTAGCGATTTTGCGCAATCGGAAATTTTCCGCACAACACGAATATCATGATTATAAGCCCGTAGTATCCTTAGATTGAGAAAATTGGTTAAATTTTGTTTTCATTCAATACGGCTTTGTAGCGATGTTGGACAATCGGGCACTTGCAGCGCAACACGAATATGATGATTATAAGCTCGTAGTACGCTTAGGTTGAAAAAATCGGTCTAATTTTTGTTTTCGTTCAATAAGGCTTTATAGCGATGTTGCACGATCGGAAATTTGCAGCGCAACACGAATATGATGATTGTAAGCCCGTAGTACCCTTAGATTGACAATATCGGTCAAATTTTTTTTTCGTTCAATAAGGCTTTGTAGCGATTTTGCGCAATCGGAAATTTACCGCACACCACGAATATCATGATTATAAGCCCGTAGTACCCTTAGATTGAGAACATCGGTCGAAATTTTGTTTTCGTCCAATAACGCTTTATAGCGATGTTGCACAATCGGAAATTTGCAGCGCAACACGAATATGATGATTATAAGCCCGTAGTACCCTTAGGTTGAGAAAATCGGTCGAAATTTTGTTTTCGTCCAATAACGCTTTATAGCGATGTTGCACGATCGGAAATTTGCAGCGCAACACGAATATGATGATTGTAAGCCCGTAGTACCCTTAGATTGACAATATCGGTCAAATTTTGTTTTCGTTCAATAAGGCTTTGTAGCGATTTTGCACGATCGGAAATTTGCAGCGCAACACGAATTTGATGATTGTAAGCCCGTAGTACCCTTAGATTGACAATATCGGTCAAATTTTTTTTTCGTTCAATAAGGCTTTGTAGCGATTTTGCGCAATCGGAAATTTTCCGCACAACACGAATATCATGATTATAAGCCCGTAGTATCCTTAGATTGAGAAAATTGGTTAAATTTTGTTTTCATTCAATACGGCTTTGTAGCGATGTTGGACAATCGGGCACTTGCAGCGCAACACGAATATGATGATTATAAGCCCGTAGTACGCTTAGGTTGAAAAAATCGGTCTAATTTTTGTTTTCGTTCAATAAGGCTTTATAGCGATGTTGCACGATCGGAAATTTGCAGCGCAACACGAATATGATGATTGTAAGCCCGTAGTACCCTTAGATTGACAATATCGGTCAAATTTTTTTTTCGTTCAGTAAGGCTTTGTAGCGATTTTGCGCAATCGGAAATTTTCCGCACAACACGAATATCATGATTATAAGCCCGTAGTATCCTTAGATTGAGAAAATTGGTTAAATTTTGTTTTCATTCAATACGGCTTTGTAGCGATGTTCGACAATCGGGCACTTGCAGCGCAACACGAATATGATGATTATAAGCCCGTAGTACCCTTAGGTTGAGAAAATTGGGTAAATTTGTTTTTCGTTCAATAAGGCTTTGTAGCGATGTTGCACAATCGGAAATTTCCCGCGCATCACGAATATGATGATTATGAGCCCGTAGTACCATTAGATTGAGAAAATCGGTCGAAAATTTGTTTTCGTCCAATAACGCTTTATAGCGATGTTGCACAATCGGAAATTTGCAGCGCAACACGAATATGATGATTATAAGCCCGTAGTACCCTTAGGTTGAGAAAATCGGTCGAAATTTTGTTTTCGTCCAATAACGCTTTATAGCGATGTTGCACGATCGGAAATTTGCAGCGCAACACGAATATGATGATTGTAAGCCCGTAGTACCCTTAGATTGACAATATCGGTCAAATTTTTTTTTCGTTCAATAAGGCTTTGTAGCGATTTTGCGCAATCGGAAATTTTCCGCACAACACGAATATCATGATTATAAGCCCGTAGTATCCTTAGATTGAGAAAATTGGTTAAATTTTGTTTTCATTCAATACGGCTTTGTAGCGATGTTGGACAATCGGGCACTTGCAGCGCAACAAGAATATGATGATTATAAGCCCTTAGATTGACAATATCGGTCAAATTTTTTTTTCGATCAATAAGGCTTTGTAGCGATTTTGCGCAATCGGAAATTTTCCGCACAACACGAATATCATGATTATAAGCCCGTAGTATCCTTAGATTGAGAAAATTGGTTAAATTTTGTTTTCATTCAATACGGCTTTGTAGCGATGTTGGACAATCGGGCACTTGCAGCGCAACACGAATATGATGATTATAAGCCCGTAGTACGCTTTGGTTGAAAAAATCGGTCGAATTTTTGTTTTCGTTCAATAAGGCTTTGTAGCGATGTTGCACAATCGGACACTTGCAGCGCAACACGAATATGATGATTATAAGCCCGTAGTACCATTAGATTGAGAAAATCGGTCGAAACTTTAGTTTCGTCCAATAACACTTTATAGCGATGTTGTACAATCGGAAATTTGCAGCGCAACGCGAATATGATGATTATAAGTCCGTAGTACCCTTAGGTTGAGAAAAGCGGTCGAAATTTTGTATTCGTCCAATAACGCGTTATAGCGATGTTGCACGATCGGAAATTTGCAGCGCAACACGAATATGATGATTGTAAGCCCGTAGTACCCTTAGATTGACAATATCGGTCAAATTTTTTTTTCGTTCAATAAGGCTTTGTAGCGATTTTGCGCAATCGGAAATTTTCCGCACAACACGAATATCATGATTATAAGCCCGTAGTATCCTTAGATTGAGAAAATTGGTTAAATTTTGTTTTCATTCAATACGGCTTTGTAGCGATGTTGGACAATCGGGCACTTGCAGCGCAACAAGAATATGATGATTATAAGCCCTTAGATTGACAATATCGGTCAATTTTTTTTTTCGATCAATAAGGCTTTAGAGCGATTTTGCGCAATCGGAAATTTTCCGCACAACACGAATATCATGATTATAAGCCCGTAGTATCCTTAGATTGAGAAAATTGGTTAAATTTTGTTTTCATTCAATACGGCTTTGTAGCGATGTTGGACAATCGGGCACTTGCAGCGCAACAAGAATATGATGATTATAAGCCCTTAGATTGACAATATCGGTCAAATCTTTTTTTCGATCAATAAGGCTTTGTAGCGATTTTGCGCAATCGGAAATTTTCCGCACAACACGAATATCATGATTATAAGCCCGTAGTATCCTTAGATTGAGAAAATTGGTTAAATTTTGTTTTCATTCAATACGGCTTTGTAGCGATGTTGGACAATCGGGCACTTGCAGCGCAACACGAATATGATGATTATAAGCCCGTAGTACGCTTTGGTTGAAAAAATCGGTCGAATTTTGTTTTCGTTCAATAAGGCTTTGTAGCGATGTTGGACAATCGGACTCTCGCAGCGCAACACGAATATGATGATTATAAGCCCGTAGTACCCTTAGGTTGAGAAAATTGGTTAAATTGTTTTTTCGTTCAATAAGGCTTTGTAGCGATGTTGCACAAGCGGACACTTGCAGCGCAACACGAATATGATGATTATAAGCCCGTAGTACGCTTATGTTGAAAAAATCGGTCGATTTTTTTTTGTTCAATAAGGCTTTGCAGCGATGTTGTGCAATCGGACACTTGCAGCGCAACACGAATATAATGATTATAAGCCCGTAGTACCCTTAGATTGAGAAAATCGGTCGAAATTTTTGTTTCGTCCAATATGACTTAGTAGCGCTATTGCACAGTTGGAAATTTCCCGCGCAACACGAATATGATGATTATAAGCCCGTAGAATCCTTAGGTTGAGAAAATTGGTTAAATTTTGTTTTCGTTCAATAACGCTTTGTAGCGATGTTGCACAAGCGGACACTTGCAGCGCAACACGAATATGATCATTATAAGCCCGTAGTACCCTTAGGTTGAGAAAATTGGTTAAATTTTGTTTTCATTCAATAAGGCTTTGTAGCGATGTTGCACAATCGGACACTTGCAGCGCAACACGAATATGATGATTATAAGCCCGTAGTACGCTTAGGTTGAAAAAATCGGTCGATTTTTTTTTGTTCAATAAGGCTTTGCAGCGATGTTGTGCAATCGGACACTTGCAGCGCAACACGAATATAATGATTATAAGCCCGTAGTACCCTTAGATTGAGAAAATCGGTCGAAATTTTTGTTTCGTCCAATATGACTTAGTAGCGCTATTGCAAAGTCGGAAATTTCCCGCGCAACACGAATATGATGATTATAAGCCCGTAGAATCCTTAGGTTGAGAAAATTGGTTAAATTTTGTTTTCGTTCAATAAGGCTTTGTAGCGATGTTGCACAATCGGAAATTTCCCGCGCAACACGAATATGATGATTATAAGCCCGTAGTACCCTTAGGTTGAGAAAATTGGTTAAATTGTTTTTTCGTTCAATAAGGCTTTGTAGCGATGTTGCACGAGCGGACACTTGCAGCGCAACACGAATATGATCATTATAAGCCCGTAGTACCCTTAGGTTGAGAAAATTGGTTAAATTTTGTTTTCATTCAATAAGGCTTTGTAGCGATGTTGCACAATCGGACACTTGCAGCGCAACACGAATATGATGATTATAAGCCCGTAGTACGCTTAGGTTGAAAAAATCGGTCGAAATTTTTGTTTCGTCCAATATGACTTAGTAGCGCTATTGCAAAGTCGGAAATTTCCCGCGCAACACGAATATGATGATTATAAGCCCGTAGAATCCTTAGGTTGAGAAAATTGGTTAAATTTTGTTTTCGTTCAATAAGGCTTTGTAGCGATGTTGCACAATCGGAAATTTCCCGCGCAACACGAATATGATGATTATAAGCCCGTAGAATCCCTAGGTTGAGAAAATTGGTTAAAGTTTGTTTTCGTTCAATAAGGCTTTGTAGCGATGTTGCACAATCGGAAATTTCCCGCGCAACACGAATATGATGATTATAAGCCCGTAGTACCCTTAGGTTGAGAAAATTGGTTAAATTGTTTTTTCGTTCAATAAGGCTTTGTAGCGATGTTGCACAATCGGACACTTGCAGCGCAACACGAATATGATCATTATGAGCCCGTAGTACCCTTAGGTTGAGAAAATCGGTCGATTTTGTTTTGTTCAATAAGGCTTTGCAGCGATGTTGCACAATCGGACACTTGCAGCGCAACACGAATATGATGATTGTAAGCCCGTAGTATCCTTAGATTGAGAAAATCGGTCGAAATTTTTGTTTCGTCCAATATGACTTTGTAGCGCTATTGCACAGTCGGAAAATTCCCGCGCAACACGAATATGATGATTATAAGCCCGTAGTATCCTTATGTTGAGAAAATCGGTCAAAATTTTGTTTTCGTTCAATAAGGCTTTCTAGCGATGTTGCACAATCGGAAATTTCCCGCGCAACACGAATATTATGATTATAAGCCCGTAGTACCCTTAGGTTAATAAAATTGGTTAAATTTTGTTTTCGTTCAATAAGGCTTTGTAGCGATGTTGCACAATCGGACTCTTGCAGCGCAACACGAATATGATAATTATAAGCCCGTAGTACCCTTAGGTTGAGAAAATTGGTTAAATTGTTTTTTCGTTCAATAAGGCTTTGCAGCGATGTTGTGCAATCGGACACTTGCAGCGCAACACGAATATGATCATTATAAGCCCGTAGTACCCTTAGGTTGAGAAAATTGGTTAAATTGTTTTTTCGTTCAATAAGGCTTTGTAGCGATGTTGCACAATCGGACACTTGCAGCGCAACACGAATATGATCATTATAAGCCCGTAGTACCCTTAGGTTGAGAAAATTGGTTAAATTTTTTTTTCATTCAATAAGGCTTTGTAGCGATGTTGCACAATCGGACACTTGCAGCGCAACACGAATATGATGATTATAAGCCCGTAGTACGCTTAGGTTGAAAAAATCGGTCGATTTTTTTTTGTTCAATAAGGCTTTGCAGCGATGTTGTGCAATCGGACACTTGCAGCGCAACACGAATATAATGATTATAAGCCCGTAGTACCCTTAGGTTGAGAAAATTGGTTAAATTTTGTTTTCATTCAATAAGGCTGTGTAGCGATGTTGCAGAATCGGACTCTTGCAGCGCAACACGAATATGATGATTATAAGCCCGTAGTACCCTTAGGTTGAGAAAATTGGTTAAATTGTGTTTTCGTTCAATAAAGCTTTGCAGCGATGTTGTGCAATCGGACACTTGCAGCGCAACACGAATATGATCATTATAAGCCCGTAGTACCCTTAGGTTGAGAAAATTGGTTAAATTGTTTTTTCGTTCAATAAGGGTTTGTAGCGATGTTGCACAATCCGACACTTGCAGCGCAACACGAATATGATCATTATAAGCCCGTAGTACCCTTAGGTTGAGAAAATCGGTCGATTTTTTTTTGTTCAATAAGGCTTTGCAGCGATGTTGTGCAATCGGACACTTGCAGCGCAACACGAATATGATCATTATAAGCCCGTAGTACCCTTAGGTTGAGAAAATTGGTTAAATTTTTTTTTCATTCAATAAGGCTTTGTAGCGATGTTGCACAATCGGACACTTGCAGCGCAACACGAATATGATGATTATAAGCCCGTAGTACCCTTAGGTTGAGAAAAGCGATTAAATTGTTTTTTCGTTCAATAAGGCTTTGTAGCGATGTTGCACAATCGGACACTTGCAGCGCAACACGAATATGATGATTGTAAGCCCGTAGTATCCTTAGATTGAGAAAATCGGTCGAAATTTTTGTTTCGTCCAATATGACTTTGTAGCGCTATTGCACAGTCGGAAAATTCCCGCGCAACACGAATATGATGATTATAAGCCCGTAGTATCCTTATGTTGAGAAAATCGGTCAAAATTTTGTTTTCGTTCAATAAGGCTTTCTAGCGATGTTGCACAATCGGAAATTTCCCGCGCAACACGAATATTATGATTATAAGCCCGTAGTACCCTTAGGTTGATAAAATTGGTTAAATTTTGGTTTCGTTCAATAAGGCTTTGTAGCGATGTTGCACAATCGGACTCTTGCAGCGCAACACGAATATGATGATTATAAGCCCGTAGTACCCTTAGGTTGAGAATATTGGTTAAATTGTTTTTTCGTTCAATAAGGCTTTGCAGCGATGTTGTGCAATCGGACACTTGCAGCGCAACACGAATATGATCATTATAAGCCCGTAGTACCCTTAGGTTGAGAAAATTGGTTAAATTGTTTTTTCGTTCAATAAGGCTTTGTAGCGATGTTGCACAATCGGACACTTGCAGCGCAACACGAATATGATCATTATAAGCCCGTAGTACCCTTAGGTTGAGAAAATCGGTCGATTTTTTTTTGTTCAATAAGGCTTTGCAGCGATGTTGTGCAATCGGACACTTGCAGCGCAACACGAATATGATCATTATAAGCCCGTAGTACCCTTAGGTTGAGAAAATTGGTTAAATTTTTTTTCCATTCAATAAAGCTTTGTAGCGATGTTGCACAATCGGACACTTGCAGCGCAACACGAATATGATGATTGTAAGCCCGTAGTATCCTTAGATTGAGAAAATCGGTCGAAATTTTTGTTTCGTCCAATATGACTTTGTAGCGCTATTGCACAGTCGGAAAATTCCCGCGCAACACGAATATGATGATTATAAGCCCGTAGTATCCTTATGTTGAGAAAATCGGGCGAAATTTTGTTTTCGTCCAATAACGCTTTATAGCGATGTTGCACAATCGGAAATTTGCAGCGCAACACGAATATGATGATTATAAGTCCGTAGTACCCTTAGGTTGAGAAAATCGGTCGAAATTTTGTTTTCGTCCAATAACGCTTTATAGCGATGTTGCACGATCGGAAATTTGCAGCGCAACACGAATTTGATGATTGTAAGCCCGTAGTACCCTTAGATTGACAATATCGGTCAAATTTTTTTTTCGTTCAATAAGGCTTTGTAGCGATTTTGCGCAATCGGAAATTTTCCGCACAACACGAATATCATGATTATAAGCCCGTAGTATCCTTAGATTGAGAAAATTGGTTAAATTTTGTTTTCATTCAATACGGCTTTGTAGCGATGTTGGACAATCGGGCACTTGCAGCGCAACACGAATATGATGATTATAAGCCCGTAGTACGCTTAGGTTGAAAAAATCGGTCTAATTTTTGTTTTCGTTCAATAAGGCTTTGTAGCGATGTTGCACAATCGGACACTTGCAGCGCAACACGAATATGATGATTATAAGCCCGTAGTACCCTTAGGTTGAGAAAATTGGGTAAATTTGTTTTTCGTTCAATAAGGGTTTGTAGCGATGTTGCACAATCGGAAATTTCCCGCGCATCACGAATATGATGATTATGAGCCCGTAGTACCATTAGATTGAGAAAATCGGTCGAAAATTTGTTTTCGTCCAATAACGCTTTACAGCGATGTTGCACAATCAGAAATTCGCAGCGCAACACGAATATGATGATTATAAGCCTGTAGTATCCTTAGGTTGAGAAAGTCGGTCGAAATTTTTTTGCGCCCAATAAGGCTTTGCAGCGATTATGCGGAATCGGAAATGTTCCGCACAACACGAATATCATGATTATAAGCCCGTAGTACCCTTAGATTGAGAAAATCGGTCGAAATTTTGTTTTCGTCCAATAACGCTTTATAGCGATGTTGCACGATCGGAAATTTGCAGCGCAACACGAATATGATGATTGTAGGCCCGTAGTACCCTTAGATTGACAATATCGGTCAAATTTTTTTTTCGTTCAATAAGGCTTTGTAGCGATTTTGCGCAATCGGAAATTTTCCGCACAACACGAATATCATGATTATAAGCCCGTAGTATCCTTAGATTGAGAAAATTGGTTAAATTTTGTTTTCATTCAATACGGCTTTGTAGCGATGTTGGACAATCGGGCACTTGCAGCGCAACAAGAATATGATGATTATAAGCCCTTAGATTGACAATATCGGTCAAATTTTTTTTTCGATCAATAAGGCTTTGTAGCGATTTTGCGCAATCGGAAATTTTCCGCACAACACGAATATCATGATTATAAGCCCGTAGTATCCTTAGATTGAGAAAATTGGTTAAATTTTGTTTTCATTCAATACGGCTTTGTAGCGATGTTGGACAATCGGGCACTTGCAGCGCAACACGAATATGATGATTATAAGCCCGTAGTACGCTTTGGTTGAAAAAATCGGTCGAATTTTTGTTTTCGTTCAATAAGGCTTTGTAGCGATGTTGCACAATCGGACACTTGCAGCGCAACACGAATATGATGATTATAAGCCCGTAGTACCATTAGATTGAGAAAATCGGTCGAAACTTTTGTTTCGTCCAATAACACTTTATAGCGATGTTGTACAATCGGAAATTTGCAGCGCAACGCGAATATGATGATTATAAGTCCGTAGTACCCTTAGGTTGAGAAAGGCGGTCGAAATTTTGTATTCGTCCAATAACGCGTTATAGCGATGTTGCACGATCGGAAATTTGCAGCGCAACACGAATATGATGATTGTAAGCCCGTAGTACCCTTAGATTGACAATATCGGTCAAATTTTTTTTTCGTTCAATAAGGCTTTGTAGCGATTTTGCGCAATCGGAAATTTTCCGCACAACACGAATATCATGATTATAAGCCCGTAGTACCCTTAGATTGAGAACATCGGTCGAAATTTTGTTTTCGTCCAATAACGCTTTATAGCGATGTTGCACAATCGGAAATTTGCAGCGCAACACGAATATGATGATTATAAGCCCGTAGTACCCTTAGGTTGAGAAAATCGGTCGAAATTTTGTTTTCGTCCAATAACGCTTTATAGCGATGTTGCACAATCGGAAGATTGCAGCGCACCACGAATATGATGATTGTAAGCCCGTAGTACCCTTAGGTTGAGAAAATCGGTCGAAAATTTGTTTCGGTCCAATAACGCTTTATAGCGATGTTGCACAATCGGAAATTTGCAGCGCAACACGAATATGATGATTATAAGCCTGTAGTATCCTTAGGTTGAGAAAGTCGGTCGAAATTTTTTTGCGCCCAATAAGGCTTTGCAGCGATTATGCGGAATCGGAAATGTTCCGCACAACACGAATATCATGATTATAAGCCTGTAGTACCCTTAGATTGAGAAAATCGGTCGAAATTTTGTTTTCGTCCAATAACGCTTTATAGCGATGTTGCACAATCGGAAATTTGCAGCGCAACACGAATATGATGATTATAAGCCCGTAGTACCCTTAGGTTGAGAAAATCGGTCGAAATTTTGTTTTCGTCCAACAACGCTTTACAGCGATGTTGCACAATCAGAAATTCGCAGCGCAACACGAATATGATGATTATAAGCCTGTAGTATCCTTAGGTTGAGAAAGTCGGTCGAAATTTTTTTGCGCCCAATAAGGCTTTGCAGCGATTATGCGGAATCGGAAATGTTCCGCACAACACGAATATCATGATTATAAGCCCGTAGTACCCTTAGATTGAGAAAATCGGGCGAAATTTTGTTTTCGTCCAATAACGCTTTATAGCGATGTTGCACAATCGGAAATTTGCAGCGCAACACGAATATGATGATTATAAGTCCGTAGTACCCTTAGGTTGAGAAAATCGGTCGAAATTTTGTTTTCGTCCAATAACGCTTTATAGCGATGTTGCACGATCGGAAATTTGCAGCGCAACACGAATTTGATGATTGTAAGCCCGTAGTACCCTTAGATTGACAATATCGGTCAAATTTTTTTTTCGTTCAATAAGGCTTTGTAGCGATTTTTCGCAATCGGAAATTTTCCGCACAACACAAATATCATGATTATAAGCCCGTAGTATCCTTAGATTGAGAAAATTGGTTAAATTTTGTTTTCATTCAATACGGCTTTGTAGCGATGTTGGACAATCGGGCACTTGCAGCGCAACACGAATATGATGATTATAAGCCCGTAGTACGCTTAGGTTGAAAAAATCGGTCTAATTTTTGTTTTCGTTCAATAAGGCTTTGTAGCGATGTTGCACAATCGGACACTTGCAGCGCAACACGAATATGATGATTATAAGCCCGTAGTACCCTTAGGTTGAGAAAATTGGGTAAATTTGTTTTTCGTTCAATAAGGCTTTGTAGCGATGTTGCACAATCGGAAATTTCCCGCGCATCACGAATATGATGATTATGAGCCCGTAGTACCATTAGATTTAGAAAATCGGTCGAAAATTTGTTTTCGTCCAATAACGCTTTACAGCGATGTTGCACAATCAGAAATTCGCAGCGCAACACGAATATGATGATTATAAGCCTGTAGTATCCTTAGGTTGAGAAAGTCGGTCGAAATTTTTTTGCGCCCAATAAGGCTTTGCAGCGATTATGCGGAATCGGAAATGTTCCGCACAACACGAATATCATGATTATAAGCCCGTAGTACCCTTAGATTGAGAAAATCGGTCGAAATTTTGTTTTCGTCCAATAACGCTTTACAGCGATGTTGCACAATCAGAAATTCGCAGCGCAACACGAATATGATGATTATAAGCCTGTAGTATCCTTAGGTTGAGAAAGTCGGTCGAAATTTTTTTGCGCCCAATAAGGCTTTGCAGCGATTATGCGGAATCGGAAATTTTCCGCACAACACGAATATCATGATTATAAGCCCGTAGTATCCTTAGATTGAGAAAATTGGTTAAATTTTGTTTGCATTCAATACGGCTTTGTAGCGATGTTGGACAATCGGGCACTTGCAGCGCAACACGAATATGATGATTATAAGCCCGTAGTACGCTTTGGTTGAAAAAATCGGTCGAATTTTTGTTTTCGTTCAATAAGGCTTTGTAGCGATGTTGCACAATCGGACACTTGCAGCGCAACACGAATATGATGATTATAAGCCCGTAGTACCATTAGATTGAGAAAATCGGTCGAAACTTTTGTTTCGTCCAATAACACTTTATAGCGATGTTGTACAATCGGAAATTTGCAGCGCAACGCGAATATGATGATTATAAGTCCGTAGTACCCTTAGGTTGAGAAAAGCGGTCGAAATTTTGTATTCGTCCAATAACGCGTTATAGCGATGTTGCACGATCGGAAATTTGCAGCGCAACACGAATATGATGATTGTAAGCCCGTAGTACCCTTAGATTGACAATATCGGTCAAATTTTTTTTTCGTTCAATAAGGCTTTGTAGCGATTTTGCGCAATCGGAAATTTTCCGCACAACACGAATATCATGATTATAAGCCCGTAGTATCCTTAGATTGAGAAAATTGGTTAAATTTTGTTTTCATTCAATACGGCTTTGTAGCGATGTTGGACAATCGGGCACTTGCAGCGCAACAAGAATATGATGATTATAAGCCCTTAGATTGACAATATCGGTCAAATTTTTTTTTCGATCAATAAGGCTTTAGAGCGATTTTGCGCAATCGGAAATTTTCCGCACAACACGAATATCATGATTATAAGCCCGTAGTATCCTTAGATTGAGAAAATTGGTTAAATTTTGTTTTCATTCAATACGGCTTTGTAGCGATGTTGGACAATCGGGCACTTGCAGCGCAACACGAATATGATGATTATAAGCCCGTAGTACGCTTTGGTTGAAAAAATCGGTCGAAATTTTGTTTTCGTCCAACAACGCTTTACAGCGATGTTGCACAATCAGAAATTCGCAGCGCAACACGAATATGATGATTATAAGCCTGTAGTATCCTTAGGTTGAGAAAGTCGGTCGAAATTTTTTTGCGCCCAATAAGGCTTTGCAGCGATTATGCGGAATCGGAAATGTTCCGCACAACATGAATATCATGATTATAAGCCCGTAGTACCCTTAGATTGAGAAAATCGGTCGAAATTTTGTTTTCGTCCAATAACGCTTTATAGCGATGTTGCACAATCGGAAATTTGCAGCGCAACACGAATATGATGATTATAAGTCCGTAGTACCCTTAGGTTGAGAAAATCGGTCGAAATTTTGTTTTCGTCCAATAACGCTTTATAGCGATGTTGCACGATCGGAAATTTGCAGCGCAACACGAATATGATGATTGTCAGCCCGTAGTACCCTTAGATTGACAATATCGGTCAAATTTTTTTTTCGTTCAATAAGGCTTTGTAGCGATTTTGCGCAATCGGAAATTTTCCGCACAACACGAATATCATGATTATAAGCCCGTAGTACCCTTAGATTGAGAACATCGGTCGAAATTTTGTTTTCGTCCAATAACGCTTTATAGCGATGTTGCACAATCGGAAATTTGCAGCGCAACACGAATATGATGATTATAAGCCCGTAGTACCCTTAGGTTGAGAAAATCGGTCGAAATTTTGTTTTCGTCCAATAACGCTTTATAGCGATGTTGCACGATCGGAAATTTGCAGCGCAACACGAATATGATGATTGTAAGCCCGTAGTACCCTTAGATTGACAATATCGGTCAAATTTTTTTTTCGTTCAATAAGGCTTTGTAGCGATTTTGCGCAATCGGAAATTTTCCACACAACACGAATATCATGATTATAAGCCCGTAGTATCCTTAGATTGAGAAAATTGGTTAAATTTTGTTTTCATTCAATACGGCTTTGTAGCGATGTTGGACAATCGGGCACTTGCAGCGCAACAAGAATATGATGATTATAAGCCCTTAGATTGACAATATCGGTCAAATTTTTTTTTCGATCAATAAGGCTTTGTAGCGATTTTGCGCAATCGGAAATTTTCCGCACAACACGAATATCATGATTATAAGCCCGTAGTATCCTTAGATTGAGAAAATTGGTTAAGTTTTGTTTTCATTCAATACGGCTTTGTAGCGATGTTGGACAATCGGGCACTTGCAGCGCAACACGAATATGATGATTATAAGCCCGTAGTACGCTTTGGTTGAAAAAATCGGTCGAATTTTTGTTTTCGTTCAATAAGGCTTTGTAGCGATGTTGCACAATCAGAAATTCGCAGCGCAACACGAATATGATGATTATAAGCCTGTAGTATCCTTAGGTTGAGAAAGTCGGTCGAAATTTTTTTGCGCCCAATAAGGCTTTGCAGCGATTATGCGGAATCGGAAATGTTCCGCACAACACGAATATCATGATTATAAGCCCGTAGTACCCTTAGATTGAGAAAATCGGTCGAAATTTTGTTTTCGTCCAATAACGCTTTATAGCGATGTTGCACAATCGGAAATTTGCAGCGCAACACGAATATGATGATTATAAGTCCGTAGTACCCTTAGGTTGAGAAAATCGGTCGAAATTTTGTTTTCGTCCAATAACGCTTTATAGCGATGTTGCACGATCGGAAATTTGCAGCGCAGCACGAATATGATGATTGTAAGCCCGTAGTACCCTTAGATTGACAATATCGGTCAAATTTTTTTTTCGTTCAATAAGGCTTTGTAGCGATTTTGCGCAATCGGAAATTTTCCGCACAACACGAATATCATGATTATAAGCCCGTAGTACCCTTAGATTGAGAACATCGGTCGAAATTTTGTTTTCGTCCAATAACGCTTTATAGCGATGTTGCACAATCGGAAATTTGCAGCGCAACACGAATATGATGATTATAAGCCCGTAGTACCCTTAGGTTGAGAAAATCGGTCGAAATTTTGTTTTCGTCCAATAACGCTTTATAGCGATGTTGCACGATCGGAAATTTGCAGCGCAACACGAATATGATGATTGTAAGCCCGTAGTACCCTTAGATTGACAATATCGGTCAAATTTTTTTTTCGTTCAATAAGGCTTTGTAGCGATTTTGCGCAATCGGAAATTTTCCGCACAACACGAATATCATGATTATAAGCCCGTAGTATCCTTAGATTGAGAAAATTGGTTAAATTTTGTTTTCATTCAATACGGCTTTGTAGCGATGTTGGACAATCGGGCACTTGCAGCGCAACAAGAATATGATGATTATAAGCCCTTAGATTGACAATATCGGTCAAATTTTTTTTTCGATCAATAAGGCTTTGTAGCGATTTTGCGCAATCGGAAATTTTCCGCACAACACGAATATCATGATTATAAGCCCGTAGTATCCTTAGATTGAGAAAATTGGTTAAATTTTGTTTTCATTCAATACGGCTTTGTAGCGATGTTGGACAATCGGGCACTTGCAGCGCAACACGAATATGATGATTATAAGCCCGTAGTACGCTTTGGTTGAAAAAATCGGTCGAATTTTTGTTTTCGTTCAATAAGGCTTTGTAGCGATGTTGCACAATCGGACACTTGCAGCGCAACACGAATATGATGATTATAAGCCCGTAGTACCATTAGATTGAGAAAATCGGTCGAAACTTTTGTTTCGTCCAATAACACTTTATAGCGATGTTGTACAATCGGAAATTTGCAGCGCAACGCGAATATGATGATTATAAGTCCGTAGTACCCTTAGGTTGAGAAAAGCGGTCGAAATTTTGTATTCGTCCAATAACGCGTTATAGCGATGTTGCACGATCGGAAATTTGCAGCGCAACACGAATATGATGATTGTAAGCCCGTAGTACCCTTAGATTGACAATATCGGTCAAATTTTTTTTTCGTTCAATAAGGCTTTATAGCGATTTTGCGCAATCGGAAATTTTCCGCACAACACGAATATCATGATTATAAGCCCGTAGTACCCTTAGATTGAGAACATCGGTCGAAATTTTGTTTTCGTCCAATAACGCTTTATAGCGATGT
Source organism: Netelia virgata (assembly GCA_951802705.1). Lineage (NCBI taxonomy): Eukaryota > Metazoa > Arthropoda > Insecta > Hymenoptera > Ichneumonidae > Netelia > Netelia virgata. Next base: position 26,871,451 of record OX637864.1, on the reverse strand, counting down.
TGCACAATCGGAAATTTGCAGCGCAACACGAATATGATGATTATAAGCCCGTAGTACCCTTAGGTTGAGAAAATCGGTCGAAATTTTGTTTTCGTCCAATAACGCTTTATAGCGATGTTGCACGATCGGAAATTTGCAGCGCAACACGAATATGATGATTGTAAGCCCGTAGTACCCTTAGATTGACAATATCGGTCAAATTTTTTTTTCGTTCAATAAGGCTTTGTAGCGATTTTGCGCAATCGGAAATTTTCCGCACAACACGAATATCATGATTATAAGCCCGTAGTATCCTTAGATTGAGAAAATTGGTTAAATTTTGTTTTCATTCAATACGGCTTTGTAGCGATGTTGGACAATCGGGCACTTGCAGCGCAACAAGAATATGATGATTATAAGCCCTTAGATTGACAATATCGGTCAAATTTTTTTTTCGATCAATAAGGCTTTGTAGCGATTTTGCGCAATCGGAAATTTTCCGCACAACACGAATATCATGATTATAAGCCCGTAGTATCCTTAGATTGAGAAAATTGGTTAAATTTTGTTTTCATTCAATACGGCTTTGTAGCGATGTTGGACAATCGGGCACTTGCAGCGCAACACGAATATGATGATTATAAGCCCGTAGTACGCTTTGGTTGAAAAAATCGGTCGAATTTTTGTTTTCGTTCAATAAGGCTTTGTAGCGATGTTGCACAATCGGACACTTGCAGCGCAACACGAATATGATGATTATAAGCCCGTAGTACCATTAGATTGAGAAAATCGGTCGAAACTTTTGTTTCGTCCAATAACACTTTATAGCGATGTTGTACAATCGGAAATTTGCAGCGCAACGCGAATATGATGATTATAAGTCCGTAGTACCCTTAGGTTGAGAAAAGCGGTCGAAATTTTGTATTCGTCCAATAACGCGTTATAGCGATGTTGCACGATCGGAAATTTGCAGCGCAACACGAATATGATGATTGTAAGCCCGTAGTACCCTTAGATTGACAATATCGGTCAAATTTTTTTTTCGTTCAATAAGGCTTTATAGCGATTTTGCGCAATCGGAAATTTTCCGCACAACACGAATATCATGATTATAAGCCCGTAGTACCCTTAGATTGAGAACATCGGTCGAAATTTTGTTTTCGTCCAATAACGCTTTATAGCGATGTTGCACAATCGGAAATTTGCAGCGCAACACGAATATGATGATTATAAGCCCGTAGTACCCTTAGGTTGAGAAAATCGGTCGAAATTTTGTTTTCGTCCAATAACGCTTTATAGCGATGTTGCACGATCGGAAATTTGCAGCGCAACACGAATATGATGATTGTAAGCCCGTAGTACCCTTAGATTGACAATATCGGTCAAATTTTTTTTTCGTTCAATAAGGCTTTGTAGCGATTTTGCGCAATCGGAAATTTTCCGCACAACACGAATATCATGATTATAAGCCCGGAGTATCCTTAGATTGAGAAAATTGGTTAAATTTTGTTTTCATTCAATACGGCTTTGTAGCGATGTTGGACAATCGGGCACTTGCAGCGCAACACGAATATGATGATTATAAGCCCGTAGTACGCTTTGGTTGAAAAAATCGGTCGAATTTTTGTTTTCGTTCAATAAGGCTTTGTAGCGATGTTGCACAATCGGACACTTGCAGCGCAACACGAATATGATGATTATAAGCCCGTAGTACCATTAGATTGAGAAAATCGGTCGAAACTTTTGTTTCGTCCAATAACACTTTATAGCGATGTTGTACAATCGGAAATTTGCAGCGCAACGCGAATATGATGATTATAAGTCCGTAGTACCCTTAGGTTGAGAAAAGCGGTCGAAATTTTGTATTCGTCCAATAACGCGTTATAGCGATGTTGCACGATCGGAAATTTGCAGCGCAACACGAATATGATGATTGTAAGCCCGTAGTACCCTTAGATTGACAATATCGGTCAAATTTTTTTTTCGTTCAATAAGGCTTTATAGCGATTTTGCGCAATCGGAAATTTTCCGCACAACACGAATATCATGATTATAAGCCCGTAGTACCCTTAGATTGAGAAAATTGGTTAAATTTTGTTTTCATTCAATACGGCTTTGTAGCGATGTTGGACAATCGGGCACTTGCAGCGCAACAAGAATATGATGATTATAAGCCCTTAGATTGACAATATCGGTCAAATTTTTTTTTCGATCAATAAGGCTTTGTAGCGATTTTGCGCAATCGGAAATTTTCCGCACAACACGAATATCATGATTATAAGCCCGTAGTATCCTTAGATTGAGAAAATTGGTTAAATTTTGTTTTCATTCAATACGGCTTTGTAGCGATGTTGGACAATCGGGCACTTGCAGCGCAACACGAATATGATGATTATAAGCCCGTAGTACGCTTTGGTTGAAAAAATCGGTCGAATTTTTGTTTTCGTTCAATAAGGCTTTGTAGCGATGTTGCACAATCGGACACTTGCAGCGCAACACGAATATGATGATTATAAGCCCGTAGTACCATTAGATTGAGAAAATCGGTCGAAACTTTTGTTTCGTCCAATAACACTTTATAGCGATGTTGTACAATCGGAAATTTGCAGCGCAACGCGAATATGATGATTATAAGTCCGTAGTACCCTTAGGTTGAGAAAAGCGGTCGAAATTTTGTATTCGTCCAATAACGCGTTATAGCGATGTTGCACGATCGGAAATTTGCAGCGCAACACGAATATGATGATTGTAAGCCCGTAGTACCCTTAGATTGACAATATCGGTCAAATTTTTTTTTCGTTCAATAAGGCTTTATAGCGATTTTGCGCAATCGGAAATTTTCCGCACAACACGAATATCATGATTATAAGCCCGTAGTACCCTTAGATTGAGAACATCGGTCGAAATTTTGTTTTCGTCCAATAACGCTTTATAGCGATGTTGCACAATCGGAAATTTGCAGCGCAACACGAATATGATGATTATAAGCCCGTAGTACCCTTAGGTTGAGAAAATCGGTCGAAATTTTGTTTTCGTCCAATAACGCTTTATAGCGATGTTGCACGATCGGAAATTTGCAGCGCAACACGAATATGATGATTGTAAGCCCGTAGTACCCTTAGATTGACAATATCGGTCAAATTTTTTTTTCGTTCAATAAGGCTTTGTAGCGATTTTGCGCAATCGGAAATTTTCCGCACAACACGAATATCATGATTATAAGCCCGGAGTATCCTTAGATTGAGAAAATTGGTTAAATTTTGTTTTCATTCAATACGGCTTTGTAGCGATGTTGGACAATCGGGCACTTGCAGCGCAACACGAATATGATGATTATAAGCCCGTAGTACGCTTTGGTTGAAAAAATCGGTCGAATTTTTGTTTTCGTTCAATAAGGCTTTGTAGCGATGTTGCACAATCGGACACTTGCAGCGCAACACGAATATGATGATTATAAGCCCGTAGTACCATTAGATTGAGAAAATCGGTCGAAACTTTTGTTTCGTCCAATAACACTTTATAGCGATGTTGTACAATCGGAAATTTGCAGCGCAACGCGAATATGATGATTATAAGTCCGTAGTACCCTTAGGTTGAGAAAAGCGGTCGAAATTTTGTATTCGTCCAATAACGCGTTATAGCGATGTTGCACGATCGGAAATTTGCAGCGCAACACGAATATGATGATTATAACCCTGTAGTATCCTCAGGTTGAGAAAGTCGGTGGAAATTTTGTTGCGCCCAATATGGCTTTGCAGCGATTATGCGGAATCGGAAATGTTCCGCACAACACGAATATCATGATTATAAGCCCGTAGTACCCTTAGATTGAGAACATCGGTCGAAATTTTGTTTTCGTCCAATCACGCTTTATGGCGATGTTGCACAATCGGGCACTTGCAGCGCAACACGAATATGATGATTATAAGCCCGTAGTACGCTTAGGTTGAAAAAATCGGTCGAATTTTTGTTTTCGTTCAAGAAGGCTTTGTAGCGATCTTGCACAATCGGACACTTGCAGCGCAACACGAATATGATGATTATAAGCCCGTAGTACCCTTAGGTTGAGAAAATTGGGTAAATTTTTTTTTCGTTCAATAAGGCTTAGTAGCGACGTTGCACAATCGGAAATTTCCCGCGCATCACGAATATGATGATTATAAGTCCGTAGTACCATTAGATTGAGAAAATCGGTCGAAACTTTTGTCTCGTCCAATAACACTTTATAGCGATGTTGTACAATCGGAAATTTGCAGCGCAACGCGAATATGATGATTATAAGTCCGTAGTACCCTTAGGTTGAGAAAAGCGGTCGAAATTTTGTATTCGTCCAATAACGCGTTATAGCGATGTTGCACGATCGGAAATTTGCAGCGCAACACGAATATGATGATTGTAAGCCCGTAGTACCCTTAGATTGACAATATCGGTCAAATTTTTTTTTCGTTCAATAAGGCTTTATAGCGATTTTGCGCAATCGGAAATTTTCCGCACAACACGAATATCATGATTATAAGCCCGTAGTACCCTTAGATTGAGAACATCGGTCGAAATTTTGTTTTCGTCCAATAACGCTTTATAGCGATGTTGCACAATCGGAAATTTGCAGCGCAACGCGAATATGATGATTATAAGTCCGTAGTACCCTTAGGTTGAGAAAAGCGGTCGAAATTTTGTATTCGTCCAATAACGCGTTATAGCGATGTTGCACGATCGGAAATTTGCAGCGCAACACGAATATGATGATTGTAAGCCCGTAGTGCCCTTAGATTGACAATATCGGTCAAATTTTTTTTTCGTTCAATAAGGCTTTGTAGCGATTTTGCGCAATCGGAAATTTTCCGCACAACACGAATATCATGATTATAAGCCCGTAGTATCCTTAGATTGAGAAAATTGGTTAAATTTTGTTTTCATTCAATACGGCTTTGTAGCGATGTTGGACAATCGGGCACTTGCAGCGCAACACGAATATGATGATTATAAGCCCGTAGTACGCTTTGGTTGAAAAAATCGGTCGAATTTTTGTTTTCGTTCAATAAGGCTTTGTAGCGATGTTGCACAATCGGACACTTGCAGCGCAACACGAATATGATGATTATAAGCCCGTAGTACCATTAGATTGAGAAAATCGGTCGAAACTTTTGTTTCGTCCAATAACACTTTATAGCGATGTTGTACAATCGGAAATTTGCAGCGCAACGCGAATATGATGATTATAAGTCCGTAGTACCCTTAGGTTGAGAAAAGCGGTCGAAATTTTGTATTCGTCCAATAACGCGTTATAGCGATGTTGCACGATCGGAAATTTGCAGCGCAACACGAATATGATGATTATAACCCTGTAGTATCCTTAGGTTGAGAAAGTCGGTCGAAATTTTGTTGCGCCCAATAAGGCTTTGCAGCGATTATGCGGAATCGGAAATGTTCCGCACAACACGAATATCATGATTATAAGCCCGTAGTACCCTTAGATTGAGAAAATCGGTCGAAATTTTGTTTTCGTCCAATAACGCTTTATAGCGATGTTGCACAATCGGAAATTTGCAGCGCAACACGAATATGATGATTATAAGCCCGTAGTACGCTTAGGTTGAAAAAATCGGTCGAATTTTTGTTTTCGTTCAATAAGGCTTTGTAGCGATGTTGCACAATCGGACACTTGCAGCGCAACACGAATATGATGATTATAAGCCCGTAGTACCCTTAGGTTGAGAAAATTGGGTAAATTTTTTTTTCGTTCAATAAGGCTTAGTAGCGACGTTGCACAATCGGAAATTTCCCGCGCATCACGAATATGATGATTATAAGTCCGTAGTACCATTAGATTGAGAAAATCGGTCGAAACTTTTGTTTCGTCCAATAACACTTTATAGCGATGTTGTACAATCGGAAATTTGCAGCGCAACGCGAATATGATGATTATAAGTCCGTAGTACCCTTAGGTTGAGAAAAGCGGTCGAAATTTTGTGTTCGTCCAATAACGCTTTATAGCCATGTTGCACGATCGGAAATTTGCAGCGCAACACGAATATGATGATTATAAGCCTGTAGTATCCTTAGGTTGAGAAAGTCGGTCGAAATTTTTTTGCGCCCAATAAGGCTTTGCAGCGATTATGCGGAATCGGAAATGTTCCGCACAACACGAATATCATGATTATAAGCCCGTAGTACCCTTAGATTGAGAACATCGGTCGAAATTTTGTTTTCGTTCAATAAGGCTTTGTAGCGATGTTGCACAATCGGACACTTGCAGCGCAACACGAATATGATGATTATAAGCCCGTAGTACGCTTAGGTTGAAAAAATCGGTCGAATTTTTGTTTTCGTTCAATAAGGCTTTGTAGCGATGTTGCACAATCGGACACTTGCAGCGCAACACGAATATGATGATTATAAGCCCGTAGTACCATGAGATTGAGAAAATCGGTCGAAACTTTTGTTTCGTCCAATAACACTTTATAGCGATGTTGTACAATCGGAAATTTGCAGCGCAACGCGAATATGATGATTATAAGTCCGTAGTACCCTTAGGTTGAGAAAAGCGGTCGAAATTTTGTATTCGTCCAATAACGCGTTATAGCGATGTTGCACGATCGGAAATTTGCAGCGCAACACGAATATGATGATTATAACCCTGTAGTATCCTTAGGTTGAGAAAGTCGGTCGAAATTTTTTTGCGCCCAATAAGGCTTTGCAGCGATTATGCGGAATCGGAAATGTTCCGCACAACACGAATATCATGATTATAAGCCCGTAGTACCCTTAGGTTGAGAAAATCGGTCGAAATTTTGTTTTCGTCCAATAACGCTTTATAGCGATGTTGCACGATCGGAAATTTGCAGCGCAACACGAATATGATGATTGTAAGCCCGTAGTACCCTTAGATTGACAATATCGGTCAAATTTTTTTTTCGTTCAGTAAGGCTTTGTAGCGATTTTGCGCAATCGGAAATTTTCCGCACAACACGAATATCATGATTATAAGCCCGTAGTATCCTTAGATTGAGAAAATTGGTTAAATTTTGTTTTCATTCAATACGGCTTTGTAGCGATGTTGGACAATCGGGCACTTGCAGCGCAACAAGAATATGATGATTATAAGCCCTTAGATTGACAATATCGGTCAAATTTTTTGTTCGATCAATAAGGCTTTGTAGCGATTTTGCGCAATCGGAAATTTTCCGCACAACACGAATATCATGATTATAAGCCCGTAGTATCCTTAGATTGAGAAAATTGGTTAAATTTTGTTTTCATTCAATACGGCTTTGTAGCGATGTTGGACAATCGGGCACTTGCAGCGCAACACGAATATGATGATTATAAGCCCGTAGTACGCTTTGGTTGAATAAATCGGTCGAATTTTTGTTTTCGTTCAATAAGGCTTTGTAGCGATGTTGCACAATCGGACACTTGCAGCGCAACACGAATATGATGATTATAAGCCCGTAGTACCATTAGATTGAGAAAATCGGTCGAAACTTTTGTTTCGTCCAATAACACTTTATAGCGATGTTGTACAATCGGAAATTTGCAGCGCAACGCGAATATGATGATTATAAGTCCGTAGTACCCTTAGGTTGAGAAAAGCGGTCGAAATTTTGTATTCGTCCAATAACGCGTTATAGCGATGTTGCACGATCGGAAATTTGCAGCGCAACACGAATATGATGATTATAACCCTGTAGTATCCTTAGGTTGAGAAAGTCGGTCGAAATTTTTTTGCGCCCAATAAGGCTTTGCAGCGATTATGCGGAATCGGAAATATTCCGCACAACACGAATATCATGATTATAAGCCCGTAGTACCCTTAGGTTGAGAAAATCGGTCGAAATTTTGTTTTCGTCCAATAACGCTTTATAGCGATGTTGCACGATCGGAAATTTGCAGCGCAACACGAATATGATGATTGTAAGCCCGTAGTACCCTTAGATTGACAATATCGGTCAAATTTTTTTTTCGTTCAATAAGGCTTTGTAGCGATTTTGCGCAATCGGAAATTTTCCGCACAACACGAATATCATGATTATAAGCCCGTAGTACCCTTCGATTGAGAACATCGGTCGAAATTTTGTTTTCGTCCAATAACGCTTTATAGCGATGTTGCACAATCGGAAATTTGCAGCGCAACACGAATATGATGATTATAAGGCCGTAGTACCCTTAGGTTGAGAAAATCGGTCGAAATTTTGTTTTCGTCCAATAACGCTTTATAGCGATGTTGCACGATCGGAAATTTGCAGCGCAACACGAATATGATGATTGTAAGCCCGTAGTACCCTTAGATTGACAATATCGGTCAAATTTTTTTTTCGTTCAATAAGGCTTTGTAGCAATTTTGCGCATTCGGAAATTTTCCGCACAACACGAATATCATGATTATAAGCCCGTAGTATCCTTAGATTGAGAAAATTGGTTAAATTTTGTTTTCATTCAATACGGCTTTGTAGCGATGTTGGACAATCGGGCACTTGCAGCGCAACAAGAATATGATGATTATAAGCCCTTAGATTGACAATATCGGTCAAATTTTTTTTTCGATCAATAAGGCTTTGTAGCGATTTTGCGCAATCGGAAATTTTCCGCACAACACGAATATCATGATTATAAGCCCGTAGTATCCTTAGATTGAGAAAATTGGTTAAATTTTGTTTTCATTCAATACGGCTTTGTAGCGATGTTGGACAATCGGGCACTTGCAGCGCAACACGAATATGATGATTATAAGCCCGTAGTACGCTTTGGTTGAAAAAATCGGTCGAATTTTTGTTTTCGTTCAATAAGGCTTTGTAGCGATGTTGCACAATCGGACACTTGCAGCGCAACACGAATATGATGATTATAAGCCCGTAGTACCATTAGATTGAGAAAATCGGTCGAAACTTTTGTTTCGTCCAATAACACTTTATAGCGATGTTGTACAATCGGAAATTTGCAGCGCAACGCGAATATGATGATTATAAGTCCGTAGTACCCTTAGGTTGAGAAAAGCGGTCGAAATTTTGTATTCGTCCAATAACGCGTTATAGCGATGTTGCACGATCGGAAATTTGCAGCGCAACACGAATATGATGATTGTAAGCCCGTAGTACCCTTAGATTGACAATATCGGTCAAATTTTTTTTTCGTTCAATAAGGCTTTGTAGCGATTTTGCGCAATCGGAAATTTTCCGCACAACACGAATATCATGATTATAAGCCCGTAGTACCCTTAGATTGAGAACATCGGTCGAAATTTTGTTTTCGTCCAATAACGCTTTATAGCGATGTTGCACAATCGGAAATTTGCAGCGCAACACGAATATGATGATTATAAGCCCGTAGTACCCTTAGGTTGAGAAAATCGGTCGAAATTTTGTTTTCGTCCAATAACGCTTTATAGCGATGTTGCACGATCGGAAATTTGCAGCGCAACACGAATATGATGATTGTAAGCCCGTAGTACCCTTAGATTGACAATATCGGTCAAATTTTTTTTTCGTTCAATAAGGCTTTGTAGCGATTTTGCGCAATCGGAAATTTTCCGCACAACACGAATATCATGATTATAAGCCCGTAGTATCCTTAGATTGAGAAAATTGGTTAAATTTTGTTTTCATTCAATACGGCTTTGTAGCGATGTTGGACAATCGGGCACTTGCAGCGCAACAAGAATATGATGATTATAAGCCCTTAGATTGACAATATCGGTCGAATTTTTGTTTTCGTTCAATAAGGCTTTGTAGCGATGTTGCACAATCGGACACTTGCAGCGCAACACGAATATGATGATTATAAGCCCGTAGTACCATTAGATTGAGAAAATCGGTCGAAACTTTTGTTTCGTCCAATAACACTTTATAGCGATGTTGTACAATCGGAAATTTGCAGCGCAACGCGAATATGATGATTATAAGTCCGTAGTACCCTTAGGTTGAGAAAAGCGGTCGAAATTTTGTATTCGTCCAATAACGCGTTATAGCGATGTTGCACGATCGGAAATTTGCAGCGCAACACGAATATGATGATTATAACCCTGTAGTATCCTTAGGTTGAGAAAGTCGGTCGAAATTTTTTTGCGCCCAATAAGGCTTTGCAGCGATTATGCGGAATCGGAAATGTTCCGCACAACACGAATATCATGATTATAAGCCCGTAGTACCCTTAGATTGAGAACATCGGTCGAAATTTTGTTTTCGTTCAATAAGGCTTTGTAGCGATGTTGCACAATCGGACACTTGCAGCGCAACACGAATATGATGATTATAAGCCCGTAGTACGCTTAGGTTGAAAAAATCGGTCGAATTTTTGTTTTCGTTCAATAAGGCTTTGTAGCGATGTTGCACAATCGGACACTTGCAGCGCAACACGAATATGATGATTATAAGCCCGTAGTACCATGAGATTGAGAAAATCGGTCGAAACTTTTGTTTCGTCCAATAACACTTTATAGCGATGTTGTACAATCGGAAATTTGCAGCGCAACGCGAATATGATGATTATAAGTCCGTAGTACCCTTAGGTTGAGAAAAGCGGTCGAAATTTTGTATTCGTCCAATAACGCGTTATAGCGATGTTGCACGATCGGAAATTTGCAGCGCAACACGAATATGATGATTATAACCCTGTAGTATCCTTAGGTTGAGAAAGTCGGTCGAAATTTGTTTGCGCCCAATAAGGCTTTGCAGCGATTATGCGGAATCGGAAATGTTCCGCACAACACGAATATCATGATTATAAGCCCGTAGTACCCTTAGGTTGAGAAAATCGGTCGAAATTTTGTTTTCGTCCAATAACGCTTTATAGCGATGTTGCACGATCGGAAATTTGCAGCGCAACACGAATATGATGATTGTAAGCCCGTAGTACCCTTAGATTGAAAAAATCGGTCGAATTTTTGTTTTCGTTCAATAAGGCTTTGTAGCGATGTTGGACAATCGGGCACTTGCAGCGCAACACGAATATGATGATTATAAGCCCGTAGTACGCTTAGGTTGAAAAAATCGGTCGAATTTTTGTTTTCGTTCAATAAGGCTTTGTAGCGATGTTGCACAATCGGACACTAGCAGCGCAACACGAATATGATGATTATAAGCCCGTAGTACCCTTAGGTTGAGAAAATTGGGTAAATTTTTGTTTCGTTCAATAAGGCTTAGTAGCGATGTTGCACAATCGGAAATTTCCCGCGCATCACGAATATGATGATTAAAAGTCCGTAGTACCATTAGATTGAGAAAATCGGTCGAAACTTTTGTTTCGTCCAATAACACTTTATAGCGATGTTGTACAATCGGAAATTTGCAGCGCAACGCGAATATGATGATTATAAGTCCGTAGTACCCTTAGGTTGAGAAAAGCGGTCGAAATTTTGTATTCGTCCAATAACGCTTTATAGCCATGTTGCACGATCGGAAATTTGCAGCGCAACACGAATATGATGATTATAACCCTGTAGTATCCTTAGGTTGAGAAAGTCGGTCGAAATTTTTTTGCGCCCAATAAGGCTTTGCAGCGATTATGCGGAATCGGAAATGTTCCGCACAACACGAATATCATGATTATAAGCCCGTAGTACCCTTAGGTTGAGAAAATCGGTCGAAATTTTGTTTTCGTCCAATAACGCTTTATAGCGATGTTGCACGATCGGAAATTTGCAGCGCAACACGAATATGATGATTGTAAGCCCGTAGTACCCTTAGATTGAAAAAATCGGTCGAATTTTTGTTTTCGTTCAATAAGGCTTTGTAGCGATGTTGGACAATCGGGCACTTGCAGCGCAACACGAATATGATGATTATAAGCCCGTAGTACGCTTAGGTTGAAAAAATCGGTCGAATTTTTGTTTTCGTTCAATAAGGCTTTGTAGCGATGTTGCACAATCGGACACTAGCAGCGCAACACGAATATGATGATTATAAGCCCGTAGTACCCTTAGGTTGAGAAAATTGGGTAAATTTTTGTTTCGTTCAATAAGGCTTAGTAGCGATGTTGCACAATCGGAAATTTCCCGCGCATCACGAATATGATGATTAAAAGTCCGTAGTACCATTAGATTGAGAAAATCGGTCGAAACTTTTGTTTCGTCCAATAACACTTTATAGCGATGTTGTACAATCGGAAATTTGCAGCGCAACGCGAATATGATGATTATAAGTCCGTAGTACCCTTAGGTTGAGAAAAGCGGTCGAAATTTTGTATTCGTCCAATAACGCTTTATAGCCATGTTGCACGATCGGAAATTTGCAGCGCAACACGAATATCATGATTATAAGCCTGTAGTATCCTTAGGTTGAGAAAGTCGGTCGAAATTTTTTTGCGCCCAATAAGGCTTTGCAGCGATTATGCGGAATCGGAAATGTTCCGCACAACACGAATATCATGATTATAAGCCCGTAGTACCCTTAGATTGAGAACATCGGTCGAAATTTTGTTTTCGTTCAATAAGGCTTTGTAGCGATGTTGCACAATCGGACACTTGCAGCGCAACACGAATATGATGATTATAAGCCCGTAGTACGCTTAGGTTGAAAAAATCGGTCAAATTTTTGTTTTCGTTCAATAAGGCTTTGTAGCGATGTTGCACAATCGGACACTTGCAGCGCAACACGAATATGATGATTATAAGCCCGTAGTACCCTTAGGTTGAGAAAATTGGGTAAATTTTTTTTTCGTTCAATAAGGCTTAGTAGCGATTTTGCGCAATCGGAAATTTTCCGCACAACACGAATATTATGATTATAGGCCCGTAGTATCCTTAGATTGAGAAAATTGGTTAAATTTTGTTTTCATTCAATACGGCTTTGTAGCGATGTTGCACAATCGGACACTTGCAGCGCAACACGAATATGATGATTATAAGCCCGTAGTACCATGAGATTGAGAAAATCGGTCGAAACTTTTGTTTCGTCCAATAACACTTTATAGCGATGTTGTACAATCGGAAATTTGCAGCGCAACGCGAATATGATGATTATAAGTCCGTAGTACCCTTAGGTTGAGAAAAGCGGTCGAAATTTTGTATTCGTCCAATAACGCGTTATAGCGATGTTGCACGATCGGAAATTTGCAGCGCAACACGAATATGATGATTATAACCCTGTACTATCCTTAGGTTGAGAAAGTCGGTCGAAATTTTTTTGCGCCCAATAAGGCTTTGCAGCGATTATGCGGAATCGGAAATGTTCCGCATAACACGAATATCATGATTATAAGCCCGTAGTACCCTTAGGTTGAGAAAATCGGTCGAAATTTTGTTTTCGTCCAATAAGGCTTTGTAGCGATGTGTCGCAATAGGGCACTTGCAGCGCAACACGAATATGATGATTATAAGCCCGTAGTACCCTTAGATTGAAAAAATCGGTCGAATTTTTGTTTTCGTTCAATAAGGCTTTGTAGCGATGTTGGACAATCGGGCACTTGCAGCGCAACACGAATATGATGATTATAAGCCCGTAGTACGCTTAGGTTGAAAAAATCGGTCGAATTTTTGTTTTCGTTCAATAAGGCTTTGTAGCGATGTTGCACAATCGGACACTAGCAGCGCAACACGAATATGATGATTATAAGCCCGTAGTACCCTTAGGTTGAGAAAATTGGGTAAATTTTTGTTTCGTTCAATAAGGCTTAGTAGCGATGTTGCACAATCGGAAATTTCCCGCGCATCACGAATATGATGATTATAAGTCCGTAGTACCATTAGATTGAGAAAATCGGTCGAAACTTTTGTTTCGTCCAATAACACTTTATAGCGATGTTGTACAATCGGAAATTTGCAGCGCAACGCGAATATGATGATTATAAGTCCGTAGTACCCTTAGGTTGAGAAAAGCGGTCGAGATTTTGTATTCGTCCAATAACGCTTTATAGCGATGTTGCACGATCGGAAATTTGCAGCGCAACACGAATATGATGATTATAACCCTGTAGTATCCTTAGGTTGAGAAAGTCGGTCGAAATTTTTTTGCGCCCAATAAGGCTTTGCAGCGATTATGCGGAATCGGAAATGTTCCGCACAACACGAATATCATGATTATAAGCCCGTAGTACCCTTAGGTTGAGAAAATCGGTCGAAATTTTGTTTTCGTCCAATAAGGCTTTGTAGCGATGTGTCGCAATAGGGCACTTGCAGCGCAACACGAATATGATGATTATAAGCCCGTAGTACCCTTAGATTGAAAAAATCGGTCGAATTTTTGTTTTCGTTCAATAAGGCTTTGTAGCGATGTTGGACAATCGGGCACTTGCAGCGCAACACGAATATGATGATTATAAGCCCGTAGTACGCTTAGGTTGAAAAAATCGGTCGAATTTTTGTTTTCGTTCAATAAGGCTTTGTAGCGATGTTGCACAATCGGACACTAGCAGCGCAACACGAATATGATGATTATAAGCCCGTAGTACCCTTAGGTTGAGAAAATTGGGTAAATTTTTGTTTCGTTCAATAAGGCTTAGTAGCGATGTTGCACAATCGGAAATTTCCCGCGCATCACGAATATGATGATTATAAGTCCGTAGTACCATTAGATTGAGAAAATCGGTCGAAACTTTTGTTTCGTCCAATAACACTTTATAGCGATGTTGTACAATCGGAAATTTGCAGCGCAACGCGAATATGATGATTATAAGTCCGTAGTACCCTTAGGTTGAGAAAAGCGGTCGAGATTTTGTATTCGTCCAATAACGCTTTATAGCCATGTTGCACGATCGGAAATTTGCAGCGCAACACGAATATGATGATTATAAGCCTGTAGTATCCTTAGGTTGAGAAAGTCGGTCGAAATTTTTTTGCGCCCAATAAGGCTTTGCAGCGATTATGCGGAATCGGAAATGTTCCGCACAACACGAATATCATGATTATAAGCCCGTAGTACCCTTAGATTGAGAACATCGGTCGAAATTTTGTTTTCGTTCAATAAGGCTTTGTAGCGATGTTGCACAATCGGACACTTGCAGCGCAACACGAATATGATGATTATAAGCCCGTAGTACGCTTAGGTTGAAAAAATCGGTCAAATTTTTGTTTTCGTTCAATAAGGCTTTGTAGCGATGTTGCACAATCGGACACTTGCAGCGCAACACGAATATGATGATTATAAGCCCGTAGTACCCTTAGGTTGAGAAAATTGGGTAAATTTTTTTTTCGTTCAATAAGGCTTAGTAGCGATTTTGCGCAATCGGAAATTTTCCGCACAACACGAATATTATGATTATAGGCCCGTAGTATCCTTAGATTGAGAAAATTGGTTAAATTTTGTTTTCATTCAATACGGCTTTGTAGCGATGTTGGACAATCGGGCACTTGCAGCGCAACAAGAATATGATGATTATAAGCCCTTAGATTGACAATATCGGTCAAATTTTTTTTTCGATCAATAAGGCTTTGTAGCGATTTTGCGCAATCGGAAATTTTCCGCACAACACGAATATCATGATTATAAGCCCGTAGTATCCTTAGATTGAGAAAATTGGTTAAATTTTGTTTTCATTCAATACGGCTTTGTAGCGATGCTGGACAATCGGGCTCTTGCAGCGCAACACGAATATGATTATTATAAGCCCGTAGTACGCTTTGGTTGAAAAAATCGGTCGAATTTTTGTTTTCGTTCAATAAGGCTTTGTAGCGATGTTGCACAATCGGACACTTGCAGCGCAACACGAATATGATGATTATAAGCCCGTAGTACCATTAGATTGAGAAAATCGGTCGAAACTTTTGTTTCGTCCAATAACACTTTATAGCGATGTTGTACAATCGGAAATTTGCAGCGCAACGCGAATATGATGATTATAAGTCCGTAGTACCCTTAGGTTGAGAAAAGCGGTCGAAATTTTGTATTCGTCCAATAACGCGTTATAGCGATGTTGCACGATCGGAAATTTGCAGCGCAACACGAATATGATGATTATAACCCTGTACTATCCTTAGGTTGAGAAAGTCGGTCGAAATTTTTTTGCGCCCAATAAGGCTTTGCAGCGATTATGCGGAATCGGAAATGTTCCGCATAACACGAATATCATGATTATAAGCCCGTAGTACCCTTAGGTTGAGAAAATCGGTCGAAATTTTGTTTTCGTCCAATAAGGCTTTGTAGCGATGTGTCGCAATAGGGCACTTGCAGCGCAACACGAATATGATGATTATAAGCCCGTAGTACCCTTAGATTGAAAAAATCGGTCGAATTTTTGTTTTCGTTCAATAAGGCTTTGTAGCGATGTTGGACAATCGGGCACTTGCAGCGCAACACGAATATGATGATTATAAGCCCGTAGTACGCTTAGGTTGAAAAAATCGGTCGAATTTTTGTTTTCGTTCAATAAGGCTTTGTAGCGATGTTGCACAATCGGACACTAGCAGCGCAACACGAATATGATGATTATAAGCCCGTAGTACCCTTAGGTTGAGAAAATTGGGTAAATTTTTGTTTCGTTCAATAAGGCTTAGTAGCGATGTTGCACAATCGGAAATTTCCCGCGCATCACGAATATGATGATTATAAGTCCGTAGTACCATTAGATTGAGAAAATCGGTCGAAACTTTTGTTTCGTCCAATAACACTTTATAGCGATGTTGTACAATCGGAAATTTGCAGCGCAACGCGAATATGATGATTATAAGTCCGTAGTACCCTTAGGTTGAGAAAAGCGGTCGAGATTTTGTATTCGTCCAATAACGCTTTATAGCGATGTTGCACGATCGGAAATTTGCAGCGCAACACGAATATGATGATTATAACCCTGTAGTATCCTTAGGTTGAGAAAGTCGGTCGAAATTTTTTTGCGCCCAATAAGGCTTTGCAGCGATTATGCGGAATCGGAAATGTTCCGCACAACACGAATATCATGATTATAAGCCCGTAGTACCCTTAGGTTGAGAAAATCGGTCGAAATTTTGTTTTCGTCCAATAAGGCTTTGTAGCGATGTGTCGCAATAGGGCACTTGCAGCGCAACACGAATATGATGATTATAAGCCCGTAGTACCCTTAGATTGAAAAAATCGGTCGAATTTTTGTTTTCGTTCAATAAGGCTTTGTAGCGATGTTGGACAATCGGGCACTTGCAGCGCAACACGAATATGATGATTATAAGCCCGTAGTACGCTTAGGTTGAAAAAATCGGTCGAATTTTTGTTTTCGTTCAATAAGGCTTTGTAGCGATGTTGCACAATCGGACACTAGCAGCGCAACACGAATATGATGATTATAAGCCCGTAGTACCCTTAGGTTGAGAAAATTGGGTAAATTTTTGTTTCGTTCAATAAGGCTTAGTAGCGATGTTGCACAATCGGAAATTTCCCGCGCATCACGAATATGATGATTATAAGTCCGTAGTACCATTAGATTGAGAAAATCGGTCGAAACTTTTGTTTCGTCCAATAACACTTTATAGCGATGTTGTACAATCGGAAATTTGCAGCGCAACGCGAATATGATGATTATAAGTCCGTAGTACCCTTAGGTTGAGAAAAGCGGTCGAGATTTTGTATTCGTCCAATAACGCTTTATAGCCATGTTGCACGATCGGAAATTTGCAGCGCAACACGAATATGATGATTATAAGCCTGTAGTATTCTTAGGTTGAGAAAGTCGGTCGAAATTTTTTTGCGCCCAATAAGGCTTTGCAGCGATTATGCGGAATCGGAAATGTTCCGCACAACACGAATATCATGATTATAAGCCCGTAGTACCCTTAGATTGAGAACATCGGTCGAAATTTTGTTTTCGTTCAATAAGGCTTTGTAGCGATGTTGCACAATCGGACACTTGCAGCGCAACACGAATATGATGATTATAAGCCCGTAGTACGCTTAGGTTGAAAAAATCGGTCAAATTTTTGTTTTCGTTCAATAAGGCTTTGTAGCGATGTTGCACAATCGGACACTTGCAGCGCAACACGAATATGATGATTATAAGCCCGTAGTACCCTTAGGTTGAGAAAATTGGGTAAATTTTTTTTTCGTTCAATAAGGCTTAGTAGCGATTTTGCGCAATCGGAAATTTTCCGCACAACACGAATATTATGATTATAGGCCCGTAGTATCCTTAGATTGAGAAAATTGGTTAAATTTTGTTTTCATTCAATACGGCTTTGTAGCGATGTTGGACAATCGGGCACTTGCAGCGCAACAAGAATATGATGATTATAAGCCCTTAGATTGACAATATCGGTCAAATTTTTTTTTCGATCAATAAGGCTTTGTAGCGATTTTGCGCAATCGGAAATTTTCCGCACAACACGAATATCATGATTATAAGCCCGTAGTATCCTTAGATTGAGAAAATTGGTTAAATTTTGTTTTCATTCAATACGGCTTTGTAGCGATGCTGGACAATCGGGCTCTTGCAGCGCAACACGAATATGATTATTATAAGCCCGTAGTACGCTTTGGTTGAAAAAATCGGTCGAATTTTTGTTTTCGTTCAATAAGGCTTTGTAGCGATGTTGCACAATCGGACACTTGCAGCGCAACACGAATATGATGATTATAAGCCCGTAGTACCATTAGATTGAGAAAATCGGTCGAAACTTTTGTTTCGTCCAATAACACTTTATAGCGATGTTGTACAATCGGAAATTTGCAGCGCAACGCGAATATGATGATTATAAGTCCGTAGTACCCTTAGGTTGAGAAAAGCGGTCGAAATTTTGTATTCGTCCAATAACGCGTTATAGCGATGTTGCACGATCGGAAATTTGCAGCGCAACACGAATATGATGATTATAACCCTGTAGTATCCTTAGGTTGAGAAAGTCGGTCGAAATTTTTTTGCGCCCAATAAGGCTTTGCAGCGATTATGCGGAATCGGAAATGTTCCGCACAACACGAATATTATGATTATAAGCCCGTAGTACCCTTAGATTGAGAAAATCGGTCGAAATTTTGTTTTTGTCCAATAACGCTTTATAGCGATGTTGCACAATCGGAAATTTGCAGCGCAACACGAATATGATGATTATAAGCCCGTAGTACCCTTAGGTTGAGAAAATCGGTCGAAATTTTGTTTTCGTCCAACAACGCTTTACAGCGATGTTGCACAATCAGAAATTCGCAGCGCAACACGAATATGATGATTATAAGCCTGTAGTATCCTTAGGTTGAGAAAGTCGGTCGAAATTTTTTTGCGCCCAATAAGGCTTTGCAGCGATTATGCGGAATCGGAAATGTTCCGCACAACACGAATATCATGATTATAAGCCCGTAGTACCATTAGATTGTGAAAATCGGTCGAAATTTTGTTTTCGTCCAATAACGCTTTATAGCGATGTTGCACAATCGGAAATTTGCAGCGCAACACGAATATGATGATTATAAGTCCGTAGTACCCTTAGGTTGAGAAAATCGGTCGAAATTTTGTTTTCGTCCAATAACGCTTTATAGCGATGTTGCACGATCGGAATTTTCCCGCGCATCACGAATATGATGATTATAAGCCCGTAGTACCATTAGATTGAGAAAATCGGTCGAAAATTGGTTTTCGTCCAATAACGCTTTATAGCGATGTTGCACAATCGGAAATTTGCAGCGCAACACGAATATGATGATTATAAGTCCGTAGTACCCTTAGGTTGAGAAAATCGGTCGAAATTTTGTTTTCGTCCATTAACGCTTTATAGCGATGTTGCACGATCGGAAATTTGCAGCGCAACACGAATATGATGATTGTAAGCCCGTAGTACCCTTAGATTGAAAAAATCGGTCGAATTTTTGTTTTCGTTCAATGAGGCTTTGTAGCGATGTTGCACAATCGGACACTTGCAGCGCAACACGAATATGATGATTATAAGCCCGTAGTACCCTTAGGTTGAGAAAATTGGGTAAATTTTTTTTTCGTTCAATAAGGCTTAGTAGCGATGTTGCACAATCGGAAATTTCCCGCGCATCACGAATATGATGATTATAAGTCCGTAGTACCATTAGATTGAGAAAATCGGTCGAAACTTTTGTTTCGTCCAATAACACTTTATAGCGATGTTGTACAATCGGAAATTTGCAGCGCAACGCGAATATGATGATTATAAGTCCGTAGTACCCTTAGGTTGAGAAAAGCGGTCGAAATTTTGTATTCGTCCAATAACGCTTTATAGCCATGTTGCACGATCGGAAATTTGCAGCGCAACACGAATATGATGATTATAAGCCTGTAGTATCCTTAGGTTGAGAAAATCGGTCGAAATTTTGTTTTCGTCCAACAACGCTTTATAGCGATGTTGCACAATCGGAAATTTGCAGCGCAACACGAATATGATGATTATAAGCCCGTAGTACCCTTAGGTTGAGAAAATCGGTCGAATTTTTGTTTTCGTCCAACAACGCTTTACAGCGATGTTGCACAATCAGAAATTCGCAGCGCAAGACGAATATGATGATTATAAGCCTGTAGTATCCTTAGGTTGAGAAAGTCGGTCGAAATTTTTTTGCGCCCAATAAGGCTTTGCAGCGATTATGCGGAATCGGAAATGTTCCGCACAATACGAATATCATGATTATAAGCCCGTAGTACCCTTAGATTGAGAAAATCGGTCGAAATTTTGTTTTCGTCCAATAACGCTTTATAGCGATGTTGCACAATCGGAAATTTGCAGCGCAACACGAATATGATGATTATAAGTCCGTAGTACCCTTAGGTTGAGAAAATCGGTCGAAATTTTGTTTTCGTCCAATAACGCTTTATAGCGATGTTGCACGATCGGAAATTTGCAGCGCAACACGAATATGATGATTGTAAGCCCGTAGTACCCTTAGATTGACAATATCGGTCAAATTTTTTTTTCGTTCAATAAGGCTTAGTAGCGATGTTGCACAATCGGAAATTTCCCGCGCATCTCGAATATGATGATTATAAGTCCGTAGTACCCTTAGGTTGAGAAAAGCGGTCGAAATTCTGTATTCGTCCAATAACGCTTTATAGCCATGTTGCACGATCGGAAATTTGCAGGGGAACACGAATATGATGATTATAAGCCTGTAGTATCCTTAGGTTGAGAAAATCGGTCGAAATTTTGTTTTCGTCCAATAACGCTTTATAGCGATGTTGCACAATCGGAAATTTGCAGCGCATCACGAATATGATGATTATAAGTCCGTAGTACCATTAGATTGAGAAAATCGGTCGAAACTTTTGTTTCGTCCAATAACACTTTATAGCGATGTTGTACAATCGGAAATTTGCAGCGCAACGCGAATATGATGATTATAAGTCCGTAGTACCCTTAGGTTGAGAAAAGCGGTCGAAATTTTGTATTCGTCCAATAACGCTTTATAGCCATGTTGCACGATCGGAAATTTGCAGCGCAACACGAATATGATGATTATAAGCCTGTAGTATCCTTAGGTTGAGAAAATCGGTCGAAATTTTGTTTTCGTCCAATAACGCTTTATAGCGATGTTGCACAATCGGAAATTTGCAGCGCAACACCAATATGATGATTATAAGCCCGTAGTACCCTTAGGTTGAGAAAATCGGTCGAAATTTTGTTTTCGTCCAACAACGCTTTACAGCGATGTTGCACAATCAGAAATTCGCAGCGCAACACGAATATGATGACTATAAGCCTGTAGTATCCTTAGGTTGAGAAAGTCGGTCGAAATTTTTTTGCGCCCAATAAGGCTTTGCAGCGATTATGCGGAATCGGAAATGTTCCGCACAACACGAATATCATGATTATAAGCCCGTAGTACCCTTAGATTGAGAAAATCGGTCGAGATTTTGTTTTCGTCCAATAACGCTTTATAGCGGTGTTGCACGATCGGAAATTTTGCAGCGCAACAAGAATATGATGATTATAAGCCCGTAGTACCCTTAGATTGAGAAAATCGGTTGAAATTTTTGTTTCGTCCAATATGGCTTTGTAGCGATATTGCACAGTCGGAAATTTCCCGCGCAACACGAATATGATGATTATAAGCCCGTAGTATCCTTAGGTTGAGAAAATTGGTTAAATTTTGTTTTCGTTCAATAAGGCTTTGTATCGATGTTGCACAATCCGAAATTTCCCGCGCAACACGAATATGATGATTCTAAGCCCGTAGTACCCTTAGGTTGAGAAAATGGGTCGACATTTTGTTTTCGTCCAATAGCCTTTTATAGCGATGTTGAACAATCGGAAATTTGCAGCGCAACACGAATATGATGATTATAAGCCCGTAGTACCCTTAGGTTGAGAAAATTGGGTAAATTTTGTTTTCTTTCAATAAGGCTTTGTAGCGATGTTGCACAATCGGACACTTGCAGCGCAACACGAATATAATGATTATATGCCCGTAGTACCATTAGATTGAGAAAATCGGTCGAAACTTTTGTTTCGTCCAATATGACTTTGTAGCGATGTTGCACAATCGGAAACTTCCCGCGCAACACGAACATCATGATTATAAGCCCGTAGTACCCTTAGGTTGAGAAAATCGGTCGAAATTTTGTTTTCGTCCAACAACGCTTTACAGCGATGTTGCACAATCGGAAATTCGCAGCGCAACACGAATTTGATGATTATAAGCCTGTAGTATCCTTACGTTGAGAAAGTCAGTCGAAATTTTTTTGCGTCCAATGAGGCTTTGCAGCGATTTTGCGGAATCGGAAATTTTCCGCACAACACGAATATCATGATTATAAGCTCGTAGTATCCGTAGATTGAGATAATCGGTTGAAATTGTTGTTTCGTCCAATATGACTTTGTAGCCATGTTGCGCAATCGGAAATTTCTCGCGCAACAAGAATATGATAATTATAAGCCCGTAGTACCCTTAGGTTGAGAAAATCAGTCGAAATTTTGTTTTCGTCCAATAACGCTTTATAGCGGTGTTGCACGATCGGAAGTTTTGCAGCACAACAAGAATATGATGATTATAAGCCCGTAGTACCCTTAGATTGAGAAAATCGGTTGAAATTTTTGTTTCGTCCAATATGGCTTTGTAGCGATATTGCACAGTCGGAAATTTCCCGCGCAACACGAATATGATGATTATAAGCCCGTAGTATCCTTAGGTTGAGAAAATTGGTTAAATTTTGATTTCGTTCAATAAGGCTTTGTATCGATGTTGCACAATCGGAAATTTCCCGCGCAATACGAATATAATGATTATAAGCCCGTAGTACCCTTAGGTTGAGAAAATCGGTCGAAATTTTATTTTCGTCCAACAACGCTTTACAGCGATGTTGCACAATCGGAAATTCGCAGCGCAACAAGAATATGATGATTATAAGCCCGTAGTACCCTTAGGTTGAGAAAATCGGTCAATTTTTTTTTTCGTTCAATAAGGCTTTGTAGCGATGTTGCGCAATTGGACATTTGCAGCGCAACACTAATATGATGATTATAAGCCCGTAGTACCCTTAGGTTGAGAAAATGGGTCGACATTTTGTTTTCGTCCAATAACCTTTTATAGCGATGTTGAACAATCGGAAATTTGCAGCGCAACACGAATATGATGATTATAAGTCCGTAGTACCCTTAGGTTGAAAAAATCGGTCGACATTTTGTTTTCGTCCAATAACGCTTTATAGCGATGTTGCAGCATCGGAAATTTGCAGCGCAACACGAATATGATGATTCTAAGCCCGTAGTACCCTTAGGTTGAGAAAATTGGGTAAATTTTGTTTTCGTTCAATAAGGCTTTGTAGCGATGTTGCACAATCGGACACTTGCAGCGCAACGCGAATATGATGATTATAAGCCCGTAGTACCCTTAGGTTGAGAAAATTGGGTAAATGTTGTTTTCGTTCAATAAGGCTTTGTAGCGATGTTGCACAATTGGACACTTGCAGCGCAACACGAATATAATGATTATAAGCCCGTAGTACCATTAGATTGAGAAAATCGGTCGAAATTTTGTTTTCGTCCAATAACCTTTTATAGCGATGTTGCGAAATCGGAAAATTGCAGCGCAACACGAATATGATGATTATAAGCCCGTAGTACCCTTAGGTTGAGAAAATCGGTCGAAATTTTGTTTTCGTTCAACAACGCTTTACAGCGATGTTGCACAATCGGAAATTCGCAGCGCAACACGAATATGATGATTATAAGCCTGTAGTATCCTTAGGTTGAGAAAGTCAGTCGAAATTTTTTTGCGTCCAATGAGGCTTTGCAGCGATTTTGCGGAATAGGAAATTTTCCGCACAACACGAATATCATGATTATAAGCTCGTAGTATCCGTAGATTGAGATAATCGGTTGAAATTGTTGTTTCGTCCAATATGGCTTTGTAGCGATATTGCACAGTCGGAAATTTCCCGCGCAACACGAATATGATGATTATAAGCCCGTAGTATCCTTAGGTTGAGAAAATTGGTTAAATTTTGTTTTCGTTCAATAAGGCTTTGTAGCGATGTTGCACAATCGGACACTTGCAGCGCAACGCGAATATGATGATTATAAGCCCGTAGTATCCTTAGGTTGAGATAATTGGGTAAATTCTTTTTTCATTGAATAACGCTTTATAGCGATGTTGCTCAATCGGAAATTCGCAGCGCAACACGAATATGATCATTATAAGCCTGCAGTATCCTTAGGTTGAGAAAGTCGGTCGAAATTTTTTTGCGTCCAATGAGGCTTTGCAGCGATTTTGCGGAATCGGAAATTTTCCGCACCACACGAATATCATGATTATAAGCTCGTAGTATCCGTAGATTGAGACAATCGGTTGAAATTGTTGTTTCGTCCAATATGGCTTTGTAGCGATATTGCACAGTCGGAAATTTCCCGCGCAACACGAATATGATGATTATAAGCCCGTGTACCCTTAGGTTGAGAAAATCGGTCAATTTTTGTTTTCGTTCAATAAGGCTTTGTAGCGATGTTGCACAATCGGACACTTGCAGCGCAACACGAATATGATGATTATAAGCCCGTAGTACCATTAGATTGAGAAAATCGGTCGAAACTTTTGTTTCGTCCAATATGACTTTGTAGCGATGTTGCACAATCGGAAACTTCCCGCGCAACACGAATATTATGATTATAAGCCCGTAGTACCCTTAGGTTGAGAAAATCGGTCGAAATTTTGTTTTCGTCCAATAACCTTTTATAGCGATGTTGCGAAATCGGAAATTTGCAGCGCAACACGAATATGATGATTATAAGCCCGTAGTACCCTTAGGTTGAGAAAATCAGTCGAAATTTTGTTTTCGTCCAACAACGCTTTACAGCGATGTTGCACAATCGGAAATTCGCAGCGCAACACGAATATGATGATTATAAGCCTGTAGTATCCTTAGGTTGAGAAAGTCAGTCGAAATTTTTTTGCGTCCAATGAGGCTTTGCAGCGATTTTGCGGAATCGGAAATTTTCCGCACAACACGAATATCATGATTATAAGCTCGTAGTATCCGTAGATTGAGATAATCGGTTGAAATTGTTGTTTCGTCCAATATGACTTTGTAGCGATGTTGCGCAATCGGAAATTTCTCGCGCAACAAGAATATGATAATTATAAGCCCGTAGTACCCTTAGGTTGAGATAATCAGTCGAAATTTTGTTTTCGTCCAATAACGCTTTATAGCGGTGTTGCACGATCGGAAATTTTGCAGCGCAACAAGAATATGATGATTATAAGCCCGTAGTACCCTTAGATTGAGAAAATCGGTTGAAATTTTTGTTTCGTCCATATGGCTTTGTAGCGTTATTGCACAGACGGAAATTTCCCGCGCAACACGAATATGATGATTATAAGCCCGTAGTATCCTTAGGTTGAGAAAATTGGTTAAATTTTGTTTTCGTTCAATAAGGCTTTGTATCGATGTTGCACAATCGGAAATTTCCCGCGCAACACGAATATGATGATTATAAGCCCGTAGTACCCTTAGGTTGAGAAAATCGGTCGAAATTTTGTTTTCGTCCAACAACGCTTTACAGCGATGTTGCACAATCGGAAATTCGCAGCGCAACAAGAATATGATGATTATAAGCCCGTAGTACCCTTAGGTTGAGAAAATCGGTCAATTTTTTTGTTCGTTTAATAAGGCTTTGTAGCGATGTTGCGCAATTGGACATTTGCAGCGCAACACTAATATGATGATTATAAGCCCGTGTACCCTTAGGTTGAGAAAATCGGTCAATTTTTTTTTTCGTTCAATAAGGCTTTGTAGCGATGTTGCGCAATTGGACATTTGCAGCGCAACACGAATATGATGATTATAAGCCCGTAGTACCCTTAGGTTGAGAAAATCGGTCGAAAATTTGTTTTCGTCCAATAACGCTTTATAACGATGTTGCACGATCGGAAATTTGCAGCGCAACAAAAATATGATGATTATAAGCCCTTAGATTGACAATATCGGTCAAATTTTTTTTTCGTTAAATAAGGCTTTGTAGCGATTTTTCGCAATCGGGAATTTTCCGCACAACACGAATATCATGATTATAAGCCCGTAGTATCCTGAGATTGAGAAAATTGGTTAAATTTTGTTTTCATTCAATACGGCTTTGTAGCAATGATGGACAATCGGGCACTTGCAGCGCAACACGAATATGATGGATATAAGCCCGTAGTACGCTTAGGTTGAAAAAATCGGTCGAATTTTTTGTTTCGTTCAATAAGGCTTTGTAGCGATGTTGCACAATCTGACACTTGCAGCGCAACACGAATATGATGATTATAAGCCCGTAGTACCCTTAGGTTGATAAAATTGGTTAATTTTTTGTTTCGCTCAATAAGGCTTTGTAGCGATGTTGCACAATCGGACACTTGCAGCGCAACGCGAATATGATGATTATAAGCCCGTAGTACGCTTAGGTTGAGAAAACTGGGTAAATTTAGTTTTCGTTCAATAAGGCTTTGTAGCGACGTTGCACAATCGGACACTTGCAGCGCAACACGAATATGATGATTATAAGCCTGTAGTATCCTTAGGTTGAGAAAGTCAGTCGAAATTTTTTTGCGTCCATTGAGGCTTTGCAGCGATTTTGCGGAATCGGAAATGTTTCGCACAACACGAATATCATGATTATAAGCCCGTAGTACCCTTAGGTTGAAAAAATCGGTCGGAATTTTGTTTTCGTCCAATAACGCTTTATAGCGATGTTGCACAATCGGAAATTTGCAGCGCAACACGAATATGATGATTGTAAGCCCGTAGTACGCTTAGGTTGAAAAAATCGGTCGTTTTTTTTTGTTCAATAAGGCTTTGTAGCGATGTTGCATAATCGGAAATTTCCCGCGCAACACGAATATGATGATTATAAGCCCGTAGTACGCTTAGGTTGAAAAAATCGGTCTAAATTTTGTTTTCGTCCAATAATGCTTTATAGCGATGTTGCACAATCGGACACTTGCAGCGGAATACGAATCTGATGATTATAAGCCCGTAGTACGCTTAGGTTGAAAAAATCGGTCGTTTTTTTTTGTTCAATAAGGCTTTGTAGCGATGTTGCATAATCGGAAATTTCCCGCGCAACACGAATATGATGATTATAAGCCCGTAGTACCCTTAGGTTGAGAAAATCGGTCGAAAATTTGTTTTCGTCCAATAACGCTTTATAGCGATGTTGCACGATCGGAAATTTGCAGCGCAACAAAAATATGATGATTATAAGCCCTTAGATTGACAACATCGGTCGATTTTTTTTTTCGTTCAATAAGGCTTTGTAGCGATTTTGCGCAATCGGAAATTTTCCGCATAACACGAATATCATGATTATAAGCCCGTAGTATCCTTAGATTGAGAAAATTGGTTAAATTTTGTTTTCATTCAATACGGCTTTGTAGCGATGTTGCACAATCGGACACTTGCAGCGCAACACGAATATGATGATTATAAGCCCGTAGTACGCTTAGGTTGAAAAAATCGGTCTAAATTTTGTTTTCGTCCAATAATGCTTTATAGCGATGTTGCACAATCGGACACTTGCAGCGGAATACGAATCTGATGATTATAAGCCCGTAGTACCCTTTGGTTGACAAAATCGGTCGAATTTTTTTTTCGTTCAATAAGGCTTTGTAGCGATGTCTCGCAATCGGACACTTGCAGCGCAACACGAATATGATGATTATAAGCCCGTTGTACCCTTAGATTGATAAAATTGGTTAAATTTTTTTTTCGTTCAATAAGGCTTTGCAGCAATGTTGTGCAATCGGTCACTTGCAGCGCAACACGAATATGATGATTATAAGCCCGTAGTACCCTTAGCTTGAGAAAATTGGTTCAATTTTTTTTTCGTTCGATAAGGCTTTGTAGCGATGTTGCACAATCGGACACTTGCAGCGCAACACGAATATGATGATTATAAGCCCGTAGTACCCTTAGGTTGAAAAAATCGGTCGATTTTGTTTTCGCCCAATAAGGCTTTGTAGCGATGTCTTGCAATCGGACACTTGCAGCGCAACACGAATATGATGATTATAAGCCCGTAGTACCCTTAGGTTGACAAAATCGGTCGAAATTTTTGTTCGTCCAATAAGGCTTTGTAGCGATGTTGCACAATCGGACACTTGCAGCGCAACACGAATATGATGATTATAAGCCCGTAGTACCCTTAGGTTGACAAAATCGGTCGAAATTTTTTTTCGTCCAATAAAGCTTTGTAGCGATGTCTCGCAATCGGACCCTTGCAGCGCAACACGAATATGATGATTATAAGCCCGTAGTACCCTTACCTTGAGAAAATTGGTTCAATTTTTTTTCGTTCAATAAGGCTTTGTAGCGATGTTGCACAATCGGACACTTGCAGCGCAACACGAATATGATTATTATAAGTCCGTAGTACCCTTAGGTTGAAAAGATCGGTCGAATTTTGTTTCGTCCAATAAGGCTTTGTAGCGATGTGTCGCAATAGGACCCTTGCAGCGCAACACGAATATGATGATTATAAGCCCGTAGTACCCTTAGGTTGACAAAATCGGTCGAATTTTGTTTCGTCCAATAAGGCTTTGTAGCGATGTCTCGCAATCGGACACTTGCAGCGCAACACGAATATGATGATTATAAGCCCGTTGTACCCTTAGATTGATAAAATTGGTGAAATTTTTTTTTCGTTCAATAAGGCTTTGCAGCAATGTTGTGCAATCGGTCACTTGCAGCGCAACACGAATATGATGATTATAAGCCCGTAGTACCCTTAGGTTGAGAAAATCGGTCGAAATTTTGTTTCGTCCAATAAGGCTTTGAAGCGATGTCTCGCAACCGGACACTTGCAGCGCAACACGAATATGATGACTATAAGCCCGTAGTACCCTTAGCTTGAGAAAATTGGTTCAATTTTTGTTTCGTTCGATAAGGCTTTGTAGCGATGTTGCACAATCGGACACTTGCAGCGCAACACGAATATGATGATTATAAGCCCGTAGTACCCTTAGGTTGAAAAAATCGGTCGATTTTTTTTTCGTCCAATAAGGCTTTGTAGCGATGTCTCGCAATCGGACACTTGCAGCGCAACACGAATATGATGATTATAAGCCCGTAGTACCCTTAGGTTGACAAAATCGGTCGAAATTTTTTTTCGTCCAATAAGGCTTTGTAGCGATGTTGCACAATCGGACACTTGCAGCGCAACACGAATATGATGATTATAAGCCCGTAGTTCCCTTAGGTTGACAAAATCGGTCGAAAATTTTTTTCGTCCAATAAAGCTTTGTAGCGATGACTCGCAATCGGACCCTTGCAGCGCAACACGAATATGATGATTATAAGCCCGTAGTACCCTTACCTTGAGAAAATTGGTTCAATTTTTTTTCGTTCAATAAGGCTTTGTAGCGATGTTGCACAATCGGACACTTGCAGCGCAACACGAATATGATTATTATAAGTCCGTAGTACCCTTAGGTTGAAAAGATCGGTCGAATTTTTGTTCGTCCAATAAGGCTTTGTAGCGATCTGTCGCAATTGGACACTTGCAGCGCAACACGAATATGATGATTATAAGCCCGTAGTACCCTTAGGTTGACAAAATCGGTCGAATTTTGTTTCGTCCAATAAGGCTTTGTAGCGATGTCTCGCAATCGGACACTTGCAGCGCAACACGAATATGATGATTATAAGCCCGTAGTACCCTTAGCTTGAGAAAATTGGTGATAAATTTTTTTTTCGTTCAATAAGGCTTTGTAGCGATGTTGCGCAATCGGACACTTGCAGCGCAACACGAATATGATGATTATAAGCCCGTAGTACCCTTAGGTTTATAAAATTGGTTAAATTTTTGTTTCGTTCAACAAGGCTTTGTAGCGATGTCTCGCAATCGGACACTTGCAGCGCAACACGAATGTGATGATTATAAGCCCGTAGTACCCTTAGGTTGAAAAGATCGGTCGAATTTTGTTTCGTCCAATAAGGCTTTGTAGCGATGTATCGCAATAGGACACTTGCAGCGCAACACGAATATGATGATTATAAGCCCGTAGTACCCTTAGGTTGATAAAATTGGTTAAATTTTTTTTTCGTTCAATAACGCTTTGTACCGATGTTGCACAATCGGACACTTGCAGCGCCACACGAATATGATGACTATAAGCCCGTAGTACCCTTAGCTTGAGAAAATTGGTTCAATTTTTGTTTCGTTCGATAAGGCTTTGTAGCGATGTTGCACAATCGGACACTTGCAGCGCAACACGAATATGATGATTATAAGCCCGTAGTACCCTTAGGTTGACAAAATCGGTCGAAATTTTTTTTCGTCCAATAAAGCTTTGTAGCGATGTCTCGCAATCGGACCCTTGCAGCGCAACACGAATATGATGATTATAAGCCCGTAGTACCCTTACCTTGAGAAAATTGGTTCAATTTTTTTTCGTTCAATAAGGCTTTGTAGCGATGTTGCACAATCGGACACTTGCAGCGCAACACGAATATGATTATTATAAGTCCGTAGTACCCTTAGGTTGAAAAGATCGGTCGAATTTTTTTTTCGTTCAATAAGGCTTTTTAGCGATGTTGCACAATCGGACACTTGCAGCGCAACACGAGTATGATTATTATAAGCCCGTAGTACCCTTAGGTTGAGAAAATCGGTTTAAATTTTGTTTTCGTCCAATAACGCTTTATAGCGATGTTGCACTATCGGGCACTTCCAGCGCAACACGAATATGATGATTATAAGCCCGTAGTACCCTTAGGTTGATAAAATTGGTTAAATTTTTTTTTCGTTCAATAACGCTTTGTACCGATGTTGCACAATCGGACACTTGCAGCGCAACACGAATATGATGACTATAAGCCCGCAGTACCCTTAGCTTGAGAAAATTGGTTCAATTTTTGTTTCGTTCGATAAGGCTTTGTAGCGATGTTGCACAATCGGACACTTGCAGCGCAACACGAATATGATGATTATAAGCCCGTAGTACCCTTAGGTTGAAAAAATCGGTCGAAATTTTTTTTCGTCCAATAAGGCTTTGTAGCGATGTCTCGCAATAGGACACTTGCAGCGCAACACGAATATGATGATTATAAGCCCGCAGTACCCTTAGGTTGAGAAAATCGTTTTAAATTTTGTTTTCGTCCAATAACGCTTTATAGCGATGTTGCACAATCGGACACTTCCAGCGCAACAAGAATATGATGATTATAAGCCCGTAGTACCCTTAGCTTGAGAAAATTGGTTAAATTTTTGTTTCGTTCAATAAGGCTTTGTAGTGATGTTGCACAACCGGACACTTCCAGCGTAACACGAATATGATGATTATAAGCCCGTAGTACCCTTAGCTTGAGAAAATTGGGTAAATTTGTTTTTCGTTCAATAAGGCTTTGTAGCGATGTTGCACAATCGGACACTTGCAGCGCAACACGAATATGATGATTATAAGCCCGTAGTACCCTTAGGTTGACAAAATCGATCGAAATTTTTTTTCGTCCCATAAGGCTTTGTAGCGATGTCTCGCAATCGGACACTTGCAGCGCAACACGAATATGATGACTATAAGCCCGTAGTACCCTTACCTTGAGAAAATTGGTTCAATTTTTTTTTCGTTCAATAAGGCTTTGTAGCGATGTGTCGCAATAGGACACTTGCAGCGCAACACGAATATGATGAATATAAGCCCGTAGTACCCTTAGGTTGAAAAAATCGGTCGATTTTTTTGTCGTCCAATAAGGCTTTGTAGCGAT
Source organism: Netelia virgata (assembly GCA_951802705.1). NCBI lineage: Eukaryota > Metazoa > Arthropoda > Insecta > Hymenoptera > Ichneumonidae > Netelia > Netelia virgata. The sequence continues at coordinate 26,839,462 of OX637864.1, read as the reverse complement.
GTCTCGCAATCGGACACTTGCAGCGCAACACGACTATGATGATTATAAGCCCGTAGTACCCTTAGGTTCACAAAATCGGTCGAAATTTTGTTTCGTCCAATAAGGCTTTGTAGCGATGTTGCACAATCGGACACTTGCAGCGCAACACGAATATGATGATTATAAGCCCGTAGTACCCTTAGGTTGAAAAGATCGGTCGAATTTTTTTTCGTCCAATAAGGCTTTGTAGCGATGTGTCGCAATAGGGCACTTGCAGCGCAACACGAATATGATGATTATAAGCCCGTAGTACCCTTAGGTTGAGAAAATCGGTCGAAATTTTGTTTCGTCCAATAAGGCTTTGAAGCGATGTCTCGCAACCGGACACTTGCAGCGCAACACGAATATGATGACTATAAGCCCGTAGTACCCTTAGCTTGAGAAAATTGGTTCAATTTTTGTTTCGTTCGATAAGGCTTTGTAGCGATGTTGCACAATCGGACACTTGCAGCGCAACACGAATATGATGATTATAAGCCCGTAGTACCCTTAGGTTGAAAAAATCGGTCGATTTTTTTTTCGTCCAATAAGGCTTTGTAGCGATGTCTCGCAATCGGACACTTGCAGCGCAACACGAATATGATGATTATAAGCCCGTAGTACCCTTAGGTTGACAAAATCGGTCGAAATTTTTTTTCGTCCAATAAGGCTTTGTAGCGATGTTGCACAATCGGACACTTGCAGCGCAACACGAATATGATGATTATAAGCCCGTAGTTCCCTTAGGTTGACAAAATCGGTCGAAAATTTTTTTCGTCCAATAAAGCTTTGTAGCGATGTCTCGCAATCGGACCCTTGCAGCGCAACACGAATATGATGATTATAAGCCCGTAGTACCCTTACCTTGAGAAAATTGGTTCAATTTTTTTTCGTTCAATAAGGCTTTGTAGCGATGTTGCACAATCGGACACTTGCAGCGCAACACGAATATGATTATTATAAGTCCGTAGTACCCTTAGGTTGAAAAGATCGGTCGAATTTTTGTTCGTCCAATAAGGCTTTGTAGCGATCTGTCGCAATTGGACACTTGCAGCGCAACACGAATATGATGATTATAAGCCCGTAGTACCCTTAGGTTGACAAAATCGGTCGAATTTCGTTTCGTCCAATAAGGCTTTGTAGCGATGTCTCGCAATCGGACACTTGCAGCGCAACACGAATATGATGATTATAAGCCCGTAGTACCCTTAGCTTGAGAAAATTGGTGATAAATTTTTTTTTCGTTCAATAAGGCTTTGTAGCGATGTTGCGCAATCGGACACTTGCAGCGCAACACGAATATGATGATTATAAGCCCGTAGTACCCTTAGGTTTATAAAATTGGTTAAATTTTTGTTTCGTTCAACAAGGCTTTGTAGCGATGTCTCGCAATCGGACACTTGCAGCGCAACACGAATGTGATGATTATAAGCCCGTAGTACCCTTAGGTTGAAAAGATCGGTCGAATTTTGTTTCGTCCAATAAGGCTTTGTAGCGATGTATCGCAATAGGACACTTGCAGCGCAACACGAATATGATGATTATAAGCCCGTAGTACCCTTAGGTTGATAAAATTGGTTAAATTTTTTTTTCGTTCAATAACGCTTTGTACCGATGTTGCACAATCGGACACTTGCAGCGCCACACGAATATGATGACTATAAGCCCGTAGTACCCTTAGCTTGAGAAAATTGGTTCAATTTTTGTTTCGTTCGATAAGGCTTTGTAGCGATGTTGCACAATCGGACACTTGCAGCGCAACACGAATATGATGATTATAAGCCCGTAGTACCCTTAGGTTGACAAAATCGGTCGAAATTTTTTTTCGTCCAATAAAGCTTTGTAGCGATGTCTCGCAATCGGACCCTTGCAGCGCAACACGAATATGATGATTATAAGCCCGTAGTACCCTTACCTTGAGAACATTGGTTCAATTTTTTTTCGTTCAATAAGGCTTTGTAGCGATGTTGCACAATCGGACACTTGCAGCGCAACACGAATATGATTATTATAAGTCCGTAGTACCCTTAGGTTGAAAAGATCGGTCGAATTTTTTTTTCGTTCAATAAGGCTTTTTAGCGATGTTGCACAATCGGACACTTGCAGCGCAACACGAGTATGATTATTATAAGCCCGTAGTACCCTTAGGTTGAGAAAATCGGTTTAAATTTTGTTTTCGTCCAATAACGCTTTATAGCGATGTTGCACTATCGGGCACTTCCAGCGCAACACGAATATGATGATTATAAGCCCGTAGTACCCTTAGGTTGATAAAATTGGTTAAATTTTTTTTTCGTTCAATAACGCTTTGTACCGATGTTGCACAATCGGACACTTGCAGCGCAACACGAATATGATGACTATAAGCCCGCAGTACCCTTAGCTTGAGAAAATTGGTTCAATTTTTGTTTCGTTCGATAAGGCTTTGTAGCGATGTTGCACAATCGGACACTTGCAGCGCAACACGAATATGATGATTATAAGCCCGTAGTACCCTTAGGTTGAAAAAATCGGTCGAAATTTTTTTTCGTCCAATAAGGCTTTGTAGCGATGTCTCGCAATAGGACACTTGCAGCGCAACACGAATATGATGATTATAAGCCCGCAGTACCCTTAGGTTGAGAAAATCGTTTTAAATTTTGTTTTCGTCCAATAACGCTTTATAGCGATGTTGCACAATCGGACACTTCCAGCGCAACAAGAATATGATGATTATAAGCCCGTAGTACCCTTAGCTTGAGAAAATTGGTTAAATTTTTGTTTCGTTCAATAAGGCTTTGTAGTGATGTTGCACAACCGGACACTTCCAGCGTAACACGAATATGATGATTATAAGCCCGTAGTACCCTTAGCTTGAGAAAATTGGGTAAATTTGTTTTTCGTTCAATAAGGCTTTGTAGCGATGTTGCACAATCGGACACTTGCAGCGCAACACGAATATGATGATTATAAGCCCGTAGTACCCTTAGGTTGACAAAATCGATCGAAATTTTTTTTCGTCCCATAAGGCTTTGTAGCGATGTCTCGCAATCGGACACTTGCAGCGCAACACGAATATGATGACTATAAGCCCGTAGTACCCTTACCTTGAGAAAATTGGTTCAATTTTTTTTTCGTTCAATAAGGCTTTGTAGCGATGTGTCGCAATAGGACACTTGCAGCGCAACACGAATATGATGAATATAAGCCCGTAGTACCCTTAGGTTGAAAAAATCGGTCGATTTTTTTGTCGTCCAATAAGGCTTTGTAGCGATGTCTCGCAATCGGACACTTGCAGCGCAACACGACTATGATGATTATAAGCCCGTAGTACCCTTAGGTTCACAAAATCGGTCGAAATTTTGTTTCGTCCAATAAGGCTTTGTAGCGATGTTGCACAATCGGACACTTGCAGCGCAACACGAATATGATGATTATAAGCCCGTAGTACCCTTAGGTTGAAAAGATCGGTCGAATTTTTTTTCGTCCAATAAGGCTTTGTAGCGATGTGTCGCAATAGGGCACTTGCAGCGCAACACGAATATGATGATTATAAGCCCGTAGTACCCTTAGGTTGACAACATCGGTCGAAATTTTTTTTCGTCCAATAAGGCTTTGTAGCGATGTCTCGCAATCGGACAGTTGCAGCGCAACAAGAATATGATGATTATAAGCCCGTAGTACCCTTAGCTTGAGAAAATTGGTTAAATTTTGTTTTCGTCCAATAACGCTTTATAGCGATGTTGCACTATCGGGCACTTCCAGCGCAACACGAATATGATGATTATAAGCCCGTAGTACCCTTAGCTTGAGAAAATTGGTGATAAATTTTTTTTTCGTTCAATAAGGCTTTTTAGCGATGTTGCACAATCGGACACTTGCAGCGCAACACGAGTATGATTATTATAAGCCCGTAGTACCCTTAGGTTGAGAAAATCGGTTTAAATTTTGTTTTCGTCCAATAACGCTTTATAGCGATGTTGCACTATCGGGCACTTCCAGCGCAACACGAATATGATGATTATAAGCCCGTAGTACCCTTAGGTTGATAAAATTGGTTAAATTTTTTTTTCGTTCAATAACGCTTTGTACCGATGTTGCACAATCGGACACTTGCAGCGCAACACGAATATGATGACTATAAGCCCGCAGTACCCTTAGCTTGAGAAAATTGGTTCAATTTTTGTTTCGTTCGATAAGGCTTTGTAGCGATGTTGCACAATCGGACACTTGCAGCGCAACACGAATATGATGATTATAAGCCCGTAGTACCCTTAGCTTGAGAAAATTGGTTAAATTTTTGTTTCGTTCAATAAGGCTTTGTAGTGATGTTGCACAACCGGACACTTCCAGCGTAACACGAATATGATGATTATAAGCCCGTAGTACCCTTAGCTTGAGAAAATTGGGTAAATTTGTTTTTCGTTCAATAAGGCTTTGTAGCGATGTTGCACAATCGGACACTTGCAGCGCAACACGAATATGATGATTATAAGCCCGTAGTACCCTTAGGTTGACAAAATCGATCGAAATTTTTTTTCGTCCCATAAGGCTTTGTAGCGATGTCTCGCAATCGGACACTTGCAGCGCAACACGAATATGATGACTATAAGCCCGTAGTACCCTTACCTTGAGAAAATTGGTTCAATTTTTTTTTCGTTCAATAAGGCTTTGTAGCGATGCGTCGCAATAGGACACTTGCAGCGCAACACGAATATGATGATTATAAGCCCGTAGTACCCTTAGGTTGAAAAAATCGGTCGATTTTTTTTTCGTCCAATAAGGCTTTGTAGCGATGTCTCGCAATCGGACACTTGCAGCGCAACACGACTATGATGATTATAAGCCCGTAGTACCCTTAGGTTCACAAAATCGGTCGAAATTTTGTTTCGTCCAATAAGGCTTTGTAGCGATGTTGCACAATCGGACACTTGCAGCGCAACACGAATATGATGATTATAAGCCCGTAGTACCCTTAGGTTGAAAAGATCGGTCGAATTTTTTTTCGTCCAATAAGGCTTTGTAGCGATGTGTCGCAATAGGGCACTTGCAGCGCAACACGAATATGATGATTATAAGCCCGTAGTACCCTTAGGTTGACAACATCGGTCGAAATTTTTTTCGTCCAATAAGGCTTTGTAGCGATGTCTCGCAATCGGACAGTTGCAGCGCAACAAGAATATGATGATTATAAGCCCGTAGTACCCTTAGCTTGAGAAAATTGGTTAAATTTTGTTTTCGTCCAATAACGCTTTATAGCGATGTTGCACTATCGGGCACTTCCAGCGCAACACGAATATGATGATTATAAGCCCGTAGTACCCTTAGGTTGATAAAATTGGTTCAATTTTTTTTTCGTTCAATAAGGCTTTGTAGCGATGTTGCACAATCGGACACTTGCAGCGCAACACGAATATGATTATTATAAGTCCGTAGTACCCTTAGGTTGAAAAGATCGGTCGAATTTGTTTTCGTCCAATAAGGCTTTGTAGCGATGTCTCGCAATCGGACAGTTGCAGCGCAACAAGAATATGATGATTATAAGCCCGTAGTACCCTTAGCTTGAGAAAATTGGTTAAATTTTGTTTTCGTCCAATAACGCTTTATAGCGATGTTGCACTATCGGGCACTTCCAGCGCAACACGAATATGATGATTATAAGCCCGTAGTACCCTTAGGTTGACAAAATCGATCGAAATTTTTTTTCGTCCCATAAGGCTTTGTAGCGATGTCTCGCAATCGGACACTTGCAGCGCAACACGAATATGATGACTATAAGCCCGTAGTACCCTTACCTTGAGAAAATTGGTTCAATTTTTTTTTCGTTCAATAAGGCTTTGTAGCGATGCGTCGCAATAGGACACTTGCAGCGCAACACGAATATGATGATTATAAGCCCGTAGTACCCTTAGGTTGAAAAAATCGGTCGATTTTTTTTTCGTCCAATAAGGCTTTGTAGCGATGTCTCGCAATCGGACACTTGCAGCGCAACACGACTATGATGATTATAAGCCCGTAGTACCCTTAGGTTCACAAAATCGGTCGAAATTTTGTTTCGTCCAATAAGGCTTTGTAGCGATGTTGCACAATCGGACACTTGCAGCGCAACACGAGTATGATTATTATAAGCCCGTAGTACCCTTAGGTTGAGAAAATCGGTTTAAATTTTGTTTTCGTCCAATAACGCTTTATAGCGATGTTGCACTATCGGGCACTTCCAGCGCAACACGAATATGATGATTATAAGCCCGTAGTACCCTTAGGTTGATAAAATTGGTTAAATTTTTTTTTCGTTCAATAACGCTTTGTACCGATGTTGCACAATCGGACACTTGCAGCGCAACACGAATATGATGACTATAAGCCCGCAGTACCCTTAGCTTGAGAAAATTGGTTCAATTTTTGTTTCGTTCGATAAGGCTTTGTAGCGATGTTGCACAATCGGACACTTGCAGCGCAACACGAATATGATGATTATAAGCCCGTAGTACCCTTAGCTTGAGAAAATTGGTTAAATTTTTGTTTCGTTCAATAAGGCTTTGTAGTGATGTTGCACAACCGGACACTTCCAGCGTAACACGAATATGATGATTATAAGCCCGTAGTACCCTTAGCTTGAGAAAATTGGGTAAATTTGTTTTTCGTTCAATAAGGCTTTGTAGCGATGTTGCACAATCGGACACTTGCAGCGCAACACGAATATGATGATTATAAGCCCGTAGTACCCTTAGGTTGACAAAATCGATCGAAATTTTTTTTCGTCCCATAAGGCTTTGTAGCGATGTCTCGCAATCGGACACTTGCAGCGCAACACGAATATGATGACTATAAGCCCGTAGTACCCTTACCTTGAGAAAATTGGTTCAATTTTTTTTTCGTTCAATAAGGCTTTGTAGCGATGCGTCGCAATAGGACACTTGCAGCGCAACACGAATATGATGATTATAAGCCCGTAGTACCCTTAGGTTGAAAAAATCGGTCGATTTTTTTTTCGTCCAATAAGGCTTTGTAGCGATGTCTCGCAATCGGACACTTGCAGCGCAACACGACTATGATGATTATAAGCCCGTAGTACCCTTAGGTTCACAAAATCGGTCGAAATTTTGTTTCGTCCAATAAGGCTTTGTAGCGATGTTGCACAATCGGACACTTGCAGCGCAACACGAATATGATGATTATAAGCCCGTAGTACCCTTAGGTTGAAAAGATCGGTCGAATTTTTTTTCGTCCAATAAGGCTTTGTAGCGATGTGTCGCAATAGGGCACTTGCAGCGCAACACGAATATGATGATTATAAGCCCGTAGTACCCTTAGGTTGACAACATCGGTCGAAATTTTTTTCGTCCAATAAGGCTTTGTAGCGATGTCTCGCAATCGGACAGTTGCAGCGCAACAAGAATATGATGATTATAAGCCCGTAGTACCCTTAGCTTGAGAAAATTGGTTAAATTTTGTTTTCGTCCAATAACGCTTTATAGCGATGTTGCACTATCGGGCACTTCCAGCGCAACACGAATATGATGATTATAAGCCCGTAGTACCCTTAGGTTGATAAAATTGGTTCAATTTTTTTTTCGTTCAATAAGGCTTTGTAGCGATGTTGCACAATCGGACACTTGCAGCGCAACACGAATATGATTATTATAAGTCCGTAGTACCCTTAGGTTGAAAAGATCGGTCGAATTTGTTTTCGTCCAATAAGGCTTTGTAGCGATGTGTCGCAATAGGACACTTGCAGCGCAACAGGAATATGATGATTATAAGCCCGTAGTACCCTTAGGTTGACAAAATCGGTCGAATTTGTGTTCGTCCAATAAGGCTTTGTAGCGATGTCTCGCAATCGGACACTTGCAGCGCAACACGAATATGATGATTATAAGCCCGTAGGACCCTTAGCTTGAGAAAATTGGTGATAAATTTTGTTTTCGTTCAATAAGGCTTTGTAGCGATGTTGCGCAATCGGACACTTGCAGCGCAACACGAATATGATGATTATAAGCCCGTAGTACCCTTAGGTTTATAAAATTGGTTAAATTTTTGTTTCGTTCAATAAGGCTTTGTAGCGATGTCTCGCAATCGGACACTTGCAGCGCAACACGAATGTGATGATTATAAGCCCGTAGTACCCTTAGGTTGAAAAGATCGGTCGAATTTTGTTTCGTCCAATAAGGCTTTTTAGCGATGTTGCACAATCGGACACTTGCAGCGCAACACGAGTATGATGATTATAAGCCCGTAGTACCCTTAGGTTGAGAAAATCGGTTTAAATTTTGTTTTCGTCCAATAACGCTTTATAGCGATGTTGCACTATCGGGCACTTCCAGCGCAACACGAATATGAGGATTATAAGCCCGTAGTACCCTTAGGTTGATAAAATTGGTTAAATTTTTTTTTCGTTCAATAACGCTTTGTACCGATGTTGCACAATCGGACACTTGCAGCGCAACACGAATATGATGACTATAAGCCCGCAGTACCCTTAGCTTGAGAAAATTGGTTCAATTTTTGTTTCGTTCGATAAGGCTTTGTAGCGATGTTGCACAATCGGACACTTGCAGCGCAACACGAATATGATGATTATAAGCCCGTAGTACCCTTAGGTTGAAAAAATCGGTCGAAATTTTGTTTCGTCCAATAAGGCTTTGTAGCGATGTCTCGCAATAGGACACTTGCAGCGCAACACGAACATGATGATTATAAGCCCGCAGTACCCTTAGGTTGAGAAAATCGTTTTAAATTTTGTTTTCGTCCAATAACGCTTTATAGCGATGTTGCACAATCGGACACTTCCAGCGCAACAAGAATATGATGATTATAAGCCCGTAGTACCCTTAGCTTGAGAAAATTGGTTAAATTTTTGTTTCGTTCCATAAGGCTTTGTAGTGATGTTGCACAACCGGACACTTCCAGCGTAACACGAATATGATGAATATAAGCCCGTAGTACCCTTAGGTTGAAAAAATCGGTCGATTTTTTTGTCGTCCAATAAGGCTTTGTAGCGATGTCTCGCAATCGGACACTTGCAGCGCAACACGACTATGATGATTATAAGCCCGTAGTACCCTTAGGTTCACAAAATCGGTCGAAATTTTGTTTCGTCCAATAAGGCTTTGTAGCGATGTTGCACAATCGGACACTTGCAGCGCAACACGAATATGATGATTATAAGCCCGTAGTACCCTTAGGTTGAAAAGATCGGTCGAATTTTTTTTCGTCCAATAAGGCTTTGTAGCGATGTGTCGCAATAGGGCACTTGCAGCGCAACACGAATATGATGATTATAAGCCCGTAGTACCCTTAGGTTGACAACATCGGTCGAAATTTTTTTTCGTCCAATAAGGCTTTGTAGCGATGTCTCGCAATCGGACAGTTGCAGCGCAACAAGAATATGATGATTATAAGCCCGTAGTACCCTTAGCTTGAGAAAATTGGTTAAATTTTGTTTTCGTCCAATAACGCTTTATAGCGATGTTGCACTATCGGGCACTTCCAGCGCAACACGAATATGATGATTATAAGCCCGTAGTACCCTTAGCTTGAGAAAATTGGTGATAAATTTTTTTTTCGTTCAATAAGGCTTTTTAGCGATGTTGCACAATCGGACACTTGCAGCGCAACACGAGTATGATTATTATAAGCCCGTAGTACCCTTAGGTTGAGAAAATCGGTTTAAATTTTGTTTTCGTCCAATAACGCTTTATAGCGATGTTGCACTATCGGGCACTTCCAGCGCAACACGAATATGATGATTATAAGCCCGTAGTACCCTTAGGTTGATAAAATTGGTTAAATTTTTTTTTCGTTCAATAACGCTTTGTACCGATGTTGCACAATCGGACACTTGCAGCGCAACACGAATATGATGACTATAAGCCCGCAGTACCCTTAGCTTGAGAAAATTGGTTCAATTTTTGTTTCGTTCGATAAGGCTTTGTAGCGATGTTGCACAATCGGACACTTGCAGCGCAACACGAATATGATGATTATAAGCCCGTAGTACCCTTAGCTTGAGAAAATTGGTTAAATTTTTGTTTCGTTCAATAAGGCTTTGTAGTGATGTTGCACAACCGGACACTTCCAGCGTAACACGAATATGATGATTATAAGCCCGTAGTACCCTTAGCTTGAGAAAATTGGGTAAATTTGTTTTTCGTTCAATAAGGCTTTGTAGCGATGTTGCACAATCGGACACTTGCAGCGCAACACGAATATGATGATTATAAGCCCGTAGTACTCTTAGGTTGACAAAATCGATCGAAATTTTTTTTCGTCCCATAAGGCTTTGTAGCGATGTCTCGCAATCGGACACTTGCAGCGCAACACGAATATGATGACTATAAGCCCGTAGTACCCTTACCTTGAGAAAATTGGTTCAATTTTTGTTTCGTTCAATAAGGCTTTGTAGCGATGCGTCGCAATAGGACACTTGCAGCGCAACACGAATATGATGATTATAAGCCCGTAGTACCCTTAGGTTGAAAAAATCGGTCGATTTTTTTTTCGTCCAATAAGGCTTTGTAGCGATGTCTCGCAATCGGACACTTGCAGCGCAACACGACTATGATGATTATAAGCCCGTAGTACCCTTAGGTTCACAAAATCGGTCGAAATTTTGTTTCGTCCAATAAGGCTTTGTAGCGATGTTGCACAATCGGACACTTGCAGCGCAACACGAATATGATGATTATAAGCCCGTAGTACCCTTAGGTTGAAAAGATCGGTCGAATTTTTTTTCGTCCAATAAGGCTTTGTAGCGATGTGTCGCAATAGGGCACTTGCAGCGCAACACGAATATGATGATTATAAGCCCGTAGTACCCTTAGGTTGACAACATCGGTCGAAATTTTTTTTCGTCCAATAAGGCTTTGTAGCGATGTCTCGCAATCGGACAGTTGCAGCGCAACAAGAATATGATGATTATAAGCCCGTAGTACCCTTAGCTTGAGAAAATTGGTTAAATTTTGTTTTCGTCCAATAACGCTTTATAGCGATGTTGCACTATCGGGCACTTCCAGCGCAACACGAATATGATGATTATAAGCCCGTAGTACCCTTAGGTTGATAAAATTGGTTCAATTTTTTTTTCGTTCAATAAGGCTTTGTAGCGATGTTGCACAATCGGACACTTGCAGCGCAACACGAATATGATTATTATAAGTCCGTAGTACCCTTAGGTTGAAAAGATCGGTCGAATTTGTTTTCGTCCAATAAGGCTTTGTAGCGATGTGTCGCAATAGGACACTTGCAGCGCAACAGGAATATGATGATTATAAGCCCGTAGTACCCTTAGGTTGACAAAATCGGTCGAATTTGTGTTCGTCCAATAAGGCTTTGTAGCGATGTCTCGCAATCGGACACTTGCAGCGCAACACGAATATGATGATTATAAGCCCGTAGGACCCTTAGCTTGAGAAAATTGGTGATAAATTTTGTTTTCGTTCAATAAGGCTTTGTAGCGATGTTGCGCAATCGGACACTTGCAGCGCAACACGAATATGATGATTATAAGCCCGTAGTACCCTTAGGTTTATAAAATTGGTTAAATTTTTGTTTCGTTCAATAAGGCTTTGTAGCGATGTCTCGCAATCGGACACTTGCAGCGCAACACGAATGTGATGATTATAAGCCCGTAGTACCCTTAGGTTGAAAAGATCGGTCGAATTTTGTTTCGTCCAATAAGGCTTTGTAGCGATGTATCGCAATAGGACACTTGCAGCGCAACACGAATATGATGATTATAAGCCCGTAGTACCCTTACCTTGAGAAAATTGGTTCAATTTTGTTTTCGTTCAATAACGCTTTATAGCGATGTTGCACAATCAGACACTTCCAGCGCAACACGAATATGATGATTATAAGCCCGTAGTACCCTTAGGTTGATAAAATTGGTTAAATTTTTTTTTCGTTCAATAACGCTTTGTAGCGATGTTGCACAATCGGACACTTGCAGCGCAACACGAATATGATGATTATAAGCCCGTAGTACCCTTAGGTTGAAACGATCGGTCGAATTTTTTTTCGTCCAATAAGGCTTTGTAGCGATGTGTCGCAATAGGACACTTGCAGCGCAACACGAATATGATGATTATAAGCCCGCAGTACCCTTAGGTTGACAAAATCGGTCGAAATTTTTTTTCGTCCAATAAGGCTTTGTAGCGATGTCTCGCAATCGGACAGTTGCAGCGCAACACGAATATGATGATTATAAGCCCGTAGTACCCTTAGGTTGAGAAAATCGTTTTAAATTTTGTTTTCGTCCAATAACGCTTTATAGCGATGTTGCACAATCGGACACTTCCAGCGCAACAAGAATATGATGATTATAAGCCCGTAGTACCCTTAGCTTGAGAAAATTGGTTAAATTTTTGTTTCGTTCAATAAGGCTTTGTAGTGATGTTGCACAACCGGACACTTCCAGCGTAACACGAATATGATGATTATAAGCCCGTAGTACCCTTAGCTTGAGAAAATTGGGTAAATTTGTTTTTCGTTCAATAAGGCTTTGTAGCGATGTTGCACAATCGGACACTTGCAGCGCAACACGAATATGATGATTATAAGCCCGTAGTACCCTTAGGTTGACCAAATCGATCGAAATTTTTTTTCGTCCAATAAGGCTTTGTAGCGATGTCTCGCAATCGGACACTTGCAGCGCAACACGAATATGATGACTATAAGCCCGTAGTACCGTTACCTTGAGAAAATTGGTTCAATTTTTGTTTCGTTCAATAAGGCTTTGTAGCGATGTGTCGCAATAGGACAATTGCAGCGCAACACGAATATGATGATTATAAGCCCGTAGTACCCTTAGGTTGAAAAAATCGGTCGATTTGTTTTTCGTCCAATAAGGCTTGGTAGCGATGTCTCGCAATCGGACACTTGCAGCGCAACACGACTATGATGATTATAAGCCCGTAGTACCCTTAGGTTGACAAAATCGGTCGAAATTTTTTTTCGTCCAATCAGGCTTTGTAGCGATGTCTCGCAATCGGACAGTTGCAGCGCAACATGAATATGATGATTATAAGCCCGTAGTACCCTTAGGTTGACAAAATCGGTCGAATTTTTTTTCGTCCAATAAGGCTTTGTAGCGATGTTGCACAATCGAACACTTCCAGCGCAACACGAATATGATGATTATAAGCCCGTAGTACCCTTAGCTTGAGAAAATTGGTGATAATTTTTTTTTTCGTTCAATAAGGCTTTGTAGCGATGTTGCACAATCGGACACTTGCAGCGCAACACGAATATGATGATTATAAGCCCGTAGTACCCTTAGGTTTATAAAATTGGTTAAATTTTTGTTTCGTTCAATAAGGCTTTGTAGCGATGTCTCGCAATCGGACACTTGCAGCGCAACACGAATGTGATGATTATAAGCCCGTAGTACCCTTAGGTTGAAAAAATCGGTCGATTTTTTTTCGTCCAATAAGGCTTTGTAGCGATGTCTCGCAATCGGACACTTGCAGAGCAACACGAATATGATGATTATAAGCCCGTAGTACCCTTAGGTTGAAAAGATCGGTCGAATTTTTGTTCGTCCAATAAGGCTTTGTAGCGATGTGTTGCAATAGGACACTTGCAGCGCAACACGAATATGATGATTATAAGCCCGTAGTACCCTTAGGTTGACAAAATCGGTCGAAATTTGTTTTCGTCCAATAAGGCTTTGTAGCGATGTCTCGCAATCGGACACTTGCAGCCCAACACGAGTATGATGATTTTAAGCCCGTAGTACCCTTAGGTTGACAAAATCGGTCGACATTTTTTTTCGTCCAATAAGTCTTTGTAGCGATGTCTCGCAATCGGACACTTGCAGCCCAACACGAATATGATGATTATAAGCCCGCAGTACCCTTAGGTTGAGAAAATCGGTCAAATTTTTTTTTCGTTCAATAAGGCTTTGTAGCGATGTTGCGCAATCGGACATTTGCAGCGCAACACGAATATGATGATTATAAGCCCGTAGTACCCTTAGGTTGAGAAAATCGGTCGAAATTTTGTTTTCGTTCAATAACGGTTTATAGCGATGTTGCACGATCGGAAATTTGCAGCGCAACACGAATATGATGATTATTAGCCCGTAGTATCCTTAGGTTGAGAAAATCGGTCGAAATTTTGTTTACGTCCAATAACGCTTTATAGCGATGTTGCGCAATCGGACATTTGCAGCGCGACATGATTAGGATGATTATAAGCCCGTAGTACCCTTAGATTGAGAAAATCGGCCGAAACTTTTGTTTCGTCCAATACGACTTTGTAGCGATGTTGCGCAATCGAAAATTTCCCGCGCAACACGAATATGATGATTATAAGCCCGTAGTACCCTTAGGTTGAGAAAATCGGTCGAAACTTTTGTTTCGTCGAATATGACTTTGTAGCGATATTGCGCAATCGGAAATTTCCCGCGCAACACGAATATGATGATTATAAGCCCGCAGTACCCTTAGGTTGAGAAAATCGGTAGAAATTTGTTTTCGTTCAATAAGGCTTTGTAGCGATCTTGCGCAATCGGACACTTGCAGCGCAACACGAATATGATGATTATAAGCCCGTAGTACCCTTAGGTTGAAAAGATCGGTCGAATTTTTTTTCGTCCAATAAGGCTTTGTAGCGATGTGTCGCAATAGGACACTTGCAGCGCAACACGAATATGATGATTATAAGCCCGTAGTACCCTTAGGTTGACAAAATCGGTCGAAATTTTTTTTCGACCAATAAGGCTTTGTAGCGATGTCTCGCAATCGGACACTTGCAGCCCAACACGAGTATGATGATTTTAAGCCCGTAGTACCCTTAGGTTGACAAAATCGGTCGACATTTTTTTTCGGCCAATAAGGCTTTGTGGCGATGTCTCGCAATCGGACACTTGCAGCCCAACACGAATATGATGATTTTAAACCCGTGGTACCCTTAGGTTGATAAATTTGCTTAAATTTTTTTTTCGTTCAATAACGCTTTGTAGCGATGTTGCACAATCGGACGCTTGCAGCGCAACACGAATATGATGATTATAAGCCCGTTGTACCCTTAGGTTGAGAAAATCGGTCGAATTTTGTTTTCGTCCAATGACGCTTTATAGCGATGTTGCACGATCGGAAATTTGTAGCGCAACACTAATACGATGATTATAAGCCAGTAGTATCCTTAGGTTGAGAAAGTCGGTCAAAATTTTTTATCATCCAATAAGGCTTTGAGCGATTATGCGGAATCGGAAATGTTCCGCACAACACGAATATCATGATTATAATCCCGTAGTACCCTTAGATTGAGAAAATCGGTCGAATTTTTTTTTCGTTCAATAACGCTTTGTAGCGATGTTGCACAATCGGACGCTTGCAGCGCAACACGAATATGATGATTATAAGCCCGTAGTACCCTTAGGTTGAGAAAATCGGTCAAAATTTTGTTTTCGTCCAATAACGCTTTATAGCGATGTTGCGCAATCGGACATTTGCAGCGCGACATGAATAGGATGATTATAAGCCCGTAGTACCCTTAGATTGAGAAAATCGGCCGAAATTTTTGTTTCGTCCAATATGACTTTGTAGCGATGTTGCGCAATCGAAAATTTCCCGCGCAACACGAGTATGATGATTATAAGCCCGTAGTACCCTTAGGTTGAGAAAATCGGTCGAAACTTTTGTTTCGTCGAATATGACTTTGTAGCGATATTGCGCAATCGGAAATTTCCCGCGCAACACGAATATGATGATTATAAGCCCGCAGTACCCTTAGGTTGAGAAAATCGGTCGAATTATGTT
The DNA here is from genome assembly GCA_951802705.1 of Netelia virgata. Taxonomy (NCBI): domain Eukaryota; kingdom Metazoa; phylum Arthropoda; class Insecta; order Hymenoptera; family Ichneumonidae; genus Netelia; species Netelia virgata. Next base: position 26,823,701 of record OX637864.1, on the reverse strand, counting down.
TTCGTTCAACAAGGCTTTGTAGCGACGACGCGCAATCGGACATTTGCAGTGCAACACGAATATGATGATTATAAGCCCGTTGTACCCTTAGATTGAGAAAATCGGTCGAAATTTTGTTTTCGTCCAATGACGCTTTATAGCGATGTTGCACGTTCGGAAATTTGCAGCGCAACACTAATACGATGATTATAAGCCCGTAGTACCCTTAGGTTGAGAAAATCGGTCGAAATTTTGTTTTCGTCCAATGACGCTTTATAGCGATGTTGCACGATCGGAAATTTGTAGCGCAACACTAATACGATGATTATAAGCCCGTAGTATCCTTAGGTTGAGAAAATCGGTCAAATTTTGTTTTCGTTCAAAAAGGCTTTGTTGCGATGTTGCGCAATCGGACATTTGCAGCGCAACACGAATATGATGATTATAAGCCCGTAGTACCCTTAGGTTGAGAAAATCGGTCGAAATTTTGTTTTCGTCCAATAACGCTTTATAGCGATGTTGCACGATCGGAAATTTGCAGCGCAACACGAATATGATGATTATAAGCCCGCAGTACCCTTAGGTTGAGAAAATCGGTCAAATTTTTTTTTCGTTCAATAAGGCTTTGTAGCGATGTTGCGCAATCGGACATTTGCAGCGCAACACGAATATGATGATTATAAGCCCGTAGTACCCTTAGCTTGAGAAAATCGGTCGAAATTTTGTTTTCGTTCAATAACGGTTTATAGCGATGTTGCACGATCGGAAATTTGCAGCGCAACACGAATATGATGATTATTAGCCCGTAGTATCCTTAGGTTGAGAAAATCGGTCGAAATTTTGTTTACGTCCAATAACGCTTTATAGCGATGTTGCGCAATCGGACATTTGCAGCGCGACATGAATAGGATGATTATAAGCCCGTAGTACCCTTAGATTGAGAAAATCGGTCGAAACTTTTGTTTCGTCGAATATGACTTTGTAGCGATATTGCGCAATCGGAAATTTCCCGCGCAACACGAATATGATGATTATAAGCCCGCAGTACCCTTAGGTTGAGAAAATCGGTAGAAATTTGTTTTCGTTCAATAAGGCTTTGTAGCGATCTTGCGCAATCGGACACTTGCAGCGCAACACGAATATGATGATTATAAGCCCGTAGTACCCTTAGGTTGAAAAGATCGGTCGAATTTTTTTTCGTCCAATAAGGCTTTGTAGCGATGTCTCGCAATCGGACACTTGCAGCCCAACACGAATATGATGATTTTAAACCCGTAGTACCCTTAGGTTGATAAATTTGCTTAAATTTTGTTTTCGTTCAATAACGCTTTGTAGCGATGTTGCACAATCGGACGCTTGCAGCGCAACACGAATATGATGATTATAAGCCCGTAGTACCCTTAGGTTGAAAAAATCGGTCGAAATTTTTTTTCGTTCAATAACGCTTTGTAGCGATGTTGCACAATCGGACGCTTGCAGCGCAACACGAATATGATGATTATAAGCCCGCAGTACCCTTAGGTTGAGAAAATCGGTCGAATTATGTTTTCGTTCAACAAGGCTTTGTAGCAATGACGCGCAATCGGACATTTGCAGCGCAACACGAATATGATGATTATAAGCCCGTTGTACCCTTAGATTGAGAAAATCGGTCGAAATTTTGTTTTCGTCCAATGACGCTTTATAGCGATGTTGCACGTTCGGAAATTTGCAGCGCAACACTAATACGATGATTATAAGCCCGTAGTACCCTTAGGTTGAGAAAATAGGTTTAAATTTTGTTTTCGTCCAATAACGCTTTATAGCGATGTTGCACAATCGGACACTTCCAGCGCAACAAGAATATGATGATTATAAGCCCGTAGTACCCTTAGCTTGAGAAAATTGGTTAAATTTTGTTTTCGTCCAATAACGCTTTATAGCGATGTTGCACAATCGGACACTTCCAGCGCAACAAGAATATGATGATTATAAGCCCGTAGTACCCTTAGCTTGAGAAAATTGTTTAAATTTGTTTTTCGTTCAATAAGGCTTTGTAGCGATGTTGCACAATCGGACACTTGCAGCGCAACACGAATATGATGATTATAAGCCCGTAGTACCCTTAGGTTGACAAAATCGGTCGAAATTTTTTTCGTCCAATAAGGCTTTGTAGCGATGTCTCGCAATCGGACACTTGCAGCGCAACACGAATATGATGATTATAAGCCCGTAGTACCCTTAGGTTGACAAAATCGGTCGAAATTTGTTTTCGTCCAATAACGGTTTATAGCGATGTTGCACGATCGGAAATTTGCAGCGCAACACGAATATGATGATTATTAGCCCGTAGTATCCTTAGGTTGAGAAAATCGGTCGAAATTTTGTTTACGTCCAATAACGCTTTATAGCGATGTTGCGCAATCGGACATTTGCAGCGCGACATGAATAGGATGATTATAAGCCCGTAGTACCCTTAGATTGAGAAAATCGGCCGAAACTTTTGTTTCGTCCAATATGACTTTGTAGCGATGTTGCGCAATCGAAAATTTCCCGCGCAACACGAATATGATGATTATAAGCCCGTAGTCCCCTTAGGTTGAGAAAATCGGTCGAAACTTTTGTTTCGTCGAATATGACTTTGTAGCGATATTGCGCAATCGGAAATTTCCCGCGCAACACGAATATGATGATTATAAGCCCGCAGTACCCTTAGGTTGAGAAAATCGGTAGAAATTTGTTTTCGTCCAATAACGCTTTGTAGCGATGTTGCACAATCGGACGCTTGCAGCGCAACACGAATATGATGATTATAAGCCCGTAGTACCCTTAGGTTCAGAAAATCGGTCAAAATTTTGTTTTCGTCCAATAACGCTTTATAGCGATGTTGCGCAATCGGACATTTGCAGCGCGACATGAATAGGATGATTATAAGCCCGTAGTACCCTTAGATTGAGAAAATCGGTCGAAATTTTTTTTCGTCCAATAAGGCTTTGTAGCGATGTCTCGCAATCGGACACTTGCAGCCCAACACGAATATGATGATTTTAAACCCGTAGTACCCTTAGGTTGATAAATTTGCTTAAATTTTTTTTTCGTTCAATAACGCTTTGTAGCGATGTTGCACAATCGGACGCTTGCAGCGCAACACGAATATGATGATTATAAGCCCGTAGTACCCTTAGGTTGAAAAAATCGGTCGAATTTTTTTTTCGTTCAATAACGCTTTGTAGCGATGTTGCACAATCGGACGCTTGCAGCGCAACACGAATATGATGATTATAAGCCCGTAGTACCCTTAGGTTGAGAAAATCGGTCAAAATTTTGTTTTCGTCCAATAACGCTTTATAGCGATGTTGCGCAATCGGACATTTGCAGCGCGACATGAATAGGATGATTATAAGCCCGTAGTACCCTTAGATTGAGAAAATCGGCCGAAATTTTTGTTTCGTCCAATATGACTTTGTAGCGATGTTGCGCAATCGAAAATTTCCCGCGCAACACGAGTATGATGATTATAAGCCCGTAGTACCCTTAGGTTGAGAAAATCGGTCGAAACTTTTGTTTCGTCGAATATGACTTTGTAGCGATATTGCGCAATCGGAAATTTCCCGCGCAACACGAATATGATAATTATAAGCCCGCAGTACCCTTAGGTTGAGAAAATCGGTAGAAATTTGTTTTCGTTCAATAAGGCTTTGTAGCGATCTTGCGCAATCGGACATTTGGAGCGCAACAAGAATATGATGATTATAAGCCCGCAGTACCCTTAGGTTGAGAAAATCGGTCGAATTATGTTTTCGTTCAACAAGGCTTTGTAGCAATGACGCGCAATCGGACATTTGCAGCGCAACACGAATATGATGATTATAAGCCCGTTGTACCCTTAGATTGAGAAAATCGGTCGAAATTTTGTTTTCGTCCAATGACGCTTTATAGCGATGTTGCACGTTCGGAAATTTGCAGCGCAACACTAATACGATGATTATAAGCCCGTAGTACCCTTAGGTTGAGAAAATAGGTTTAAATTTTGTTTTCGTCCAATAACGCTTTATAGCGTTGTTGCACAATCGGACACTTCCAGCGCAACAAGAATATGATGATTATAAGCCCGTAGTACCCTTAGCTTGAGAAAATTGTTTAAATTTGTTTTTCGTTCAATAAGGCTTTGTAGCGATGTTGCACAATCGGACACTTGCAGCGCAACACGAATATGATGATTATAAGCCCGTAGTACCCTTAGGTTGACAAAATCGGTCGAAATTTTTTTCGTCCAATAAGGCTTTGTAGCGATGTCTCGCAATCGGACACTTGCAGCGCAACACGAATATGATGATTATAAGCCCGTAGTACCCTTAGGTTGACAAAATCGGTCGAAATTTGTTTTCGTCCAATAACGGTTTATAGCGATGTTGCACGATCGGAAATTTGCAGCGCAACACGAATATGATGATTATTAGCCCGTAGTATCCTTAGGTTGAGAAAATCGGTCGAAATTTTGTTTACGTCCAATAACGCTTTATAGCGATGTTGCGCAATCGGACATTTGCAGCGCGACATGAATAGGATGATTATAAGCCCGTAGTACCCTTAGATTGAGAAAATCGGCCGAAACTTTTGTTTCGTCCAATATGACTTTGTAGCGATGTTGCGCAATCGAAAATTTCCCGCGCAACACGAATATGATGATTATAAGCCCGTAGTCCCCTTAGGTTGAGAAAATCGGTCGAAACTTTTGTTTCGTCGAATATGACTTTGTAGCGATATTGCGCAATCGGAAATTTCCCGCGCAACACGAATATGATGATTATAAGCCCGCAGTACCCTTAGGTTGAGAAAATCGGTAGAAATTTGTTTTCGTTCAATAAGGCTTTGTAGCGATCTTGCGCAATCGGACACTTGCAGCGCAACACGAATATGATGATTATAAGCCCGTAGTACCCTTAGGTTGAAAAGATCGGTCGAATTTTTTTTCGTCCAATAAGGCTTTGTAGCGATGTGTTGCAATAGGATACTTGCAGCGCAACACGAATATGATGATTATAAGCCCGTAGTACCCTTAGGTTGACAAAATCGGTCGAAATTTTGTTTCGTCCAATAAGGCTTTGTAGCGATGTCTCGCAATCGGACACTTGCAGCCCAACACGAGTATGATGATTTTAAGCCCGTAGTACCCTTAGGTTGACAAAATCGGTCGACATTTTTTTTCGTCCAATAAGGCTTTGTAGCGATGTCTCGCAATCGGACACTTGCAGCCCAACACGAATATGATGATTTTAAACCCGTAGTACCCTTAGGTTGATAAATTTGCTTAAATTTTTTTTTCGTTCAATAACGCTTTGTAGCGATGTTGCACAATCGGACGCTTGCAGCGCAACACGAATATGATGATTATAAGCCCGTAGTACCCTTAGGTTGAGAAAATCGGTCAAAATTTTGTTTTCGTCCAATAACGCTTTATAGCGATGTTGCGCAATCGGACATTTGCAGCGCGACATGAATAGGATGATTATAAGCCCGTAGTACCCTTAGATTGAGAAAATCGGCCGAAATTTTTGTTTCGTCCAATATGACTTTGTAGCGATGTTGCGCAATCGAAAATTTCCCGCGCAACACGAGTATGATGATTATAAGCCCGTAGTACCCTTAGGTTGAGAAAATCGGTCGAAACTTTTGTTTCGTCGAATATGACTTTGTAGCGATATTGCGCAATCGGAAATTTCCCGCGCAACACGAATATGATGATTATAAGCCCGCAGTACCCTTAGGTTGAGAAAATCGGTAGAAATTTGTTTTCGTTCAATAAGGCTTTGTAGCGATGTTGCACAATCGGACGCTTGCAGCGCAACACGAATATGATGATTATAAGCCCGTAGTACCCTTAGGTTGAAAAAATCGGTCGAATTTTTTTTTCGTTCAATAACGCTTTGTAGCGATGTTGCACAATCGGACGCTTGCAGCGCAACACGAATATGATGATTATAAGCCCGTAGTACCCTTAGGTTGAGAAAATCGGTCGAAATTTGTTTTCGTTCAATAAGGCTTTGTAGCGATCTTGCGCAATCGGACATTTGGAGCGCAACAAGAATATGATGATTATAAGCCCGCAGTACCCTTAGGTTGAGAAAATCGGTCGAATTATGTTTTCGTTCAACAAGGCTTTGTAGCAATGACGCGCAATCGGACATTTGCAGCGCAACACGAATATGATGATTATAAGCCCGTTGTACCCTTAGATTGAGAAAATCGGTCGAAATTTTGTTTTCGTCCAATGACGCTTTATAGCGATGTTGCACGATCGGAAATTTGTAGCGCAACACTAATACGATGATTATAAGCCCGTAGTATCCTTAGGTTGAGATAATCGGTCAAATTTTTGTTTCGTTCAAAAAGGCTTTGTAGCGATGTTGCGCAATCGGACATTTGCAGCGCAACACGAATATGATGATTATAAGCCCGTAGTACCCTTACCTTGAGAAAATTGGTTCAATTTTGTTTTCGTTCAATAAGGCTTTGTAGCGATGTTGCACAATCGGACACTTGCAGCGCAACACGAATATGATTATTATAAGCCCGTAGTACCCTTAGGTTGAAAAAATGTGTCGAATTTTTTTTTCGTTCAATAAGGCTTTGTAGCGATGTAGCACAATCGGACACTTGCAGCGCAACACGAGTATGATTATTATAAGCCCGTAGTACCCTTAGGTTGAGAAAATAGGTTTAAATTTCTTTTCGTCCAATAACGCTTTATAGCGATGTTGCACAATCGGACACTTCCAGCGCAACAAGAATATGATGATTATAAGCCCGTAGTACCCTTAGGTTGACAAAATTGGTTAAATTTTGTTCGTCCAATAAGGCTTTGTAGCGATGTCTCGCAATCGGACACTTGCAGCGCAACACGAATATGATGATTATAAGCCCGTAGTACCCTTAGGTTGACAAAATCGGTCGAAATTTGTTTTCGTCCAATAAAGCTTTGTAGCGATGTCTTGCAATCGGACACTTACAGCGCAACACGAATATGATGATTATAAGCCCGTAGTACCCTTACCTTGAGAAAATTGGTTCAATTTTTGTTTCGTTCAATAAGGCTTTGTAGCGATGTTGCACAATCGGACACTTGCAGCGCAACACGAATATGATTATTATAAGTCCGTAGTACCCTTAGGTTGAAAAGATCGGTCGAATTTTTTTTCGTCCAATAAGGCTTTGTAGCGATGTGTCGCAATAGGACACTTGCAGCGCAACACGAATATGATGATTATAAGCCCGTAGTACCCTTAGGTTGACAAAATCGGTCGAATTTTTTTTCGTCCAATAAGGCTTTGTAGCGATGTCTCGCAATCGGACACTTGCAGCGCAACACGAATATGATGATTATAAGCCCGTAGTACCCTTAGGTTGATAAAATTGGTTCAATTTTTTTTTGTTCAATAACGCTTTATAGCGATGTTGCACAATCGGGCACTTCCATCGCAACACGAATATGATGATTATAAGCCCGTAGTACCCTTAGCTTGAGAAAATTGGTGATAAATTTTTTTTTCGTTCAATAAGGCTTTGTAGCGATGTTGCACAATCGGACACTTGCAGCGCAACACGAATATGATGATTATATGCCCGTAGTACCCTTAGGTTGACAAAATCGGTCGAAATTTTGTTTTCGTTCAATAACCGTTTATAGCGATGTTGCACGATCGGAAATTTGCAGCGCAACAAGAATATGATGATTATAAGCCCGCAGTACCCTTAGGTTGAGAAAATCGGTCGAATTATGTTTTCGTTCAACAAGGCTTTGTAGCGATGTTGCGCAATCAAACATTTGCAGCGCAACACGAATATGATGATTATAAGCCCGTTGTACCCTTAGATTGAGAAAATCGGTCGAAATTTTGTTTTCGTCCAATGACGCTTTATAGCGATGTTGCACGTTCGGAAATTTGCAGCGAATCACTAATACGATGATTATAAGCCCGTTGTACCCTTAGGTTGAGAAAATCGGTCGAATTTTGTTTCCGTTCAACAAGGCTTTGTAGCGATGTTGCGCAATCGGACATTTGCAGCGCAACACGAATATGATGATTATAAGCCCGTTGTACCCTTAGGTTGAGAAAATCGGTCGAATTTTGTTTTCGTCCAATGACGCTTTATAGCGATGTTGCACGATCGGAAATTTGTAGCGCAACACTAATACGATGATTATAAGCCAGTAGTATCCTTAGGTTGAGAAAGTCGGTCAAAATTTTTTATCATCCAATAAGGCTTTGAGCGATTATGCGGAATCGGAAATGTTCCGCACAACACGAATATCATGATTATAATCCCGTAGTACCCTTAGATTGAGAAAATCGGTTAAATTTTTTTTTCGTTCAATAAGGCTTTGTAGCGATGTTGCGCAATCGGACATTTGCAGCGCAACACGCATATGATGATTATAAGCCCGCAGTACCCTTAGATTGAGAAAATCGGTCGAAATTTTGTTTTCGTCCAATGACGCTTTATAGCGATGTTGCACGATCGGAAATTTGCAGCGCAACACTAATACGATGATTATAAGCCCGTAGTATCCTTAGGTTGAAAAAGTCGGTCAAAATTTGTTTTCATCCAATAAGGCTTTGAGCGATTATGCGGAATAGGGAATGTTCCGCACAACACGAATATCATGATTATAATCCCGTAGTACCCTTAGGTTGAGAAAATAGGTCGAAATTTTGTTTACGTCCAATAACGCTTTATAGCGATGTTGCGCAATCGGACATTTGCAGCGCGACATGAATAGGATGATTATAAGCCTGTAGTACCCTTAGATTGAGAAAATCGGCCGAAACTTTTGTTTCGTCCAATATGACTTTGTAGCTATGTTGCGCAATTGGACATTTGCAGCGCAACACGAATATGATGATTATAAGCCCGTAGTACCCTTAGGTTGAGAAAATCGGTCGAAACTTTTGTTTCGTCGAATATGACTTTGTAGCGATATTGCGCAATCGGAAATTTCCCGCGCAACACGAATATGATGATTATAAGCCGCAGTACCCTTAGGTTGAGAAAATCGGTCAAATTTTTTTTTCGTTCAATAAGGCTTTGTAGCGATGTTGCGCAATCGGACATTTGCAGCGCAACACGAATATGATGATTATAAGCCCGTAATACCCTTAGGTTGAGAAAATCGGTCCAAATTTTGTTTTCGTTCAATAACGGTTTATAGCGATGTTGCACGATCGGAAATTTGCAGCGCAACTCGAATATGATGATTATTAGCCCGTAGTATCCTTAGGTTGAGAAAATCGGTCGAAATTTTGTTCACGTCCAATAACGCTTTATAGCGATGTTGCGCAATCGGACATTTGCAGCGCGACATGAATAGGATGATTATAAGCCCGTAGTACCCTTAGATTGAGAAAATCGGCCGAAACTTTTGTTTCGTCCAATATGACTTTGTAGCGATGTTGCGCAATCGAAAATTTCCCGCGCAACACGAATATGATGATTATAAGCCCGTAGTACCCTTAGGTTGAGAAAATCGGTCGAAACTTTTGTTTCGTCGAATATGACTTTGTAGCGATATTGCGCAATCGGAAATTTCCCGCGCAACACGAATATGATGATTATAAGCCCGCAGTACCCTTAGGTTGAGAAAATCGGTCAAAATTTGTTTTCGTTCAATAAGGCTTTGTGGCGATCTTGCGCAATCGGACATTTGCAGCGCAACAAGAATATGATGATTATAAGCCCGCAGTACCCTTAGGTTGAGAAAATCGGTCGAATTATGTTTTCGTTCAACAAGGCTTTGTAGCGATGTTGCGCAATCGGACATTTGCAGCGCAACAAGAATATGATGATTATAAGCCCGCAGTACCCTTAGGTTGAGAAAATCGGTCGAATTATGTTTTCGTTCAACAAGGCTTTGTAGCGATGTTGCGCAATCAAACATTTGCAGCGCAACACGAATATGATGATTATAAGCCCGTTGTACCCTTAGATTGAGAAAATCGGTCGAAATTTTGTTTTCGTCCAATGACGCTTTATAGCGATGTTGCACGTTCGGAAATTTGCAGCGAATCACTAATACGATGATTATAAGCCCGTTGTACCCTTAGGTTGAGAAAATCGGTCGAATTTTGTTTCCGTTCAACAAGGCTTTGTAGCGATGTTGCGCAATCGGACATTTGCGGCGCAACACGAATATGATGATTATAAGCCCGTTGTACCCTTAGGTTGAGAAAATCGGTCGAATTTTGTTTTCGTCCAATAACGCTTTATAGCGATGTTGCACGATCGGACATTTGCAGCGCAACAAGAATATGATGATTATAAGCCCGCAGTACCCTTAGGTTGAGAAAATCGGTCAAATTTTTTTTTCGTTCAATAAGGCTTTGTAGCGATGTTGCGCAATTGGACATTTGCAGCGCAACACGAATATGATGATTATAAGCCCGTAGTACCCTTAGGTTGAGAAAATCGGTCGAAACTTTTGTTTCGTCGAATATGACTTTGTAGCGATATTGCGCAATCGGAAATTTCCCGCGCAACACGAATATGATGATTATAAGCCCGCAGTACCCTTAGGTTGAGAAAATCGGTCAAATTTTTTTTTCGTTCAATAAGGCTTTGTAGCGATGTTGCGCAATCGGACATTTGCAGCGCAACACGAATATGATGATTATAAGCCCGCAGTACCCTTAGGTTGAGAAAATCGGTCGAAACTTTTGTTTCGTCGAATATGACTTTGTAGCGATATTGCGCAATCGGAAATTTCCCGCGCAACACGAATATGATGATTATAAGCCCGCAGTACCCTTAGGTTGAGAAAATCGGTCAAAATTTGTTTTCGTTCAATAAGGCTTTGTAGCGATCTTGCGCAATCGGACATTTGCAGCGCAACAAGAATATGATGATTATAAGCCCGCAGTACCCTTAGGTTGAGAAAATCGGTCGAATTATGTTTTCGTTCAACAAGGCTTTGTAGCGATGTTGCGCAATCGGACATTTGCAGCGCAACAAGAATATGATGATTATAAGCCCGCAGTACCCTTAGGTTGAGAAAATCGGTCGAATTATGTTTTCGTTCAACAAGGCTTTGTAGCGATGTTGCGCAATCAAACATTTGCAGCGCAACACGAATATGATGATTATAAGCCCGTTGTACCCTTAGATTGAGAAAATCGGTCGAAATTTTGTTTTCGTCCAATGACGCTTTATAGCGATGTTGCACGTTCGGAAATTTGCAGCGAATCACTAATACGATGATTATAAGCCCGTTGTACCCTTAGGTTGAGAAAATCGGTCGAATTTTGTTTCCGTTCAACAAGGCTTTGTAGCGATGTTGCGCAATCGGACATTTGCGGCGCAACACGAATATGATGATTATAAGCCCGTTGTACCCTTAGGTTGAGAAAATCGGTCGAATTTTGTTTTCGTCCAATAACGCTTTATAGCGATGTTGCACGATCGGACATTTGCAGCGCAACAAGAATATGATGATTATAAGCCCGCAGTACCCTTAGGTTGAGAAAATCGGTCGAATTATGTTTTCGTTCAACAAGGCTTTGTAGCGATGTTGCGCAATCAAACATTTGCAGCGCAACACGAATATGATGATTATAAGCCCGTTGTACCCTTAGATTGAGAAAATCGGTCGAAATTTTGTTTTCGTCCAATGACGCTTTATAGCGATGTTGCACGTTCGGAAATTTGCAGCGAATCACTAATACGATGATTATAAGCCCGTTGTACCCTTAGGTTGAGAAAATCGGTCGAATTTTGTTTCCGTTCAACAAGGCTTTGTAGCGATGTTGCGCAATCGGACATTTGCGGCGCAACACGAATATGATGATTATAAGCCCGTTGTACCCTTAGGTTGAGAAAATCGGTCGAATTTTGTTTTCGTCCAATGACGCTTTATAGCGATGTTGCGCAATCGGACATTTGCAGCGCAACACGCATATGATGATTATAAGCCCGCAGTACCCTTAGATTGAGAAAATCGGTCGAAATTTTGTTTTCGTCCAATGACGCTTTATAGCGATGTTGCACGATCGGAAATTTGCAGCGCAACACTAATACGATGATTATAAGCCCGTAGTAGCCTTAGGTTGAAAAAGTCGGTCAAAATTTGTTTTCATCCAATAAGGCTTTGAGCGATTATGCGGAATAGGGAATGTTCCGCACAACACGAATATCATGATTATAATCCCGTAGTACCCTTAGGTTGAGAAAATAGGTCGAAATTTTGTTTACGTCCAATAACGCTTTATAGCGATGTTGCGCAATCGGACATTTGCAGCGCGACATGAATAGGATGATTATAAGCCCGTAGTACCCTTAGATTGAGAAAATCGGCCGAAACTTTTGTTTCGTCCAATATGACTTTGTAGCTATGTTGCGCAATCGAAAATTTCCCGTGCAACACGAATATGATGATTATAAGCCCGCAGTACCCTTAGGTTGAGAAAATCGGTCAAATTTTTTTTTCGTTCAATAAGGCTTTGTAGCGATGTTGCGCAATTGGACATTTGCAGCGCAACACGAATATGATGATTATAAGCCCGTAGTACCCTTAGGTTGAGAAAATCGGTCGAAACTTTTGTTTCGTCGAATATGACTTTGTAGCGATATTGCGCAATCGGAAATTTCCCGCGCAACACGAATATGATGATTATAAGCCCGCAGTACCCTTAGGTTGAGAAAATCGGTCAAAATTTGTTTTCGTTCAATAAGGCTTTGTAGCGATCTTGCGCAATCGGACATTTGCAGCGCAACAAGAATATGATGATTATAAGCCCGCAGTACCCTTAGGTTGAGAAAATCGGTCGAATTATGTTTTCGTTCAACAAGGCTTTGTAGCGATGTTGCGCAATCGGACATTTGCAGCGCAACAAGAATATGATGATTATAAGCCCGCAGTACCCTTAGGTTGAGAAAATCGGTCGAATTATGTTTTCGTTCAACAAGGCTTTGTAGCGATGTTGCGCAATCAAACATTTGCAGCGCAACACGAATATGATGATTATAAGCCCGTTGTACCCTTAGATTGAGAAAATCGGTCGAAATTTTGTTTTCGTCCAATGACGCTTTATAGCGATGTTGCACGTTCGGAAATTTGCAGCGAATCACTAATACGATGATTATAAGCCCGTTGTACCCTTAGGTTGAGAAAATCGGTCGAATTTTGTTTCCGTTCAACAAGGCTTTGTAGCGATGTTGCGCAATCGGACATTTGCGGCGCAACACGAATATGATGATTATAAGCCCGTTGTACCCTTAGGTTGAGAAAATCGGTCGAATTTTGTTTTCGTCCAATAACGCTTTATAGCGATGTTGCACGATCGGACATTTGCAGCGCAACAAGAATATGATGATTATAAGCCCGCAGTACCCTTAGGTTGAGAAAATCGGTCAAATTTGTTTTTCGTTCAATAAGGCTTTGTAGCGATGTTGCGCAATTGGACATTTGCAGCGCAACACGAATATGATGATTATAAGCCCGTAGTACCCTTAGGTTGAGAAAATCGGTCGAAACTTTTGTTTCGTCGAATATGACTTTGTAGCGATATTGCGCAATCGGAAATTTCCCGCGCAACACGAATATTATGATTATAAGCCCGCAGTACCCTTAGGTTGAGAAAATCGGTCAAATTTTGTTTTCGTTCAATAACGGTTTATAGCGATGTTGCACGCTCGGAAATTTGCAGCGCAACTCGAATATGATGATTATTAGCCCGTAGTATCCTTAGGTTGAGAAAATCGGTCGAAATTTTGTTCACGTCCAATAACGCTTTATAGCGATGTTGCGCAATCGGACATTTGCAGCGCGACATGAATAGGATGATTATAAGCCCGTAGTACCCTTAGATTGAGAAAATCGGCCGAAACTTTTGTTTCGTCCAATATGACTTTGTAGCGATGTTGCGCAATCGAAAATTTCCCGCGCAACACGAATATGATGATTATAAGCCCGTAGTACCCTTAGGTAGAGAAAATCGGTCGAAACTTTTGTTTCGTCGAATATGACTTTGTAGCGATATTGCGCAATCGGAAATTTCCCGCGCAACACGAATATGATGATTATAAGCCCGCAGTACCCTTAGGTTGAGAAAATCGGTCAAAATTTGTTTTCGTTCAATAAGGCTTTGTAGCGATCTTGCGCAATCGGACATTTGCAGGGCAACAAGAATATGATGATTATAAGCCCGCAGTACCCTTAGGTTGAGAAAATCGGTCGAATTATGTTTTCGTTCAACAAGGCTTTGTAGCGATGTTGCGCAATCGGACATTTGCAGCGCAACAAGAATATGATGATTATAAGCCCGCAGTACCCTTAGGTTGAGAAAATCGGTCGAATTATGTTTTCGTTCAACAAGGCTTTGTAGCGATGTTGCGCAATCGGACATTTGCAGCGCAACAAGAATATGATGATTATAAGCCCGCAGTACCCTTAGGTTGAGAAAATCGGTCGAATTATGTTTTCGTTCAACAAGGCTTTGTAGCGATGTTGCGCAATCAAACAATTGCGGCGCAACACGAATATGATGATTATAAGCCCGTTGTACCCTTAGATTGAGAAAATCGTTCGAAATTTTGTTTTCGTCCAATGACGCTTTATAGCGATGTTGCACGTTCGGAAATTTGCAGCGAATCACTAATACGATGATTATAAGCCCGTTGTACCCTTAGGTTGAGAAAATCGGTCGAATTTCGTTTCCGTTCAACAAGGCTTTGTAGCGATGTTGCGCAATCGGACATTTGCGGCGCAACACGAATATGATGATTCGAAGCCCGTTGTACCCTTAGGTTGAGAAAATCGGTCGAATTTTGTTTTCGTCCAATAACGCTTTATAGCGATGTTGCACGATCGGACATTTGCAGCGCAACAAGAATATGATGATTATAAGCCCGCAGTACCCTTAGGTTGAGAAAATCGGTCAAATTTTTTTTTCGTTCAATAAGGCTTTGTAGCGATGTTGCGCAATTGGACATTTGCAGCGCAACACGAATATGATGATTATAAGCCCGTAGTACCCTTAGGTTGAGAAAATCGGTCGAAACTTTTGTTTCGTCGAATATGACTTTGTAGCGATATTGCGCAATCGGAAATTTCCCGCGCAACACGAATATGATGATTATAAGCCCGCAGTACCCTTAGGTTGAGAAAATCGGTCAAATTTTTTTTTCGTTCAATGACGCTTTATAGCGATGTTGCACCGTCGGAAATTTGCAGCGCAACACGAATATGATGATTATTAGCCGGTAGTATCCTTAGGTTGAGAAAATAGGTCGAAATTTTGTTTACGTCCAATAACGCTTTATAGCGATGTTGCGCAATCGGACATTTGCAGCGCGACATGAATAGGATGATTATAAGCCCGTAGTACCCTTAGATTGAGAAAATCGGCCGAAACTTTTGTTTCGTCCAATATGACTTTGTAGCTATGTTGCGCAATCGAAAATTTCCCGCGCAACACGAATATGATGATTATAAGCCCGCAGTACCCTTAGGTTGAGAAAATCGGCCGAAACTTTTGTTTCGTTCAATAAGGCTTTGTAGCGATGTTGCGCAATTGGACATTTGCAGCGCAACACGAATATGATGATTATAAGCCCGTAGTACCCTTAGGTTGAGAAAATCGGTCGAAACTTTTGTTTCGTCCAATATGACTTTGTAGCGATGTTGCGCAATCGAAAATTTCCCGCGCAGCACGAATATGATGATTATAAGCCCGTAGTACCCTTAGGTTGAGAAAATCGGTAGAAATTTTTTTTCGTTCAATAAGGCTTTGTAGCGATCTTGCGCAATCGGACATTTGCAGCGCAACAAGAATATGATGATTATAAGCCCGCGGTACCCTTAGGTTGTGAAAATCGGTCGAATTATGTTTTCGTTCAACAAGGCTTTGTAGCGATGTTGCGCAATCGGACATTTGCAGCGCAACACAAATATGATGATTATAAGCCCGTTGTACCCTTAGATTGAGAAAATCGGTCGAAATTTTGTTTTCGTCCAATGACGCTTTATAGCGATGTTGCACGTTCGGAAATTTGCAGCGCATCACTAATACGATGATTATAAGCCCGTAGTACCCTTAGGTTGATAAAATTGGTTCAATTTTTTTTTCGTTCAATAACGCTTTATAGCGATGTTGCACAATCGGACACTTCCAGCGCAACACGAATATGATGATTATAAGCCCGTAGTACCCTTAGCTTGAGAAAATTGGTGATAAATTTTTTTTTCGTTCAATAAGGCTTTGTAGCGATGTTGCACAATCGGACACTTGCAGCGCAACACGAATATGATGATTATAAGCCCGTAGTACCCTTAGGTTGATAAAATTGGTTCAATTTTTTTTTCGTTCAATAACGCTTTATAGCGATGTTGCACAATCGGACACTTCCAGCGCAACACGAATATGATGATTATAAGCCCGTAGTACCTTTAGCTTGAGAAAATTGGTGATAAATTTTGTTTTCGTTCAATAAGGCTTTGTAGCGATGTTGCACAATCGGACACTTGCAGCGCAACACGAATATGATGATTATAAGCCCGTAGTACCCTTAGGTTGACAAAATCGGTCGAAATTTGTTTTCGTCCAATAAGGCTTTGTAGCGATGTCTCGCAATCGGACACTTGCAGCCCAACACGAATATGATGATTTTAAGCCCGTAGTATCCTTAGCTTGAGAAAATTGGTGATAAATTTTTTTTTCGTTCAATAAGGCTTTGTAGCGATGTTGCACAATCGGACACTTGCAGCGCAACACGAATATGATGATTATAAGCCCGTAGTACCCTTAGGTTGAAAAAATGTGTCGAATTTTTTTTTCGTTCAATAAGGCTTTGTAGCGATGTAGCATAATCGGACACTTGCAGCGCAACACGAGTATGATTATTATAAGCCCGTAGTACCCTTAGGTTGAGAAAATCGGTTTAAATTTTGTTTTCGTCCAATAACGCTTTATAGCGATGTTGCACTATCGGACACTTCCAGCGCAACACGAATATGATGATTATAAGCCCGTAGTACCCTTAGGTTGATAAAATTGGTTAAATTTGTTTTTCGTTCAATAACGCTTTTTAGCGATGTTGCACAATCGGACACTTGCAGCGCAACACGAATATGATGATTATAAGCCCGTAGTACCCTTAGGTTGAGAAAATTGGTGATAAATTTTTTTTTCGTTCAATAAGGCTTTGTAGCGATGTTGCACAATCGGACACTTGCAGCGCAACACGAATATGATGATTATAAGCCCGTAGTACCCTTAGGTTGACAAAATCGGTCGAAATTTTTTTTCGTCCAATCAGGCTTTGTAGCGATGTCTCGCAATCGGACAGTTGCAGCGCAACATGAATATGATGATTATAAGCCCGTAGTACCCTTAGGTTGAGAAAATAGGTTTAAATTTTGTTTTCGTCCAATAACGCTTTATAGCGATGTTGCACAATCGGACACTTCCAGCGCAACAAGAATATGATGATTATAAGCCCGTAGTACCCTTAGCTTGAGAAAATTGGTTAAATTTGTTTTTCGTTCAATAAGGCTTTGTAGCGATGTTGCACAATCGGACACTTGCAGCGCAACACGAATATGATGATTATAAGCCCGTAGTACCCTTAGGTTGACAAAATCGGTCGAAATTTTTTTTCGTCCAATAAGGCTTTGTAGCGATGTCTCGCAATCGGACACTTGCAGCGCAACACGAATATGATGATTATAAGCCCGTAGTACCCTTAGGTTGACAAAATCGGTCGAAATTTTGTTTCGTCCAATAAAGCTTTGTAGCGATGTCTCGCAATCGGACACTTGCAGCGCAACACGAATATGATGATTATAACCCCGTAGTACCCTTACCTTGAGAAAATTGGTTCAATTTTGTTTTCGTTCAATAAGGCTTTGTAGCGATGTTGCACAATCAGACACTTGCAGCGCAACACGAATATGATTATTATAAGTCCGTAGTACCCTTAGGTTGAAAAGATCGGTCGAATTTTGTTTCGTTCAATAAGGCTTTGTAGCGATGTTGCACAATCGGACACTTGCAGCGCAACACGAATATGATGATTATAAGCCCGTAGTACCCTTAGGTTGATAAAATTGGTTCAATTTTTTTTTCGTTCAATAACGCTTTATAGCGATGTTGCACAATCGGACACTTGCAGCGCAACACGAATATGATGATTATAAGCCCGTAGTACCATTAGATTGAGAAAATCGGTCGAAACTTTTGTTTCGTCCAATAACACTTTATAGCGATGTTGTACAATCGGAAATTTGCAGCGCAACGCGAATATGATGATTATAAGTCCGTAGTACCCTTAGATTGACAATATCGGTCAAATTTTTTTTTCGTTCAATAAGGCTTTGTAGCGATTTTGCGCAATCGGAAATTTTCCGCACAACACGAATATCATGATTATAAGCCCGTAGTATCCTTAGATTGAGAAAATTGGTTAAATTTTGTTTTCATTCAATACGGCTTTGTAGCGATGTTGGACAATCGGGCACTTGCAGCGCAACAAGAATATGATGATTATAAGCCCTTAGATTGACAAAATCGGTCAAATTTTTTTTTCGATCAATAAGGCTTTGTAGCGATTTTGCGCAATCGGAAATTTTCCGCACAACACGAATATCATGATTATAAGCCCGTAGTATCCTTCGGTTGAGAAAATTGGTTAAATTTTGTTTTCATTCAATACGGCTTTGTAGCGATGTTGGACAATCGGGCACTTGCAGCGCAACACGAATATGATGATTATAAGCCCGTAGTACGCTTTGGTTGAAAAAATCGGTCGAATTTTTGTTTTCGTTCAATAAGGCTTTGTAGCGATGTTGCACAATCGGACACTTGCAGCGCAACACGAATATGATGATTGTAAGCCCGTAGTACCCTTAGGTTGAGAAAATTGGGTAAATTTTTTTTTCGTTCAATAAGGCTTTGTAGCGATGTTGCACAATCGGAAATTTCCCGCGCATCACGAATATGATAATTATAAGCCCGTAGTACCATTAGATTGAGAAAATCGGTCGAAAATTTGTTTTCGTCCAATAACGCGTTATAGCGATGTTGCACGATCGGAAATTTGCAGCGCAACACGAATATGATGATTATAAGCCTGCAGTATCCTTAGGTTGAGAAAGTCGGTCGAAATTTTGTTGCGCCCAATAAGGCTTTGCAGCGATTATGCGGAATCGGAAATGTTCGGCACAACACGAATATCATGATTATAAGCCCGTAGTACCCTTAGATTGAGAAAATCGGTCGAAATTTTGTTTTCGTCCAATAACGCTTTATAGCGATGTTGCACAATCGGAAATTTGCAGCGCAACACGAATATGATGATTATAAGTCCGTAGTACCCTTAGGTTGAGAAAATCGGTCGAAATTTTGTTTTCGTCCAATAACGCTTTATAGCGATGTTGCACGATCGGAAATTTGCAGCGCAACACGAATATGATGATTGTAAGCCCGTAGTACCCTTAGATTGAAAAAATCGGTCGAATTTTTGTTTTCGTTCAATGAGGCTTTGTAGCGATGTTGCACAATCGGACACTTGCAGCGCAACACGAATATGATGATTATAAGCCCGTAGTACCCTTAGGTTGAGAAAATTGGGTAAATTTTTTTTTCGTTCAATAAGGCTTAGTAGCGATGTTGCACAATCGGAAATTTCCCGCGCATCACGAATATGATGATTATAAGTCCGTAGTACCATTAGATTGAGAAAATCGGTCGAAACTTTTGTTTCGTCCAATAACACTTTATAGCGATGTTGTACAATCGGAAATTTGCAGCGCAACGCGAATATGATGATTATAAGTCCGTAGTACCCTTAGGTTGAGAAAAGCGGTCGAAATTTTGTATTCGTCCAATAACGCTTTATAGCCATGTTGCACGATCGGAAATTTGCAGCGCAACACGAATATGATGATTATAAGCCTGTAGTATCCTTAGGTTGAGAAAATCGGTCGAAATTTTGTTTTCGTCCAATAACGCTTTATACTGATGTTGCACAATCGGAAATTTGCAGCGCAACACGAATATGATGATTATAAGCCCGTAGTACCCTTAGGTTGATAAAATTGGTTCAATTTTTTTTTCGTTCAATAACGCTTTATAGCGATGTTGCACAATCGGACACTTGCAGCGCAACACGAATATGATGATTATAAGCCCGTAGTACCATTAGATTGAGAAAATCGGTCGAAACTTTTGTTTCGTCCAATAACACTTTATAGCGATGTTGTACAATCGGAAATTTGCAGCGCAACGCGAATATGATGATTATAAGTCCGTAGTACCCTTAGGTTGAGAAAAGCGGTCGAAATTTTGTATTCGTCCAATAACGCTTTATAGCCATGTTGCACGATCGGAAATTTGCAGCGCAACACGAATATGATGATTATAAGCCTGTAGCATCCTCAGGTTGAGAAAGTCGGTCGAAATTTTGTTGCGCCCAATATGGCTTTGCAGCGATTATGCGGAATCGGAAATGTTCCGCACAACACGAATATCATGATTATAAGCCCGTAGTACTCTTAGATTGAGAACATCGGTCGAAATTTTGTTTTCGTCCAATAACGCTTTATAGCGATGTTGCACAATCGGAAATTTGCAGCGCAACACGAATATGATGATTATAAGCCCGTAGTACCCTTAGGTTGAGAAAATCGGTCGAAATTTTGTTTTCGTCCAATAACGCTTTATACTGATGTTGCACAATCGGAAATTTGCAGCGCAACACGAATATGATGATTATAAGCCCGTAGTACCCTTAGGTTGATAAAATTGGTTCAATTTTTTTTTCGTTCAATAACGCTTTATAGCGATGTTGCACAATCGGACACTTGCAGCGCAACACGAATATGATGATTATAAGCCCGTAGTACCATTAGATTGAGAAAATCGGTCGAAACTTTTGTTTCGTCCAATAACACTTTATAGCGATGTTGTACAATCGGAAATTTGCAGCGCAACGCGAATATGATGATTATAAGTCCGTAGTACCCTTAGGTTGAGAAAAGCGGTCGAAATTTTGTATTCGTCCAATAACGCTTTATAGCCATGTTGCACGATCGGAAATTTGCAGCGCAACACGAATATGATGATTATAAGCCTGTAGCATCCTCAGGTTGAGAAAGTCGGTCGAAATTTTGTTGCGCCCAATATGGCTTTGCAGCGATTATGCGGAATCGGAAATGTTCCGCACAACACGAATATCATGATTATAAGCCCGTAGTACTCTTAGATTGAGAACATCGGTCGAAATTTTGTTTTCGTCCAATAACGCTTTATAGCGATGTTGCACAATCGGAAATTTGCAGCGCAACACGAATATGATGATTATAAGCCCGTAGTACCCTTAGGTTGAGAAAATCGGTCGAAATTTTGTTTTCGTCCAACAACGCTTTACAGCGATGTTGCACAATCAGAAATTCGCAGCGCAACACGAATATGATGATTATAAGCCTGTAGTATCCTTAGGTTGAGAAAGTCGGTCGAAATTTTTTTGCGCCCAATAAGGCTTTGCAGCGATTATGCGGAATCGGAAATGTTCCGCACAACACGAATATCATGATTATAAGCCCGTAGTACCCTTAGATTGAGAAAATCGGTCGAAATTTTGTTTTCGTCCAATAACGCTTTATAGCGATGTTGCACAATCGGAAATTTGCAGCGCAACACGAATATGATGATTATAAGTCCGTAGTACCCTTAGGTTGAGAAAATCGGTCGAAATTTTGTTTTCGTCCAATAACGCTTTATAGCGATGTTGCACGATCGGAAATTTGCAGCGCAACACGAATATGATGATTGTAAGCCCGTAGTACCCTTAGATTGACAATATCGGTCAAATTTTTTTTTCGTTCAATAAGGCTTTGTAGCGATTTTGCGCAATCGGAAATTTTCCGCACAACACGAATATCATGATTATAAGCCCGTAGTATCCTTAGATTGAGAAAATTGGTTAAATTTTGTTTTCATTCAATACGGCTTTGTAGCGATGTTGGACAATCGGGCACTTGCAGCGCAACAAGAATATGATGATTATAAGCCCTTAGATTGACAATATCGGTCAAATTTTTTTTTCGATCAATAAGGCTTTGTAGCGATTTTGCGCAATCGGAAATTTCCCGCGCATCACGAATATGATAATTATAAGCCCGTAGTACCATTAGATTGAGAAAATCGGTCGAAAATTTGTTTTCGTCCAATAACGCGTTATAGCGATGTTGCACGATCGGAAATTTGCAGCGCAACACGAATATGATGATTATAAGCCTGCAGTATCCTTAGGTTGAGAAAGTCGGTCGAAATTTTGTTGCGCCCAATAAGGCTTTGCAGCGATTATGCGGAATCAGAAATGTTCGGCACAACACGAATATCATGATTATAAGCCCGTAGTACCCTTAGATTGAGAAAATCGGTCGAAATTTTGTTTTCGTCCAATAACGCTTTATAGCGATGTTGCACAATCGGAAATTTGCAGCGCAACACGAATATGATGATTATAAGTCCGTAGTACCCTTAGGTTGAGAAAATCGGTCGAAATTTTGTTTTCGTCCAATAACGCTTTATAGCGATGTTGCACGATCGGAAATTTGCAGCGCAACACGAATATGATGATTGTAAGCCCGTAGTACCCTTAGATTGAAAAAATCGGTCGAATTTTTGTTTTCGTTCAATGAGGCTTTGTAGCGATGTTGCACAATCGGACACTTGCAGCGCAACACGAATATGATGATTATAAGCCCGTAGTACCCTTAGGTTGAGAAAATTGGGTAAATTTTTTTTTCGTTCAATAAGGCTTAGTAGCGATGTTGCACAATCGGAAATTTCCCGCGCATCACGAATATGATGATTATAAGTCCGTAGTACCATTAGATTGAGAAAATCGGTCGAAACTTTTGTTTCGTCCAATAACACTTTATAGCGATGTTGTACAATCGGAAATTTGCAGCGCAACGCGAATATGATGATTATAAGTCCGTAGTACCCTTAGGTTGAGAAAAGCGGTCGAAATTTTGTATTCGTCCAATAACGCTTTATAGCCATGTTGCACGATCGGAAATTTGCAGC
This sequence comes from Netelia virgata, assembly GCA_951802705.1. Taxonomy (NCBI): domain Eukaryota; kingdom Metazoa; phylum Arthropoda; class Insecta; order Hymenoptera; family Ichneumonidae; genus Netelia; species Netelia virgata. Next base: position 26,800,659 of record OX637864.1, on the reverse strand, counting down.
GCAACACGAATATGATGATTATAAGCCTGTAGTATCCTTAGGTTGAGAAAATCGGTCGAAATTTTGTTTTCGTCCAATAACGCTTTATACTGATGTTGCACAATCGGAAATTTGCAGCGCAACACGAATATGATGATTATAAGCCCGTAGTACCCTTAGGTTGAGAAAATCGGTCGAAATTTTGTTTTCGTCCAACAACGCTTTACAGCGATGTTGCACAATCAGAAATTCGCAGCGCAACACGAATATGATGATTATAAGCCTGTAGTATCCTTAGGTTGAGAAAGTCGGTCGAAATTTTTTTGCGCCCAATAAGGCTTTGCAGCGATTATGCGGAATCGGAAATGTTCCGCACAATACGAATATCATGATTATAAGCCCGTAGTACCCTTAGATTGAGAAAATCGGTCGAAATTTTGTTTTCGTCCAATAACGCTTTATAGCGATGTTGCACAATCGGAAATTTGCAGCGCAACACGAATATGATGATTATAAGTCCGTAGTACCCTTAGGTTGAGAAAATCGGTCGAAATTTTGTTTTCGTCCAATAACGCTTTATAGCGATGTTGCACGATCGGAAATTTGCAGCGCAACACGAATATGATGATTGTAAGCCCGTAGTACCCTTAGATTGACAATATCGGTCAAATTTTTTTTTCGTTCAATAAGGCTTAGTCGCGATGTTGCACAATCGGAAATTTCCCGCGCATCACGAATATGATGATTATAAGTCCGTAGTACCCTTAGGTTGAGAAAAGCGGTCGAAATTTTGTATTCGTCCAATAACGCTTTATAGCCATGTTGCACGATCGGAAATTTGCAGCGCAACACGAATATGACGATTATAAGCCTGTAGTATCCTTAGGTTGAGAAAATCGGTCGAAATTTTGTTTTCGTCCAATAACGCTTTATAGCGATGTTGCACAATCGGAAATTTGCAGCGCAACACGAATATGATGATTATAAGCCCGTAGTACCCTTAGGTTGAGAAAATCGGTCGAAATTTTGTTTTCGTCCAACAACGCTTTACAGCGATGTTGCACAATCAGAAATTCGCAGCGCAACACGAATATGATGATTATAAGCCTGTAGTATCCTTAGGTTGAGAAAGTCGGTCGAAATTTTTTTGCGCCCAATAAGGCTTTGCAGCGATTATGCGGAATCGGAAATGTTCCGCACAATACGAATATCATGATTATAAGCCCGTAGTACCCTTAGATTGAGAAAATCGGTCGAAATTTTGTTTTCGTCCAATAACGCTTTATAGCGATGTTGCACAATCGGAAATTTGCAGCGCAACACGAATATGATGATTATAAGTCCGTAGTACCCTTAGGTTGAGAAAATCGGTCGAAATTTTGTTTTCGTCCAATAACGCTTTATAGCGATGTTGCACGATCGGAAATTTGCAGCGCAACACGAATATGATGATTGTAAGCCCGTAGTACCCTTAGATTGACAATATCGGTCAAATTTTTTTTTCGTTCAATAAGGCTTAGTCGCGATGTTGCACAATCGGAAATTTCCCGCGCATCACGAATATGATGATTATAAGTCCGTAGTACCCTTAGGTTGAGAAAAGCGGTCGAAATTCTGTATTCGTCCAATAACGCTTTATAGCCATGTTGCACGATCGGAAATTTGCAGCGCAACACGAATATGATGATTATAAGCCTGTAGTATCCTTAGGTTGAGAAATTCGGTCGAAATTTTGTTTTCGTCCAACAACGCTTTACAGCGATGTTGCACACTCAGAAATTCGCAGCGCAACACGAATATGATGATTATAAGCCTGTAGTATCCTTAGGTTGAGAAAGTCGGTCGAAATTTTTTTGCGCCCAATAAGGCTTTGCAGCGATTATGCGGAATCGGAAATGTTCCGCACAACACGAATATCATGATTATAAGCCCGTAGTACCCTTAGATTGAGAAAATCGGTCGAAATTTTGTTTTCGTCCAATAACGCTTTATAGCGATGTTGCACAATCGGAAATTTGCAGCGCAACACGAATATGATGATTGTAAGCCCGTAGTACCCTTAGATTGACAATATCGGTCAAATTTTTTTTTCGTTCAATAAGGCTTTGTAGCGATTTTGCGCAATCGGAAATTTTCCGCACAACACGAATATCATGATTATAAGCCCGTAGTATCCTTAGATTGAGAAAATTGGTTAAATTTTGTTTTCATTCAATACGGCTTTGTAGCGATGTTGGACAATCGGGCACTTGCAGCGCAACAAGAATATGATGATTATAAGCCCTAAGATTGACAATATCGGTCAAATTTTTTTTTCGATCAATAAGGCTTTGTAGCGATTTTGCGCAATCGGAAATTTTCCGCACAACACGAATATCATGATTATAAGCCCGTAGTATCCTTAGATTGAGAAAATTGGTTAAATTTTGTTTTCATTCAATACGGCTTTGTAGCGATGTTGGACAATCGGGCACTTGCAGCGCAACACGAATATGATGATTATAAGCCCGTAGTACGCTTTGGTTGAAAAAATGGTCGAATTTTTGTTTTCGTTCAATAAGGCTTTGTAGCGATGTTGCACAATCGGACACTTGCAGCGCAACACGAATATGATGATTATAAGCCCGTAGTACCCTTAGGTTGAGAAAATTGGGTACATTTTTTTTTCGTTCAATAAGGCTTTGTAGCGATGTTGCACAGTCGGAAATTTCCCGCGCATCACGAATATGATGATTATAAGCCCGTAGTACCATTAGATTGAGAAAATTGGTCGAAAATTTGTTTTCGTCCAATAACGCGTTATAGCGATGTTGCACGATCGGAAATTTCCCGCGCAACACGAATATGATGATTATAAGCCTGTAGTATCCTTAGGTTGAGAAAGTCGGTCGAAATTTTGTTTTCGTCCAATAACGCTTTATAGCGATGTTGCACAATCGGAAATTTGCAGCGCAACACGAATATGATGATTATAAGTCCGTAGTACCCTTAGGTTGAGAAAATCGGTCGAAATTTTGTTTTCGTCCAATAACGCTTTATAGCGATGTTGCACGATCGGAAATTTGCAGCGCAACACGAATATGATGATTGTAAGCCCGTAGTACCCTTAGATTGACAATATCGGTCAAATTTTTTTTTCGTTCAATAAGGCTTAGTCGCGATGTTGCACAATCGGAAATTTCCCGCGCATCACGAATATGATGATTATAAGTCCGTAGTACCCTTAGGTTGAGAAAAGCGGTCGAAATTCTGTATTCGTCCAATAACGCTTTATAGCCATGTTGCACGATCGGAAATTTGCAGCGCAACACGAATATGATGATTATAAGCCTGTAGTATCCTTAGGTTGAGAAAATCGGTCGAAATTTTGTTTTCGTCCAACAACGCTTTACAGCGATGTTGCACAATCAGAAATTCGCAGCGCAACACGAATATGATGATTATAAGCCTGTAGTATCCTTAGGTTGAGAAAGTCGGTCGAAATTTTTTTGCGCCCAATAAGGCTTTGCAGCGATTATGCGGAATCGGAAATGTTCCGCACAACACGAATATCATGATTATAAGCCCGTAGTACCCTTAGATTGAGAAAATCGGTCGAAATTTTGTTTTCGTCCAATAACGCTTTATAGCGATGTTGCACAATCGGAAATTTGCAGCGCAACACGAATATGATGATTGTAAGCCCGTAGTACCCTTAGATTGACAATATCGGTCAAATTTTTTTTTCGTTCAATAAGGCTTTGTAGCGATTTTGCGCAATCGGAAATTTTCCGCACAACACGAATATCATGATTATAAGCCCGTAGTATCCTTAGATTGAGAAAATTGGTTAAATTTTGTTTTCATTCAATACGGCTTTGTAGCGATGTTGGACAATCGGGCACTTGCAGCGCAACAAGAATATGATGATTATAAGCCCTAAGATTGACAATATCGGTCAAATTTTTTTTTCGATCAATAAGGCTTTGTAGCGATTTTGCGCAATCGGAAATTTTCCGCACAACACGAATATCATGATTATAAGCCCGTAGTATCCTTAGATTGAGAAAATTGGTTAAATTTTGTTTTCATTCAATACGGCTTTGTAGCGATGTTGGACAATCGGGCACTTGCAGCGCAACACGAATATGATGATTATAAGCCCGTAGTACGCTTTGGTTGAAAAAATGGTCGAATTTTTGTTTTCGTTCAATAAGGCTTTGTAGCGATGTTGCACAATCGGACACTTGCAGCGCAACACGAATATGATGATTATAAGCCCGTAGTACCCTTAGGTTGAGAAAATTGGGTACATTTTTTTTTCGTTCAATAAGGCTTTGTAGCGATGTTGCACAGTCGGAAATTTCCCGCGCATCACGAATATGATGATTATAAGCCCGTAGTACCATTAGATTGAGAAAATTGGTCGAAAATTTGTTTTCGTCCAATAACGCGTTATAGCGATGTTGCACGATCGGAAATTTCCCGCGCAACACGAATATGATGATTATAAGCCTGTAGTATCCTTAGGTTGAGAAAGTCGGTCGAAATTTTGTTGCGCCCAATAAGGCTTTGCAGCGATTATGCGGAATCGGAAATGTTCCGCACAACACGAATATCATGATTGAAAGCCCGTAGTACCCTTAGATTGACAATATCGGTCAAATTTTTTTTTCGTTCAATAAGGCTTTGTAGCAATTTTGCGCAATCGGAAATTTTCCGCACAACACGAATATCATGATTATAAGCCCGTAGTATCCTTAGATTGAGAAAATTGGTTAAATTTTGTTTTCATTCAATACGGCTTTGTAGCGATGTTGGACAATCGGGCACTTGCAGCGCAACACGAATATGATGATTATAAGCCCGTAGTACGCTTAGGTTGAAAAAATCGGTCGAATTTTTGTTTTCGTTCAATAAGGCTTTGTAGCGATGTTGCACAATCGGACACTTGCAGCGCAACACGAATATGATGATTATAAGCCCGTAGTACCCTTAGGTTGAGAAAATTGGGTAATTTTTTTTTTCGTTCAATAAGGCTTAGTAGCGATGTTGCACAATCGGAAATTTCCCGCGCATCACGAATATGATGATTATAAGTCCGTAGTACCATTAGATTGAGAAAATCGGTCGAAACTTTTGTTTCGTCCAATAACACTTTATAGCGATGTTGTACAATCGGAAATTTGCAGCGCAACGCGAATATGATGATTATAAGTCCGTAGTACCCTTAGGTTGAGAAAAGCGGTCGAAATTTTGTATTCGTCCAATAACGCTTTATAGCCATGTTGCACGATCGGAAATTTGCAGCGCAACACGAATATGATGATTATAAGCCTGTAGTATCCTTAGGTTGAGAAAATCGGTCGAAATTTTGTTTTCGTCCAATAACGCTTTATAGCGATGTTGCACAATCGGAAATTTGCAGCGCAACACCAATACGATGATTATAAGCCCGTAGTACCCTTAGGTTGAGAAAATCGGTCGAAATTTTGTTTTCGTCCAACAACGCTTTACAGCGATGTTGCACAATCAGAAATTCGCAGCGCAACACGAATATGATGACTATAAGCCTGTAGTATCCTTAGGTTGAGAAAGTCGGTCGAAATTTTTTTGCGCCCAATAAGGCTTTGCAGCGATTATGCGGAATCGGAAATGTTCCGCACAACACGAATATCATGATTATAAGCCCGTAGTACCCTTAGATTGAGAAAATCGGTCGAAATTTTGTTTTCGTCCAATAACGCTTTATAGCGGTGTTGCACGATCGGAAATTTTGCAGCGCAACAAGAATATGATGATTATAAGCCCGTAGTACCCTTAGGTTGAGAAAAGCGGTCGAAATTCTGTATTCGTCCAATAAGGCTTTATAGCCCTGTTGCACGATCGGAAATTTGCAGCGCAACACGAATATGATGATTATAAGCCCGTAGTACCCTTAGGTTGAGAAATTCGGTCGAAATTTTGTTTTCGTCCAACAACGCTTTACAGCGATGTTGCACAATCAGAAATTCGCAGCGCAACACGAATATGATGATTATAAGCCTGTAGTATCCTTAGGTTGAGAAAGTCGGTCGAAATTTTTTTGCGCCCAATGAGGCTTTGCAGCGATTATGCGGAATCGGAAATGTTCCGCACAACACGAATATCATGATTATAAGCCCGTAGTACCCTTAGATTGAGAAAATCGGTCGAAATTTTGTTTTCGTCCAATAACGCTTTATAGCGATGTTGCACAATCGGAAATTTGCAGCGCAACACGAATATGATGATTGTAAGCCCGTAGTACCCTTAGATTGACAATATCGGTCAAATTTTTTTTTCGTTCAATAAGGCTTTGTAGCGATTTTGCGCAATCGGAAATTTTCCGCACAACACGAATATCATGATTATAAGCCCGTAGTATCCTTAGATTGAGAAAATTGGTTAAATTTTGTTTTCATTCAATACGGCTTTGTAGCGATGTTGGACAATCGGGCACTTGCAGCGCAACAAGAATATGATGATTATAAGCCCTAAGATTGACAATATCGGTCAAATTTTTTTTTCGATCAATAAGGCTTTGTAGCGATTTTGCGCAATCGGAAATTTTCCGCACAACACGAATATCATGATTATAAGCCCGTAGTATCCTTAGATTGAGAAAATTGGTTAAATTTTGTTTTCATTCAATACGGCTTTGTAGCGATGTTGGACAATCGGGCACTTGCAGCGCAACACGAATATGATGATTATAAGCCCGTAGTACGCTTTGGTTGAAAAATGGTCGAATTTTTGTTTTCGTTCAATAAGGCTTTGTAGCGATGTTGCACAATCGGACACTTGCAGCGCAACACGAATATGATGATTATAAGCCCGTAGTACCCTTAGGTTGAGAAAATTGGGTACATTTTTTTTTCGTTCAATAAGGCTTTGTAGCGATGTTGCACAATCGGAAATTTCCCGCGCATCACGAATATGATGATTATAAGCCCGTAGTACCATTAGATTGAGAAAATTGGTCGAAAATTTGTTTTCGTCCAATAACGCGTTATAGCGATGTTGCACGATCGGAAATTTCCCGCGCAACACGAATATGATGATTATAAGCCTGTAGTATCCTTAGGTTGAGAAAGTCGGTCGAAATTTTGTTGCGCCCAATAAGGCTTTGCAGCGATTATGCGGAATCGGAAATGTTCCGCACAACACGAATATCATGATTGAAAGCCCGTAGTACCCTTAGATTCACAATATCGGTCAAATTTTTTTTTCGTTCAATAAGGCTTTGTAGCAATTTTGCGCAATCGGAAATTTTCCGCACAACACGAATATCATGATTATAAGCCCGTAGTATCCTTAGATTGAGAAAATTGGTTAAATTTTGTTTTCATTCAATACGGCTTTGTAGCGATGTTGGACAATCGGGCACTTGCAGCGCAACACGAATATGATGATTATAAGCCCGTAGTACCCTTAGGTTGAGAAAATCGGACGAAATTTTGTTTTCGTCCAATAACGCTTTATAGCGATGTTGCACGATCGGAAATTTGCAGCGCAACACGAATATGATGATTATAAGCCCGTAGTACCCTTAGGTTGAGAAAATCGGTCGAAACTTTTGTTTCGTCGAATATGACTTTGTAGCGATATTGCGCAATCGGAAATTTCCCGCGCAACACGAATATGATGATTATAAGCCCGCAGTACCCTTAGGTTGAGAAAATCGGTCGAATTATGTTTTCGTTCAACAAGGCTTTGTAGCGATGTTGCGCAATCGGACATTTGCAGCGCAACACGAATATGATGATTATAAGCCCGTTGTACCCTTAGATTGAGAAAATCGGTCGAAATTTTGTTTTCGTCCAATGACGCTTTATAGCGATGTTGCACGTTCGGAAATTTGCAGCGCATCACTAATACGATGATTATAAGCCCGTTGTACCCTTAGGTTGAAAAAATCAGTCGAATTTTGTTTTCGTTCAACAAGGCTTTGTAGCGATGTTGCGCAATCGGGCATTTGCGGCGCAACACGAATATGATGATTATAAGCCCGTTGTACCCTTAGATTGAGAAAATCGATTAAATTTTTTTTCGTTCAATAAGGCTTTGTAGCGATGTTGCGCAATCGGACATTTGCAGCGCAACACGCATATGATGATTATAAGCTCGCAGTACCCGTAGATTGAGAAAATCGGTCGAAATTTTGTTTTCGTTCAATAACGCTTTATAGCGATGTTGCACGATCGGAAATTTGCAGCGCATCACTAATACGATGATTATAAGCCCGTTGTACCCTCAGGTTGAGAAAATCAGTCGAATTTTGTTTTCGTTCAACAAGGCTTTGTAGCGATGTTGCGCAATCGGACATTTGCAGCGCAACACGAATATGATGATTATAAGCCCGTTGTACCCTTAGATTGAGAAAATCGGTCAAAATTTTTTTTCGTTCAATAAGGCTTCGTAGCGATCTTGCGCAATCGGACATTTGCAGCGCAACAAGAATATGATGATTATAAGCCCGCAGTACCCTTAGGTTGAGAAAATCGGTCGAATTATGTTTTCGTTCAACAAGGCTTTGTAGCGATGTTGCGCAATCGGACATTTGCAGCGCAACACGAATATGATGATTATAAGCCCGTTGTACCCTTAGATTGAGAAAATCGGTCGAAATTTTGTTTTCGTCCAATGACGCTTTATAGCGATGTTGCACGTTCGGAAATTTGCAGCGCATCACTAATACGATGATTATAAGCCCGTTGTACCCTTAGGTAGAGAAAATCAGTCGAATTTTGTTTTCGTTCAACAAGGCTTTGTAGCGATGTTGCGCAATCGGACATTTGCAGCGCAACACGAATATGATGATTATAAGCCCGTTGTACCCTTAGATTGAGAAAATCGGTCGAAATTTTGTTTTTGCCCAATGACGCTTTATAGCGATGTTGCGCAATCGGACATTTGCAGCGCAACAAGAATATGATGATTATAAGCCCGCAGTACCCTTAGGTTGAGAAAATCGGTCGAATTATGTTTTCGTTCAACAAGGCTTTGTAGCGATGTTGCGCAATCGGACATTTGCAGCGCAACACGAATATGATGATTATAAGCCCGTTGTACCCTTAGATTGAGAAAATCGGTCAAAATTTTTTTTCGTTCAATAAGGCTTCGTAGCGATCTTGCGCAATCGGACATTTGCAGCACAACAAGAATATGAGGATTATAAGCCCGTTGTACCCTTAGATTGAGAAAATCGGTCGAAATTTTGTTTTCGTCCAATGACGCTTTATAGCGATGTTGCACGTTCGGAAATTTGCAGCGCATCACTAATACGATGATTATAAGCCCGTTGTACCCTTAGGTAGAGAAAATCAGTCGAATTTTGTTTTCGTTCAACAAGGCTTTGTAGCGATGTTGCGCAATCGGACATTTGCAGCGCAACACGAATATGATGATTATAAGCCCGTTGTACCCTTAGATTGAGAAAATCGGTCGAAATTTTGTTTTTGTCCAATGACGCTTTATAGCGATGTTGCGCAATCGGACATTTGCAGCGCAACACGAATATGATGATTATAAGCCCGCTGTACCCTTAGATTGAGAAAATCGGTCGAAATTTTGTTTTCGTCCAATGACGCTTTATAGCGATGTTGCACGTTCGGAAATTTGCAGCGCATCACTAATACGATGATTATAAGCCCGTTGTACCCTTAGGTTGAGAAAATCGGTCGAATTTTGTTTTCGTTCAACAAGGCTTTGTAGCGATGTTGCGCAATCGGACATTTGCGGCGCAACACGAATATGATGATTATAAGCCCGTTGTACCCTTAGGTTGAGAAAATCGGTCGAAACTTTTGTTTCGTCGAATATGAATTTGTAGCGATATTGCGCAATCGGAAATTTTCCGCGCAACACGAATATGATGATTATAAGCCCGCAGTACCCTTAGGTTGAGAAAATCGGTCAAAATTTGTGTTCGTTCAATAAGGCTTCGTAGCGATCTTGCGCAATCGGGCATTTGCAGCGCAACAAGAATATGATGATTATAAGCCCGCAGTACCCTTAGGTTGAGAAAATCGGTCGAATTATGTTTTCGTTCAACAAGGCTTTGTAGCGATGTTGCGCAATCGGACATTTGCAGCGCAACACGAATATGATGATTATAAGCCCGTTGTACCCTTAGATTGAGAAAATCGGTCGAAATTTTGTTTTCGTCCAATGACGCTTTATAGCGATGTTGCACGTTCGGAAATTTGCAGCGCATCACTAATACGATGATTATAAGCCCGTTGTACCCTTAGGTTGAGAAAATCGGTCGAATTTTGTTTTCGTTCAACAAGGCTTTGTAGCGATGTTGCGCAATCGGACATTTGCGGCGCAACACGAATATGATGATTATAAGCCCGTTGTACCCTTAGATTGAGAAAATCGGTTAAATTTTTTTTTCGTTCAATAAGGCTTTGTAGCGATGTTGCGCAATCGGACATTTGCAGCGTAACACGCATATGATGATTATAAGCCCGCAGTACCCTTAGATTGAGAAAATCGGTCGAAATTTTGTTTCGTCCAATGACGCTTTATAGCGATGTTGCACGATCGGAAATTTGCAGCGCAACACTAATACGATGATTATAAGCCCGTAGTATCCTTAGGTTGAGAAAATAGGTCGAAACTTTTGTTTCGTCGAATATGACTTGGTAGCGATATTGCGCAATCGGAAATTTCCCGCGCAACACGAATATGATGATTATAAGCCCGCAGTACCCTTAGGTTGAGAAAATCGGTCGAATTATGTTTTCGTTCAACAAGGCTTTGTAGCGATGTTGCGCAATCGGACATTTGCAGCGCAACACGAATATGATGATTATAAGCCCGTTGTACCCTTAGATTGAGAAAATCGGTCGAAATTTTGTTTTCGACCAATGACGCTTTATAGCGATGTTGCACGTTCGGAAATTTGCAGCGCATCACTAATACGATGATTATAAGCCCGTTGTACCCTTAGGTTGAGAAAATCGGTCGAATTTTGTTTTCGTTCAACAAGGCTTTGTAGCGATGTTGCGCAATCGGACATTTGCAGCGCAACACGAATATGATGATTATAAGCCCGTTGTACCCTTAGATTGAGAAAATCGGTCGAAATTTTGTTTTCGTCCAATGACGCTTTATAGCGATGTTGCACGTTCGGAAATTTGCAGCGCATCACTAATACGATGATTATAAGCCCGTTGTACCCTTAGGTAGAGAAAATCAGTCGAATTTTGTTTTCGTTCAACAAGGCTTTGTAGCGATGTTGCGCAATCGGACATTTGCAGCGCAACACGAATATGATGATTATAAGCCCGTTGTACCCTTAGATTGAGAAAATCGGTCGAAATTTTGTTTTTGTCCAATGACGCTTTATAGCGATGTTGCGCAATCGGACATTTGCAGCGCAACACGAATATGATGATTATAAGCCCGCTGTACCCTTAGATTGAGAAAATCGGTCGAAATTTTGTTTTCGTCCAATGACGCTTTATAGCGATGTTGCACGTTTGGAAATTTGCAGCGCATCACTAATACGATGATTATAAGCCCGTTGTACCCTTAGGTTGAGAAAATCGGTCGAATTTTGTTTTCGTTCAACAAGGCTTTGTAGCGATGTTGCGCAATCGGACATTTGCGGCGCAACACGAATATGATGATTATAAGCCCGTTGTACCCTTAGGTTGAGAAAATCGGTCGAAACTTTTGTTTCGTCGAATATGATTTTGTAGCGATATTGCGCAATCGGAAATTTCCCGCGCAACACGAATATGATGATTATAAGCCCGCAGTACCCTTAGGTTGAGAAAGTCGGTCAAAATTTGTGTTCGTTCAATAAGGCTTCGTAGCGATCTTGCGCAATCGGGCATTTGCAGCGCAACAAGAATATGATGATTATAAGCCCGCAGTACCCTTAGGTTGAGAAAATCGGTCGAATTATGTTTTCGTTCAACAAGGCTTTGTAGCGATGTTGCGCAATCGGACATTTGCAGCGCAACACGAATATGATGATTATAAGCCCGTTGTACCCTTAGATTGAGAAAATCGGTCGAAATTTTGTTTTCGACCAATGACGCTTTATAGCGATGTTGCACGTTCGGAAATTTGCAGCGCATCACTAATACGATGATTATAAGCCCGTTGTACCCTTAGGTTGAGAAAATCGGTCGAATTTTGTTTTCGTTCAACAAGGCTTTGTAGCGATGTTGCGCAATCGGACATTTGCGGCGCAACACGAATATGATGATTATAAGCCCGTTGTAGCCTTAGATTGAGAAAATCGGTTAAATTTTTTTTTCGTTCAATAAGGCTTTGTAGCGATGTTGCGCAATCGGACATTTGCAGCGTAACACGCATATGATGATTATAAGCCCGCAGTACCCTTAGATTGAGAAAATCGGTCGAAATTTTGTTTCGTCCAATGACGCTTTATAGCGATGTTGCACGATCGGAAATTTGCAGCGCAACACTAATACGATGATTATAAGCCCGTAGTAGCCTTAGATTGAGAAAATCGGTTAAATTTTTTTTTCGTTCAATAAGGCTTTGTAGCGATGTTGCGCAATCGGACATTTGCAGCGTAACACGCATATGATGATTATAAGCCCGCAGTACCCTTAGATTGAGAAAATCGGTCGAAATTTTGTTTCGTCCAATGACGCTTTATAGCGATGTTGCACGATCGGAAATTTGCAGCGCAACACTAATACGATGATTATAAGCCCGTAGTATCCTTAGGTTGAGAAAATCGGTCGAAATTTTGTTTTCGTCCAATGACGCTTTATAGCGATGTTGCACGTTCGGAAATTTGCAGCGCATCACTAATACGATGATTATAAGCCCGTTGTACCCTTAGGTTGAAAAAATCAGTCGAATTTTGTTTTCGTTCAACAAGGCTTTGTAGCGATGTTGCGCAATCGGGCATTTGCGGCCCAACACGAATATGATGATTATAAGCCCGTTGTACCCTTAGATTGAGAAAATCGATTAAATTTTTTTTCGTTCAATAAGGCTTTGTAGCGATGTTGCGCAATCGGACATTTGCAGCGCAACACGCATATGATGATTATAAGCTCGCAGTACCCTTAGATTGAGAAAATCGGTCGAAATTTTGTTTTCGTTCAATAACGCTTTATAGCGATGTTGCACGATCGGAAATTTGCAGCGCATCACTAATACGATGATTATAAGCCCGTTGTACCCTTAGGTTGAGAAAATCAGTCGAATTTTGTTTTCGTTCAACAAGGCTTTGTAGCGATGTTGCGCAATCGGACATTTGCAGCGCAACACGAATATGATGATTATAAGCCCGTTGTACCCTTAGATTGAGAAAATCGGTCAAAATTTTTTTTCGTTCAATAAGGCTTCGTAGCGATCTTGCGCAATCGGACATTTGCAGCGCAACAAGAATATGATGATTATAAGCCCGCAGTACCCTTAGGTTGAGAAAATCGGTCGAATTATGTTTTCGTTCAACAAGGCTTTGTAGCGATGTTGCGCAATCGGACATTTGCAGCGCAACACGAATATGATGATTATAAGCCCGTTGTACCCTTAGATTGAGAAAATCGGTCGAAATTTTGTTTTCGTCCAATGACGCTTTATAGCGATGTTGCACGTTCGGAAATTTGCAGCGCATCACTAATACGATGATTATAAGCCCGTTGTACCCTTAGGTAGAGAAAATCAGTCGAATTTTGTTTTCGTTCAACAAGGCTTTGTAGCGATGTTGCGCAATCGGACATTTGCAGCGCAACACGAATATGATGATTATAAGCCCGTTGTACCCTTAGATTGAGAAAATCGGTCGAAATTTTGTTTTTGCCCAATGACGCTTTATAGCGATGTTGCGCAATCGGACATTTGCAGCGCAACAAGAATATGATGATTATAAGCCCGCAGTACCCTTAGGTTGAGAAAATCGGTCGAATTATGTTTTCGTTCAACAAGGCTTTGTAGCGATGTTGCGCAATCGGACATTTGCAGCGCAACACGAATATGATGATTATAAGCCCGTTGTACCCTTAGATTGAGAAAATCGGTCAAAATTTTTTTTCGTTCAATAAGGCTTCGTAGCGATCTTGCGCAATCGGACATTTGCAGCGCAACAAGAATATGATGATTATAAGCCCGTTGTACCCTTAGATTGAGAAAATCGGTCGAAATTTTGTTTTCGTCCAATGACGCTTTATAGCGATGTTGCACGTTCGGAAATTTGCAGCGCATCACTAATACGATGATTATAAGCCCGTTGTACCCTTAGGCAGAGAAAATCAGTCGAATTTTGTTTTCGTTCAACAAGGCTTTGTAGCGATGTTGCGCAATCGGACATTTGCAGCGCAACACGAATATGATGATTATAAGCCCGTTCTACCCTTAGATTGAGAAAATCGGTCGAAATTTTGTTTTTGTCCAATGACGCTTTATAGCGATGTTGCGCAATCGGACATTTGCAGCGCAACACGAATATGATGATTATAAGCCCGCTGTACCCTTAGATTGAGAAAATCGGTCGAAATTTTGTTTTCGTCCAATGACGCTTTATAGCGATGTTGCACGTTCGGAAATTTGCAGCGCATCACTAATACGATGATTATAAGCCCGTTGTACCCTTAGGTTGAGAAAATCGGTCGAATTTTGTTTTCGTTCAACAAGGCTTTGTAGCGATGTTGCGCAATCGGACATTTGCGGCGCAACACGAATATGATGATTATAAGCCCGTTGTACCCTTAGGTTGAGAAAATCGGTCGAAACTTTTGTTTCGTCGAATATGAATTTGTAGCGATATTGCGCAATCGGAAATTTTCCGCGCAACACGAATATGATGATTATAAGCCCGCAGTACCCTTAGGTTGAGAAAATCGGTCAAAATTTGTGTTCGTTCAATAAGGCTTCGTAGCGATCTTGCGCAATCGGGCATTTGCAGCGCAACAAGAATATGATGATTATAAGCCCGCAGTACCCTTAGGTTGAGAAAATCGGTCGAATTATGTTTTCGTTCAACAAGGCTTTGTAGCGATGTTGCGCAATCGGACATTTGCAGCGCAACACGAATATGATGATTATAAGCCCGTTGTACCCTTAGATTGAGAAAATCGGTCGAAATTTTGTTTTCGTCCAATGACGCTTTATAGCGATGTTGCACGTTCGGAAATTTGCAGCGCATCACTAATACGATGATTATAAGCCCGTTGTACCCTTAGGTTGAGAAAATCGGTCGAATTTTGTTTTCGTTCAACAAGGCTTTGTAGCGATGTTGCGCAATCGGACATTTGCGGCGCAACACGAATATGATGATTATAAGCCCGTTGTACCCTTAGATTGAGAAAATCGGTTAAATTTTTTTTTCGTTCAATAAGGCTTTGTAGCGATGTTGCGCAATCGGACATTTGCAGCGTAACACGCATATGATGATTATAAGCCCGCAGTACCCTTAGATTGAGAAAATCGGTCGAAATTTTGTTTCGTCCAATGACGCTTTATAGCGATGTTGCACGATCGGAAATTTGCAGCGCAACACTAATACGATGATTATAAGCCCGTAGTATCCTTAGGTTGAGAAAATCGGTCGAAACTTTTGTTTCGTCGAATATGACTTGGTAGCGATATTGCGCAATCGGAAATTTCCCGCGCAACACGAATATGATGATTATAAGCCCGCAGTACCCTTAGGTTGAGAAAATCGGTCGAATTATGTTTTCGTTCAACAAGGCTTTGTAGCGATGTTGCGCAATCGGACATTTGCAGCGCAACACGAATATGATGATTATAAGCCCGTTGTACCCTTAGATTGAGAAAATCGGTCGAAATTTTGTTTTCGACCAATGACGCTTTATAGCGATGTTGCACGTTCGGAAATTTGCAGCGCATCACTAATACGATGATTATAAGCCCGTTGTACCCTTAGGTTGAGAAAATCGGTCGAATTTTGTTTTCGTTCAACAAGGCTTTGTAGCGATGTTGCGCAATCGGACATTTGCAGCGCAACACGAATATGATGATTATAAGCCCGTTGTACCCTTAGATTGAGAAAATCGGTCGAAATTTTGTTTTCGTCCAATGACGCTTTATAGCGATGTTGCACGTTCGGAAATTTGCAGCGCATCACTAATACGATGATTATAAGCCCGTTGTACCCTTAGGTAGAGAAAATCAGTCGAATTTTGTTTTCGTTCAACAAGGCTTTGTAGCGATGTTGCGCAATCGGACATTTGCAGCGCAACACGAATATGATGATTATAAGCCCGTTGTACCCTTAGATTGAGAAAATCGGTCGAAATTTTGTTTTTGTCCAATGACGCTTTATAGCGATGTTGCGCAATCGGACATTTGCAGCGCAACACGAATATGATGATTATAAGCCCGCTGTACCCTTAGATTGAGAAAATCGGTCGAAATTTTGTTTTCGTCCAATGACGCTTTATAGCGATGTTGCACGTTCGGAAATTTGCAGCGCATCACTAATACGATGATTATAAGCCCGCTGTACCCTTAGGTTGAGAAAATCGGTCGAATTTTGTTTTCGTTCAACAAGGCTTTGTAGCGATGTTGCGCAATCGGACATTTGCGGCGCAACACGAATATGATGATTATAAGCCCGTTGTACCCTTAGGTTGAGAAAATCGGTCGAAACTTTTGTTTCGTCGAATATGATTTTGTAGCGATATTGCGCAATCGGAAATTTCCCGCGCAACACGAATATGATGATTATAAGCCCGCAGTACCCTTAGGTTGAGAAAATCGGTCAAAATTTGTGTTCGTTCAATAAGGCTTCGTAGCGATCTTGCGCAATCGGGCATTTGCAGCGCAACAAGAATATGATGATTATAAGCCCGCAGTACCCTTAGGTTGAGAAAATCGGTCGAATTATGTTTTCGTTCAACAAGGCTTTGTAGCGATGTTGCGCAATCGGACATTTGCAGCGCAACACGAATATGATGATTATAAGCCCGTTGTACCCTTAGATTGAGAAAATCGGTCGAAATTTTGTTTTCGACCAATGACGCTTTATAGCGATGTTGCACGTTCGGAAATTTGCAGCGCATCACTAATACGATGATTATAAGCCCGTTGTACCCTTAGGTTGAGAAAATCGGTCGAATTTTGTTTTCGTTCAACAAGGCTTTGTAGCGATGTTGCGCAATCGGACATTTGCGGCGCAACACGAATATGATGATTATAAGCCCGTTGTAGCCTTAGATTGAGAAAATCGGTTAAATTTTTTTTTCGTTCAATAAGGCTTTGTAGCGATGTTGCGCAATCGGACATTTGCAGCGTAACACGCATATGATGATTATAAGCCCGCAGTACCCTTAGATTGAGAAAATCGGTCGAAATTTTTTTTCGTCCAATGACGCTTTATAGCGATGTTGCACGATCGGAAATTTGCAGCGCAACACTAATACGATGATTATAAGCCCGTAGTATCCTTAGGTTGAGAAAATCGGTCGAAATTTTGTTTTCGTCCAATAACGCTTTATAGCGATGTTGCACAATCGGAAATTTCCAGCGCAACACGAATATGATGATTAGAAGCCCGTTGTACCCTTAGGTTGAGAAAATCGGACGAAATTTTGTTTTCGTCCAATAACGCTTTATAGCGATGTTGCACGATCGGAAATTTGCAGCGCAACACGAATATGATGATTATAAGCCCGTAGTACCCTTAGGTTGAGAAAATCGGTCGAAACTTTTGTTTCGTCGAATATGACTTTGTAGCGATATTGCGCAATCGGAAATTTCCCGCGCAACACGAATATGATGGTTATAAGCCCGCAGTACCCTTAGGTTGAGAAAATCGGTCGAATTATGTTTTCGTTCAACAAGGCTTTGTAGCGATGTTGCGCAATCGGACATTTGCAGCGCAACACGAATATGATGATTATAAGCCCGTTGTACCCTTAGATTGAGAAAATCGGTCGAAATTTTGTTTTCGACCAATGACGCTTTATAGCGATGTTGCACGTTCGGAAATTTGCAGCGCATCACTAATACGATGATTATAAGCCCGTTGTACCCTTAGGTTGAGAAAATCGGTCGAATTTTGTTTTCGTTCAACAAGGCTTTGTAGCGATGTTGCGCAATCGGACATTTGCAGCGCAACACGAATATGATGATTATAAGCCCGTTGTACCCTTAGATTGAGAAAATCGGTCGAAATTTTGTTTTCGTCCAATGACGCTTTATAGCGATGTTGCACGTTCGGAAATTTGCAGCGCATCACTAATACGATGATTATAAGCCCGTTGTACCCTTAGGTAGAGAAAATCAGTCGAATTTTGTTTTCGTTCAACAAGGCTTTGTAGCGATGTTGCGCAATCGGACATTTGCAGCGCAACACGAATATGATGATTATAAGCCCGTTGTACCCTTAGATTGAGAAAATCGGTCGAAATTTTGTTTTTGTCCAATGACGCTTTATAGCGATGTTGCGCAATCGGACATTTGCAGCGCAACACGAATATGATGATTATAAGCCCGCTGTACCCTTAGATTGAGAAAATCGGTCGAAATTTTGTTTTCGTCCAATGACGCTTTATAGCGATGTTGCACGTTCGGAAATTTGCAGCGCATCACTAATACGATGATTATAAGCCCGTTGTACCCTTAGGTTGAGAAAATCGGTCGAATTTTGTTTTCGTTCAACAAGGCTTTGTAGCGATGTTGCGCAATCGGACATTTGCGGCGCAACACGAATATGATGATTATAAGCCCGTTGTACCCTTAGGTTGAGAAAATCGGTCGAAACTTTTGTTTCGTCGAATATGATTTTGTAGCGATATTGCGCAATCGGAAATTTCCCGCGCAACACGAATATGATGATTATAAGCCCGCAGTACCCTTAGGTTGAGAAAATCGGTCAAAATTTGTGTTCGTTCAATAAGGCTTCGTAGCGATCTTGCGCAATCGGGCATTTGCAGCGCAACAAGAATATGATGATTATAAGCCCGCAGTACCCTTAGGTTGAGAAAATCGGTCGAATTATGTTTTCGTTCAACAAGGCTTTGTAGCGATGTTGCGCAATCGGACATTTGCAGCGCAACACGAATATGATGATTATAAGCCCGTTGTACCCTTAGATTGAGAAAATCGGTCGAAATTTTGTTTTCGACCAATGACGCTTTATAGCGATGTTGCACGTTCGGAAATTTGCAGCGCATCACTAATACGATGATTATAAGCCCGTTGTACCCTTAGGTTGAGAAAATCGGTCGAATTTTGTTTTCGTTCAACAAGGCTTTGTAGCGATGTTGCGCAATCGGACATTTGCGGCGCAACACGAATATGATGATTATAAGCCCGTTGTAGCCTTAGATTGAGAAAATCGGTTAAATTTTTTTTTCGTTCAATAAGGCTTTGTAGCGATGTTGCGCAATCGGACATTTGCAGCGTAACACGCATATGATGATTATAAGCCCGCAGTACCCTTAGATTGAGAAAATCGGTCGAAATTTTGTTTCGTCCAATGACGCTTTATAGCGATGTTACACGATCGGAAATTTGCAGCGCAACACTAATACGATGATTATAAGCCCGTAGTAGCCTTAGATTGAGAAAATCGGTTAAATTTTTTTTTCGTTCAATAAGGCTTTGTAGCGATGTTGCGCAATCGAACATTTGCAGCGTAACACGCATATGATGATTATAAGCCCGCAGTACCCTTAGATTGAGAAAATCGGTCGAAATTTTTTTTCGTCCAATGACGCTTTATAGCGATGTTGCACGATCGGAAATTTGCAGCGCAACACTAATACGATGATTATAAGCCCGTAGTATCCTTAGGTTGAGAAAATCGGTCGAAATTTTGTTTTCGTCCAATAACGCTTTATAGCGATGTTGCACAATCGGAAATTTCCAGCGCAACACGAATATGATGATTAGAAGCCCGTTGTACCCTTAGGTTGAGAAAATCGGACGAAATTTTGTTTTCGTCCAATAACGCTTTATAGCGATGTTGCACGATCGGAAATTTGCAGCGCAACACGAATATGATGATTATAAGCCCGTAGTACCCTTAGGTTGAGAAAATCGGTCGAAACTTTTGTTTCGTCGAATATGACTTTGTAGCGATATTGCGCAATCGGAAATTTCCCGCGCAACACGAATATGATGATTATAAGCCCGCAGTACCCTTAGGTTGAGAAAATCGGTCGAATTATGTTTTCGTTCAACAAGGCTTTGTAGCGATGTTGCGCAATCGGACATTTGCAGCGCAACACGAATATGATGATTATAAGCCCGTTGTACCCTTAGATTGAGAAAATCGGTCGAAATTTTGTTTTCGTCCAATGACGCTTTATAGCGATGTTGCACGTTCGGAAATTTGCAGCGCATCACTAATACGATGATTATAAGCCCGTTGTACCCTTAGGTTGAGAAAATCAGTCGAATTTTGTTTCGTTCAACAAGGCTTTGTAGCGATGTTGCGCAATCGGGCATTTGCGGCGCAACACGAATATGATGATTATAAGCCCGTTGTACCCTTAGATTGAGATAATCGGTTAAATTTTTTTTTCGTTCAATAAGGCTTTGTAGCGATGTTGCGCAATCGGACATTTGCAGCGCAACACGCATATGATGATTATAAGCCCGCAGTACCCTTAGATTGAGAAAATCGGTCGAAATTTTGTTTTCGTTCAATAACGCTTTATAGCGATGTTGCACGATCGGAAATTTGGAGCGCAACACGAATATGATGATTATAAGCCCGCAGTACCCTTAGGTTGAGAAAATCGGTCGAAATTTTGTTTTCGTCCAATAACGCTTTATAGCGATGTTGCACAATCGGAAATTTCCAGCGCAACACGAATATGATGATTATAAGCCCGTTGTACCCTTAGGTTGAGAAAATCGGTCGAATTTTGTTTTCGTTCAACAAGGCTTTGTAGCGATGTTGCGCAATCGGACAATTGCAGCGCACCACGAATATGATGATTATAAGCCCGTTGTACCCTTAGATTGAGAAAATCGGTCGAAATTTTGTTTTCGTCCAATGACGCTTTATAGCGATGTTGCACGTTCGGAAATTTGCAGCGCATCACTAATACGATGATTATAAGCCCGTTGTACCCTTAGGTTGAGAAAATCGGTCGAATTTTGTTTTCGTTCAACAAGGCTTTGCAGCGATGTTGCGCAATCGGACATTTGCAGCGCAACACGAATATGATGATTATAAGCACGTTGTACCCTTAGGCTGAGAAAATCGGTCGAATTTTGTTTTCGTTCAACAAGGCTTTGTAGCGATGTTGCGCAATCGGACATTTGCAGCGCAACACGAATATGATGATTATAAGCCCGTAGTATCCTTAGGTTGAGAAAATCGGTCGAAATTTTGTTTTCGTTTAATAACCGTTTATAGCGATGTTGCACGATCGGAAATTTGCAGCGCAACACTCATACGATGATTATAAGCCCGTAGTACCCTTAGGTTGAGAAAATCTGACGAAATTTTGTTTTCGTCCAATAACGCTTTATAGCGATGTTGCACGATCGGAAATTTGCAGCGCTGCACGAATACGATGATTATAAGCCCGTAGTACCCTTAGGTTGAGAAAATCGGTCGAAACTTTTGTTTCGTCGAATATGACTTTGTAGCGATATTGCGGAATCGGAAATTTCCCGCGCAACACGAATATGATGATTATAAGCCCGCAGTACCCTTAGGTTGAGAAAATCGGTCAAAATTTTTTTTCGTTCAATAAGGCTTTGTAGCGATCTTGCGCAATCGGACATTTGCAGCGCAACAAGAATATGATGATTATAAGCCCGCAGTACCCTTAGGTTGAGAAAATCGGTCGAATTATGTTTTCGTTCAACAAGGCTTTGTAGCGATGTTGCGCAATCGGACATTTGCAGCGCAACACGAATATGATGATTATAAGCCCGTTGTACCCTTCGATTGAGAAAATCGGTCGAAATTTTGTTTTCGTCCAATGACGCTTTATAGCGATGTTGCACGTTCGGAAATTTGCAGCGCATCACTAATACGATGATTATAAGCCCGTTGTACCCTTAGGTTGAGAAAATCAGTCGAATTTTGTTTTCGTTCAACAAGGCTTTGTAGCGATGTTGCGCAATCGGGCATTTGCGGCGCAACACGAATATGATGATTATAAGCCCGTTGTACCCTTAGATTGAGAAAATCGGTTAAATTTTGTTTTCGTTCAATAAGGCTTTGTAGCGATGTTGCGCAATCGGACATTTGCAGCGCAACACGCATATGATGATTATAAGCCCGCAGTACCCTTAGATTGAGAAAATCGGTCGAAATTTTGTTTTCGTTCAATAACGCTTTATAGCGATGTTGCGCAATCGGACAATTGCAGCGCACCACGAATATGATGATTATAAGCCCGTTGTACCCTTAGATTGAGAAAATCGGTCGAAATTTTGTTTTCGTCCAATGACGCTTTATAGCGATGTTGCACGTTCGGAAATTTGCAGCGCATCACTAATACGATGATTATAAGCCCGTTGTACCCTTAGGTTGAGAAAATCAGTCGAATTTTGTTTTCGTTCAACAAGGCTTTGTAGCGATGTTGCGCAATCGGGCATTTGCGGCGCAACACGAATATGATGATTATAAGCCCGTTGTACCCTTAGATTGAGAAAATCGGTTAAATTTTTTTTTCGTTCAATAAGGCTTTGTAGCGATGTTGCGCAATCGGACATTTGCAGCGCAACACGCATATGATGATTGTAAGCCCGCAGTACCCTTAGATTGAGAAAATCGGTCGAAATTTTGTTTTCGTTCAATAACGCTTTATAGCGATGTTGCACGATCGGAAATTTGCAGCGCAACACGAATATGATGATTATAAGCCCGCAGTACCCATAGTTTGAGAAAATCGGTCAAATTTGTTTTTCGTTCAATAAGGCTTTGTAGCGATGTGGCGCAATCGGACATTTGCAGCGCAACACGAATATGATGATTATAAGCCCGTAGTATCCTTAGTTTGAGAAAATCGGTCGAAATTTTGTTTTCGTCCAATAACGCTTTATGGCGATGTTGCACGTTCGGAAATTTGCAGCGCATCACTAATACGATGATTATAAGCCCGTTGTACCCTTAGGTTGAGAAAACCAGTCGAATTTTGTTTTCGTCCAATGACGCTTTATAGCGATGTTGCGCAATCGGACATTTGCAGCGCAACACGAATATGATGATTATAAGCCCGTTGTACCCTTAGATTGAGAAAATCGGTTAAATTTTGTTTTCGTTCAATAAGGCTTTGTAGCGATGTTGCGCAATCGGACATTTGCAGCGTAACACGCATATGATGATTATAAGCCCGCAGTACCCTTAGATTAAGAAAATCGGTCGAAATTTTGTTTTCGTCCAATGACGCTTTATAGCGATGTTGCACGATCGGAAATTTGCAGCGCAACACTAATACGATGATTATAAGCCCGTAGTATCCTTAGGTTGAGAAAATCGGTCGAAATTTTGTTTTCGTTTAATAACCGTTTATAGCGATGTTGCACGATCGGAAATTTGCAGCGCAACACTCATACGATGATTATAAGCCCGTAGTACCCTTAGGTTGAGAAAATCTGACGAAATTTTGTTTTCGTCCAATAACGCTTTATAGCGATGTTGCACGATCGGAAATTTGCAGCGCTACACGAATACGATGATTATAAGCCCGTAGTACCCTTAGGTTGAGAAAATCGGTCGAAACTTTTGTTTCGTCGAATATGACTTTGTAGCGATATTGCGCAATCGGAAATTTCCCGCGCAACACGAATATGATGATTATAAGCCCGCAGTACCCTTAGGTTGAGAAAATCGGTCGAATTTTGTTTTCGTTCAACAAGGCTTTGTAGCGATGTTGCGCAATCGGACATTTGCGGCGCAACACGAATATGATGATTATAAGCCCGTTGTACCCTTAGATTGAGAAAATCGGTTAAATTTTGTTTTCGTTCAATAAGGCTTTGTAGCGATGTTGCGCAATCGGACATTTGCAGCGTAACACGCATATGATGATTATAAGCCCGCAGTACCCTTAGATTAAGAAAATCGGTCGCAATTTTGTTTTCGTCCAATGACGCTTTATAGCGATGTTGCACGATCGGAAATTTGCAGCGCAACACTAATACGATGATTATAAGCCCGTAGTATCTTTAGGTTGAGAAAATCGGTCGAAATTTTGTTTTCGTTTAATAACCGTTTATAGCGATGTTGCACGATCGGAAATTTGCAGCGCAACACTCATACGATGATTATAAGCCCGTAGTACCCTTAGGTTGAGAAAATCTGACGAAATTTTGTTTTCGTCCAATAACGCTTTATAGCGATGTTGCACGATCGGAAATTTGCAGCGCTACACGAATACGATGATTATAAGCCCGTAGTACCCTTAGGTTGAGAAAATCGGTCGAAACTTTTGTTTCGTCGAATATGACTTTGTAGCGATATTGCGCAATCGGAAATTTCCCGCGCAACACGAATATGATGATTATAAGCCCGCAGTACCCTTAGGTTGAGAAAATCGGTCAAAATTTGTTTTCGTTCAATAAGGCTTTGTAGCGATCTTGCGCAATCGGACATTTGCAGCGCAACAAGAATATGATGATTATAAGCCCGCAGTACCCTTAGGTTGAGAAAATCGGTCGAATTATGTTTTCGTTCAACAAGGCTTTGTAGCGATGTTGCGCAATCGGACATTTGCAGCGCAACACGAATATGATGATTATAAGCCCGCAGTACCCTTAGATTGAGAAAATCGGTCGAAATTTTGTTTTCGTTCAATAACGCTTTATAGCGATGTTGCGCAATCGGACAATTGCAGCGCACCACGAATATGATGATTATAAGCCCGTTGTACCCTTAGATTGAGAAAATCGGTCGAAATTTTGTTTTCGTCCAATGACGCTTTATAGCGATGTTGCACGTTCGGAAATTTGCAGCGCATCACTAATACGATGATTATAAGCCCGTTGTACCCTTAGGTTGAGAAAATCAGTCGAATTTTGTTTTCGTTCAACAAGGCTTTGTAGCGATGTTGCACAATCGGAAATTTCCAGCGCAACACGAATATGATGATTATAAGCCCGTTGTACCCTTAGGTTGAGAAAATCGGTCGAATTTTGTTTTCGTTCAACAAGGCTTTGTAGCGATGTTGCGCAATCGGACAATTGCAGCGCACCACGAATATGATGATTATAAGCCCGTTGTACCCTTAGATTGAGAAAATCGGTCGAAATTTTGTTTTCGTCCAATGACGCTTTATAGCGATGTTGCACGTTCGGAAATTTGCAGCGCATCACTAATACGATGATTATAAGCCCGTTGTACCCTTAGGTTGAGAAAATCGGTCGAATTTTGTTTTCGTTCAACAAGGCTTTGCAGCGATGTTGCGCAATCGGACATTTGCAGCGCAACACGAATATGATGATTATAAGCACGTTGTACCCTTAGGCTGAGAAAATCGGTCGAATTTTGTTTTCGTTCAACAAGGCTTTGTAGCGATGTTGCGCAATCGGACATTTGCAGCGCAACACGAATATGATGATTATAAGCCCGTAGTATCCTTAGGTTGAGAAAATCGGTCGAAATTTTGTTTTCGTTTAATAACCGTTTATAGCGATGTTGCACGATCGGAAATTTGCAGCGCAACACTCATACGATGATTATAAGCCCGTAGTACCCTTAGGTTGAGAAAATCTGACGAAATTTTGTTTTCGTCCAATAACGCTTTATAGCGATGTTGCACGATCGGAAATTTGCAGCGCTGCACGAATACGATGATTATAAGCCCGTAGTACCCTTAGGTTGAGAAAATCGGTCGAAACTTTTGTTTCGTCGAATATGACTTTGTAGCGATATTGCGGAATCGGAAATTTCCCGCGCAACACGAATATGATGATTATAAGCCCGCAGTACCCTTAGGTTGAGAAAATCGGTCAAAATTTTTTTTCGTTCAATAAGGCTTTGTAGCGATCTTGCGCAATCGGACATTTGCAGCGCAACAAGAATATGATGATTATAAGCCCGCAGTACCCTTAGGTTGAGAAAATCGGTCGAATTATGTTTTCGTTCAACAAGGCTTTGTAGCGATGTTGCGCAATCGGACATTTGCAGCGCAACACGAATATGATGATTATAAGCCCGTTGTACCCTTCGATTGAGAAAATCGGTCGAAATTTTGTTTTCGTCCAATGACGCTTTATAGCGATGTTGCACGTTCGGAAATTTGCAGCGCATCACTAATACGATGATTATAAGCCCGTTGTACCCTTAGGTTGAGAAAATCAGTCGAATTTTGTTTTCGTTCAACAAGGCTTTGTAGCGATGTTGCGCAATCGGGCATTTGCGGCGCAACACGAATATGATGATTATAAGCCCGTTGTACCCTTAGATTGAGAAAATCGGTTAAATTTTGTTTTCGTTCAATAAGGCTTTGTAGCGATGTTGCGCAATCGGACATTTGCAGCGCAACACGCATATGATGATTATAAGCCCGCAGTACCCTTAGATTGAGAAAATCGGTCGAAATTTTGTTTTCGTTCAATAACGCTTTATAGCGATGTTGCGCAATCGGACAATTGCAGCGCACCACGAATATGATGATTATAAGCCCGTTGTACCCTTAGATTGAGAAAATCGGTCGAAATTTTGTTTTCGTCCAATGACGCTTTATAGCGATGTTGCACGTTCGGAAATTTGCAGCGCATCACTAATACGATGATTATAAGCCCGTTGTACCCTTAGGTTGAGAAAATCAGTCGAATTTTGTTTTCGTTCAACAAGGCTTTGTAGCGATGTTGCGCAATCGGGCATTTGCGGCGCAACACGAATATGATGATTATAAGCCCGTTGTACCCTTAGATTGAGAAAATCGGTTAAATTTTTTTTTCGTTCAATAAGGCTTTGTAGCGATGTTGCGCAATCGGACATTTGCAGCGCAACACGCATATGATGATTGTAAGCCCGCAGTACCCTTAGATTGAGAAAATCGGTCGAAATTTTGTTTTCGTTCAATAACGCTTTATAGCGATGTTGCACGATCGGAAATTTGCAGCGCAACACGAATATGATGATTATAAGCCCGCAGTACCCATAGTTTGAGAAAATCGGTCAAATTTGTTTTTCGTTCAATAAGGCTTTGTAGCGATGTGGCGCAATCGGACATTTGCAGCGCAACACGAATATGATGATTATAAGCCCGTAGTATCCTTAGTTTGAGAAAATCGGTCGAAATTTTGTTTTCGTCCAATAACGCTTTATGGCGATGTTGCACGTTCGGAAATTTGCAGCGCATCACTAATACGATGATTATAAGCCCGTTGTACCCTTAGGTTGAGAAAACCAGTCGAATTTTGTTTTCGTCCAATGACGCTTTATAGCGATGTTGCGCAATCGGACATTTGCAGCGCAACACGAATATGATGATTATAAGCCCGTTGTACCCTTAGATTGAGAAAATCGGTTAAATTTTGTTTTCGTTCAATAAGGCTTTGTAGCGATGTTGCGCAATCGGACATTTGCAGCGTAACACGCATATGATGATTATAAGCCCGCAGTACCCTTAGATTAAGAAAATCGGTCGAAATTTTGTTTTCGTCCAATGACGCTTTATAGCGATGTTGCACGATCGGAAATTTGCAGCGCAACACTAATACGATGATTATAAGCCCGTAGTATCCTTAGGTTGAGAAAATCGGTCGAAATTTTGTTTTCGTTTAATAACCGTTTATAGCGATGTTGCACGATCGGAAATTTGCAGCGCAACACTCATACGATGATTATAAGCCCGTAGTACCCTTAGGTTGAGAAAATCTGACGAAATTTTGTTTTCGTCCAATAACGCTTTATAGCGATGTTGCACGATCGGAAATTTGCAGCGCTACACGAATACGATGATTATAAGCCCGTAGTACCCTTAGGTTGAGAAAATCGGTCGAAACTTTTGTTTCGTCGAATATGACTTTGTAGCGATATTGCGCAATCGGAAATTTCCCGCGCAACACGAATATGATGATTATAAGCCCGCAGTACCCTTAGGTTGAGAAAATCGGTCGAATTTTGTTTTCGTTCAACAAGGCTTTGTAGCGATGTTGCGCAATCGGACATTTGCGGCGCAACACGAATATGATGATTATAAGCCCGTTGTACCCTTAGATTGAGAAAATCGGTTAAATTTTGTTTTCGTTCAATAAGGCTTTGTAGCGATGTTGCGCAATCGGACATTTGCAGCGTAACACGCATATGATGATTATAAGCCCGCAGTACCCTTAGATTAAGAAAATCGGTCGCAATTTTGTTTTCGTCCAATGACGCTTTATAGCGATGTTGCACGATCGGAAATTTGCAGCGCAACACTAATACGATGATTATAAGCCCGTAGTATCTTTAGGTTGAGAAAATCGGTCGAAATTTTGTTTTCGTTTAATAACCGTTTATAGCGATGTTGCACGATCGGAAATTTGCAGCGCAACACTCATACGATGATTATAAGCCCGTAGTACCCTTAGGTTGAGAAAATCTGACGAAATTTTGTTTTCGTCCAATAACGCTTTATAGCGATGTTGCACGATCGGAAATTTGCAGCGCTACACGAATACGATGATTATAAGCCCGTAGTACCCTTAGGTTGAGAAAATCGGTCGAAACTTTTGTTTCGTCGAATATGACTTTGTAGCGATATTGCGCAATCGGAAATTTCCCGCGCAACACGAATATGATGATTATAAGCCCGCAGTACCCTTAGGTTGAGAAAATCGGTCAAAATTTGTTTTCGTTCAATAAGGCTTTGTAGCGATCTTGCGCAATCGGACATTTGCAGCGCAACAAGAATATGATGATTATAAGCCCGCAGTACCCTTAGGTTGAGAAAATCGGTCGAATTATGTTTTCGTTCAACAAGGCTTTGTAGCGATGTTGCGCAATCGGACATTTGCAGCGCAACACGAATATGATGATTATAAGCCCGCAGTACCCTTAGATTGAGAAAATCGGTCGAAATTTTGTTTTCGTTCAATAACGCTTTATAGCGATGTTGCGCAATCGGACAATTGCAGCGCACCACGAATATGATGATTATAAGCCCGTTGTACCCTTAGATTGAGAAAATCGGTCGAAATTTTGTTTTCGTCCAATGACGCTTTATAGCGATGTTGCACGTTCGGAAATTTGCAGCGCATCACTAATACGATGATTATAAGCCCGTTGTACCCTTAGGTTGAGAAAATCAGTCGAATTTTGTTTTCGTTCAACAAGGCTTTGTAGCGATGTTGCGCAATCGGGCATTTGCGGCGCAACACGAATATGATGATTATAAGCCCGTTGTACCCTTAGATTGAGAAAATCGGTTAAATTTTTTTTTCGTTCAATAAGGCTTTGTAGCGATGTTGCGCAATCGGACATTTGCAGCGCAACACGCATATGATGATTGTAAGCCCGCAGTACCCTTAGATTGAGAAAATCGGTCGAAATTTTGTTTTCGTTCAATAACGCTTTATAGCGATGTTGCACGATCGGAAATTTGCAGCGCAACACGAATATGATGATTATAAGCCCGCAGTACCCATAGTTTGAGAAAATCGGTCAAATTTGTTTTTCGTTCAATAAGGCTTTGTAGCGATGTGGCGCAATCGGACATTTGCAGCGCAACACGAATATGATGATTATAAGCCCGTAGTATCCTTAGTTTGAGAAAATCGGTCGAAATTTTGTTTTCGTCCAATAACGCTTTATGGCGATGTTGCACGTTCGGAAATTTGCAGCGCATCACTAATACGATGATTATAAGCCCGTTGTACCCTTAGGTTGAGAAAACCAGTCGAATTTTGTTTTCGTCCAATGACGCTTTATAGCGATGTTGCGCAATCGGACATTTGCAGCGCAACACGAATATGATGATTATAAGCCCGTTGTACCCTTAGATTGAGAAAATCGGTTAAATTTTGTTTTCGTTCAATAAGGCTTTGTAGCGATGTTGCGCAATCGGACATTTGCAGCGTAACACGCATATGATGATTATAAGCCCGCAGTACCCTTAGATTAAGAAAATCGGTCGAAATTTTGTTTTCGTCCAATGACGCTTTATAGCGATGTTGCACGATCGGAAATTTGCAGCGCAACACTAATACGATGATTATAAGCCCGTAGTATCCTTAGGTTGAGAAAATCGGTCGAAATTTTGTTTTCGTTTAATAACCGTTTATAGCGATGTTGCACGATCGGAAATTTGCAGCGCAACACTCATACGATGATTATAAGCCCGTAGTACCCTTAGGTTGAGAAAATCTGACGAAATTTTGTTTTCGTCCAATAACGCTTTATAGCGATGTTGCACGATCGGAAATTTGCAGCGCTACACGAATACGATGATTATAAGCCCGTAGTACCCTTAGGTTGAGAAAATCGGTCGAAACTTTTGTTTCGTCGAATATGACTTTGTAGCGATATTGCGCAATCGGAAATTTCCCGCGCAACACGAATATGATGATTATAAGCCCGCAGTACCCTTAGGTTGAGAAAATCGGTCGAATTTTGTTTTCGTTCAACAAGGCTTTGTAGCGATGTTGCGCAATCGGACATTTGCGGCGCAACACGAATATGATGATTATAAGCCCGTTGTACCCTTAGATTGAGAAAATCGGTTAAATTTTGTTTTCGTTCAATAAGGCTTTGTAGCGATGTTGCGCAATCGGACATTTGCAGCGTAACACGCATATGATGATTATAAGCCCGCAGTACCCTTAGATTAAGAAAATCGGTCGCAATTTTGTTTTCGTCCAATGACGCTTTATAGCGATGTTGCACGATCGGAAATTTGCAGCGCAACACTAATACGATGATTATAAGCCCGTAGTATCTTTAGGTTGAGAAAATCGGTCGAAATTTTGTTTTCGTTTAATAACCGTTTATAGCGATGTTGCACGATCGGAAATTTGCAGCGCAACACTCATACGATGATTATAAGCCCGTAGTACCCTTAGGTTGAGAAAATCTGACGAAATTTTGTTTTCGTCCAATAACGCTTTATAGCGATGTTGCACGATCGGAAATTTGCAGCGCTACACGAATACGATGATTATAAGCCCGTAGTACCCTTAGGTTGAGAAAATCGGTCGAAACTTTTGTTTCGTCGAATATGACTTTGTAGCGATATTGCGCAATCGGAAATTTCCCGCGCAACACGAATATGATGATTATAAGCCCGCAGTACCCTTAGGTTGAGAAAATCGGTCAAAATTTGTTTTCGTTCAATAAGGCTTTGTAGCGATCTTGCGCAATCGGACATTTGCAGCGCAACAAGAATATGATGATTATAAGCCCGCAGTACCCTTAGGTTGAGAAAATCGGTCGAATTATGTTTTCGTTCAACAAGGCTTTGTAGCGATGTTGCGCAATCGGACATTTGCAGCGCAACACGAATATGATGATTATAAGCCCGCAGTACCCTTAGATTGAGAAAATCGGTCGAAATTTTGTTTTCGTTCAATAACGCTTTATAGCGATGTTGCGCAATCGGACAATTGCAGCGCACCACGAATATGATGATTATAAGCCCGTTGTACCCTTAGATTGAGAAAATCGGTCGAAATTTTGTTTTCGTCCAATGACGCTTTATAGCGATGTTGCACGTTCGGAAATTTGCAGCGCATCACTAATACGATGATTATAAGCCCGTTGTACCCTTAGGTTGAGAAAATCAGTCGAATTTTGTTTTCGTTCAACAAGGCTTTGTAGCGATGTTGCGCAATCGGGCATTTGCGGCGCAACACGAATATGATGATTATAAGCCCGTTGTACCCTTAGATTGAGAAAATCGGTTAAATTTTTTTTTCGTTCAATAAGGCTTTGTAGCGATGTTGCGCAATCGGACATTTGCAGCGCAACACGCATATGATGATTGTAAGCCCGCAGTACCCTTAGATTGAGAAAATCGGTCGAAATTTTGTTTTCGTTCAATAACGCTTTATAGCGATGTTGCACGATCGGAAATTTGCAGCGCAACACGAATATGATGATTATAAGCCCGCAGTACCCATAGTTTGAGAAAATCGGTCAAATTTGTTTTTCGTTCAATAAGGCTTTGTAGCGATGTGGCGCAATCGGACATTTGCAGCGCAACACGAATATGATGATTATAAGCCCGTAGTATCCTTAGTTTGAGAAAATCGGTCGAAATTTTGTTTTCGTCCAATAACGCTTTATGGCGATGTTGCACGTTCGGAAATTTGCAGCGCATCACTAATACGATGATTATAAGCCCGTTGTACCCTTAGGTTGAGAAAACCAGTCGAATTTTGTTTTCGTCCAATGACGCTTTATAGCGATGTTGCGCAATCGGACATTTGCAGCGCAACACGAATATGATGATTATAAGCCCGCAGTACCCTTAGATTAAGAAAATCGGTCGAAATTTTGTTTTCGTCCAATGACGCTTTATAGCGATGTTGCACGATCGGAAATTTGCAGCGCAACACTAATACGATGATTATAAGCCCGTAGTATCCTTAGGTTGAGAAAATCGGTCGAAATTTTGTTTTCGTTTAATAACCGTTTATAGCGATGTTGCACGATCGGAAATTTGCAGCGCAACACTCATACGATGATTATAAGCCCGTAGTACCCTTAGGTTGAGAAAATCTGACGAAATTTTGTTTTCGTCCAATAACGCTTTATAGCGATGTTGCACGATCGGAAATTTGCAGCGCTACACGAATACGATGATTATAAGCCCGTAGTACCCTTAGGTTGAGAAAATCGGTCGAAACTTTTGTTTCGTCGAATATGACTTTGTAGCGATATTGCGCAATCGGAAATTTCCCGCGCAACACGAATATGATGATTATAAGCCCGCAGTACCCTTAGGTTGAGAAAATCGGTCGAATTTTGTTTTCGTTCAAAAAGGCTTTGTAGCGATGTTGCGCAATCGGACATTTGCGGCGCAACACGAATATGATGATTATAAGCCCGTTGTACCCTTAGATTGAGAAAATCGGTTAAATTTTGTTTTCGTTCAATAAGGCTTTGTAGCGATGTTGCGCAATCGGACATTTGCAGCGTAACACGCATATGATGATTATAAGCCCGCAGTACCCTTAGATTAAGAAAATCGGTCGCAATTTTGTTTTCGTCCAATGACGCTTTATAGCGATGTTGCACGATCGGAAATTTGCAGCGCAACACTAATACGATGATTATAAGCCCGTAGTATCCTTAGGTTGAGAAAATCGGTCGAAATTTTGTTTTCGTTTAATAACCGTTTATAGCGATGTTGCACGATCGGAAATTTGCAGCGCAACACTCATACGATGATTATAAGCCCGTAGTACCCTTAGGTTGAGAAAATCGGTCGAAACTTTTGTTTCGTCGAATATGACTTTGTAGCGATATTGCGCAATCGGAAATTTCCCGCGCAACACGAATATGATGATTATAAGCCCGCAGTACCCTTAGGTTGAGAAAATCGGTCAAAATTTGTTTTCGTTCAATAAGGCTTTGTAGCGATCTTGCGCAATCGGACATTTGCAGCGCAACAAGAATATGATGATTATAAGCCCGCAGTACCCTTAGGTTGAGAAAATCGGTCGAATTATGTTTTCGTTCAACAAGGCTTTGTAGCGATGTTGCGCAATCGGACATTTGCAGCGCAACACGAATATGATGATTATAAGCCCGTAGTATCCTTAGTTTGAGAAAATCGGTCGAAATTTTGTTTTCGTCCAATAACGCTTTATGGCGATGTTGCACGTTCGGAAATTTGCAGCGCATCACTAATACGATGATTATAAGCCCGTTGTACCCTTAGGTTGAGAAAACCAGTCGAATTTTGTTTTCGTCCAATGACGCTTTATAGCGATGTTGCGCAATCGGACATTTGCAGCGCAACACGAATATGATGATTATAAGCCCGTTGTACCCTTAGATTGAGAAAATCGGTTAAATTTTGTTTTCGTTCAATAAGGCTTTGTAGCGATGTTGCGCAATCGGACATTTGCAGCGTAACACGCATATGATGATTATAAGCCCGCAGTACCCTTAGATTAAGAAAATCGGTCGAAATTTTGTTTTCGTCCAATGACGCTTTATAGCGATGTTGCACGATCGGAAATTTGCAGCGCAACACTAATACGATGATTATAAGCCCGTAGTATCCTTAGGTTGAGAAAATCGGTCGAAATTTTGTTTTCGTTTAATAACCGTTTATAGCGATGTTGCACGATCGGAAATTTGCAGCGCAACACTCATACGATGATTATAAGCCCGTAGTACCCTTAGGTTGAGAAAATCTGACGAAATTTTGTTTTCGTCCAATAACGCTTTATAGCGATGTTGCACGATCGGAAATTTGCAGCGCTACACGAATACGATGATTATAAGCCCGTAGTACCCTTAGGTTGAGAAAATCGGTCGAAACTTTTGTTTCGTCGAATATGACTTTGTAGCGATATTGCGCAATCGGAAATTTCCCGCGCAACACGAATATGATGATTATAAGCCCGCAGTACCCTTAGGTTGAGAAAATCGGTCGAATTTTGTTTTCGTTCAACAAGGCTTTGTAGCGATGTTGCGCAATCGGACATTTGCGGCGCAACACGAATATGATGATTATAAGCCCGTTGTACCCTTAGATTGAGAAAATCGGTTAAATTTTGTTTTCGTTCAATAAGGCTTTGTAGCGATGTTGCGCAATCGGACATTTGCAGCGTAACACGCATATGATGATTATAAGCCCGCAGTACCCTTAGATTAAGAAAATCGGTCGCAATTTTGTTTTCGTCCAATGACGCTTTATAGCGATGTTGCACGATCGGAAATTTGCAGCGCAACACTAATACGATGATTATAAGCCCGTAGTATCTTTAGGTTGAGAAAATCGGTCGAAATTTTGTTTTCGTTTAATAACCGTTTATAGCGATGTTGCACGATCGGAAATTTGCAGCGCAACACTCATACGATGATTATAAGCCCGTAGTACCCTTAGGTTGAGAAAATCTGACGAAATTTTGTTTTCGTCCAATAACGCTTTATAGCGATGTTGCACGATCGGAAATTTGCAGCGCTACACGAATACGATGATTATAAGCCCGTAGTACCCTTAGGTTGAGAAAATCGGTCGAAACTTTTGTTTCGTCGAATATGACTTTGTAGCGATATTGCGCAATCGGAAATTTCCCGCGCAACACGAATATGATGATTATAAGCCCGCAGTACCCTTAGGTTGAGAAAATCGGTCAAAATTTGTTTTCGTTCAATAAGGCTTTGTAGCGATCTTGCGCAATCGGACATTTGCAGCGCAACAAGAATATGATGATTATAAGCCCGCAGTACCCTTAGGTTGAGAAAATCGGTCGAATTATGTTTTCGTTCAACAAGGCTTTGTAGCGATGTTGCGCAATCGGACATTTGCAGCGCAACACGAATATGATGATTATAAGCCCGCAGTACCCTTAGATTGAGAAAATCGGTCGAAATTTTGTTTTCGTTCAATAACGCTTTATAGCGATGTTGCGCAATCGGACAATTGCAGCGCACCACGAATATGATGATTATAAGCCCGTTGTACCCTTAGATTGAGAAAATCGGTCGAAATTTTGTTTTCGTCCAATGACGCTTTATAGCGATGTTGCACGTTCGGAAATTTGCAGCGCATCACTAATACGATGATTATAAGCCCGTTGTACCCTTAGGTTGAGAAAATCAGTCGAATTTTGTTTTCGTTCAACAAGGCTTTGTAGCGATGTTGCGCAATCGGGCATTTGCGGCGCAACACGAATATGATGATTATAAGCCCGTTGTACCCTTAGATTGAGAAAATCGGTTAAATTTTTTTTTCGTTCAATAAGGCTTTGTAGCGATGTTGCGCAATCGGACATTTGCAGCGCAACACGCATATGATGATTGTAAGCCCGCAGTACCCTTAGATTGAGAAAATCGGTCGAAATTTTGTTTTCGTTCAATAACGCTTTATAGCGATGTTGCACGATCGGAAATTTGCAGCGCAACACGAATATGATGATTATAAGCCCGCAGTACCCATAGTTTGAGAAAATCGGTCAAATTTGTTTTTCGTTCAATAAGGCTTTGTAGCGATGTGGCGCAATCGGACATTTGCAGCGCAACACGAATATGATGATTATAAGCCCGTAGTATCCTTAGTTTGAGAAAATCGGTCGAAATTTTGTTTTCGTCCAATAACGCTTTATGGCGATGTTGCACGTTCGGAAATTTGCAGCGCATCACTAATACGATGATTATAAGCCCGTTGTACCCTTAGGTTGAGAAAACCAGTCGAATTTTGTTTTCGTCCAATGACGCTTTATAGCGATGTTGCGCAATCGGACATTTGCAGCGCAACACGAATATGATGATTATAAGCCCGCAGTACCCTTAGATTAAGAAAATCGGTCGAAATTTTGTTTTCGTCCAATGACGCTTTATAGCGATGTTGCACGATCGGAAATTTGCAGCGCAACACTAATACGATGATTATAAGCCCGTAGTATCCTTAGGTTGAGAAAATCGGTCGAAATTTTGTTTTCGTTTAATAACCGTTTATAGCGATGTTGCACGATCGGAAATTTGCAGCGCAACACTCATACGATGATTATAAGCCCGTAGTACCCTTAGGTTGAGAAAATCTGACGAAATTTTGTTTTCGTCCAATAACGCTTTATAGCGATGTTGCACGATCGGAAATTTGCAGCGCTACACGAATACGATGATTATAAGCCCGTAGTACCCTTAGGTTGAGAAAATCGGTCGAAACTTTTGTTTCGTCGAATATGACTTTGTAGCGATATTGCGCAATCGGAAATTTCCCGCGCAACACGAATATGATGATTATAAGCCCGCAGTACCCTTAGGTTGAG
Organism: Netelia virgata; assembly: GCA_951802705.1. NCBI lineage: Eukaryota > Metazoa > Arthropoda > Insecta > Hymenoptera > Ichneumonidae > Netelia > Netelia virgata. The sequence continues at coordinate 26,763,867 of OX637864.1, read as the reverse complement.
AAAATCGGTCGAATTTTGTTTTCGTTCAAAAAGGCTTTGTAGCGATGTTGCGCAATCGGACATTTGCGGCGCAACACGAATATGATGATTATAAGCCCGTTGTACCCTTAGATTGAGAAAATCGGTTAAATTTTGTTTTCGTTCAATAAGGCTTTGTAGCGATGTTGCGCAATCGGACATTTGCAGCGTAACACGCATATGATGATTATAAGCCCGCAGTACCCTTAGATTAAGAAAATCGGTCGCAATTTTGTTTTCGTCCAATGACGCTTTATAGCGATGTTGCACGATCGGAAATTTGCAGCGCAACACTAATACGATGATTATAAGCCCGTAGTATCCTTAGGTTGAGAAAATCGGTCGAAATTTTGTTTTCGTTTAATAACCGTTTATAGCGATGTTGCACGATCGGAAATTTGCAGCGCAACACTCATACGATGATTATAAGCCCGTAGTACCCTTAGGTTGAGAAAATCTGACGAAATTTTGTTTTCGTCCAATAACGCTTTATAGCGATGTTGCACGATCGGAAATTTGCAGCGCTACACGAATACGATGATTATAAGCCCGTAGTACCCTTAGGTTGAGAAAATCGGTCGAAACTTTTGTTTCGTCGAATATGACTTTGTAGCGATATTGCGCAATCGGAAATTTCCCGCGCAACACGAATATGATGATTATAAGCCCGCAGTACCCTTAGGTTGAGAAAATCGGTCAAAATTTGTTTTCGTTCAATAAGGCTTTGTAGCGATCTTGCGCAATCGGACATTTGCAGCGCAACAAGAATATGATGATTATAAGCCCGCAGTACCCTTAGGTTGAGAAAATCGGTCGAATTATGTTTTCGTTCAACAAGGCTTTGTAGCGATGTTGCGCAATCGGACATTTGCAGCGCAACACGAATATGATGATTATAAGCCCGCAGTACCCTTAGATTGAGAAAATCGGTCGAAATTTTGTTTTCGTTCAATAACGCTTTATAGCGATGTTGCGCAATCGGACAATTGCAGCGCACCACGAATATGATGATTATAAGCCCGTTGTACCCTTAGATTGAGAAAATCGGTCGAAATTTTGTTTTCGTCCAATGACGCTTTATAGCGATGTTGCACGTTCGGAAATTTGCAGCGCATCACTAATACGATGATTATAAGCCCGTTGTACCCTTAGGTTGAGAAAATCAGTCGAATTTTGTTTTCGTTCAACAAGGCTTTGTAGCGATGTTGCGCAATCGGGCATTTGCGGCGCAACACGAATATGATGATTATAAGCCCGTTGTACCCTTAGATTGAGAAAATCGGTTAAATTTTTTTTTCGTTCAATAAGGCTTTGTAGCGATGTTGCGCAATCGGACATTTGCAGCGCAACACGCATATGATGATTGTAAGCCCGCAGTACCCTTAGATTGAGAAAATCGGTCGAAATTTTGTTTTCGTTCAATAACGCTTTATAGCGATGTTGCACGATCGGAAATTTGCAGCGCAACACGAATATGATGATTATAAGCCCGCAGTACCCATAGTTTGAGAAAATCGGTCAAATTTGTTTTTCGTTCAATAAGGCTTTGTAGCGATGTGGCGCAATCGGACATTTGCAGCGCAACACGAATATGATGATTATAAGCCCGTAGTATCCTTAGTTTGAGAAAATCGGTCGAAATTTTGTTTTCGTCCAATAACGCTTTATGGCGATGTAGCACGTTCGGAAATTTGCAGCGCATCACTAATACGATGATTATAAGCCCGTTGTACCCTTAGGTTGAGAAAACCAGTCGAATTTTGTTTTCGTCCAATGACGCTTTATAGCGATGTTGCGCAATCGGACATTTGCAGCGCAACACGAATATGATGATTATAAGCCCGCAGTACCCTTAGATTAAGAAAATCGGTCGAAATTTTGTTTTCGTCCAATGACGCTTTATAGCGATGTTGCACGATCGGAAATTTGCAGCGCAACACTAATACGATGATTATAAGCCCGTAGTATCCTTAGGTTGAGAAAATCGGTCGAAATTTTGTTTTCGTTTAATAACCGTTTATAGCGATGTTGCACGATCGGAAATTTGCAGCGCAACACTCATACGATGATTATAAGCCCGTAGTACCCTTAGGTTGAGAAAATCTGACGAAATTTTGTTTTCGTCCAATAACGCTTTATAGCGATGTTGCACGATCGGAAATTTGCAGCGCTACACGAATACGATGATTATAAGCCCGTAGTACCCTTAGGTTGAGAAAATCGGTCGAAACTTTTGTTTCGTCGAATATGACTTTGTAGCGATATTGCGCAATCGGAAATTTCCCGCGCAACACGAATATGATGATTATAAGCCCGCAGTACCCTTAGGTTGAGAAAATCGGTCGAATTTTGTTTTCGTTCAACAAGGCTTTGTAGCGATGTTGCGCAATCGGACATTTGCGGCGCAACACGAATATGATGATTATAAGCCCGTTGTACCCTTAGATTGAGAAAATCGGTTAAATTTTGTTTTCGTTCAATAAGGCTTTGTAGCGATGTTGCGCAATCGGACATTTGCAGCGTAACACGCATATGATGATTATAAGCCCGCAGTACCCTTAGATTAAGAAAATCGGTCGAAATTTTGTTTTCGTCCAATGACGCTTTATAGCGATGTTGCACGATCGGAAATTTGCAGCGCAACACTAATACGATGATTATAAGCCCGTAGTATCCTTAGGTTGAGAAAATCGGTCGAAATTTTGTTTTCGTTTAATAACCGTTTATAGCGATGTTGCACGATCGGAAATTTGCAGCGCAACACTCATACGATGATTATAAGCCCGTAGTACCCTTAGGTTGAGAAAATCTGACGAAATTTTGTTTTCGTCCAATAACGCTTTATAGCGATGTTGCACGATCGGAAATTTGCAGCGCTACACGAATACGATGATTATAAGCCCGTAGTACCCTTAGGTTGAGAAAATCGGTCGAAACTTTTGTTTCGTCGAATATGACTTTGTAGCGATATTGCGCAATCGGAAATTTCCCGCGCAACACGAATATGATGATTATAAGCCCGCAGTACCCTTAGGTTGAGAAAATCGGTCAAAATTTTTTTTCGTTCAATAAGGCTTTGTAGCGATCTTGCGCAATCGGACATTTGCAGCGCAACAAGAATATGATGATTATAAGCCCGCAGTACCCTTAGGTTGAGAAAATCGGTCGAATTATGTTTTCGTTCAACAAGGCTTTGTAGCGATGTTGCGCAATCGGACATTTGCAGCGCAACACGAATATGATGATTATAAGCCCGTTGTACCCTTCGATTGAGAAAATCGGTCGAAATTTTGTTTTCGTCCAATGACGCTTTATAGCGATGTTGCACGTTCGGAAATTTGCAGCGCATCACTAATACGGTGATTATAAGCCCGTTGTACCCTTACGTTGAGAAAATCAGTCGAATTTTGTTTTCGTTCAACAAGGCTTTGTAGCGATGTTGCGCAATCGGGCATTTGCGGCGCAACACGAATATGATGATTATAAGCCCGTTGTACCCTTAGATTGAGAAAATCGGTTAAGTTTTTTTTTCGTTCAATAAGGCTTTGTAGCGATGTTGCGCAATCGGACATTTGCAGCGCAACACGCATATGATGATTATAAGCCCGCAGTACCCTTAGATTGAGAAAATCGGTCGAAATTTTGTTTTCGTTCAATAACGCTTTATAGCGATGTTGCGCAATCGGACAATTGCAGCGCACCACGAATATGATGATTATAAGCCCGTTGTACCCTTAGATTGAGAAAATCGGTCGAAATTTTGTTTTCGTCCAATGACGCTTTATAGCGATGTTGCACGTTCGGAAATTTGCAGCGCATCACTAATACGATGATTATAAGCCCGTTGTATCCTTAGGTTGAGAAAATCGGTCGAATTTTGTTTTCGTTCAACAAGGCTTTGTAGCGATGTTGCGCAATCGGACATTTGCAGCGCAACACGAATATGATGATTATAAGCCCGTTGTACCCTTAGGCTGAGAAAATCGGTCGATTTTTGTTTTCGTTCAACAAGGCTTTGTAGCGATGTTGCGCAATCGGACATTTGCAGCGCAACACGAATATGATGATTATAAGCCCGTTGTACCCTTAGATTGAGAAAATCGGTCGAAATTTTGTTTTCGTCCAATGACGCTTTATAGCGATGTTGCACGATCGGAAATTTGCAGCGCAACACTAATACGATGATTATAAGCCCGTAGTATCCTTAGGTTGAGAAAGTCGGGTAAAATTTGTTTTCATCCAATAAGGCTTTGAGCGATTATGCGGAATCGGAAATATTCCACACAACACGAAAATCATGATTATAATCCCGTAGTACCCTTAGGTTGAGAAAATCGGTCGAAATTTTGTTTTCGTTCAATAACGGTTTATAGCGATGTTGCACGATGGGAAATTTGCAGCGCAACACTAACACGATGATTATGAGCCCGTAGTACCCTTAGGTTGAGAAAATCGGTCGAAATTTTGTTTTCGTCCAATAACGCTTTATAGCGATGTTGCACGATCGGAAATTTGCAGCGCAACACGAATATGATGATTATAAGCCCGTAGTACCCTTAGGTTGAGAAAATCGGTCGAAACTTTTGTTTCGTCGAATATGACTTTGTAGCGATATTGCGCAATCGGAAATTTCCCGCGCAACACGAATCTGATGATTATAAGCCCGCAGTACCCTTAGGTTGAGAAAATCGGTCGAATTATGTTTTCGTTCAACAAGGCTTTGTAGCGATGTTGCGCAATCGGACATTTGCAGCGCAACACGAATATGATGGTTATAAGCCCGTTGTACCCTTAGATTGAGAAAATCGGTCGAAATTTTGTTTTCGTCCAATGACGCTTTATAGCGATGTTGCACGTTCGGAAATTTGCAGCGCATCACTAATACGATGATTATAAGCCCGTTGTACCCTTAGGTTGAGAAAATCAGTCGAATTTTGTTTTCGTTCAACAAGGCTTTGTAGCGATGTTGCGCAATCGGGCATTTGCGGCGCAACACGAATATGATGATTATAAGCCCGTTGTACCCTTAGATTGAGAAAATCGGTTAAATTTTTTTTTCGTTCAATAAGGCTTTGTAGCGATCTTGCGCAATCGGACATTTGCAGCGCAACACGCATATGATGATTATAAGCCCGCAGTACCCTTAGATTGAGAAAATCGGTCGAAATTTTGTTTTCGTTCAATAACGCTTTATAGCGATGTTGCACGATCGGAAATTTGCAGCGCAACACGAATATGATGATTATAAGCCCGCAGTACCCTTAGTTTGAGAAAATCGGTCAAATTTGTTTTTCGTTCAATAAGGCTTTGTAGCGATGGGGCGCAATCGGACATTTGCAGCGCAACACGAATATGATGATTATAAGCCCGTAGTATCCTTAGTTTGAGAAAATCGGTCGAAATTTTGTTTTCGTCCAATAACGCTTTATGGCGATGTTGCACGTTCGGAAATTTGCAGCGCATCACTAATACGATGATTATAAGCCCGTTGTACCCTTAGGTTGAGAAAATCAGTCGAATTTTGTTTTCGTTCAACAAGGCTTTGTAGCGATGTTGCGCAATCGGACATTTGCAGCGCAACACGAATATGATGATTATAAGCCCGTTGTACCCTTAGATTGAGAAAATCGGTCGAAATTTTGTTTTCGTCCAATGACGCTTTATAGCGATGTTGCGCAATCGGACATTTGCAGCGCAACACGAATATGATGATTATAAGCCCGTTGTACCCTTAGATTGAGAAAATCGGTCGAAATTTTGTTTTCGTCCAATGACGCTTTATAGCGATGTTGCACGTTCGGAAATTTGCAGCGCATCACTAATACGATGATTATAAGCCCGTTGTACCCTTAGGTTGAGAAAATCGGTCGAATTTTGTTTTCGTTCAACAAGGCTTTGTAGCGATGTTGCGCAATCGGACATTTGCGGCGCAACACGAATATGATGATTATAAGCCCGTTGTACCCTTAGATTGAGAAAATCGGTTAAATTTTTTTTTCGTTCAATAAGGCTTTGTAGCGATGTTGCGCAATCGGACATTTGCAGCGTAACACGCATATGATGATTATAAGCCCGCAGTACCCTTAGATTGAGAAAATCGGTCGAAATTTTGTTTTCGTCCAATGACGCTTTATAGCGATGTTGCACGATCGGAAATTTGCAGCGCTACACGAATATGATGATTATAAGCCCGTAGTACCCTTAGGTTGAGAAAATCGGTCGAAACTTTTGTTTCGTCGAATATGAATTTGTAGCGATATTGCGCAATCGGAAATTTCCCGCGCAACACGAATATGATGATTATAAGCCCGCAGTACCCTTAGATTGAGAAAATCGGTCAAAATTTTGTTTCGTTCAATAAGGCTTTGTAGCGATCTTGCGCAATCGGACATTTGCAGCGCAACAAGAATATGATGATTATAAGCCCGCAGTACCCTTAGGTTGAGAAAATCGGTCGAATTATGTTTTCGTTCAACAAGGCTTTGTAGCGATGTTGCGCAATCGGACATTTGCAGCGCAACACGAATATGATGATTATAAGCCCGTTGTACCCTTAGATTGAGAAAATCGGTCGAAATTTTGTTTTCGTCCAATGACGCTTTATAGCGATGTTGCACGTTCGGAAATTTGCAGTGCATCACTAATACGATGATTATAAGCCCGTTGTACCCTTAGGTTGAGAAAATCGGTCGAATTTTGTTTTCGTTCAACAAGGCTTTATAGCGATGTTGCGCAATCGGACATTTGCAGCGCAACACGAATATGATGATTATAAGCCCGTTGTACCCTTAGGCTGAGAAAATCGGTCGAATTTTGTTTTCGTTCAACAAGGCTTTGTAGCGATGTTGCGCAATCGGACATTTGCAGCGCAACACGAATATGATGATTATAAGCCCGTTGTACCCTTAGATTGAGAAAATCGGTCGAAATTTTGTTTTCGTCCAATGACGCTTTATAGCGATGTTGCACGTTCGGAAATTTGCAGTGCATCACTAATACGATGATTATAAGCCCGTTGTACCCTTAGGTTGAGAAAATCGGTCGAATTTTGTTTTCGTTCAACAAGGCTTTATAGCGATGTTGCGCAATCGGACATTTGCAGCGCAACACGAATATGATGATTATATGCCCGTTGTACCCTTAGGCTGAGAAAATCGGTCGAATTTTGTTTTCGTTCAACAAGGCTTTGTAGCGATGTTGCGCAATCGGACATTTGCAGCGCAACACGAATATGATGATTATAAGCCCGTTGTACCCTTAGATTGAGAAAATCGGTCGAAATTTTGTTTTCGTCCAATGACGCTTTGTAGCGATGTTGCACGATCGGAAATTTGCAGCGCAACACTAATACGATGATTATAAGCCCGTAATATCCTTAGGTTGAGAAAGTCGGGTAAAATTTGTTTTCATCCAATAAGGCTTTGAGCGATTATGCGGAATCGGAAATGTTCCGCACAACACGAATATCATGATTATAATCCCGTAGTACCCTTAGATTGAGAAAATCGGTCAAATTTTTTTTTCGTTCAATAAGGCTTTGTAGCGATGTTGCGCAATCGGACATTTGCAGCGCAACACTAATACGATGATTATAAGCCCGTAGTACCCTTAGGTTAAGAAAATCGGTCAAATTTTTTTTTCGTTCAATATGACTTTGTAGCGATGTTGCGCAATCGGAAATTAGCTACGCGACAAGAATATGATGATTATAAGCCCGCAGTAGCCTTAGGTTGAGAAAATTGGTCGAAATTTTGTGTTCGTTCAATATGACTTTGTAGCGATGTTGCGCAATCGGAAATTAGCTGCGCAACAAGAATATGATGATTATAAGCCCGTAGTACCCTTAGATTGAGAACATCGGTCGACATTTTGTTTTCGTTCAATCTGACTTTGTAGCGATGTTGCGCAATCGGAAATTAGCTGCGCAACTAGAATATGATGATTATAAGCCCGCAGTACCCTTAGGTTGAGAAAATCGGTCGAAATTTTGTTTTCGTCCATTAACGCTTTATAGCGATGTTGCGCATTCGGACATTTGCAGCGCGACACGAATAGGATGATTATAAGCCCGTAGTACCCTTAGGTTGAGAAAATCGGTCGAAACTTTTGTTTCGTCGAATATGACTTTGTAGCGATATTGCGCAATCGGAAATTTCCCGCGCAACACTAATATGATGATTATAAGCCCGTTGTACCGTTAGATTGAGAAAATCGGTCGAAACTTATGTTTCGTCCAATAACGCTTTATAGCGATGTTGCACAATCGGAAATTTGCAGCGCAACAAGAATATGATTATAAGCCCGTAGTACCCTTAGGTTGAGAAAATCGGTCGAATGTTGTTTTCGTTCAACAAGGCTTTGTAGCGATGTTGCGCAATCGGACATTTGCAGCGCAACACGAATATGATGATTATAAGCCCGTTGTACCCTTAGGTTGAGAAAATCGGTCGAAATTTTGTTTTCATTCAATAACGGTTTATAGCGATGTTGCACGATCGGAAATTGGCAGCGCAACACTAATACGATGATTATAAGCCCGTAGTATCCTTAGGTTGAGAAAGTCAGTCAAAATTTGTGTTCGTCCAATAAGGCTTTGAGCGATTATGCGGAATCGGAAATGTTCCGCACAACACGAATATCATGATTATAATCCCGTAGTACCCTTAGATTGAGAAAATCGGTCAAATTTTGTTTTCGTTCAATAAGGCTTTGTAGCGATGTTGCGCAATTGGACATTTGCAGCGTAACACGCATATGATGATTATAAGCCCGCAGTACCCTTAGATTGAGAAAATCGGTCGAAATTTTGTTTTCGTCCAATGACGCTTTATAGCGATGTTGCACGATCGGGAATTTGCAGCGCAACACTAATACGATGATTATAAGCCCGTAGTATCCTTAGGTTGAGAAAATCGGTCGAAATTTTGTTTTCATTTAATAACCGTTTATAGCGATGTTGCACGATCGGAAATTTGCAGCGCAACACTAATACGATGATTATAAGCCCGTAGTACCCTTAGGTTGAGAAAATCGGACGACATTTTGTTTTCGTCCAATAACGCTTTATAGCGATGTTGCACGATCGGAAATTTGCAGCGCAACACGAATATGATGATTATAAGCCCGCAGTACCCATAGTTTGAGAAAATCGGTCAAATTTGTTTTTCGTTCAATAAGGCTTTGTAGCGATGTGGCGCAATCGGACATTTGCAGCGCAACACGAATATGATGATTATAAGCCCGTAGTATCCTTAGTTTGAGAAAATCGGTCGAAATTTTGTTTTCGTCCAATAACGCTTTATGGCGATGTTGCACGTTCGGAAATTTGCAGCGCATCGATAATACGATGATTATAAGCCCGTTGTACCCTTAGGTTGAGAAAACCAGTCGAATTTTGTTTTCGTCCAATGACGCTTTATAGCGATGTTGCGCAATCGGACATTTGCAGCGCAACACGAATATGATGATTATAAGCCCGTTGTACCCTTAGATTGAGAAAATCGGTCGAAATTTTGTTTTCGTCCAATGACGCTTTATAGCGATGTTGCACGTTCGGAAATTTGCAGCGCATCACTAATACGATGATTATAAGCCCGTTGTACCCTTAGGTTGAGAAAATCGGTCGAATTTTGTTTTCGTTCAACAAGGCTTTGTAGCGATGTTGCGCAATCGGACATTTGCAGCGCAACACGAATATGATGATTATAAGCCCGTTGTACCCTTAGATTGAGAAAATCGGTCGAAATTTTGTTTTCGTCCAATGACGCTTTATAGCGATGTTGCGCAATCGGACATTTGCAGCGCAACACGAATATGATGATTATAAGCCCGTTGTACCCTTAGATTGAGAAAATCGGTCGAAATTTTGTTTTCGTCCAATGACGCTTTATAGCGATGTTGCACGTTCGGAAATTTGCAGCGCATCACTAATACGATGATTATAAGCCCGTTGTACCCTTAGGTTGAGAAAATCGGTCGAATTTTGTTTTCGTTCAACAAGGCTTTGTAGCGATGTTGCGCAATCGGACATTTGCGGCGCAACACGAATATGATGATTATAAGCCCGTTGTACCCTTAGATTGAGAAAATCGGTTAAATTTTTTTTTCGTTCAATAAGGCTTTGTAGCGATGTTGCGCAATCGGACATTTGCAGCGTAACACGCATATGATGATTATAAGCCCGCAGTACCCTTAGATTGAGAAAATCGGTCGAAATTTTGTTTTCGTCCAATGACGCTTTATAGCGATGTTGCACGATCGGAAATTTGCAGCGCTACACGAATATGATGATTATAAGCCCGTAGTACCCTTAGGTTGAGAAAATCGGTCGAAACTTTTGTTTCGTCGAATATGAATTTGTAGCGATATTGCGCAATCGGAAATTTCCCGCGCAACACGAATATGATGATTATAAGCCCGCAGTACCCTTAGATTGAGAAAATCGGTCAAAATTTTGTTTCGTTCAATAAGGCTTTGTAGCGATCTTGCGCAATCGGACATTTGCAGCGCAACAAGAATATGATGATTATAAGCCCGCAGTACCCTTAGGTTGAGAAAATCGGTCGAATTATGTTTTCGTTCAACAAGGCTTTGTAGCGATGTTGCGCAATCGGACATTTGCAGCGCAACACGAATATGATGATTATAAGCCCGTTGTACCCTTAGATTGAGAAAATCGGTCGAAATTTTGTTTTCGTCCAATGACGCTTTATAGCGATGTTGCACGTTCGGAAATTTGCAGTGCATCACTAATACGATGATTATAAGCCCGTTGTACCCTTAGGTTGAGAAAATCGGTCGAATTTTGTTTTCGTTCAACAAGGCTTTATAGCGATGTTGCGCAATCGGACATTTGCAGCGCAACACGAATATGATGATTATATGCCCGTTGTACCCTTAGGCTGAGAAAATCGGTCGAATTTTGTTTTCGTTCAACAAGGCTTTGTAGCGATGTTGCGCAATCGGACATTTGCAGCGCAACACGAATATGATGATTATAAGCCCGTTGTACCCTTAGATTGAGAAAATCGGTCGAAATTTTGTTTTCGTCCAATGACGCTTTGTAGCGATGTTGCACGATCGGAAATTTGCAGCGCAACACTAATACGATGATTATAAGCCCGTAATATCCTTAGGTTGAGAAAGTCGGGTAAAATTTGTTTTCATCCAATAAGGCTTTGAGCGATTATGCGGAATCGGAAATGTTCCGCACAACACGAATATCATGATTATAATCCCGTAGTACCCTTAGATTGAGAAAATCGGTCAAATTTTTTTTTCGTTCAATAAGGCTTTGTAGCGATGTTGCGCAATCGGACATTTGCAGCGCAACACTAATACGATGATTATAAGCCCGTAGTACCCTTAGGTTAAGAAAATCGGTCAAATTTTTTTTTCGTTCAATATGACTTTGTAGCGATGTTGCGCAATCGGAAATTAGCTACGCGACAAGAATATGATGATTATAAGCCCGCAGTAGCCTTAGGTTGAGAAAATTGGTCGAAATTTTGTGTTCGTTCAATATGACTTTGTAGCGATGTTGCGCAATCGGAAATTAGCTGCGCAACAAGAATATGATGATTATAAGCCCGTAGTACCCTTAGATTGAGAACATCGGTCGACATTTTGTTTTCGTTCAATCTGACTTTGTAGCGATGTTGCGCAATCGGAAATTAGCTGCGCAACTAGAATATGATGATTATAAGCCCGCAGTACCCTTAGGTTGAGAAAATCGGTCGAAATTTTGTTTTCGTCCAATAACGCTTTATAGCGATGTTGCGCATTCGGACATTTGCAGCGCGACACGAATAGGATGATTATAAGCCCGTAGTACCCTTAGGTTGAGAAAATCGGTCGAAACTTTTGTTTCGTCGAATATGACTTTGTAGCGATATTGCGCAATCGGAAATTTCCCGCGCAACACTAATATGATGATTATAAGCCCGTTGTACCGTTAGATTGAGAAAATCGGTCGAAACTTATGTTTCGTCCAATAACGCTTTATAGCGATGTTGCACAATCGGAAATTTGCAGCGCAACAAGAATATGATTATAAGCCCGTAGTACCCTTAGGTTGAGAAAATCGGTCGAATGTTGTTTTCGTTCAACAAGGCTTTGTAGCGATGTTGCGCAATCGGACATTTGCAGCGCAACACGAATATGATGATTATAAGCCCGTTGTACCCTTAGGTTGAGAAAATCGGTCGAAATTTTGTTTTCATTCAATAACGGTTTATAGCGATGTTGCACGATCGGAAATTGGCAGCGCAACACTAATACGATGATTATAAGCCCGTAGTATCCTTAGGTTGAGAAAGTCAGTCAAAATTTGTGTTCGTCCAATAAGGCTTTGAGCGATTATGCGGAATCGGAAATGTTCCGCACAACACGAATATCATGATTATAATCCCGTAGTACCCTTAGATTGAGAAAATCGGTCAAATTTTGTTTTCGTTCAATAAGGCTTTGTAGCGATGTTGCGCAATTGGACATTTGCAGCGTAACACGCATATGATGATTATAAGCCCGCAGTACCCTTAGATTGCGAAAATCGGTCGAAATTTTGTTTTCGTCCAATGACGCTTTATAGCGATGTTGCACGATCGGGAATTTGCAGCGCAACACTAATACGATGATTATAAGCCCGTAGTATCCTTAGGTTGAGAAAATCGGTCGAAATTTTGTTTTCATTTAATAACCGTTTATAGCGATGTTGCACGATCGGAAATTTGCAGCGCAACACTAATACGATGATTATAAGCCCGTTGTACCCTTAGGTTGAGAAAATCGGTCGAAATTTTGTTTTCGTCCAATGACGCTTTATAGCGATGTTGCGCAATCGGACATTTGCAGCGCAACACGAATATGATGATTATAAGCCCGTTGTACCCTTAGATTGAGAAAATCGGTCGAAATTTTGTTTTCGTCCAATGACGCTTTATAGCGATGTTGCACGTTCGGAAATTTGCAGCGCATCACTAATACGATGATTATAAGCCCGTTGTACCCTTAGGTTGAGAAAATCGGTCGAATTTTGTTTTCGTTCAACAAGGCTTTGTAGCGATGTTGCGCAATCGGACATTTGCGGCGCAACACGAATATGATGATTATAAGCCCGTTGTACCCTTAGATTGAGAAAATCGGTTAAATTTTTTTTTCGTTCAATAAGGCTTTGTAGCGATGTTGCGCAATCGGACATTTGCAGCGTAACACGCATATGATGATTATAAGCCCGCAGTACCCTTAGATTGAGAAAATCGGTCGAAATTTTGTTTTCGTCCAATGACGCTTTATAGCGATGTTGCACGATCGGGAATTTGCAGCGCAACACTAATACGATGATTATAAGCCCGTAGTATCCTTAGGTTGAGAAAATCGGTCGAAATTTTGTTTTCATTTAATAACCGTTTATAGCGATGTTGCACGATCGGAAATTTGCAGCGCAACACTAATACGATGATTATAAGCCCGTAGTACCCTTAGGTTGAGAAAATCGGACGACATTTTGTTTTCGTCCAATAACGCTTTATAGCGATGTTGCACGATCGGAAATTTGCAGCGCAACACGAATATGATGATTATAAGCCCGCAGTACCCATAGTTTGAGAAAATCGGTCAAATTTGTTTTTCGTTCAATAAGGCTTTGTAGCGATGTGGCGCAATCGGACATTTGCAGCGCAACACGAATATGATGATTATAAGCCCGTAGTATCCTTAGTTTGAGAAAATCGGTCGAAATTTTGTTTTCGTCCAATAACGCTTTATGGCGATGTTGCACGTTCGGAAATTTGCAGCGCATCACTAATACGATGATTATAAGCCCGTTGTACCCTTAGGTTGAGAAAACCAGTCGAATTTTGTTTTCGTCCAATGACGCTTTATAGCGATGTTGCGCAATCGGAAATTTGCAGCGCATCACTAATACGATGATTATAAGCCCGTTGTACCCTTAGGTTGAGAAAATCGGTCGAATTTTGTTTTCGTTCAACAAGGCTTTGTAGCGATGTTGCGCAATCGGACATTTGCAGCGCAACACGAATATGATGATTATAAGCCCGTTGTACCCTTAGATTGAGAAAATCGGTCGAAATTTTGTTTTCGTCCAATGACGCTTTATAGCGATGTTGCGCAATCGGACATTTGCAGCGCAACACGAATATGATGATTATAAGCCCGTTGTACCCTTAGATTGAGAAAATCGGTCGAAATTTTGTTTTCGTCCAATGACGCTTTATAGCGATGTTGCACGTTCGGAAATTTGCAGCGCATCACTAATACGATGATTATAAGCCCGTTGTACCCTTAGGTTGAGAAAATCGGTCGAATTTTGTTTTCGTTCAACAAGGCTTTGTAGCGATGTTGCGCAATCGGACATTTGCGGCGCAACACGAATATGATGATTATAAGCCCGTTGTACCCTTAGATTGAGAAAATCGGTTAAATTTTTTTTTCGTTCAATAAGGCTTTGTAGCGATGTTGCGCAATCGGACATTTGCAGCGCAACACGCATATGATGATTATAAGCCCGCAGTACCCTTAGATTGAGAAAATCGGTCGAAATTTTGTTTTCGTTCAATAACGCTTTATAGCGATGTTGCACGATCGGAAATTTGCAGCGCAACACGAATATGATGATTATAAGCCCGCAGTACCCATAGTTTGAGAAAATCGGTCAAATTTGTTTTTCGTTCAATAAGGCTTTGTAGCGATGTGGCGCAATCGGACATTTGCAGCGCAACACGAATATGATGATTATAAGCCCGTAGTATCCTTAGTTTGAGAAAATCGGTCGAAATTTTGTTTTCGTCCAATAACGCTTTATGGCGATGTTGCACGTTCGGAAATTTGCAGCGCATCACTAATACGATGATTATAAGCCCGTTGTACCCTTAGGTTGAGAAAACCAGTCGAATTTTGTTGTCGTCCAATGACGCTTTATAGCGATGTTGCGCAATCGGACATTTGCAGCGCAACACGAATATGATGATTATAAGCCCGTTGTACCCTTAGATTGAGAAAATCGGTCGAAATTTTGTTTTCGTCCAATGACGCTTTATAGCGATGTTGCACGTTCGGAAATTTGCAGCGCATCACTAATACGATGATTATAAGCCCGTTGTACCCTTAGGTTGAGAAAATCGGTCGAATTTTGTTTTCGTTCAACAAGGCTTTGTAGCGATGTTGCGCAATCGGACATTTGCGGCGCAACACGAATATGATGATTATAAGCCCGTTGTACCCTTAGATTGAGAAAATCGGTTAAATTTTGTTTTCGTTCAATAAGGCTTTGTAGCGATGTTGCGCAATCGGACATTTGCAGCGTAACACGCATATGATGATTATAAGCCCGCAGTACCCTTAGATTGAGAAAATCGGTCGAAATTTTGTTTTCGTCCAATGACGCTTTATAGCGATGTTGCACGATCGGAAATTTGCAGCGCAACACTAATACGATGATTATAAGCCCGTAGTATCCTTAGGTTGAGAAAATCGGTCGAAATTTTGTTTTCGTTTAATAACCGTTTATAGCGATGTTGCACGATCGGAAATTTGCAGCGCAACACTCATACGATGATTATAAGCCCGTAGTACCCTTAGGTTGAGAAAATCTGACGAAATTTTGTTTTCGTCCAATAACGCTTTATAGCGATGTTGCACGATCGGAAATTTGCAGCGCTACACGAATACGATGATTATAAGCCCGTAGTACCCTTAGGTTGAGAAAATCGGTCGAAACTTTTGTTTCGTCGAATATGACTTTGTAGCGATATTGCGCAATCGGAAATTTCCCGCGCAACACGAATATGATGATTATAAGCCCGCAGTACCCTTAGGTTGAGAAAATCGGTCAAATTTTGTTTTCGTTCAATATGACTTTGTAGCGATGTTGCGCAATCGGAAATTAGCTACGCGACAAGAATATGATGATTATAAGCCCGCAGTAGCCTTAGGTTGAGAAAATTGGTCGAAATTTTGTGTTCGTTCAATATGACTTTGTAGCGATGTTGCGCAATCGGAAATTAGTTGCGCAACAAGAATATGATGATTATAAGCCCGTAGTACCCTTAGATTGAGAACATCGGTCGACATTTTGTTTTCGTTCAATCTGACTTTGTAGCGATGTTGCGCAATCGGAAATTAGCTGCGCAACAAGAATATGATGATTATAAGCCCGCAGTACCCTTAGGTTGAGAAAATCGGTCGAAATTTTGTTTTCGTCCAATAACGCTTTATAGCGATGTTGCGCATTCGGACATTTGCAGCGCGACACGAATAGGATGATTATAAGCCCGTAGTACCCTTAGGTTGAGAAAATCGGTCGAAACTTTTGTTTCGTCGAATATGACTTTGTAGCGATATTGCGCAATCGGAAATTTCCCGCGCAACACTAATATGATGATTATAAGCCCGTTGTACCGTTAGATTGAGAAAATCGGTCGAAACTTATGTTTCGTCCAATAACGCTTTATAGCGATGTTGCACAATCGGAAATTTGCAGCGCAACAAGAATATGATTATAAGCCCGTAGTACCCTTAGGTTGAGAAAATCGGTCGAATGTTGTTTTCGTTCAACAAGGCTTTGTAGCGATGTTGCGCAATCGGACATTTGCAGCGCAACACGAATATGATGATTATAAGCCCGTTGTACCCTTAGGTTGAGAAAATCGGTCGAAATTTTGTTTTCGTTCAATAACGGTTTATAGCGATGTTGCACGATCGGAAATTTGCAGCGCAACACTAATACGATGATTATAAGCCCGTAGTATCCTTAGGTTGAGAAAGTCAGTCAAAATTTTTGTTCGTCCAATAAGGCTTTGAGCGATTATGCGGAATCGGAAATGTTCCGCACAACACGAATATCATGATTATAATCCCGTAGTACCCTTAGATTGAGAAAATCGGTCAAATTTTGTTTTCGTTCAATAAGGCTTTGTAGCGATGTTGCGCAATTGGACATTTGCAGCGTAACACGCATATGATGATTATAAGCCCGCAGTACCCTTAGATTGAGAAAATCGGTCGAAATTTTGTTTTCGTCCAATGACGCTTTATAGCGATGTTGCACGATCGGAAATTTGCAGCGCAACACTAATACGATGATTATAAGCCCGTAGTACCCTTAGGTTGAGAAAATCGGACGACATTTTGTTTTCGTCCAATAACGCTTTATAGCGATGTTGCACGATCGGAAATTTGCAGCGCAACACGAATATGATGATTATAAGCCCGTAGTACCCTTAGGTTGAGAAAATCGGTCGAAACTTTTGTTTCGTCGAATATGACTTTGTAGCGATATTGCGCAATCGGAAATTTCCCGCGCCACACGAATATGATGATTATAAGCCCGCAGTACCCTTAGGTTGAGAAAATCGGTCGAATTATGTTTTCGTTCAACAAGGCTTTGTAGCGATGTTGCGCAATCGGAAATTTGCAGCGCATCACTAATACGATGATTATAAGCCCGTTGTACCCTTAGGTTGAGAAAATCAGTCGAATTTTGTTTTCGTTCAACAAGGCTTTGTAGCGATGTTGCGCAATCGGGCATTTGCGGCGCAACACGAATATGATGATTATAAGCCCGTTGTACCCTTAGATTGAGAAAATCGGTTAAATTTTGTTTTCGTTCAATAAGGCTTTGTAGCGATGTTGCGCAATCGGACATTTGCAGCGCAACACGCATATGATGATTATAAGCCCGCAGTACCCTTAGATTGAGAAAATCGGTCGAAATTTTGTTTTCGTTCAATAACGCTTTATAGCGATGTTGCACGATCGGAAATTTGCAGCGCAACACGAATATGATGATTATAAGCCCGCAGTACCCATAGTTTGAGAAAATCGGTCAAATTTGTTTTTCGTTCAATAAGGCTTTGTAGCGATGTGGCGCAATCGGACATTTGCAGCGCAACACGAATATGATGATTATAAGCCCGTTGTACCCTTAGATTGAGAAAATCGGTCGAAATTTTGTTTTCGTCCAATGACGCTTTATAGCGATGTTGCACGTTCGGAAATTTGCAGCGCATCACTAATACGATGATTATAAGCCCGTTGTACCCTTAGGTTGAGAAAATCGGTCGAATTTTGTTTTCGTTCAACAAGGCTTTGTAGCGATGTTGCGCAATCGGACATTTGCGGCGCAACACGAATATGATGATTATAATCCCGTTGTACCCTTAGATTGAGAAAGACGGTTAAATTTTGTTTTCGTTCAATAAGGCTTTGTAGCGATGTTGCGCAATCGGACATTTGCAGCGTAACACGCATATGATGATTATAAGCCCGCAGTACCCTTAGATTGAGAAAATCGGTCGAAATTTTGTTTTCGTCCAATGACGCTTTATAGCGATGTTGCACGATCGGAAATTTGCAGCGCAACACTAATACGATGATTATAAGCCCGTAGTATCCTTAGGTTGAGAAAATCGGTCGAAATTTTGTTTTCGTTTAATAACCGTTTATAGCGATGTTGCACGATCGGAAATTTGCAGCGCAACACTCATACGATGATTATAAGCCCGTAGTACCCATAGGTTGAGAAAATCTGACGAAATTTTGTTTTCGTCCAATAACGCTTTATAGCGATGTTGCACGATCGGAAATTTGCAGCGCTACACGAATACGATGATTATAAGCCCGTAGTACCCTTAGGTTGAGAAAATCGGTCGAAACTTTTGTTTCGTCGAATATGACTTTGTAGCGATATTGCGCAATCGGAAATTTCCCGCGCAACACGAATATGATGATTATAAGCCCGCAGTACCCTTAGGTTGAGAAAATCGGTCGAATTATGTTTTCGTTCAACAAGGCTTTGTAGCGATGTTGCGCAATCGGACATTTGCAGCGCAACACGAATATGATGATTATAAGCCCGTTGTACCCTTCGATTGAGAAAATCGGTCGAAATTTTGTTTTCGTCCAATGACGCTTTATAGCGATGTTGCACGTTCGGAAATTTGCAGCGCATCACTAATACGATGATTATAAGCCCGTTGTACCCTTAGGTTGAGAAAATCAGTCGAATTTTGTTTTCGTTCAACAAGGCTTTGTAGCGATGTTGCACGTTCGGAAATTTGCAGCGCATCACTAATACGATGATTATAAGCCCGTTGTACCCTTAGGTTGAGAAAATCGGTCGAATTTTGTTTTCGTCCACTGACGCTTTATAGCGATGTTGCACGTTCGGAAATTTGCAGCGCATCACTAATACGATGATTATAAGCCCGTTGTACCCTTAGGTTTAGAAAATCGGTCGAATTTTGTTTTCGTTCAACAAGGCTTTGTAGCGATGTTGCGCAATCGGACATTTGCAGCGCAACACGAATATGATGATTATAAGCCCGTTTTACCCTTAGGCTGAGAAAATCGGTCGATTTTTGTTTTCGTTCAACAAGGCTTTGTAGCGATGTTGCGCAATCGGACATTTGCAGCGCAACACGCATATGATGATTATAAGCCCGCAGTACCCTTAGATTGAGAAAATCGGTCGAAATTTTGTTTTCGTTCAAGAACGCTTTATAGCGATGTTGCACGATCGGAAATTTGCAGCGCAACACGAATATGATGATTATAAGCCCGCAGTACCCTTAGTTTGAGAAAATCGGTCAAATTTGTTTTTCGTTCAATAAGGCTTTGTAGCGATGGGGCGCAATCGGACATTTGCAGCGCAACGCGAATATGATGATTATAAGCCCGTAGTATCCTTAGTTTGAGAAAATCGGTCGAAATTTTGTTTTCGTCCAATAACGCTTTATGGCGATGTTGCACGTTCGGAAATTTGCAGCGCATCACTAATACGATGATTATAAGCCCGTTGTACCCTTAGGTTGAGAAAATCAGTCGAATTTTGTTTTCGTTCAACAAGGCTTTGTAGCGATGTTGCGCAATCGGACATTTGCAGCGCAACACGAATATGATGATTATAAGCCCGTGGTACCCTTAGGTTGAGAAAATCGGTCGAAACTTTTGTTTCGTCGAATATGACTTTGTAGCGATATTGTGCAATCGGAAATTTCCCGCGCCACACGAATATGATGATTATAAGCCCGTTGTACCCTTAGATTGAGAAAATCGGTCGAAATTTTGTTTTCGTCCACTGACGCTTTATAGCGATGTTGCACGTTCGGAAATTTGCAGCGCATCACTAATACGATGATTATAAGCCCGTTGTACCCTTAGGTTGAGAAAATCAGTCGAATTTTGTTTTCGTTCAACAAGGCTTTGTAGCGATGTTGCGCAATCGGGCATTTGCGGCGCAACACGAATATGATGATTATAAGCCCGTTGTACCCTTAGATTGAGAAAATCGGTTAAATTTTTTTTTCGTTCAATAAGGCTTTGTAGCGATGTTGCGCAATCGGACATTTGCAGCGCAACACGCATATGATGATTATAAGCCCGCAGTACCCTTAGATTGAGAAAATCGGTCGAAATTTTGTTTTCGTTCAATAACGCTTTATAGCGATGTTGCACGATCGGAAATTTGCAGCGCAACACGAATATGATGATTATAAGCCCGCAGTACCCATAGTTTGAGAAAATCGGTCAAATTTGTTTTTCGTTCAATAAGGCTTTGTAGCGATGTGGCGCAATCGGAAATTTGCAGCGCAACACGAATATGATGATTATAAGCCCGTTGTACCCTTAGATTGAGAAAATCGGTCGAAATTTTGTTTTCGTCCAATGACGCTTTATAGCGATGTTGCACGTTCGGAAATTTGCAGCGCATCACTAATACGATGATTATAAGCCCGTTGTACCCTTAGGTTGAGAAAATCGGTCGAATTTTGTTTTCGTTCAACAAGGCTTTGTAGCGATGTTGCGCAATCGGACATTTGCGGCGCAACACGAATATGATGATTATAAGCCCGTTGTACCCTTAGATTGAGAAAATCGGTTAAATTTTGTTTTCGTTCAATAAGGCTTTGTAGCGATGTTGCGCAATCGGACATTTGCAGCGCAACACGAATATGATGATTATAAGCCCGTAGTACCCTTAGGTTGAGAAAATCGGTCGAAACTTTTGTTTCGTCGAATATGACTTTGTAGCGATATTGCGCAATCGGAAATTTCCCGCGCCACACGAATATGATGATTATAAGCCCGCAGTACCCTTAGGTTGAGAAAATCGGTCGAATTATGTTTTCGTTCAACAAGGCTTTGTAGCGATGTTGCGCAATCGGACATTTGCAGCGCAACACGAATATGATGATTATAAGCCCGTTGTACCCTTAGATTGAGAAAATCGGTCGAAATTTTGTTTTCGTCCACTGACGCTTTATAGCGATGTTGCACGTTCGGAAATTTGCAGCGCATCACTAATACGATGATTATAAGCCCGTTGTACCCTTAGGTTGAGAAAATCAGTCGAATTTTGTTTTCGTTCAACAAGGCTTTGTAGCGATGTTGCGCAATCGGGCATTTGCGGCGCAACACGAATATGATGATTATAAGCCCGTTGTACCCTTAGATTGAGAAAATCGGTTAAATTTTTTTTTCGTTCAATAAGGCTTTGTAGCGATGTTGCGCAATCGGACATTTGCAGCGCAACACGCATATGATGATTATAAGCCCGCAGTACCCTTAGATTGAGAAAATCGGTCGAAATTTTGTTTTCGTTCAATAACGCTTTATAGCGATGTTGCACGATCGGAAATTTGCAGCGCAACACGAATATGATGATTATAAGCCCGCAGTACCCATAGTTTGAGAAAATCGGTCAAATTTGTTTTTCGTTCAATAAGGCTTTGTAGCGATGTGGCGCAATCGGACATTTGCAGCGCAACACGAATATGATGATTATAAGCCCGTTGTACCCTTAGATTGAGAAAATCGGTCGAAATTTTGTTTTCGTCCAATGACGCTTTATAGCGATGTTGCACGTTCGGAAATTTGCAGCGCATCACTAATACGATGATTATAAGCCCGTTGTACCCTTAGGTTGAGAAAATCGGTCGAATTTTGTTTTCGTTCAACAAGGCTTTGTAGCGATGTTGCGCAATCGGACATTTGCGGCGCAACACGAATATGATGATTATAAGCCCGTTGTACCCTTAGATTGAGAAAATCGGTTAAATTTTGTTTTCGTTCAATAAGGCTTTGTAGCGATGTTGCGCAATCGGACATTTGCAGCGTAACACGCATATGATGATTATAAGCCCGCAGTACCCTTAGATTGAGAAAATCGGTCGAAATTTTGTTTTCGTCCAATGACGCTTTATAGCGATGTTGCACGATCGGAAATTTGCAGCGCAACACTAATACGATGATTATAAGCCCGTAGTATCCTTAGGTTGAGAAAATCGGTCGAAATTTTGTTTTCGTTTAATAACCGTTTATAGCGATGTTGCACGATCGGAAATTTGCAGCGCAACACTCATACGATGATTATAAGCCCGTAGTACCCATAGGTTGAGAAAATCTGACGAAATTTTGTTTTCGTCCAATAACGCTTTATAGCGATGTTGCACGATCGGAAATTTGCAGCGCTACACGAATACGATGATTATAAGCCCGTAGTACCCTTAGGTTGAGAAAATCGGTCGAAACTTTTGTTTCGTCGAATATGACTTTGTAGCGATATTGCGCAATCGGAAATTTCCCGCGCAACACGAATATGATGATTATAAGCCCGCAGTACCCTTAGGTTGAGAAAATCGGTCGAATTATGTTTTCGTTCAACAAGGCTCTGTAGCGATGTTGCGCAATCGGACATTTGCAGCGCAACACGAATATGATGATTATAAGCCCGTTGTACCCTTCGATTGAGAAAATCGGTCGAAATTTTGTTTTCGTCCAATGACGCTTTATAGCGATGTTGCACGTTCGGAAATTTGCAGCGCATCACTAATACGATGATTATAAGCCCGTTGTACCCTTAGGTTGAGAAAATCAGTCGAATTTTGTTTTCGTTCAACAAGGCTTTGTAGCGATGTTGCGCAATCGGGCATTTGCGGCGCAACACGAATATGATGATTATAAGCCCGTTGTACCCTTAGATTGAGAAAATCGGTTAAATTTTTTTTTCGTTCAATAAGGCTTTGTAGCGATGTTGCGCAATCGGACATTTGCAGCGCAACACGCATATGATGATTATAAGCCCGCAGTACCCTTAGATTGAGAAAATCGGTCGAAATTTTGTTTTCGTTCAATAACGCTTTATAGCGATGTTGCGCAATCGGACAATTGCAGCGCACCACGAATATGATGATTATAAGCCCGTTGTACCCTTAGATTGAGAAAATCGGTCGAAATTTTGTTTTCGTCCAATGACGCTTTATAGCGATGTTGCACGTTCGGAAATTTGCAGCGCATCACTAATACGATGATTATAAGCCCGTTGTACCCTTAGGTTGAGAAAATCGGTCGAATTTTGTTTTCGTTCAACAAGGCTTTGTAGCGATGTTGCGCAATCGGACATTTGCAGCGCAACACGAATATGATGATTATAAGCCCGTTTTACCCTTAGGCTGAGAAAATCGGTCGATTTTTGTTTTCGTTCAACAAGGCTTTGTAGCGATGTTGCGCAATCGGACATTTGCAGCGCAACACGAATATGATGATTATAGGCCCGTTGTACCCTTAGATTGAGAAAATCGGTCGAAATTTTGTTTTCGTCCAATGACGCTTTATAGCGATGTTGCACGATCGGAAATTTGCAACGCAACACTAATACGATGATTATAAGCCCGTAGTATCCTTAGGTTGAGAAAGTCGGGTAAAATTTGTTTTCATCCAATAAGGCTTTGAGCGATTATGCGGAATCGGAAATGTTCCGCACAACACGAATATCATGATTATAATCCCGTAGTACCCTTAGGTTGAGAAAATCGGTCGAAATTTTGTTTTCGTTCAATAACGGTTTATAGCGATGTTGCACGATCGGAAATTTGCAGCGCAACACTAATACGATGATTATAAGCCCGTAGTATCCTTAGGTTGAGAAAGTCAGTCAAAAGTTTTGTTCGTCCAATAAGGCTTTGAGCGATTATGCGGAATCGGAAATGTTCCGCACAACACGAATATCATGATTATAATCCCGTAGTACCCTTAGGTTGAGAAAATCGGTCGAAATTTTGTTTTCGTTCAATAACGGTTTATAGCGATGTTGCACGATGGGAAATTTGCAGCGCAACACTAACACGATGATTATGAGCCCGTAGTACCCTTAGGTTGAGAAAATCGGTCGAAATTTTGTTTTCGTCCAATAACGCTTTATAGCGATGTTGCACGATCGGAAATTTGCAGCGCCCCACGAATATGATGATTATAAGCCCGTAGTATCCTTAGGTTGAGAAAATCGGTCGAAATTTTGTTTTCGTTTAATAACCGTTTATAGCGATGTTGCACGATCGGAAATTTGCAGCGCAACACTCATACGATGATTATAAGCCCGTAGTACCCATAGGTTGAGAAAATCTGACGAAATTTTGTTTTCGTCCAATAACGCTTTATAGCGATGTTGCACGATCGGAAATTTGCAGCGCTACACGAATACGATGATTATAAGCCCGTAGTACCCTTAGGTTGAGAAAATCGGTCGAAACTTTTGTTTCGTCGAATATGACTTTGTAGCGATATTGCGCAATCGGAAATTTCCCGCGCAACACGAATATGATGATTATAAGCCCGCAGTACCCTTAGGTTGAGAAAATCGGTCGAATTATGTTTTCGTTCAACAAGGCTTTGTAGCGATGTTGCGCAATCGGACATTTGCAGCGCAACACGAATATGATGATTATAAGCCCGTTGTACCCTTCGATTGAGAAAATCGGTCGAAATTTTGTTTTCGTCCAATGACGCTTTATAGCGATGTTGCACGTTCGGAAATTTGCAGCGCATCACTAATACGATGATTATAAGCCCGTTGTACCCTTAGGTTGAGAAAATCAGTCGAATTTTGTTTTCGTTCAACAAGGCTTTGTAGCGATGTTGCGCAATCGGGCATTTGCGGCGCAACACGAATATGATGATTATAAGCCCGTTGTACCCTTAGATTGAGAAAATCGGTTAAATTTTTTTTTCGTTCAATAAGGCTTTGTAGCGATGTTGCGCAATCGGACATTTGCAGCGCAACACGCATATGATGATTATAAGCCCGCAGTACCCTTAGATTGAGAAAATCGGTCGAAATTTTGTTTTCGTTCAATAACGCTTTATAGCGATGTTGCGCAATCGGACAATTGCAGCGCACCACGAATATGATGATTATAAGCCCGTTGTACCCTTAGATTGAGAAAATCGGTCGAAATTTTGTTTTCGTCCAATGACGCTTTATAGCGATGTTGCACGTTCGGAAATTTGCAGCGCATCACTAATACGATGATTATAAGCCCGTTGTACCCTTAGGTTGAGAAAATCGGTCGAATTTTGTTTTCGTTCAACAAGGCTTTGTAGCGATGTTGCGCAATCGGACATTTGCAGCGCAACACGAATATGATGATTATAAGCCCGTTTTACCCTTAGGCTGAGAAAATCGGTCGATTTTTGTTTTCGTTCAACAAGGCTTTGTAGCGATGTTGCGCAATCGGACATTTGCAGCGCAACACGAATATGATGATTATAGGCCCGTTGTACCCTTAGATTGAGAAAATCGGTCGAAATTTTGTTTTCGTCCAATGACGCTTTATAGCGATGTTGCACGATCGGAAATTTGCAACGCAACACTAATACGATGATTATAAGCCCGTAGTATCCTTAGGTTGAGAAAGTCGGGTAAAATTTGTTTTCATCCAATAAGGCTTTGAGCGATTATGCGGAATCGGAAATGTTCCGCATAACACGAATATCATGATTATAATCCCGTAGTACCCTTAGGTTGAGAAAATCGGTCGAAATTTTGTTTTCGTTCAATAACGGTTTATAGCGATGTTGCACGATCGGAAATTTGCAGCGCAACACTAATACGATGATTATAAGCCCGTAGTATCCTTAGGTTGAGAAAGTCAGTCAAAAGTTTTGTTCGTCCAATAAGGCTTTGAGCGATTATGCGGAATCGGAAATGTTCCGCACAACACGAATATCATGATTATAATCCCGTAGTACCCTTAGGTTGAGAAAATCGGTCGAAATTTTGTTTTCGTTCAATAACGGTTTATAGCGATGTTGCACGATGGGAAATTTGCAGCGCAACACTAACACGATGATTATGAGCCCGTAGTACCCTTAGGTTGAGAAAATCGGTCGAAATTTTGTTTTCGTCCAATAACGCTTTATAGCGATGTTGCACGATCGGAAATTTGCAGCGCCCCACGAATATGATGATTATAAGCCCGTAGTATCCTTAGGTTGAGAAAATCGGTCGAAATTTTGTTTTCGTTTAATAACCGTTTATAGCGATGTTGCACGATCGGAAATTTGCAGCGCAACACTCATACGATGATTATAAGCCCGTAGTACCCATAGGTTGAGAAAATCTGACGAAATTTTGTTTTCGTCCAATAACGCTTTATAGCGATGTTGCACGATCGGAAATTTGCAGCGCTACACGAATACGATGATTATAAGCCCGTAGTACCCTTAGGTTGAGAAAATCGGTCGAAACTTTTGTTTCGTCGAATATGACTTTGTAGCGATATTGCGCAATCGGAAATTTCCCGCGCAACACGAATATGATGATTATAAGCCCGCAGTACCCTTAGGTTGAGAAAATCGGTCGAATTATGTTTTCGTTCAACAAGGCTTTGTAGCGATGTTGCGCAATCGGACATTTGCAGCGCAACACGAATATGATGATTATAAGCCCGTTGTACCCTTCGATTGAGAAAATCGGTCGAAATTTTGTTTTCGTCCAATGACGCTTTATAGCGATGTTGCACGTTCGGAAATTTGCAGCGCATCACTAATACGATGATTATAAGCCCGTTGTACCCTTAGGTTGAGAAAATCAGTCGAATTTTGTTTTCGTTCAACAAGGCTTTGTAGCGATGTTGCGCAATCGGGCATTTGCGGCGCAACACGAATATGATGATTATAAGCCCGTTGTACCCTTAGATTGAGAAAATCGGTTAAATTTTTTTTTCGTTCAATAAGGCTTTGTAGCGATGTTGCGCAATCGGACATTTGCAGCGCAACACGCATATGATGATTATAAGCCCGCAGTACCCTTAGATTGAGAAAATCGGTCGAAATTTTGTTTTCGTTCAATAACGCTTTATAGCGATGTTGCGCAATCGGACAATTGCAGCGCACCACGAATATGATGATTATAAGCCCGTTGTACCCTTAGATTGAGAAAATCGGTCGAAATTTTGTTTTCGTCCAATGACGCTTTATAGCGATGTTGCACGTTCGGAAATTTGCAGCGCATCACTAATACGATGATTATAAGCCCGTTGTACCCTTAGGTTGAGAAAATCGGTCGAATTTTGTTTTCGTTCAACAAGGCTTTGTAGCGATGTTGCGCAATCGGACATTTGCAGCGCAACACGAATATGATGATTATAAGCCCGTTTTACCCTTAGGCTGAGAAAATCGGTCGATTTTTGTTTTCGTTCAACAAGGCTTTGTAGCGATGTTGCGCAATCGGACATTTGCAGCGCAACACGAATATGATGATTATAGGCCCGTTGTACCCTTAGATTGAGAAAATCGGTCGAAATTTTGTTTTCGTCCAATGACGCTTTATAGCGATGTTGCACGATCGGAAATTTGCAACGCAACACTAATACGATGATTATAAGCCCGTAGTATCCTTAGGTTGAGAAAGTCGGGTAAAATTT
Source organism: Netelia virgata (assembly GCA_951802705.1). Classification (NCBI taxonomy): domain Eukaryota; kingdom Metazoa; phylum Arthropoda; class Insecta; order Hymenoptera; family Ichneumonidae; genus Netelia; species Netelia virgata. The sequence continues at coordinate 26,736,130 of OX637864.1, read as the reverse complement.
GTTTTCATCCAATAAGGCTTTGAGCGATTATGCGGAATCGGAAATGTTCCGCACAACACGAATATCATGATTATAATCCCGTAGTACCCTTAGGTTGAGAAAATCGGTCGAAATTTTGTTTTCGTTCAATAACGGTTTATAGCGATGTTGCACGATCGGAAATTTGCAGCGCAACACTAATACGATGATTATAAGCCCGTAGTATCCTTAGGTTGAGAAAGTCAGTCAAAAGTTTTGTTCGTCCAATAAGGCTTTGAGCGATTATGCGGAATCGGAAATGTTCCGCACAACACGAATATCATGATTATAATCCCGTAGTACCCTTAGGTTGAGAAAATCGGTCGAAATTTTGTTTTCGTTCAATAACGGTTTATAGCGATGTTGCACGATGGGAAATTTGCAGCGCAACACTAACACGATGATTATGAGCCCGTAGTACCCTTAGGTTGAGAAAATCGGTCGAAATTTTGTTTTCGTCCAATAACGCTTTATAGCGATGTTGCACGATCGGAAATTTGCAGCGCCCCACGAATATGATGATTATAAGCCCGTAGTACCCTTAGGTTGAGAAAATCGGTCGAAACTTTTGTTTCGTCGAATATGACTTTGTAGCGATATTGCGCAATCGGAAATTTCCCGCGCAACACGAATCTGATGATTATAAGCCCGCAGTACCCTTAGGTTGAGAAAATCGGTCGAATTATGTTTTCGTTCAACAAGGCTTTGTAGCGATGTTGCGCAATCGGACATTTGCAGCGCAACACGAATATGATGGTTATAAGCCCGTTGTACCCTTAGATTGAGAAAATCGGTCGAAATTTTGTTTTCGTCCAATGACGCTTTATGGCGATGTTGCACGTTCGGAAATTTGCAGTGCATCACTAATACGATGATTATAAGCCCGTTGTACCCTTAGGTTGAGAAAATCAGTCGAATTTTGTTTTCGTTCAACAAGGCTTTGTAGCGATGTTGCGCAATCGGGCATTTGCGGCGCAACACGAATATGATGATTATAAGCCCGTTGTACCCTTAGATTGAGAAAATCGGTTAAATTTTTTTTTCGTTCAATAAGGCTTTGTAGCGATGTTGCGCAATCGGACATTTGCAGCGCAACACGCATATGATGATTATAAGCCCGCAGTACCCTTAGATTGAGAAAATCGGTCGAAATTTTGTTTTCGTTCAATAACGCTTTATAGCGATGTTGCGCAATCGGACAATTGCAGCGCACCACGAATATGATGATTATAAGCCCGTTGTACCCTTAGATTGAGAAAATCGGTCGAAATTTTGTTTTCGTCCAATGACGCTTTATAGCGATGTTGCACGTTCGGAAATTTGCAGCGCATCACTAATACGATGATTATAAGCCCGTTGTACCCTTAGGTTGAGAAAATCGGTCGAATTTTGTTTTCGTTCAACAAGGCTTTGTAGCGATGTTGCGCAATCGGACATTTGCAGCGCAACACGAATATGATGATTATAAGCCCGTAGTACCCTTAGGTTGAGAAAATCGGTCGAAACTTTTGTTTCGTGGAATATGACTTTGTAGCGATATTGCGCAATCGGAAATTTCCCGCGCAACACGAATCTGATGATTATAAGCCCGCAGTACCCTTAGGTTGAGAAAATCGGTCGAATTATGTTTTCGTTCAACAAGGCTTTGTAGCGATGTTGCGCAATCGGACATTTGCAGCGCAACACGAATATGATGGTTATAAGCCCGTTGTACCCTTAGATTGAGAAAATCGGTCGAAATTTTGTTTTCGTCCAATGACGCTTTATAGCGATGTTGCACGTTCGGAAATTTGCAGCGCATCACTAATACGATGATTATAAGCCCGTTGTACCCTTAGGTTGAGAAAATCAGTCGAATTTTGTTTTCGTTCAACAAGGCTTTGTAGCGATGTTGCGCAATCGGACATTTGCAGCGCAACACGAATATGATGATTATAGGCCCGTTGTACCCTTAGATTGAGAAAATCGGTCGAAATTTTGTTTTCGTCCAATGACGCTTTATAGCGATGTTGCACGATCGGAAATTTGCAACGCAACACTAATACGATGATTATAAGCCCGTAGTATCCTTAGGTTGAGAAAGTCGGGTAAAATTTGTTTTCATCCAATAAGGCTTTGAGCGATTATGCGGAATCGGAAATGTTCCGCACAACACGAATATCATGATTATAATCCCGTAGTACCCTTAGGTTGAGAAAATCGGTCGAAATTTTGTTTTCGTTCAATAACGGTTTATAGCGATGTTGCACGATCGGAAATTTGCAGCGCAACACTAATACGATGACTATAAGCCCGTAGTATCCTTAGGTTGAGAAAGTCAGTCAAAAGTTTTGTTCGTCCAATAAGGCTTTGAGCGATTATGCGGAATCGGAAATGTTCCGCACAACACGAATATCATGATTATAATCCCGTAGTACCCTTAGGTTGAGAAAATCGGTCGAAATTTTGTTTTCGTTCAATAACGGTTTATAGCGATGTTGCACGATGGGAAATTTGCAGCGCAACACTAACACGATGATTATGAGCCCGTAGTACCCTTAGGTTGAGAAAATCGGTCGAAATTTTGTTTTCGTCCAATAACGCTTTATAGCGATGTTGCACGATCGGAAATTTGCAGCGCCCCACGAATATGATGATTATAAGCCCGTAGTACCCTTAGGTTGAGAAAATCGGTCGAAACTTTTGTTTCGTCGAATATGACTTTGTAGCGATATTGCGCAATCGGAAATTTCCCGCGCAACAGGAATCTGATGATTATAAGCCCGCAGTACCCTTAGGTTGAGAAAATCGGTCGAATTATGTTTTCGTTCAACAAGGCTTTGTAGCGATGTTGCGCAATCGGACATTTGCAGCGCAACACGAATATGATGGTTATAAGCCCGTTGTACCCTTAGATTGAGAAAATCGGTCGAAATTTTGTTTTCGTCCAATGACGCTTTATAGCGATGTTGCACGTTCGGAAATTTGCAGCGCATCACTAATACGATGATTATAAGCCCGTTGTACCCTTAGGTTGAGAAAATCAGTCGAATTTTGTTTTCGTTCAACAAGGCTTTGTAGCGATGTTGCGCAATCGGGCATTTGCGGCGCAACACGAATATGATGATTATAAGCCCGTTGTACCCTTAGATTGAGAAAATCGGTTAAATTTTTTTTTCGTTCAATAAGGCTTTGTAGCGATGTTGCGCAATCGGACATTTGCAGCGCAACACGCATATGATGATTATAAGCCCGCAGTACCCTTAGATTGAGAAAATCGGTCGAAATTTTGTTTTCGTTCAATAACGCTTTATAGCGATGTTGCACGATCGGAAATTTGCAGCGCAACACGAATATGATGATTATAAGCCCGTTGTACCCTTAGATTGAGAAAATCGGTCGAAATTTTGTTTTCGTCCAATGACGCTTTATAGCGATGTTGCGCAATCGGACATTTGCAGCGCAACACGAATATGACGATTATAAGCCCGTTGTACCCTTAGATTGAGAAAATCGGTCGAAATTTTGTTTTCGTCCAATGACGCTTTATAGCGATGTTGCACGTTCGGAAATTTGCAGCGCATCACTAATACGATGATTATAAGCCCGTTGTACCCTTAGGTTGAGAAAATCGGTCGAATTTTGTTTTCGTTCAACAAGGCTTTGTAGCGATGTTGCGCAATCGGACATTTGCGGCGCAACACGAATATGATGATTATAAGCCCGTTGTACCCATAGATTGAGAAAATCGGTTAAATTTTTTTTTCGTTCAATAAGGCTTTGTAGTGATGTTGCGCAATCGGACATTTGCAGCGTAACACGCATATGATGATTATAAGCCCGCAGTACCCTTAGATTGAGAAAATCGGTCGAAATTTTGTTTTCGTCCAATGACGCTTTATAGCGATGTTGCACGATCGGAAATTTGCAGCGCTACACGAATATGATGATTATAAGCCCGTAGTACCCTTAGGTTGAGAAAATCGGTCGAAACTTTTGTTTCGTCGAATATGACTTTGTAGCGATATTGCGCAATCGGAAATTTCCCGCGCAACACGAATATGATGATTATAAGCCCGCAGTACCCTTAGATTGAGAAAATCGGTCGAAATTTTGTTTCGTTCAATAAGGCTTTGTAGCGATCTTGCGCAATCGGACATTTGCAGCGCAACAAGAATATGATGATTATAAGCCCGCAGTACCCTTAGGTTGAGAAAATCGGTCGAATTATGTTTTCGTTCAACAAGGCTTTGTAGCGATGTTGCGCAATCGGACATTTGCAGCGCAACACGAATATGATGTTTATAAGCCCGTTGTACCCTTAGATTGAGAAAATCGGTCGAAATTTTGTTTTCGTCCAATGACGCTTTATAGCGATGTTGCACGTTCGGAAATTTGCAGCGCAACACTAATACGATGATTATAAGCCCGTAATATCCTTAGGTTGAGAAAGTCGGGTAAAATTTGTTTTCATCCAATAAGGCTTTGAGCGATTATGCGGAATCGGAAATGTTCCGCACAACACGAATATCATGATTATAATCCCGTAGTACCCTTAGATTGAGAAAATCGGTCAAATTTTTTTTTCGTTCAATAAGGCTTTGTAGCGATGTTGCGCAATCGGACATTTGCAGCGCAACACTAATACGATGATTATAAGCCCGTAGTACCCTTAGGTTAAGAAAATCGGTCAAATTTTTTTTTCGTTCAATATGACTTTGTAGCGATGTTGCGCAATCGGAAATTAGCTACGCGACAAGAATATGATGATTATAAGCCCGCAGTAGCCTTAGGTTGAGAAAATTGGTCGAAATTTTGTGTTCGTTCAATATGACTTTGTAGCGATGTTGCGCAATCGGAAATTAGCTGCGCAACAAGAATATGATGATTATAAGCCCGTAGTACCCTTAGATTGAGAACATCGGTCGACATTTTGTTTTCGTTCAATCTGACTTTGTAGCGATGTTGCGCAATCGGAAATTAGCTGCGCAACAAGAATATGATGATTATAAGCCCGCAGTACCCTTAGGTTGAGAAAATCGGTCGAAATTTTGTTTTCGTCCAATAACGCTTTATAGCGATGTTGCGCATTCGGACATTTGCAGCGCGACACGAATAGGATGATTATAAGCCCGTTGTACCGTTAGTTTGAGAAAATCGGTCGAAACTTATGTTTCGTCCAATAACGCTTTATAGCGATGTTGCACAATCGGAAATTTGCAGCGCAACAAGAATATGATTATAAGCCCGTAGTACCCTTAGGTTGAGAAAATCGGTCGAATGTTGTTTTCGTTCAACAAGGCTTTGTAGCGATGTTGCGCAATCGGACATTTGCAGCGCAACACGAATATGATGATTATAAGCCCGTTGTACCCTTAGGTTGAGAAAATCGGTCGAAATTTTGTTTTCGTTCAATAACGGTTTATAGCGATGTTGCACAATCGGAAATTTGCAGCGCAACAAGAATATGATTATAAGCCCGTAGTACCCTTAGGTTGAGAAAATCGGTCGAATGTTGTTTTCGTTCAACAAGGCTTTTTAGCGATGTTGCGCAATCGGACATTTGCAGCGGAACACGAATATGATGATTATAAGCCCGCAGTACCCATAGTTTGAGAAAATCGGTCAAATTTGTTTTTCGTTCAATAAGGCTTTGTAGCGATGTGGCGCAATCGGACATTTGCAGCGCAACACGAATATGATGATTATAAGCCCGTAGTATCCTTAGTTTGAGAAAATCGGTCGAAATTTTGTTTTCGTCCAATAACGCTTTATGGCGATGTTGCACGTTCGGAAATTTGCAGCGCATCACTAATACGATGATTATAAGCCCGTTGTACCCTTAGGTTGAGAAAACCAGTCGAATTTTGTTTTCGTCCAATGACGCTTTATAGCGATGTTGCGCAATCGGACATTTGCAGCGCAACACGAATATGATGATTATAAGCCCGTTGTACCCTTAGATTGAGAAAATCGGTCGAAATTTTGTTTTCGTCCAATGACGCTTTATAGCGATGTTGCACGTTCGGAAATTTGCAGCGCATCACTAATACGATGATTATAAGCCCGTTGTACCCTTAGGTTGAGAAAATCGGTCGAATTTTGTTTTCGTTCAACAAGGCTTTGTAGCGATGTTGCGCAATCGGACATTTGCGGCGCAACACGAATATGATGATTATAAGCCCGCAGTACCCTTAGATTGAGAAAATCGGTCGAAATTTTGTTTTCGTCCAATGACGCTTTATAGCGATGTTGCACGATCGGAAATTTGCAGCGCAACACTAATACGATGATTATAAGCCCGTAGTATCCTTAGGTTGAGAAAATCGGTCGAAATTTTGTTTTCATTTAATAACCGTTTATAGCGATGTTGCACGATCGGAAATTTGCAGCGCAACACTAATACGATGATTATAAGCCCGTAGTACCCTTAGGTTGAGAAAATCGGACGACATTTTGTTTTCGTCCAATAACGCTTTATAGCGATGTTGCACGATCGGAAATTTGCAGCGCAACACGAATATGATGATTATAAGCCCGTAGTACCCTTAGGTTGAGAAAATCGGTCGAAACTTTTGTTTCGTCGAATATGACTTTGTAGCGATATTGCGCAATCGGAAATTTCCCGCGCCACACGAATATGATGATTATAAGCCCGCAGTACCCTTAGGTTGAGAAAATCGGTCGAATTATGTTTTCGTTCAACAAGGCTTTGTAGCGATGTTGCGCAATCGGACATTTGCAGCGCAACACGAATATGATGATTATAAGCCCGTTGTACCCTTAGATTGAGAAAATCGGTCGAAATTTTGTTTTCGTCCACTGACGCTTTATAGCGATGTTGCACGTTCGGAAATTTGCAGCGCATCACTAATACGATGATTATAAGCCCGTTGTACCCTTAGGTTGAGAAAATCAGTCGAATTTTGTTTTCGTTCAACAAGGCTTTGTAGCGATGTTGCGCAATCGGGCATTTGCGGCGCAACACGAATATGATGATTATAAGCCCGTTGTACCCTTAGATTGAGAAAATCGGTTAAATTTTTTTTTCGTTCAATAAGGCTTTGTAGCGATGTTGCGCAATCGGACATTTGCAGCGCAACACGCATATGATGATTATAAGCCCGCAGTACCCTTAGGTTGAGAAAATCGGACGACATTTTGTTTTCGTCCAATAACGCTTTATAGCGATGTTGCACGATCGGAAATTTGCAGCGCAACACGAATATGATGATTATAAGCCCGTAGTACCCTTAGGTTGAGAAAATCGGTCGAAACTTTTGTTTCGTCGAATATGACTTTGTAGCGATATTGCGCAATCGGAAATTTCCCGCGCCACACGAATATGATGATTATAAGCCCGCAGTACCCTTAGGTTGAGAAAATCGGTCGAATTATGTTTTCGTTCAACAAGGCTTTGTAGCGATGTTGCGCAATCGGACATTTGCAGCGCAACACGAATATGATGATTATAAGCCCGTTGTACCCTTAGATTGAGAAAATCGGTCGAAATTTTGTTTTCGTCCACTGACGCTTTATAGCGATGTTGCACGTTCGGAAATTTGCAGCGCATCACTAATACGATGATTATAAGCCCGTTGTACCCTTAGGTTGAGAAAATCGGTCGAATTATGTTTTCGTTCAACAAGGCTTTGTAGCGATGTTGCGCAATCGGACATTTGCAGCGCAACACGAATATGATGGTTATAAGCCCGTTGTACCCTTAGATTGAGAAAATCGGTCGAAATTTTGTTTTCGTCCAATGACGCTTTATAGCGATGTTGCACGTTCGGAAATTTGCAGCGCATCACTAATACGATGATTATAAGCCCGTTGTACCCTTAGGTTGAGAAAATCAGTCGAATTTTGTTTTCGTTCAACAAGGCTTTGTAGCGATGTTGCGCAATCGGGCATTTGCGGCGCAACACGAATATGATGATTATAAGCCCGTTGTACCCTTAGATTGAGAAAATCGGTTAAATTTTTTTTTCGTTCAATAAGGCTTTGTAGCGATGTTGCGCAATCGGACATTTGCAGCGCAACACGCATATGATGATTATAAGCCCGCAGTACCCTTAGATTGAGAAAATCGGTCGAAATTTTGTTTTCGTTCAATAACGCTTTATAGCGATGTTGCACGATCGGAAATTTGCAGCGCAACACGAATATGATGATTATAAGCCCGCAGTACCCTTAGTTTGAGAAAATCGGTCAAATTTGTTTTTCGTTCAATAAGGCTTTGTAGCGATGGGGCGCAATCGGACATTTGCAGCGCAACACGAATATGATGATTATAAGCCCGTAGTATCCTTAGTTTGAGAAAATCGGTCGAAATTTTGTTTTCGTCCAATAACGCTTTATGGCGATGTTGCACGTTCGGAAATTTGCAGCGCATCACTAATACGATGATTATAAGCCCGTTGTACCCTTAGGTTGAGAAAATCAGTCGAATTTTGTTTTCGTTCAACAAGGCTTTGTAGCGATGTTGCGCAATCGGACATTTGCAGCGCAACACGAATATGATGATTATAAGCCCGTTGTACCCTTAGATTGAGAAAATCGGTCGAAATTTTGTTTTCGTCCAATGACGCTTTATAGCGATGTTGCGCAATCGGACATTTGCAGCGCAACACGAATATGACGATTATAAGCCCGTTGTACCCTTAGATTGAGAAAATCGGTCGAAATTTTGTTTTCGTCCAATGACGCTTTATAGCGATGTTGCACGTTCGGAAATTTGCAGCGCATCACTAATACGATGATTATAAGCCCGTTGTACCCTTAGGTTGAGAAAATCGGTCGAATTTTGTTTTCGTTCAACAAGGCTTTGTAGCGATGTTGCGCAATCGGACATTTGCAGCGCAACACGAATATGATGATTATAAGCCCGTTGTACCCTTAGATTGGGAAAATCGGTCGAAATTTTGTTTTCGTCCAATGACGCTTTATAGCGATGTTGCGCAATCGGACATTTGCAGCGCAACACGAATATGACGATTATAAGCCCGTTGTACCCTTAGATTGAGAAAATCGGTCGAAATTTTGTTTTCGTCCAATGACGCTTTATAGCGATGTTGCACGTTCGGAAATTTGCAGCGCATCACTAATACGATGATTATAAGCCCGTTGTACCCTTAGGTTGAGAAAATCGGTCGAATTTTGTTTTCGTTCAACAAGGCTTTGTAGCGATGTTGCGCAATCGGACATTTGCGGCGCAACACGAATATGATGATTATAAGCCCGTTGTACCCTTAGATTGAGAACATCGGTCGACATTTTGTTTTCGTTCAATAAGGCTTTGTAGTGATGTTGCGCAATCGGACATTTGCAGCGTAACACGCATATGATGATTATAAGCCCGCAGTACCCTTAGATTGAGAAAATCGGTCGAAATTTTGTTTTCGTCCAATGACGCTTTATAGCGATGTTGCACGATCGGAAATTTGCAGCGCTACACGAATATGATGATTATAAGCCCGTAGTACCCTTAGGTTGAGAAAATCGGTCGAAACTTTTGTTTCGTCGAATATGACTTTGTAGCGATATTGCGCAATCGGAAATTTCCCGCGCAACACGAATATGATGATTATAAGCCCGCAGTACCCTTAGATTGAGAAAATCGGTCGAAATTTTTTTTCGTTCAATAAGGCTTTGTAGCGATCTTGCGCAATCGGACATTTGCAGCGCAACAAGAATATGATGATTATAAGCCCGCAGTACCCTTAGGTTGAGAAAATCGGTCGAATTATGTTTTCGTTCAACAAGGCTTTGTAGCGATGTTGCGCAATCGGACATTTGCAGCGCAACACGAATATGATGTTTATAAGCCCGTTGTACCCTTAGATTGAGAAAATCGGTCGAAATTTTGTTTTCGTCCAATGACGCTTTATAGCGATGTTGCACGTTCGGAAATTTGAAGCGCAACACTAATACGATGATTATAAGCCCGTAATATCCTTAGGTTGAGAAAGTCGGGTAAAATTTGTTTTCATCCAATAAGGCTTTGAGCGATTATGCGGAATCGGAAATGTTCCGCACAACACGAATATCATGATTATAATCCCGTAGTACCCTTAGATTGAGAAAATCGGTCAAATTTTTTTTTCGTTCAATAAGGCTTTGTAGCGATGTTGCGCAATCGGACATTTGCAGCGCAACACTAATACGATGATTATAAGCCCGTAGTACCCTTAGGTTAAGAAAATCGGTCAAATTTTTTTTTCGTTCAATATGACTTTGTAGCGATGTTGCGCAATCGGAAATTAGCTACGCGACAAGAATATGATGATTATAAGCCCGCAGTAGCCTTAGGTTGAGAAAATTGGTCGAAATTTTGTGTTCGTTCAATATAACTTTGTAGCGATGTTGCGCAATCGGAAATTAGCTGCGCAACAAGAATATGATGATTATAAGCCCGTAGTACCCTTAGATTGAGAACATCGGTCGACATTTTGTTTTCGTTCAATCTGACTTTGTAGCGATGTTGCGCAATCGGAAATTAGCTGCGCAACAAGAATATGATGATTATAAGCCCGCAGTACCCTTAGGTTGAGAAAATCGGTCGAAATTTTGTTTTCGTCCAATAACGCTTTATAGCGATGTTGCGCATTCGGACATTTGCAGCGCGACACGAATAGGATGATTATAAGCCCGTTGTACCGTTAGTTTGAGAAAATCGGTCGAAACTTATGTTTCGTCCAATAACGCTTTATAGCGATGTTGCACAATCGGAAATTTGCAGCGCAACAAGAATATGATTATAAGCCCGTAGTACCCTTAGGTTGAGAAAATCGGTCGAATGTTGTTTTCGTTCAACAAGGCTTTGTAGCGATGTTGCGCAATCGGACATTTGCAGCGCAACACGAATATGATGATTATAAGCCCGTTGTACCCTTAGGTTGAGAAAATCGGTCGAAATTTTGTTTTCGTTCAATAACGGTTTATAGCGATGTTGCACAATCGGAAATTTGCAGCGCAACAAGAATATGATTATAAGCCCGTAGTACCCTTAGGTTGAGAAAATCGGTCGAATGTTGTTTTCGTTCAACAAGGCTTTTTAGCGATGTTGCGCAATCGGACATTTGCAGCGGAACACGAATATGATGATTATAAGCCCGCAGTACCCATAGTTTGAGAAAATCGGTCAAATTTGTTTTTCGTTCAATAAGGCTTTGTAGCGATGTGGCGCAATCGGACATTTGCAGCGCAACACGAATATGATGATTATAAGCCCGTAGTATCCTTAGTTTGAGAAAATCGGTCGAAATTTTGTTTTCGTCCAATAACGCTTTATGGCGATGTTGCACGTTCGGAAATTTGCAGCGCATCACTAATACGATGATTATAAGCCCGTTGTACCCTTAGGTTGAGAAAACCAGTCGAATTTTGTTTTCGTCCAATGACGCTTTATAGCGATGTTGCGCAATCGGACATTTGCAGCGCAACACGAATATGATGATTATAAGCCCGTTGTACCCTTAGATTGAGAAAATCGGTCGAAATTTTGTTTTCGTCCAATGACGCTTTATAGCGATGTTGCACGTTCGGAAATTTGCAGCGCATCACTAATACGATGATTATAAGCCCGTTGTACCCTTAGGTTGAGAAAATCGGTCGAATTTTGTTTTCGTTCAACAAGGCTTTGTAGCGATGTTGCGCAATCGGACATTTGCGGCGCAACACGAATATGATGATTATAAGCCCGTTGTACCCTTAGATTGAGAAAATCGGTCAAATTTTGTTTTCGTTCAATAAGGCTTTGTAGCGATGTTGCGCAATTGGACATTTGCAGCGTAACACGCATATGATGATTATAAGCCCGCAGTACCCTTAGATTGAGAAAATCGGTCGAAATTTTGTTTTCGTCCAATGACGCTTTATAGCGATGTTGCACGATCGGAAATTTGCAGCGCAACACTAATACGATGATTATAAGCCCGTAGTATCCTTAGGTTGAGAAAATCGGTCGAAATTTTGTTTTCATTTAATAACCGTTTATAGCGATGTTGCACGATCGGAAATTTGCAGCGCAACACTAATACGATGATTATAAGCCCGTAGTACCCTTAGGTTGAGAAAATCGGACGACATTTTGTTTTCGTCCAATAACGCTTTATAGCGATGTTGCACGATCGGAAATTTGCAGCGCAACACGAATATGATGATTATAAGCCCGTAGTACCCTTAGGTTGAGAAAATCGGTCGAAACTTTTGTTTCGTCGAATATGACTTTGTAGCGATATTGCGCAATCGGAAATTTCCCGCGCCACACGAATATGATGATTATAAGCCCGCAGTACCCTTAGGTTGAGAAAATCGGTCGAATTATGTTTTCGTTCAACAAGGCTTTGTAGCGATGTTGCGCAATCGGACATTTGCAGCGCAACACGAATATGATGATTATAAGCCCGTTGTACCCTTAGATTGAGAAAATCGGTCGAAATTTTGTTTTCGTCCACTGACGCTTTATAGCGATGTTGCACGTTCGGAAATTTGCAGCGCATCACTAATACGATGATTATAAGCCCGTTGTACCCTTAGGTTGAGAAAATCAGTCGAATTTTGTTTTCGTTCAACAAGGCTTTGTAGCGATGTTGCGCAATCGGGCATTTGCGGCGCAACACGAATATGATGATTATAAGCCCGTTGTACCCTTAGATTGAGAAAATCGGTTAAATTTTTTTTTCGTTCAATAAGGCTTTGTAGCGATGTTGCGCAATCGGACATTTGCAGCGCAACACGCATATGATGATTATAAGCCCGCAGTACCCTTAGGTTGAGAAAATCGGACGACATTTTGTTTTCGTCCAATAACGCTTTATAGCGATGTTGCACGATCGGAAATTTGCAGCGCAACACGAATATGATGATTATAAGCCCGTAGTACCCTTAGGTTGAGAAAATCGGTCGAAACTTTTGTTTCGTCGAATATGACTTTGTAGCGATATTGCGCAATCGGAAATTTCCCGCGCCACACGAATATGATGATTATAAGCCCGCAGTACCCTTAGGTTGAGAAAATCGGTCGAATTATGTTTTCGTTCAACAAGGCTTTGTAGCGATGTTGCGCAATCGGACATTTGCAGCGCAACACGAATATGATGATTATAAGCCCGTTGTACCCTTAGATTGAGAAAATCGGTCGAAATTTTGTTTTCGTCCACTGACGCTTTATAGCGATGTTGCACGTTCGGAAATTTGCAGCGCATCACTAATACGATGATTATAAGCCCGTTGTACCCTTAGGTTGAGAAAATCAGTCGAATTTTGTTTTCGTTCAACAAGGCTTTGTAGCGATGTTGCGCAATCGGGCATTTGCGGCGCAACACGAATATGATGATTATAAGCCCGTTGTACCCTTAGATTGAGAAAATCGGTTAAATTTTTTTTTCGTTCAATAAGGCTTTGTAGCGATGTTGCGCAATCGGACATTTGCAGCGCAACACGCATATGATGATTATAAGCCCGCAGTACCCTTAGATTGAGAAAATCGGTCGAAATTTTGTTTTCGTTCAATAACGCTTTATAGCGATGTTGCACGATCGGAAATTTGCAGCGCAACACGAATATGATGATTATAAGCCCGCAGTACCCTTAGTTTGAGAAAATCGGTCAAATTTGTTTTTCGTTCAATAAGGCTTTGTAGCGATGGGGCGCAATCGGACATTTGCAGCGCAACACGAATATGATGATTATAAGCCCGTAGTATCCTTAGTTTGAGAAAATCGGTCGAAATTTTGTTTTCGTCCAATAACGCTTTATGGCGATGTTGCACGTTCGGAAATTTGCAGCGCATCACTAATACGATGATTATAAGCCCGTTGTACCCTTAGGTTGAGAAAATCAGTCGAATTTTGTTTTCGTTCAACAAGGCTTTGTAGCGATGTTGCGCAATCGGACATTTGCAGCGCAACACGAATATGATGATTATAAGCCCGTTGTACCCTTAGATTGAGAAAATCGGTCGAAATTTTGTTTTCGTCCAATGACGCTTTATAGCGATGTTGCGCAATCGGACATTTGCAGCGCAACACGAATATGACGATTATAAGCCCGTTGTACCCTTAGATTGAGAAAATCGGTCGAAATTTTGTTTTCGTCCAATGACGCTTTATAGCGATGTTGCACGTTCGGAAATTTGCAGCGCATCACTAATACGATGATTATAAGCCCGTTGTACCCTTAGGTTGAGAAAATCGGTCGAATTTTGTTTTCGTTCAACAAGGCTTTGTAGCGATGTTGCGCAATCGGACATTTGCGGCGCAACACGAATATGATGATTATAAGCCCGTTGTACCCTTAGATTGAGAACATCGGTCGACATTTTGTTTTCGTTCAATAAGGCTTTGTAGTGATGTTGCGCAATCGGACATTTGCAGCGTAACACGCATATGATGATTATAAGCCCGCAGTACCCTTAGATTGAGAAAATCGGTCGAAATTTTGTTTTCGTCCAATGACGCTTTATAGCGATGTTGCACGATCGGAAATTTGCAGCGCTACACGAATATGATGATTATAAGCCCGTAGTACCCTTAGGTTGAGAAAATCGGTCGAAACTTTTGTTTCGTCGAATATGACTTTGTAGCGATATTGCGCAATCGGAAATTTCCCGCGCAACACGAATATGATGATTATAAGCCCGCAGTACCCTTAGATTGAGAAAATCGGTCGAAATTTTTTTTCGTTCAATAAGGCTTTGTAGCGATCTTGCGCAATCGGACATTTGCAGCGCAACAAGAATATGATGATTATAAGCCCGCAGTACCCTTAGGTTGAGAAAATCGGTCGAAATTTTGTTTTCGTCCAATAACGCTTTATAGCGATGTTGCGCATTCGGACATTTGCAGCGCGACACGAATAGGATGATTATAAGCCCGTTGTACCGTTAGTTTGAGAAAATCGGTCGAAACTTATGTTTCGTCCAATAACGCTTTATAGCGATGTTGCACAATCGGAAATTTGCAGCGCAACAAGAATATGATTATAAGCCCGTAGTACCCTTAGGTTGAGAAAATCGGTCGAATGTTGTTTTCGTTCAACAAGGCTTTGTAGCGATGTTGCGCAATCGGACATTTGCAGCGCAACACGAATATGATGATTATAAGCCCGCAGTACCCTTAGATTGAGAAAATCGGTCGAAATTTTGTTTTCGTCCAATGACGCTTTATAGCGATGTTGCACGATCGGAAATTTGCAGCGCAACACTAATACGATGATTATAAGCCCGTAGTATCCTTAGGTTGAGAAAATCGGTCGAAATTTTGTTTTCATTTAATAACCGTTTATAGCGATGTTGCACGATCGGAAATTTGCAGCGCAACACTAATACGATGATTATAAGCCCGTAGTACCCTTAGGTTGAGAAAATCGGACGACATTTTGTTTTCGTCCAATAACGCTTTATAGCGATGTTGCACGATCGGAAATTTGCAGCGCAACACGAATATGATGATTATAAGCCCGTAGTACCCTTAGGTTGAGAAAATCGGTCGAAACTTTTGTTTCGTCGAATATGACTTTGTAGCGATATTGCGCAATCGGAAATTTCCCGCGCCACACGAATATGATGATTATAAGCCCGCAGTACCCTTAGGTTGAGAAAATCGGTCGAATTATGTTTTCGTTCAACAAGGCTTTGTAGCGATGTTGCGCAATCGGACATTTGCAGCGCAACACGAATATGATGATTATAAGCCCGTTGTACCCTTAGATTGAGAAAATCGGTCGAAATTTTGTTTTCGTCCACTGACGCTTTATAGCGATGTTGCACGTTCGGAAATTTGCAGCGCATCACTAATACGATGATTATAAGCCCGTTGTACCCTTAGGTTGAGAAAATCAGTCGAATTTTGTTTTCGTCCAATGACGCTTTATAGCGATGTTGCGCAATCGGACATTTGCAGCGCAACACGAATATGATGATTATAAGCCCGTTGTACCCTTAGATTGAGAAAATCGGTCGAAATTTTGTTTTCGTCCAATGACGCTTTATAGCGATGTTGCACGTTCGGAAATTTGCAGCGCATCACTAATACGATGATTATAAGCCCGTTGTACCCTTAGGTTGAGAAAATCGGTCGAATTTTGTTTTCGTTCAACAAGGCTTTGTAGCGATGTTGCGCAATCGGGCATTTGCGGCGCAACACGAATGTGATGATTATAAGCCCGTTGTACCCTTAGATTGAGAAAATCGGTTAAATTTTTTTTTCGTTCAATAAGGCTTTGTAGCGATGTTGCGCAATCGGACATTTGCAGCGCAACACGAATATGATGATTATAAGCCCGCAGTACCCATAGTTTGAGAAAATCGGTCAAATTTGTTTTTCGTTCAATAAGGCTTTGTAGCGATGTGGCGCAATCGGACATTTGCAGCGCAACACGAATATGATGATTATAAGCCCGTAGTATCCTTAGTTTGAGAAAATCGGTCGAAATTTTGTTTTCGTCCAATAACGCTTTATGGCGATGTTGCACGTTCGGAAATTTGCAGCGCATCACTAATACGATGATTATAAGCCCGTTGTACCCTTAGGTTGAGAAAACCAGTCGAATTTTGTTTTCGTCCAATGACGCTTTATAGCGATGTTGCGCAATCGGACATTTGCAGCGCAACACGAATATGATGATTATAAGCCCGTTGTACCCTTAGATTGAGAAAATCGGTCGAAATTTTGTTTTCGTCCAATGACGCTTTATAGCGATGTTGCACGTTCGGAAATTTGCAGCGCATCACTAATACGATGATTATAAGCCCGTTGTACCCTTAGGTTGAGAAAATCGGTCGAATTTTGTTTTCGTTCAACAAGGCTTTGTAGCGATGTTGCGCAATCGGACATTTGCGGCGCAACACGAATATGATGATTATAAGCCCGTTGTACCCTTAGATTGAGAAAATCGGTCAAATTTTGTTTTCGTTCAATAAGGCTTTGTAGCGATGTTGCGCAATTGGACATTTGCAGCGTAACACGCATATGATGATTATAAGCCCGCAGTACCCTTAGATTGAGAAAATCGGTCGAAATTTTGTTTTCGTCCAATGACGCTTTATAGCGATGTTGCACGATCGGAAATTTGCAGCGCAACACTAATACGATGATTATAAGCCCGTAGTATCCTTAGGTTGAGAAAATCGGTCGAAATTTTGTTTTCATTTAATAACCGTTTATAGCGATGTTGCACGATCGGAAATTTGCAGCGCAACACTAATACGATGATTATAAGCCCGTTGTACCCTTAGGTTGAGAAAATCAGTCGAATTTTGTTTTCGTTCAACAAGGCTTTGTAGCGATGTTGCGCAATCGGGCATTTGCGGCGCAACACGAATGTGATGATTATAAGCCCGCAGTACCCATAGTTTGAGAAAATCGGTCAAATTTTTTTTTCGTTCAATAAGGCTTTGTAGCGATGTGGCGCAATCGGACATTTGCAGCGCAACACGAATATGATGATTATAAGCCCGTAGTATCCTTAGTTTGAGAAAATCGGTCGAAATTTTGTTTTCGTCCAATAACGCTTTATGGCGATGTTGCACGTTCGGAAATTTGCAGCGCATCACTAATACGATGATTATAAGCCCGTTGTACCCTTAGGTTGAGAAAACCAGTCGAATTTTGTTTTCGTCCAATGACGCTTTATAGCGATGTTGCGCAATCGGACATTTGCAGCGCAACACGAATATGATGATTATAAGCCCGTTGTACCCTTAGATTGAGAAAATCGGTCGAAATTTTGTTTTCGTCCAATGACGCTTTATAGCGATGTTGCACGTTCGGAAATTTGCAGCGCATCACTAATACGATGATTATAAGCCCGTTGTACCCTTAGGTTGAGAAAATCGATCGAATTTTGTTTTCGTTCAACAAGGCTTTGTAGCGATGTTGCGCAATCGGACATTTGCGGCGCAACACGAATATGATGATTATAAGCCCGTTGTACCCTTAGATTGAGAAAATCGGTCAAATTTTGTTTTCGTTCAATAAGGCTTTGTAGCGATGTTGCGCAATTGGACATTTGCAGCGTAACACGCATATGATGATTATAAGCCCGCAGTACCCTTAGATTGAGAAAATCGGTCGAAATTTTGTTTTCGTCCAATGACGCTTTATAGCGATGTTGCACGATCGGAAATTTGCAGCGCAACACTAATACGATGATTATAAGCCCGTAGTATCCTTAGGTTGAGAAAATCGGTCGAAATTTTGTTTTCATTTAATAACCGTTTATAGCGATGTTGCACGATCGGAAATTTGCAGCGCAACACTAATACGATGATTATAAGCCCGTAGTACCCTTAGGTTGAGAAAATCGGACGACATTTTGTTTTCGTCCAATAACGCTTTATAGCGATGTTGCACGATCGGAAATTTGCAGCGCAACACGAATATGATGATTATAAGCCCGTAGTACCCTTAGGTTGAGAAAATCGGTCGAAACTTTTGTTTCGTCGAATATGACTTTGTAGCGATATTGCGCAATCGGAAATTTCCCGCGCCACACGAATATGATGATTATAAGCCCGCAGTACCCTTAGGTTGAGAAAATCGGTCGAATTATGTTTTCGTTCAACAAGGCTTTGTAGCGATGTTGCGCAATCGGACATTTGCAGCGCAACACGAATATGATGATTATATGCCCGTTGTACCCTTAGATTGAGAAAATCGGTCGAAATTTTGTTTTCGTCCACTGACGCTTTATAGCGATGTTGCACGTTCGGAAATTTGCAGCGCATCACTAATACGATGATTATAAGCCCGTTGTACCCTTAGGTTGAGAAAATCAGTCGAATTTTGTTTTCGTTCAACAAGGCTTTGTAGCGATGTTGCGCAATCGGGCATTTGCGGCGCAACACGAATATGATGATTATAAGCCCGTTGTACCCTTAGATTGAGAAAATCGGTTAAATTTTTTTTTCGTTCAATAAGGCTTTGTAGCGATGTTGCGCAATCGGACATTTGCAGCGCAACACGCATATGATGATTATAAGCCCGCAGTACCCTTAGATTGAGAAAATCGGTCGAAATTTTGTTTTCGTTCAATAACGCTTTATAGCGATGTTGCACGATCGGAAATTTGCAGCGCAACACGAATATGATGATTATAAGCCCGCAGTACCCATAGTTTGAGAAAATCGGTCAAATTTGTTTTTCGTTCAATAAGGCTTTGTAGCGATGTGGCGCAATCGGACATTTGCAGCGCAACACGAATATGATGATTATAAGCCCGTAGTATCCTTAGTTTGAGAAAATCGGTCGAAATTTTGTTTTCGTCCAATAACGCTTTATGGCGATGTTGCACGTTCGGAAATTTGCAGCGCATCACTAATACGATGATTATAAGCCCGTTGTACCCTTAGGTTGAGAAAACCAGTCGAATTTTGTTTTCGTCCAATAACGCTTTATGGCGATGTTGCGCAATCGGACATTTGCAGCGCAACACGCATGTGATGATTATAAGCCCGCAGTACCCTTAGATTGAGAAAATCGGTCGAAATTTTGTTTTCGTTCAATAACGCTTTATAGCGATGTTGCACGATCGGAAATTTGCAGCGCAACACGAATATGATGATTATAAGCCCGCAGTACCCATAGTTTGAGAAAATCGGTCAAATTTGTTTTTCGTTCAATAAGGCTTTGTAGCGATGTGGCGCAATCGGACATTTGCAGCGCAACACGAATATGATGATTATAAGCCCGTAGTATCCTTAGTTTGAGAAAATCGGTCGAAATTTTGTTTTCGTCCAATAACGCTTTATGGCGATGTTGCACGTTCGGAAATTTGCAGCGCATCACTAATACGATGATTATAAGCCCGTTGTACCCTTAGGTTGAGAAAACCAGTCGAATTTTGTTTTCGTCCAATGACGCTTTATAGCGATGTTGCGCAATCGGACATTTGCAGCGCAACACGAATATGATGATTATAAGCCCGTTGTACCCTTAGATTGAGAAAATCGGTCGAAATTTTGTTTTCGTCCAATGACGCTTTATAGCGATGTTGCACGTTCGGAAATTTGCAGCGAATCACTAATACGATGATTATAAGCCCGTTGTACCCTTAGGTTGAGAAAATCGGTCGAATTTTGTTTTCGTTCAACAAGGCTTTGTAGCGATGTTGCGCAATCGGACATTTGCGGCGCAACACGAATATGATGATTATAAGCCCGTTGTACCCTTAGATTGAGAAAATCGGTTAAATTTTGTTTTCGTTCAATAAGGCTTTGTAGCGATGTTGCGCAATCGGACATTTGCAGCGTAACACGCATATGATGATTATAAGCCCGCAGTACCCTTAGATTGAGAAAATCGGTCGAAATTTTGTTTTCGTCCAATGACGCTTTATAGCGATGTTGCACG
Source organism: Netelia virgata (assembly GCA_951802705.1). Lineage (NCBI taxonomy): Eukaryota > Metazoa > Arthropoda > Insecta > Hymenoptera > Ichneumonidae > Netelia > Netelia virgata. The sequence goes on along the minus strand of OX637864.1, from coordinate 26,715,779 downwards.
ATCGGAAATTTGCAGCGCAACACTAATACGATGATTATAAGCCCGTAGTATCCTTAGGTTGAGAAAATCGGTCGAAATTTTGTTTTCATTTAATAACCGTTTATAGCGATGTTGCACGATCGGAAATTTGCAGCGCAACACTAATACGATGATTATAAGCCCGTAGTACCCTTAGGTTGAGAAAATCGGACGACATTTTGTTTTCGTCCAATAACGCTTTATAGCGATGTTGCACGATCGGAAATTTGCAGCGCAACACGAATATGATGATTATAAGCCCGTAGTACCCTTAGGTTGAGAAAATCGGTCGAAACTTTTGTTTCGTCGAATATGACTTTGTAGCGATATTGCGCAATCGGAAATTTCCCGCGCCACACGAATATGATGATTATAAGCCCGCAGTACCCTTAGGTTGAGAAAATCGGTCGAATTATGTTTTCGTTCAACAAGGCTTTGTAGCGATGTTGCGCAATCGGACATTTGCAGCGCAACACGAATATGATGATTATATGCCCGTTGTACCCTTAGATTGAGAAAATCGGTCGAAATTTTGTTTTCGTCCACTGACGCTTTATAGCGATGTTGCACGTTCGGAAATTTGCAGCGCATCACTAATACGATGATTATAAGCCCGTTGTACCCTTAGGTTGAGAAAATCAGTCGAATTTTGTTTTCGTTCAACAAGGCTTTGTAGCGATGTTGCGCAATCGGGCATTTGCGGCGCAACACGAATATGATGATTATAAGCCCGTTGTACCCTTAGATTGAGAAAATCGGTTAAATTTTTTTTTCGTTCAATAAGGCTTTGTAGCGATGTTGCGCAATCGGACATTTGCAGCGCAACACGCATATGATGATTATAAGCCCGCAGTACCCTTAGATTGAGAAAATCGGTCGAAATTTTGTTTTCGTTCAATAACGCTTTATAGCGATGTTGCACGATCGGAAATTTGCAGCGCAACACGAATATGATGATTATAAGCCCGCAGTACCCATAGTTTGAGAAAATCGGTCAAATTTGTTTTTCGTTCAATAAGGCTTTGTAGCGATGTGGCGCAATCGGACATTTGCAGCGCAACACGAATATGATGATTATAAGCCCGTAGTATCCTTAGTTTGAGAAAATCGGTCGAAATTTTGTTTTCGTCCAATAACGCTTTATGGCGATGTTGCACGTTCGGAAATTTGCAGCGCATCACTAATACGATGATTATAAGCCCGTTGTACCCTTAGGTTGAGAAAACCAGTCGAATTTTGTTTTCGTCCAATAACGCTTTATGGCGATGTTGCGCAATCGGACATTTGCAGCGCAACACGCATGTGATGATTATAAGCCCGCAGTACCCTTAGATTGAGAAAATCGGTCGAAATTTTGTTTTCGTTCAATAACGCTTTATAGCGATGTTGCACGATCGGAAATTTGCAGCGCAACACGAATATGATGATTATAAGCCCGCAGTACCCATAGTTTGAGAAAATCGGTCAAATTTGTTTTTCGTTCAATAAGGCTTTGTAGCGATGTGGCGCAATCGGACATTTGCAGCGCAACACGAATATGATGATTATAAGCCCGTAGTATCCTTAGTTTGAGAAAATCGGTCGAAATTTTGTTTTCGTCCAATAACGCTTTATGGCGATGTTGCACGTTCGGAAATTTGCAGCGCATCACTAATACGATGATTATAAGCCCGTTGTACCCTTAGGTTGAGAAAACCAGTCGAATTTTGTTTTCGTCCAATGACGCTTTATAGCGATGTTGCGCAATCGGACATTTGCAGCGCAACACGAATATGATGATTATAAGCCCGTTGTACCCTTAGATTGAGAAAATCGGTCGAAATTTTGTTTTCGTCCAATGACGCTTTATAGCGATGTTGCACGTTCGGAAATTTGCAGCGAATCACTAATACGATGATTATAAGCCCGTTGTACCCTTAGGTTGAGAAAATCGGTCGAATTTTGTTTTCGTTCAACAAGGCTTTGTAGCGATGTTGCGCAATCGGACATTTGCGGCGCAACACGAATATGATGATTATAAGCCCGTTGTACCCTTAGATTGAGAAAATCGGTTAAATTTTGTTTTCGTTCAATAAGGCTTTGTAGCGATGTTGCGCAATCGGACATTTGCAGCGTAACACGCATATGATGATTATAAGCCCGCAGTACCCTTAGATTGAGAAAATCGGTCGAAATTTTGTTTTCGTCCAATGACGCTTTATAGCGATGTTGCACGATCGGAAATTTGCAGCGCAACACTAATACGATGATTATAAGCCCGTAGTATCCTTAGGTTGAGAAAATCGGTCGAAATTTTGTTTTCGTTTAATAACCGTTTATAGCGATGTTGCACGATCGGAAATTTGCAGCGCAACACTCATACGATGATTATAAGCCCGTAGTACCCTTAGGTTGAGAAAATCTGACGAAATTTTGTTTTCGTCCAATAACGCTTTATAGCGATGTTGCACGATCGGAAATTTGCAGCGCTACACGAATACGATGATTATAAGCCCGTAGTACCCTTAGGTTGAGAAAATCGGTCGAAACTTTTGTTTCGTCGAATATGACTTTGTAGCGATATTGCGCAATCGGAAATTTCCCGCGCAACACGAATATGATGATTATAAGCCCGCAGTACCCTTAGGTTGAGAAAATCGGTCAAAATTTTTTTTCGTTCAATAAGGCTTTGTAGCGATCTTGCGCAATCGGACATTTGCAGCGCAACAAGAATATGATGATTATAAGCCCGCAGTACCCTTAGGTTGAGAAAATCGGTCGAATTATGTTTTCGTTCAACAAGGCTTTGTAGCGATGTTGCGCAATCGGACATTTGCAGCGCAACACGAATATGATGATTATAAGCCCGTTGTACCCTTCGATTGAGAAAATCGGTCGAAATTTTGTTTTCGTCCAATGACGCTTTATAGCGATGTTGCACGTTCGGAAATTTGCAGCGCATCACTAATACGATGATTATAAGTCCGTTGTACCCTTAGGTTGAGAAAATCAGTCGAATTTTGTTTTCCTTCAACAAGGCTTTGTAGCGATGTTGCGCAATCGGGCATTTGCGGCGCAACACGAATATGATGATTATAAGCCCGTTGTACCCTTAGATTGAGAAAATCGGTTAAATTTTTTTTTCGTTCAATAAGGCTTTGTAGCGATGTTGCGCAATCGGACATTTGCAGCGCAACACGCATATGATGATTATAAGCCCGCAGTACCCTTAGATTGAGAAAATCGGTCGAAATTTTGTTTTCGTTCAATAACGCTTTATAGCGATGTTGCGCAATCGGACAATTGCAGCGCACCACGAATATGATGATTATAAGCCCGTTGTACCCTTAGATTGAGAAAATCGGTCGAAATTTTGTTTTCGTCCAATGACGCTTTATAGCGATGTTGCACGTTCGGAAATTTGCAGCGCATCACTAATACGATGATTATAAGCCCGTTGTACCCTTAGGTTGAGAAAATCGGTCGAATTTTGTTTTCGTTCAACAAGGCTTTGTAGCGATGTTGCGCAATCGGACATTTGCAGCGCAACACGAATATGATGATTATAAGCCCGTTGTACCCTTAGGCTGAGAAAATCGGTCGATTTTTGTTTTCGTTCAACAAGGCTTTGTAGCGATGTTGCGCAATCGGACATTTGCAGCGCAACACGAATATGATGATTATAAGCCCGTTGTACCCTTAGATTGAGAAAATCGGTCGAAATTTTGTTTTCGTCCAATGACGCTTTATAGCGATGTTGCACGATCGGAAATTTGCAGCGCAACACTAATACGATGATTATAAGCCCGTAGTATCCTTAGGTTGAGAAAGTCGGGTAAAATTTGTTTTCATCCAATAAGGCTTTGAGCTATTATGCGGAATCGGAAATGTTCCGCACAACACGAATATCATGATTATAATCCCGTAGTACCCTTAGGTTGAGAAAATCGGTCGAAATTTTGTTTTCGTTCAATAACGGTTTATAGCGATGTTGCACGATCGGAAATTTGCAGCGCAACACTAATACGATGATTATAAGCCCGTAGTATCCTTAGGTTGAGAAAGTCAGTCAAAAGTTTTGTTCGTCCAATAAGGCTTTGAGCGATTATGCGGAATCGGAAATGTTCCGCACAACACGAATATCATGATTATAATCCCGTAGTACCCTTAGGTTGAGAAAATCGGTCGAAATTTTGTTTTCGTTCAATAACGGTTTATAGCGATGTTGCACGATGGGAAATTTGCAGCGCAACACTAACACGATGATTATGAGCCCGTAGTACCCTTAGGTTGAGAAAATCGGTCGAAATTTTGTTTTCGTCCAATAACGCTTTATAGCGATGTTGCACGATCGTAAATTTGCAGCGCAACACGAATATGATGATTATAAGCCCGTAGTACCCTTAGATTGAGAAAATCGGCCGAAACTTTTGTTTCGTCCAATATGACTTTGTAGCGATGTTGCGCAATCGAAAATTTCCCGCGCAACACGAATATGATGATTATAAGCCCGTAGTACCCTTAGGTTGAGAAAATCGGTCGAAACTTTTGTTTCGTCGAATATGACTTTGTAGCGATATTGCGCAATCGGAAATTTCCCGCGCAACACTAATATGATGATTATAAGCCCGTTGTACCGTTAGATTGAGAAAATCAGTCGAAACTTATGTTTCGTCCAATAACGCTTTATAGCGATGTTGCACGATCGTAAATTTGCAGCGCAACACGAATATGATGATTATAAGCCCGTAGTATCCTTAGGTTGAGAAAGTCAGTCGAAATTTTTGTTCGTCCAATAAGGCTTTGAGCGATTATGCGGAATCGGAAATGTTCCGCACAACACGAATATCATGATTATAATCCCGTAGTACCCTTAGATTGAGAAAATCGGTCAAATTTTTTTTTCGTTCAATAAGGCTTTGTAGCGATGTTGCGCAATCGGACATTTGCAGCGCAACACTAATACGACGATTATAAGCCCGTAGTACCCTTAGTTTAAGAAAATCGGTCAAATTTTTTTTTCGTTCAATATGACTTTGTAGCGATGTTGCGCAATCGGAAATTAGCTACGCGACAAGAATATGATGATTATAAGCCCGCAGTAGCCTTAGGTTGAGAAAATTGGTCGAAATTTTGTGTTCGTTCAATATGACTTTGTAGCGATGTTGCGCAATCGGAAATTAGCTGCGCAACAAGAATATGATGATTTTAAGCCCGTAGTACCCTTAGGTTGAGAAAATCGGTCGAAATTTTGTTTTCGTCCAATAACGCTTTATAGCGATGTTGCGCATTCGGACATTTGCAGCGCGACACGAATAGGATGATTAGAAGCCCGTAGTACCCTTAGATTGAGAAAATCGGCCGAAACTTTTGTTTCGTCCAATATGACTTTGTAGCGATGTTGCGCAATCGAAAATTTCCCGCGCAACACGAATATGATGATTATAAGCCCGTAGTACCCTTAGGTTGAGAAAATCGGTCGAAACTTTTGTTTCGTCGAATATGACTTTGTAGCGATATTGCGCAATCGGAAATTTCCCGCGCAACACTAATATGATGATTATAAGCCCGTTGTACCGTTAGATTGAGAAAATCAGTCGAAACTTATGTTTCGTCCAATAACGCTTTATAGCGATGTTGCACAATCGGAAATTTGCAGCGCAACAAGAATATGATTATAAGCCCGTAGTACCCTTCGATTGAGAAAATCGGTCAAATTTTTTTTTCGTTCAATAAGGCTTTGTAGCGATGTTGCGCAATCGGACATTTGCAGCGCAACACTAATACGATGATTATAAGCCCGTAGTACCCTTAGGTTGAGAAAATCGGTCAAATTTTTTTTTCGTTCAATATGACTTTGTAGCGATGTTGCGCAATCGGAAATTAGCTGCGCAACAAAAATATGATGATTATAAGCCCGTAGTACCCTTAGATTGAGAAAATCGGTCGACATTTTGTTTTCGTTCAATCTGACTTTGTAGCGATGTTGCGCAATCGGAAATTAGCTGCGCAACAAGAATATGATGATTATAAGCCCGCAGTACCCTTAGGTTGAGAAAATCGGTCGAAATTTTGTTTTCGTCCAATAACGCTTTATAGCGATGTTGCACGATCGGAAATTTGCAGCGCAACACGAATATGATGATTATTAGCCCTTAGTATCCTTAGGTTGAGAAAATCGGTCGAAATTTTGTTTTCGTTCAATAACGGTTTATAGCGATGTTGCACGATGGGAAATTTGCAGCGCAACACTAACACGATGATTATGAGCCCGTAGTACCCTTAGGTTGAGAAAATCGGTCGAAATTTTGTTTCCGTCCAATAACGCTTTATAGCGATGTTGCACGATCGTAAATTTGCAGCGCAACACGAATATGATGATTATAAGCCCGTAGTATCCTTAGGTTGAGAAAGTCAGTCGAAATTTTTGTTCGTCCAATAAGGCTTTGAGCGATTATGCGGAATCGGAAATGTTCCGCACAACACGAATATCATGATTATAATCCCGTAGTACCCTTAGATTGAGAAAATCGGTCAAATTTTTTTTTCGTTCAATAAGGCTTTGTAGCGATGTTGCGCAATCGGACATTTGCAGCGCAACACTAATACGACGATTATAAGCCCGTAGTACCCTTAGTTTAAGAAAATCGGTCAAATTTTTTTTTCGTTCAATATGACTTTGTAGCGATGTTGCGCAATCGGAAATTAGCTACGCGACAAGAATATGATGATTATAAGCCCGCAGTAGCCTTAGGTTGAGAAAATTGGTCGAAATTTTGTGTTCGTTCAATATGACTTTGTAGCGATGTTGCGCAATCGGAAATTAGCTGCGCAACAAGAATATGATGATTTTAAGCCCGTAGTACCCTTAGGTTGAGAAAATCGGTCGAAATTTTGTTTTCGTCCAATAACGCTTTATAGCGATGTTGCGCATTCGGACATTTGCAGCGCGACACGAATAGGATGATTAGAAGCCCGTAGTACCCTTAGATTGAGAAAATCGGCCGAAACTTTTGTTTCGTCCAATATGACTTTGTAGCGATGTTGCGCAATCGAAAATTTCCCGCGCAACACGAATATGATGATTATAAGCCCGTAGTACCCTTAGGTTGAGAAAATCGGTCGAAACTTTTGTTTCGTCGAATATGACTTTGTAGCGATATTGCGCAATCGGAAATTTCCCGCGCAACACTAATATGATGATTATAAGCCCGTTGTACCGTTAGATAGAGAAAATCAGTCGAAACTTATGTTTCGTCCAATAACGCTTTATAGCGATGTTGCACAATCGGAAATTTGCAGCGCAACAAGAATATGATTATAAGCCCGTAGTACCCTTCGATTGAGAAAATCGGTCAAATTTTTTTTTCGTTCAATAAGGCTTTGTAGCGATGTTGCGCAATCGGACATTTGCAGCGCAACACTAATACGATGATTATAAGCCCGTAGTACCCTTAGGTTGAGAAAATCGGTCAAATTTTTTTTTCGTTCAATATGACTTTGTAGCGATGTTGCGCAATCGGAAATTAGCTGCGCAACAAAAATATGATGATTATAAGCCCGTAGTACCCTTAGATTGAGAAAATCGGTCGACATTTTGTTTTCGTTCAATCTGACTTTGTAGCGATGTTGCGCAATCGGAAATTAGCTGCGCAACAAGAATATGATGATTATAAGCCCGCAGTACCCTTAGGTTGAGAAAATCGGTCGAAATTTTGTTTTCGTCCAATAACGCTTTATAGCGATGTTGCACGATCGGAAATTTGCAGCGCAACACGAATATGATGATTATTAGCCCTTAGTATCCTTAGGTTGAGAAAATCGGTCGAAATTTTGTTTACGTCCAATAACGCTTTATAGCGATGTTGCGCATTCGGACATTTGCAGCGCGACACGAATAGGATGATTATAAGCCCGTAGTACCCTTAGATTGAGAAAATCGGCCGAAACTTTTGTTTCGTCCAATATGACTTTGTAGCGATGTTGTGCAATCGAAAATTTCCCGCGCAACACGAATATGATGATTATAAGCCCGTAGTACCCTTAGGTTGAGAAAATCGGTCGAAACTTTTGTTTCGTCGAATATGACTTTGTAGCGATATTGCGCAATCGGAAATTTCTCGCGCAACACTAATATGATGATTATAAGCCCGTTGTACCGTTAGATTGAGAAAATCGGTCGAAACTTATGTTTCGTCCAATAACGCTTTATAGCGATGTTGCACAATCGGAAATTTGCAGCGCAACAAGAATATGATTATAAGCCCGTAGTACCCTTCGATTGAGAAAATCGGTCAAATTTTTTTTTTTACCAACAAGGCTTTGAGCGATTATGCGGAATCGGAAATGTTCCGCGCAATACGAATATGATGGTTAGAAGCCCGTTGTGCCCTTATATTGAGAAAATCGGTCGAAACTTTTGTTTTCGTTCAATAACGCTTTATAGCGATGTTGCACAATCGGAAATTTCCAGCGCAACACGAATATGATGATTATAAGCCCGTAGTACCCTTAGGTTGAGAAAATCGGTCGAATGTTGTTTTCGTTCAACAAGGCTTTGTAGCGATGTTGCGCAATCGGACATTTGCAGCGCAACACGAATATGATGATTATAAGCCCGTTGTACCCTTAGGTTGAGAAAATCGGTCGAAATTTTGTTTTCGTTCAATAACGGTTTATAGCGATGTTGCACGATCGGAAATTTGCAGCGCAACACTAATACGATGATTATAAGCCCGTAGTATCCTTAGGTTGAGAAAATCGGTCGAAATTTTGTTTACGTCCAATAACGCTTTATAGCGATGTTGCGCAATCGGACATTTGCAGCGCGACACGAATAGGATGATTATAAGCCCGTAGTACCCTTAGGTTGAGAAAATCGGTCGAAACTTTTGTTTCGTCGAATATGACTTTGTAGCGATATTGCGCAATCGGAAATTTCTCGCGCAACACTAATATGATGATTATAAGCCCGTTGTACCGTTAGATTGAGAAAATCGGTCGAAACTTATGTTTCGTCCAATAGCGCTTTATAGCGATGTTGCACAATCGGAAATTTGCAGCGCAACAAGAATATGATTATAAGCCCGTAGTACCCTTCGATTGAGAAAATCGGTCAAATTTTTTTTTTTACCAACAAGGCTTTGAGCGATTATGCGGAATCGGAAATGTTCCGCGCAATACGAATATGATGATTAGAAGCCCGTTGTGCCCTTATATTGAGAAAATCGGTCGAAACTTTTGTTTTCGTTCAATAACGCTTTATAGCGATGTTGCACAATCGGAAATTTCCAGCGCAACACGAATATGATGATTATAAGCCCGTAGTACCCTTAGGTTGAGAAAATCGGTCGAATGTTGTTTTCGTTCAACAAGGCTTTGTAGCGATGTTGCGCAATCGGACATCTGCAGCGCAACACGAATATGATGATTATAAGCCCGTTGTACCCTTAGGTTGAGAAAATCGGTCGAAATTTTGTTTTCGTTCAATAACGGTTTATAGCGATGTTGCACGATCGGAAATTTGCAGCGCAACACTAATACGATGATTATAAGCCCGTAGTATCCTTAGGTTGAGAAAATCGGTCGAAATTTTGTTTACGTCCAATAACGCTTTATAGCGATGTTGCGCAATCGGATATTTGCAGCGCGACACGAATAGGATGATTATAAGCCCGTAGTACCCTTAGGTTGAGAAAATCGGTCGAAACTTTTGTTTCGTCGAATATGACTTTGTAGCGATATTGCGCAATCGGAAATTTCCCGCGCAACACGAATATGATGATTATAAGCCCGTTGTACCCTTAGATTGAGAAAATCGGTCGAAACTTTTGTTTCGTCCAATAACGCTTTATAGCGATATTGCGCAATCGGAAATTTCCCGCGCAACACGAATATGATGATTATAAGCCCGTAGTACCCTCAGATTGAGAAAATCGGTCGAAATTTTATTTTCGTCCAATATGACTTTGTAGCGATGTTGTGCAATCGGAAATTAGCAGTGCAACACGAATATGATGCTTATAAGCCCGTAGTACTGTGATGTCGCGAGTTATTTACTTATTTATTTATTTCTCGTGATTGGAACTGCTGACTCGGCTACGGAACGCGGTAGTTGAGAAGGAAAAACGCGGGAGACACTTAATCGGGAAACACAAGACTTTATTTCCAGCGGTTCAACAGACAGCGCAACGTTGCTGCTCAGAGGATCGGAAAACTACTAACTGACTAGCCTAGGAGGAGGGTGGCTCTTATAAAATTAATCCGTGGGAAAGTCGTAGTGTGGTGGGGAAAGAATTTGGGAGTCACAACGTTCTGGAAATGAGAACGTCTGGGGAGACAATGGGGGCTGCGGGTGTTTCGAGTGTGAGGCAGGTCAGGCCATAAAGATAGGTGATTTATGGCTGGACTGTGGAAAATGGAAAAAAGAGGTGTTGGGCCTTTCTCGGAAAACAACGACTAGCTGCGTTCTGACGGAGAGATGTCCCAGCGATAGCGAGGGGGTAGCTGTAGGGGGGAAGGGGGGGAAGTCACGTAGGCAGGAAAGGAATGCGAGAGGCGCGTGGGAAAGAAGAAAAAAGGTGGCTGGGGGTAGACCATCGTCACACCTCCCCCCTTGATTTAGAAAATCCTTACAGAGTTAAATGGATTTTCTAGGCCTTAGCTTATCTAACATTACTTCTACTGGTACGTCTTACAGAAGGTGAAATTTGGCGTGTGTCTCGAGGGTGACTTATCTCGGCCAAGGCGAGTAGTTCTTCTTGTGGATACTGTACAGCGTAACTGGCATTATCGGTGTTATTAGTATGGAAACAATTATTATAAACATTGATACAAGGTGAGAAGGTACAAGAAAGAAGTTTGCTTAACAATTTACCTAAGCAAGCGCATAGTCCTATTCTACAGGCTACTAGCAATGTTACGACACAGGTACACACATATCCGAAGTATGTGAACCCGTCGCGCGCGCTCTCTAGTAATGTTTTGGCGCGTCTGTGCCGTCCGATCTTTCAGCATCGTCAATTTTATTCAATCTTTGTCGCACAGTTTCTATAGTTATCAATTCTAAGCATTTCTTCTTGCTTTGCACATTGTTACAAAGAATGAGCAGTTTTTCGACAATGGATAAAAGTTTGTCGAGTTGAACGTTGATCTCCGTGAGGTCTACATAGTTCACGGAGTCCAGGTCCTGTGAAACATTACCACGTTCTCCAAATGTTCCAGGTAGATGGCTCCTGCCACGGGTTCCACTTGAAAAGGTATGAAGGTCCCGGTAGCTGCGGCTGTAGTTATCAGGAGGAGCAGAGATAGCGGCATGATCTAGACAAATGAGCGGTTATATCCTGTAATAAGGTTTTAGCTTATTTACATGAATGAGTTTCTTTCTGTTTCGGAGGAGAATTTCGTAATTGACTTCGGATGTTCGATCAAGTACAGGGTGGGCCATCTGTTGGTACGTTTTTGAATTTCGTCGTATGACAACGGCAAACGAGCTACAGACCCGAAATTTGTACAGTTCATTAGTCATACTGTCCGCGGCACGAAACAACACGTTTTCTCTTGAAGAGCGTTTTGAAATTTTAAAAACTTATTTTCAAAGTCAGTGCTGTGTCGCCGAAACTGTGCGAATTTTGAAAAGAAATATGGGTCGTGATAAAGCACCCACCGAAGGCGCTATACGCAAATTGGTGAAGAAAGTTCGTGAGAAAGGGATGTTAGTGGATGACAGAAGTGGTCCCAGAGCTCGGACAGTGCGCACACCCGAGAATATTGAGGTTGTGGCCCAAAGTGTGAGACAGAATCCGACGACCTCAACTCGACGCCGATCGCAGCAACTGAGCATTAGTCGCACCAGCCTGAGGAGAATACTGCACAAAGACCCCGGATTATTCGCCTACAAGATCCAGATGACTCAGGAGTTGAAAGCAAATGACCATCCGCTTCGATATCAGTTCGCTATGTGGGCCATAGACCAGCTCAATAATGGCGTCGATTTTGGTCGAAAAATCATCTTTTCGGACGAAGCGCATTTCCATCTCGGCGGATATGTGAACAAGCAAAACTGCCGGATTTGGGGTTCGGAACAGCCACACGCAATCGTAGAGAGACCAATGCATCCTCCAAGAGTCACAGTTTGGCGTGGATTTTGGAGTGGTGGCATAATTGGCCCATTTTTCTTCGAAAATGATGCTGGCAACGCCGTTATCGTCAATGGCGAACGCTACAGAGCCATGTTGACCAACTTTTTATGGCCTAAAATCGACGCTATGAATGTGGACGACCTTTGGTTTCAACAAGATGGCGCCACATGCTATACAAGCCGACTTACGATCGACCTTCTGCGCACCAAGTTTAACAACCGCATAATCACCCGTTCAGGAGATGTCAATTGGCCTGCGCGTAGCTGTGATTTGACACCGCTGGACTTCTTCCTGTGGAGTGCCGTTAAAGACCGATGTTATGCGGATAATCCAGAGACAATTCCAGCTTTGAAAAACAATATTACGACTGTTTTGAGTGAAATTGGCGCCGAGGTAGTTCAAAATGTCATCACTAATTGGGGTGACCGAATGGCATACTGTAAGGCCAGTAGAGGGAGCCACATGAACGAAATCGTTTTTCATTCTTGACGGGGATACTTTTAGCTTTACAACAACAACAAAATTAATAAAAAATATCAATGCATACTCTTTTGATCGCATTTTTAAAAACGTACCAATAGATGGCCCACCCTGTATAATGGCTGGTCCTTCCCACTTCGGCGCGAGTGGGGATTTATCTCTTTCTTGAGCGACAAGAACTTCGTCAGCCACATCGAAGATCGGTGCAGGTCGATGAATCTTGGAATCCTGCGTTGACTTATAGCGTTCTTTTGCTGCTATGAGATGGTCACGCCCTTTCTTCAAGATTCGGTCGTGGTCCGCTTGAAGTCCTTCGAAGTATTCGTCGATGGTCGGGTTAGTCCGATGGATTGGGAAGCTGCTCGGGATGTTTGGTTTTCGTCCGAACTGCATTTCGAAAGGGGTCATCCCAATGCCTTCTAGTTTCGCGGAGTTGTATGCCATGGACACGAATTTTAATTTCTTGTCCCAGTCTTCACGGTAATAGTGGATAAGAGATTTTATTTGTTCTCTTTCAAGGCTTCCGTTGCTCTGCGGGTGGAAGGTCGTCGTGGTCATGTGAGAAATCTTGAAAAGTTTCTCCATGTGTTTAAAAGTTTGGCTTATAAAATTCCGTCCACCGTCGGTGAGAATTTTCTTTAGTGCCCCATGAATGTAGATGAAGTCCTGTATGAGCGCGTCGATTGTTGCTTTGGCATCCTGCGTCTTCAGCGGGATGAGAGTAATGTATTTCGTGAGCTGATCCTGTACCGAGAGGATGTATTTGTGTCCTTCGTCAGATTCCGGGATAGGTCCTACGAGATCCAAAGCAATTTTATCGTTTGGTCGCTCCAGTGTATCGGTAATTATCGCCTCTGCTTGTGGACGTATGCGAACTAACTTAGTCCTCTGGCAAGTATCGCATGTTCGGATGAAGTCCTCGATATCCCTTTGCATGTTTGGCCAGGTAGCAACAGCCTTGATGCGGTCGAGGGTCTTCACTATCCCAAAGTGTCCCGTTGCCTTAGTCCCATGCTGTTCTTCTATGATGCGTAGCCGATCCTCCTCGGTACCTAGTTCGTACCGTTCTCTGTCATACAGGTACAATGGGAACCGCTCGTTCTTTGATGACCAAACGAAATTTATTATCTGTTTGACTCGGTGTTTCGTACCCGAGTGAGCACACAAATGTTCACAACCCAAATAGATTTTCGTTGGTTTATCACATTTCATAAGAGCGGTGCCGATCCGATTGTACCAGTCAATTTCGTCTTCGTCTAAATTTATGTACAGACAATCTGCTTCGTCGCTCGGTGAGTCCGTAATCTTTAGTGCTGGAGTATCTTTCGGTGGGATATCCTCACTTATTTCTGTAATTGCCGGGATGTTTTCGCACAATTCGAAATTCATGTAAAGTGGTGGCTCTCTCTCTACAGTTTCGTCCTGCGGTGCCTCTGTTGCTTCGCAGTCATCGTTCCTAATATCTTCTATGGTATCGGCTTCCTCTTATGACATCCCTTTCTGTCGTCGGGTAGTCATGGCATGGATTCGAGAGAGCGCGTCGGCGTTCGTGTTGAGCGAACCTTTTTTGTAGATAGACTCGTACTCGTACTCCTCAAGCTTTAATCTGAGTCTCATCAGCCGATTGTTTGTAGGAGGATCCGTCGCTTTCAGTATCCAAATGAGTGGCTTATGGTCGGTCATGATTTAGAAATGTTTTCCTGCTCCGCTTTGTTGAGCGTTCTCGATGCGTAGGCTACGGGTCTGTCCTTACCGATCGTCCCCTGCGATAGCACGGCGCCAATAGCGAAATTACTGGCGTCAGTGGTCAACACAAATGGTTTAGAGAACTCAGGATATTGCAGCACTGGAGCAGTCATGAGTGCCGTGCGTAGTAGGTTGAATGCTTGCTCCTGCGTCTCTGTCCATTCCCAGGTAGATGTTACCTTTAACAGTTCTGTTAACGGCTTCGCCACTTTACTAAAATCTTTTATAAATTTCCTGTAGTATCCGGCGAGTCCCAGGAAGCGTTTGATTGCTTTGGGATCGTTCGGACGAGGGAATTTGTTTAACTACTGTACTGTTTAACATTTATCGGCAGATCGTCACTCGTGATTATGCGGTGTTTGACCGCGTTTGTGCCCGGTAGAGGGTCTCCAGGTAGGGCAAATACGTCGAGGAAAGAGGAGACGATATCCCATACCTGCTCCGATTGTTCCGGTGGCACGTGTTCCAACCGCACATTTTCCCGTAATCTTTGTGTACGGTCAGCTGTGTTCTGGTTTTCGATGTGGTACATTCTTGCAACGTCCGACGGTGCGTCTTGGCGCTCCCCACCCCACGGTGGAGGGGTGAGCTCGTCGAGAGTTATCCCACGTAGCAGATTTATTGTAACCCGTTTGGGTTCTTCCGAGTCGTTTATTACGGGCACTCGGGCTTGGTAGTCCTTGGCTTCAAAAACGCAAGGTACTACCGATTCTGAATTTTCTTCTGCCGTGTAGGCAGGCCCATTTTTAATATTTGTTAA
Source organism: Netelia virgata (assembly GCA_951802705.1). Classification (NCBI taxonomy): domain Eukaryota; kingdom Metazoa; phylum Arthropoda; class Insecta; order Hymenoptera; family Ichneumonidae; genus Netelia; species Netelia virgata. Next base: position 26,700,656 of record OX637864.1, on the reverse strand, counting down.
TGTTTGAATCCAGCAGACCGATCGAGGTGGAATTGTTATTTCATTAGTGTCGAAAACATATCGCTGCCCACTTAGCTCAAGGAATTCCTCCGGCTCAATACAAATGAGGGTTTGGTATTGCTACATAAATGGGATACCGATGAGCCCGTCTTCCAGAAGAGGGAAATCGTTCAGTATCACATGAAAGATCTGCTTTGGGGCTTCGAATTCTTGTTGCGTGATGAATAACGATTCGTGTACTTCGTTGCCCATCATGAATTTAGTCTAAACGTTTTTATTGACCAGCGCTCCCTTCGTTAGCATGCCTTTTTTTAGTAAATTAATAGCGGACCCTGTGTCTAGTAAAAATCTTCCTGGTCCGCAGATTCCTCGCATGGGTAATCTGACCACTCGTTTGTCTGATGCGATTGCGTTGACTCTGGGCAATCCTCTTCCGGCCCGTGGTTCACTCTCGGCGGGGGGCGAGGTGAAGGCCTGTCCTTTTGAAAACCTGATTGTTGTGGAAAGGGATTGGCACGGTTTTCCGTGTCTCGCTTCTTTGTCCGGCAGTCTCTCTCTATGTGACCCATGCGATTGCGGTAGCGGCACTACACTAATGATCGTTGGGTCGTGCACGTGTTCGCAGGTAGTCGAGGGGTTGGCGGCGTGCTGCGTCGAGGGACCGCTGCTACGTTTTTTTCAGAGAGACTGAGATTTCTCGTCATCATTTCCCTCGTGATGTCATAGGTTTCCGAGGCCTGTGCCTTGGCTATTGCTGAGCGGATGTTGCTTGGCAGTTGCGCGCGCACTTCGGTAGATATTTCTTTACGGAGTCCTCACAAGTACTGTTCGAGGCCTTGTTCTCTCTCGTACTTGATAACGAATTTGCGTTTTAGTTCCTCTACGGGTGAGTTAGCGAGTGCGGCCAGGATTTGGTTTTGACCTCCAAGAATCGGTTCGTGAATCTCGATATGGTTTCGAGCTTTCCTTGGAACATTCGAGAACGTTTGTCGCGGTATACGCTCACAGGTTGTATGTAGGTTCCCGAATAGAATTCGCAGGGCCTCATATAGTCGGTCGTATGTCGTGACGTCGTATTCCTGTAGTTCGCGCGCCGCGTCACCGATAATTCTTTTTGCGATAATAAGGCGGCGGAAGTAGTCTTCACGAGTGACTTGTGGCCTTGTGTCCTCGATAGAACTTATAAACGCCTCGACACCACTATTTTTTCCGTCGAATTCTTTAATGAGGTCTATTGCCTCTTCGAGCGTTATTTCCTCCATGTCTTGTTCTGATATTTCACTGTCGCGTCCCAAACATTCTTCGCTCAGTTTAATGTTTACGCGGTCGTTTTGTTGAGCCATTTCGTTATGTGTTTCACCGAAATTCGCGATAGAGTTTGAGTTAGTAACTATTGAATCACTTTCGGAATCGGACGCGATTGATGGTAATGGGTCGCGGTAGTGAGTAAATGAGTTGTTTTTACTCACCGATTTTTCCTGATGATCCAGCGTTGAATGTATGTCTTGTGCAACCTCTTAGTTCTGTTGATCGTCTCAAAGTTCCTGGCACTTAGAGTTGGCAAACCCCACACTTAGCACCAATGTGATGTCGCGAGTTATTTATTTATTTATTTGTTATGATTGGAGCTGCCGACTCGGCTACGGAACGCGGTAGTTGAGAGGAAAAACGCGGTAGACACTTAAGGCTTTAGGCCACCCTAGAATTTTCGAAAAATCGATTTTTTTTTAAATTCCAATTGGTCCCTTAGGACTTCAAAAATGATGTCCCAGAAGATTATGGCCGAGAAAAACCTTTAGGTACTCGGTTTTCAAATTTTAGTACAAGGCCGTCTGGTCCGTATGGTGCTCATGGCAACGCACTAAAGCTACAAATACTTTGGCTGAGTACAAACACAAGCCAGCTCTTGCAATTGAAGTCTATGAAGCTATCAAATCAATCTATGAAGAACTGACCAGTGAAGATCTTCTAACTCGGTGCATCGGTGGTTACACACAAAACAATAATGAAAGCTTCAATTCCACTGTGTGGGCATTGGCCCCGAAATCCATTTCGAGTGGTAAAACAATCTTGGATGTAGCCACAGATATTGCAGTTTGTGTGTTCAATGACGTCTGTTTCAATTTTGCACATAATCAAGGCAATGATCTTGGAAATCGGCCCGAACAGCCAAGAAATGTGCCTGGAGATCGACAAACAGCGCATAAAGCTTGCAGGAAGATCGCTGTCCGACCGGGTAAAAGAGGCAAGAATCGCTTCAAGATCAAGCAGAAAAGAAATGCAAGAGCAGGAAAATAATCTTGAAGGCCAATTGTATGGTGCAGGCATCGCAGATTAAAGGTATTGTAAAATTATTCATGATTTTCTACTACTCAAAACTTTAAACGCGTTTATCTCAATACTGTATTTTTCAAGTTGGCCGGACTCGTAACTCAAGCAATTTTCAACCGATTAACTTGAAATTTTGAAAATATCTTGAAATATACATTGTCTATGGAAGTACGGAGGATTTTTTTTATATTGCGTAGTTCATTTGTTATTAACAATTATCTGACAATTTTTTAGGCAAGCTTTTCACTTTTCACTTTAGAAGGGTGCTATTTGGCCAAAAATCAATATATCGCAAAAATCCTACGTACTTCTATAGCAGTTACTATATATAATCAAAAAATTCATTTGCTCATTATTATTTTAAAAAGTACAGGAGCTGTTAGTCCTGTAAAAATAGTAAACAATTGTTGTAAGCAGTCACTGATATAGATAATAAAATCACGTTTCTGTTATCTCGATTTATTTTGTAGTATTTCTGAAAAAAAATCCCCAAAAAGCCTATTTTTTCAGCCTCTAGGGTGGCCTAAGGCCTTAATCGGGAAACACAAGACTTTATTTTCAGTGGTTCAACAGACAGCGTAACGTTGCTGCTCAGATGATCGGAAAACTACTAACTGACTAGCCTAGGAGGAGGGTGGTTCTTATAACATTAACCCTTGGGAAAGTCGTAGTGTGGTGAGGAAAAAATTTGGGAGTCAGAACGTTCTGGAAACGGAAACGTCTGGGGAGACAATGGGGGCTGCAGGTATTTCGAGTTTGAGGCAGGTCAGGCCATAAAGATAGGTGCTTTATGGCTGGACTGTGGAAAATGGAAAAAGGAAATATTATTTTTCATTACAATATCCAGGTTTTTCTTACTCGCTATCACTGTGGTCGCTTGTTACATCAGAACAATATTGCGGGTGGTATTTGTCGTAAAAGCAAGCAAAACACAAGACCAAAGAGCAACGCGCACATTGTATAAAAGCTATGGCCTTGCAGACCCACGGAATTTTGAGCAGCGTTATTGGAAAGCATACTTGATTGACATTTAAGAGTCAGTGTAACACGGAGAAAAATTTCGACGGGTTCCCTTTCCCAGTGGTAGTGTAGAGCTCGCAGCATTTGGCTACGAGCCGCTGCGCACTACCGCTAGATGTCACGGCGCGCGGCTGTTACGAAGCCCCGGTACACGAGGCGGACCAAAGGCCGAGGCCTCGGAGCAGGGCCAGCCATGACCCGCCCCGTTCGAAAATCTAATGCTAATGCTCGGCTATGTACATGTAACATACACTAGTGTGCATGTTACATGTACGCTGCAAGAATTTCTTTCTCGCTACAATATATAGCCGAGCGTACCAAACATTCAAGTTTGTTTTTGCTGCAACCACAGCAATAAATAACAGAATTATAATAATTCTGAGTATGCAACGACAAACGTCGTTGGCAGCTCGCTCTTTAGCAGAGCGGTTTTGATTAATTAACATATTTGATAATAAACATTTCTAAACAATTAAAATTCTCTCTGTCCACTTTAGCGGACAGACTTACAGCGTCGGACGTAGCTGACATCTCGCTCGTTAGCAGACCGAGTTTATTAATTAACATATTTGTTAATTCATTATTTTTAGAAATTAAAAATATCATTTTTTCATCATTTAGTAGGTATTCAAGAAACTGCGCTGAGATTTTTTCATCATTGAGTATGTATTAAAGAAACTGCGCTGATATTTTTTATCATTCAGTGTGTATCGCAGAAGCTTCGCTAACCTTTTTTCATCATTTAGTATGTATTGAAGAAACTGCGCTGACATTATTTCATCATTCAGTATGTATTGAAGAACCTGCGCTAACCTTTTTTCATCATTTAGTATCTATTGAAGAAACTGCGCTGACATTTTTTCATCATTTAGTATGTATTGAAGAATCTGCGCTGACATTTTTTTATCATTTAGTATGTATTGAAGAAACTGCGATGACCTTTTTTCATCATTTAGTATGTATTGAAGAATCTGCGCTGACATTTTTTCATCATTTAGTATGTATTGAAGAAACTGCGCTGACATTTTTTTATCATTCAGTGTGTATCGCAGAAGCTTCGCTAACCTTTTTTTATCATTTAGTATGTATTGAAGAAACTGCGCTGACATTTTTTCATCATTCAGTATGTATTGAAGAAACTGCGCTGACGTTTTTTTATCATTCAGTGTGTACAGACGAAGTCGTGCTGACATTTTCTCATCACTCAGTCTGTATCGAAGAAACTTTGCTGACTTTTTTCATCATTCTGTGTTTAGCAAAAAAATTTATTAAACGATGAAAAAATGACTGCAAAGTTTCTTCGATACAGACTGAGTGATGAGAAAATGTTAGCAAGGCTTCTTCTGTACACACTGAATGATAAAAAAACGTCAGCGCAGTGTCTTCAATACATGCCAAATGATGAAAAAATGTCAGTGCAGTATCTTCAATACCTACTAAATGATGAAAAAATGTTAGCGAAGGCTCTCCGATACACACTAAATAATAAAAAAATGTCAGCGCAGGTTCTTCAATACATACTAAATAATGAAAAAATCTCAGCGCAGTTTCTTCAATACATACTAAATGATGAAAAAATCTCAGCGCAGTTCCTTCAATATATACTAAATGATGCCGTGCCGAAAACCGATCACAATGCTTCGGCTATGCATATATACATGCGTCTGGGTAATATACACCCAGCATCTGTCAAGAAATATGTATTATACAAAAATGCAATCATAATAGATGATAATCAGTTCTTATAAACTAATACTCTCTCCGTTCGTTTTCGCGAACGAAGGAGGACAGTGACAGGCGTCACTGTGATCTTGCTCTTTGGCAGGGCAGTTTTTATTAACTGACAACAGTTTTTATAAACTGTAATTCTCTTCGTCCGTTTTAGCGGACGAAAGAGAACAGCGACAGACATCGCTGGCATCTCGCTCTTTAACAGAGCGAGTTTAGTAATTAACATATTTTACAATTAAGCATATAATAATTATGCAAATATACTCTGAAAATAAAATATTAGTTTAAAATAGTTTATGGGAAACTACTATATCGTTCGGGTCGCGTAGAGAACCGAAAGCTCGTGCCGCGCGCACGATATGCTCAACGCGCACGGATTCTCCCTCAACCGCTCCCCTCTCAAGGGCGGTTTTTTTGTCAAGTCGCGTCTCATTAAAAAATTCATAGAAAATTAAATAACTTGAAAATAATTTTTTTAACGCGGCAGTTATCTGTAGAATCCTTTGTTTTATAATTTTCGTGAAACAAAAAAATTCTATGATTATTTATACCCGTTGTATTACAGTTTCAATATTTGAAACGGCTTTTTTTGGGTGTTCCCATGAACGAAAAAATGTTTAGCCTAAATATTTAATAAACTTACTTTATAACGAAAAATAAAGTTCCTTGAAAGTTACTCGTCACTATCACCGTTTACGTGGTAATAATTATTTTAACATGCGACGCGAGAGACAAAATTTTTAAACCCGCGACGCTGTATAGACAGAGAAGGACTATCGCCTATCTCTCTCTTACTCACATCGCGTATGGAGCCTTCGCTGGCTCAGTGCCGGCGCTCACGGAACACTTTGAAAAAACTTTAAACAATTTTTACCACCCCCCTTTTACAGATAGACTAGTGATACCGCGGACTTTTTTGTGCGAAATTAAATTATCTAACATCGTGCAATTGAATTTTTTGGAAAATCGAAAAATTACAGCCGTGGGAGGTCAAAAACCACTCTTTTTAAGTTTTTAATTTTTTTCTCGCGAACGCACAATTTTCTCGAAAATTATTAAGATGAAAAACTTGTTTAGAATTAAAAATTACGTATACCCTCTAAATTTCAATCTGTAGCTCCGAAAATTTGAGGTTTGAGATCCGAACCTCTGGTTTGACCTGCCTATAAAACCTTGAAGCGCTCGGGATTTTACCTAACATGAGTGTCGCCACGGATCAAAATTATTATAAAATGAATTTATTCCAATATATAGAATTGCTATTTACCAATAATAATTATGTTGGCGGTAACTTGGAGAATAAATTCTTCATTGAATTCCGTCGATTTTTCAATTATAGAAAATATGCAAAACTTTTTTTTTATTACGTTGTTACAATTTTCGAAGAGGGATTTTATAATTGCTGTTTAAAAAATTGTAGATAGAATAAAATATTTTCGCCGATTTTTTATTCGGAAAAATGAGTGCAGTTTCGATTACAATTTTATTCGACGACATATTGTTCACATAATTATTACTGCTAAATATCAATGAAACGATAGAAATACGTCTTACAATAATGATTGTCCACGCCGGCAATTGGAAAAAATCTGGGAGTGCCGACGCTCGGAAGACTCAGAGAAGGCGCGCCTAACATCTAAAGAAAGAATAAGAAAACACCAGTAGTCTCCTGACCGACCCCAATGCTTCGGTCATATATATATTTATTGTGACGAGCTCATTCCGACAAAATTTCGCGAAAGCCGAAAAGAGCTACCCGTCCAAAATCACTAATGACGCCCCAACAATTTTATTTATACCATCCGCTTCTTTCTCCAATTTCCAATTGGGTGCCAGGTGCTTGTATCAACCCCGTAGCACCAAGGGAATTATTATTTGTTCGCTCTTTCTTTCTTCTCTCTTATTCAACACTCAGGAAATGGTAGGGTCGAAGGACGAGCATCGATGACATTAATTTCAGCAAATATCCGAAATTAACGTGTGAGTAAACGTGTTTAAAGTATTGACAAAGACTTATTTATTATTTCGGTCCCCTAGTTGGACCTTACTCAATCTTTTCTTACAATATTACGTTACAATAATTATTCGCGTGATAATCACTCTTCGGAAACAATTATTTTACATTAAGCGCTCAGAGTGAGATCGCTCTATCCCCCGGAGACGCCGGTAGGGACGGCTAAGTACGTGATACACGACACGTTACGAGATAGGCGTGCGACGGTACTCGTGCTCGTACCGACAAATAAAGAATTCCACCTGCGTGCGCCTACCTTTTTATTCGCCAGTCCTATATTCCCGTCGCTCGGCGTTCTTCGGTTTGCCTCTCGCTTCTCTCTCACGCTCACTTCGATACTCCACGCTCTCACTCGCTCACTCTCTCACACTCTGTATTCCTCTCTACAATTTACTTCCTCTAACTCTTCGCATTCCGCTCTTCTACGATATCGATTCGTGGTAGAGATCACACTAATTGCTTCGATCGTCACTCTCGCTCGCCGGGTTCGTCGTGGTCCTATCGGGGGGGAGAGAGGAAGAAGGTCCTCGCGACGATCGACTCTCGATCGCCGGCACAGCCATCCCTCTCTCTCTCGTTCGCCGGGCTTCGTCTTTCGCTACGGCCGGCAATGTTTATTTCCCGTGACCTCGTGTCTCTGTAAATTACGAAGTATCTCGGCAGCGCATGTTCTAGAGCACAATTTTACTGACCACGGGTGCGTGACGACGCGACTCTGCTCATCCTATCTCGCTTTAATATTCGCAAGAATATTTCGATTTCCGCGATTGCGAGGAATATAACGCCTCGTCACAATATATACATATCTGTCGCCGAAAGTATACGGTGTTCGCCTTTGCCCTGTACACTGACCTAATGTGACGTACGTATATATATATATGTCACAATCGAGTCATCGTTGGAACGCCAGCCCCATTTACCGGTGCTCGACGGAGTCAATGATTCACCGACTGAGCGGTGCGCCCGGCACTTGTCGAGGAGCAGCCTGCCTAAAGAATTGAATGTTGAAACTGTCGCGCGTTCCTAGCTATAACCTCTGCTATCTGAACTTACCTACGAAATAACGAATCAGAGAATATAATCGTGTTGAACTGGCTACTGAGTTTCGTTGCTCCAACATCACCCACAGACACCCGCAGCTTGCATTAAGAAGTATGGACCCTACTGATGACGTTGAGATTTATCCTTCTCCGGCATCAGAAGTGGGATCACTGTTGGTGCAAAATGAAGAAAGAAACGACGCGGATATTTGGCGTGCCATGGTCGAACAACAAAACCGGAACATGCGAGCACTGATAGAAGCCCTGCAAGTACCGAAACCGGTCTTCCGTGACAGTCTACCCACATTTGACCCTGACAAAGAAGATTCCGATGCGAAATCGTAGTGTACAACAGCAAATTTGTGTTTTTCGGAAAATCCGCCACGGGGAGGTCAACTTATACTAGCCGTCAGCAAGGCGCTCAAAGGTGAAGCATCGACGTGGGCGTCTCAAATACGAGGGAATCACATGGCATGAATTCAAGGTACTTTTCACCACAAGATTTATTTCGATTAATTGCCTCTTTGACGAATCGTTGGAAGGATATAAACAAAGAAGAGATTGCCATAGCAACTGTACTCGCTCACTTATCGCAGTTCGACCTGCGAATTCAACGTTTGGCGTTTACCGCGAACATCAATTCGCGAGAAAAACTACAACAAGAATTGAACGCATTCTCGCAATTGAAGCGCAAGATAAATACCACCGGAGAATCGTCGAATGCACCCGATTTCAAACGTGCTAAGCTAACTACCATCAAGTGCTTTCACTGCGGAAAAACTGGTCATAAGCGAGCGGATTGTCGAAGCAAGATGAACGACGTGAGAGGACGAGCTTCTATGCCGAGCCCAGGGATGCAGCAGCTAGCATCAAAGCCTTTGGTGTGCTACAAATGCGGAAAACCTGGCCATATTGCCACCCGGTGTACCGGCGACGGCGGCGGCACGGGCACAGAGCGTGGCGAGGACGCGTTGATGTCTGCGTCGTACAACCACCGACGGGTACATTAGAACATAAAGGTGAATTGTTTAGTTTTACTTACGATTCGGGAGCTGAATGCTCATTAGTTAAAGAAAGTTTTGCAGCCAAATTTAGTGGCAAGCGTTTTAATAATGTTGTTACTATGACGGGTATTGGTCAGACACGAGTATTCAGCACAGAACAGATTCTATCTTGTATTGTGATTAACGATCATCATCTTGAAGTGGTGTTACATGTTTTGGTCGATAATTACTTACAGAGTGACATCATGTTAGGTCGCGAGATTTTAAGTCTTGGTTTTTCCGTAAGCATGACGGAAACGGAGCTTTCGTTGAATAAAGTCCTTTATGTAAATTCGGTGAGTCAGAAATGTGATAACGCGCTTCAATCAGATTTAACTGCTACCTTGACAGATATAACTAGCAATGCCAAATCTAGGCTTTTAGAAACGCTTAATCAGTTTTCCGAATTTTTTATTACCGGTTTGCCTACGACGCGAGTGAACACAGGTGAGCTTAAGATTAAGTTGATTGATCCAAATCGCACGGTGCAGCGGCGACCGTACAGGATGTCTGTGGACGAACGTAGCGTTATGCGCGACCGTGTAAAGGAGCTGTTAGAAGCTAATATTATCAGGCCTAGCTGTTATCCATTTGCAAGTCCAGCTCTGTTAGTAAAGAAGCACGATGATTCGGACCGTATGTGTATAGACTACCGCGAGCTTAACAGTAACACCGTCTCCGACCGTTATCCACTTCCTCTAATCTCTGATCAAATAGCGCGTCTCCATAGTGTCAATTATTTTTCAAAATTAGACTGCGCTAGTGGCTTTCATTTGATTCCCGTGAATGTAGAGTCGGTAGAGTGCACTGCATTTATAACACCTAAGGGACAATATGAGTTCCTGACCATGCCTTTTGGCTTGAAAAATGCAATTTCAGTATTTCAGAGAGCTGTTATGAATGCATGATCTAGCTCATGATTACGTAATCGTCTATGTCGATGATGTTTTGATCATCTCTCCCGACGTAGAGTCAGGTTTACAGAGACTTCACACTGTGTTGGAAGTTCTGACTAAAGCTGGCTTCTCTTTGAACCTCAAGAAATGCTCCTTCCTCAAGATGAAGGTAGAGTTCTTGGGATTCAAGGTAGAGTCCGGTCAACTTAGGCCTAACAGCAGGAAAATAGAGGCTCTGACGTCTTTACCGCCCCCCGAGACCGTGACTCAATTGAGGCAATTCATTGGATTGGCCACATATTTTCGTCAATTTGTGCAAGACTTCTCCAAAATAATGGCTCCCTTGTACCGACTGACCTCATTGAAAGGTGAGCTCAGTTGGAAACCCGAGCACGAAGACATTCGTCAGAAAATCATCTCAACTTTGACAAATGACCCTGTTTTAACAATTTATGACCCAGAGCTTTCGGTAGAGCTCCACACGGACGCAAGTAGTTTGGGATATGGTGCAATATTGTTCCAAGTCACGATTGATAATAACAGACACGTGGTAGCCTACTTTAGTAAGAGAACATCCCCGGCAAAGAGTAAATACCACTCTTACGAATTGGAAACTCTAGCAGTTGTGAACTCTATCAAACAATATCTTCACGGTAGGAAGTTTACCGTTGTTACTGATTGTAACTCATTGAAATCCTCCCAAACTAAGAAAGAACTAACTCCCCGTGCGCATAGATGGTGGGCTTTTCTGCAGTCATTTGACTTTGACGTCGTGTACAAAGAGGGAAAACGTATGTCGCACGTAGATTTCTTCTCACGAAACCCCATACCGTCAGATCCAATTCATGTAGAGTCACGTGTAGAGTCGAAACGCATTGACATTACTGAGCTTACTCCTAACTGGCTTCAAGCAGAACAGCACCGCGATGTAGAGATTTTTAAAATTATAACCGACATAGAGGAAGATAGGTTAGATGAAAGCGTAGCTAGCACCTACGTAATTAGATCGGGTATTCTCTATCGTAAGATCCAACGTAACGGCAGGTCGAAATGCTTGTCTTATTTTCCTCGCGCTCTCCGATGGTCAGTGGTGAATAATTTTCATGAGTCTATCGTTCACCTCGGAGCTGAGAAAACAACTGAAAAGCTGTTCGATTTTTACTGGTTTCCGGGAATGTCACAGTACGTTAGAAAGTTTGTAGATAACTGCGTTACTTGTAAAGTTGCGAAAAATCACTCCGGTAAGGTTCAAGCTGAATTGCATCCTATACCTAAGGTAACGACTCCGTGGCACACAATACATATAGACGCGACGGGTAAGCTTAGCGGAAAGAACAATAAGAAAGAGTACGTTTACGTTCTGATCGACGCGTTTACAAAGTACGTTCTTCTATTCCACACGACAAATATTGACTCCAAAAATAGTATTCAAGCAGTGACTCAAAGTGTAACACTTTTTGGGGCTCCTACGCGAATAATTGCTGATCAAGGCCGTTGTTTTCCGAGTAAAGAGTTTCGAGATTTTTGTGCGAGTAAGAATATCAATCTGCATCTCATAGCGACAGGTTCGTCTCGTGCTAACGGGCAGGTAGACCGCGTTATGTCAGTCTTAAAGTCGATGCTAACCGCAGTAGAGACTAGCGATAACAAATCGTGGCAAGACTCTATAGGCGAGGTTCAGTTAGCGATAAACTGTACGATGAATCGAGTGACAAAAGCTTCGCCTCTAGAGCTTTTAATAGGTAAAGTCGCGAGACCTTTGTCGATGATGTGTAGTGAGGTAGAGATCGAAGTTGATGATATTGACCAGATTCGGGAAAGTGCATCCCAGAATATCATTAAGGGGTCACGTACAGTTAGGACTTCGAAAAAAGGGGTTTTTTGCGAATTTTTTTTGGGGACACATTTAAATAATTAATCGTATATCTTTTTCCATACAAAAGACATATATTTTAAGTAAATAATACAATTTTTTCATTGCAAAATATGCAGAAATTTTTCCATAACTGCACGTAACGTAGGGGTCCCAAAAAAAAAGGTCCTCCGCGGTGATCAGTGCAGCTCGTCACCGGATCGTCCGAAATCAAAATAAAAGTAGGGATCATTAGTTAATGACATAATGCTCCGGTTGATCGAAGGATTTGAAAATTTTATGATTTTTCACAAAATGGTGGATGTTGGAAGTCAAAGTTGTGTTTTCGAACCAAATTTTGCTCACATTTTCAGCTATAAAAAAAAATAATCGCATAGAAAAATCCTTCGTTCATCCGGAGGACAATTATGTCTAGAAAAAGTGAGCAAAATTTCAAGTCGATCGGTAAAGCCGTTTCCGAGGTACAGTGATCACCGTGTTCGAAAACATAGATTCAAGAAAAACGCATTCAAAGTTTTCAGTACGATTTACATGCAGAAGAAAAATTTCCGTTCAAAATTTCATATCTCCATACCCAACAGTCGGATTCGTCTAAAATTTTCACAGAATACTTTTCAAATGTGCTACTTTTAGAAAATGTAAAAAAAATCGATTTTTTGAAAATTCTAACTGTACGTGACCCCTTAAGTGTGCGGCTTATGATAAGTCTCGTTTTGATAAAACAAAGGCCAAAATTAAAAAATTTTCGGTCGATGACTTTGTGTTGTTAAAAAACGAGGAGCGTAATCAAACAAAATTAGATCCAAAATTTAAAGGGCCATTTAAAGTAGTAGAGGTATTGAGTGGCGATCGTTACACACTAAAAGCTTTGAATTCAAATCGTACCTACAAGTATACGCATGATAGATTAAGAAGAATGCCAGCAGGTCACGTATCAGTCGAAATCGATGTAGATGATGTTAACGAGGAAGCTCGAATTTGATTTCTGATTGAAACTTGAGTAAGGGGACTCTAGGTGCTATAATGAGTTGTGTTCGACCGTGCCAGTAGCTATTTCGTAGACGTAACCCGGTAGAAATCGGTATCTCTTGAGGCAACTCAAGTACTCCGTGGGAGCGCGGTGTGCGTTTAGCTCTGGTCGAGGTCGGGGTCTGTAAAGACCATACGTGTGGGCACCAGAGGGTGATACACGGGAGATCTTAAAAGGGTCTGATCCATGCGCTGGATGTGTGAAAGCAATGCGATTGCTAGTCGGCTGGATAGCCAGGGCGTTAGATGTCTTACTCAAGAGTTTAGAGAGTTGGTAGAGTTTATGCGAGAGTTTATAGAGTTGGAGTTTTGAAAACTGTGTACAGTTGAACTGAGCAATTTTACGATTTGGTTCGAAAGACTGTGATGCGTGGCTCTGCTGTGCACTTGTGTTAGTATAGTGAATTCTGTATCCCCCTATAAGTTTTGTGAGTAATGTAACGTTTGATTTAATTTTGAATAAAATTAAAAACACAGTTTAAGAGTTTTGATGGCTTTGTAGTTTCATCCTAGAATGTAAAGGGTGGTCAGGAATGACCGAGTGAAACACGGTATTCTCGTGGATGCTTTGTTGCAGATTAACCGTCACACTGGGACGTGTGCAAGTAGGATGGCCGTGTCGCAATCGAGTCATCGTTGGAACGCCAGCGCCACTTACCGGTGCTCGACGGAGTCAATGATTCACCGACTGAGCGGTGCGCCCGGCACTTGTCGAGGAGCAGCCTGCCTAAAGAGTTGAATGTTGAAACTGTCGCGCGTTCCTAGCTATAACCTCTGCTATCTGAACTTACCTACGAAATAACGAATCAGAGAATATAATCGTGTTGAACTGGCTACTGAGTTTCGTTGCTCCAACATCACCCACAGACGCCCGCAGCTTGCATTAAGAAGTACGGACCCTACTGATGACGTTGAGATTTATCCTCCTCCGGCATATATATACATATATACTGTCGCCGAAAGTATATGGCTCGCCCGATCGAGCTATAGGCAGGTTGTTAGGGCGAGAAAGATAAACCATATTATGTCTGAATTTGACTATACAGAGCAATCGGTCTGAATGGCATTGCTCTTATTGTTAGTCGTATTGTGCTGTATTGTGGTGTTAGAGAATAATCGTGAAATATCATAGTTTCGTCAATCAATATTTTGTCGTTCATATGATTTCATGATTTACGTTTGTGTGGAAATCGGGCTGGCGTCGTTATTTCACGAGGCACGTATCCCAGTCGGCTTCGGACGGGGCCGGACTCCGTCGTATAAGTAGATATACATATAGTAGGAATGGGATCTCGATATTCTGGCATAGGAGGCGTGGCTGTATGCGGTGTATTAGGCGTAACTTTTCGAGAGTCTCCTCCTCTGCCAATTCCCGCACCCATCTCGTGAAACAAATACGTCAGCGCTCCACACGGAATTTCGTCACACTATTTTATCGGCTGTGCCGATAATATTCTCGGTGTTTTTTTCCATAAAACCCCATCCTTAATTTTGCAGCCAATTTTGCATAAAATTAAATGAAACAAAGTTTTAAATGTGTGTTTTTTAATGCTACGTTGCCTAAGAGTCCGAACATTTCAATAGAATCGGTGCAACATAAAAAATTGTTTCATTTCTCTAGTGATAAACTGAATCTGCAAATTTTTTTTCAAAATTTCGGAAAAAAATCAGTCTTATCTACAAGGTGCCGTAATTCTCTATCCACTCGCCAAATTTTAATCTGATCGGTTGCTCAGTGCTCATACAAATGAGGATGCCCTTTTCGCATCGCTCGTCGCCTGTTACACTGACTTTTAAAAACAGCGGTCTTTCCTCAATTAACTTCGATGCGAACCACCTGCGAACGCAGGTGCGCTTAATTGATGAAGAATCAAAGAATTAATTTCTGTGGAATCTTCCCTTGACCCAATTTCTCTGTTATTTTTTAACAAATCGGGAGCATTTTGTATTTTTTTTGTGAAAATTTTCGCTTGCCGGTAAAAATATACATCGCACGGTTAGCAAATCAGCGTGCACTTGGGCGGTATAACTTTAATACTGTATGTACATGCCTTCTTCTCGTCTACAAAGATGATGGTGATGGTAAAGCGTTTGATCAGTTTGCCCTCCCCACGAATCATACAATTGTTTTGTAAACTTTCGTGATTCTGTGCAGGTCACAATAACATTTTTGAATTTATCAGTCAACGCGTCGACCTTTTTTTCACAATCGGACCAAATCTTCCTGATGGCTCCTGCATGCATAAAAATGCGAAAGGAAGTATCTTTCCTGACGCAGTTAATGCGTACTGTGCCGTGAAGGAATGAGTAATTTTGTTTAAATCTTTTTTCATAACAAGAAAGGTTTTTGCTCCTTGTTCTGCAAGCGACCTGTTGTAAGTTAACTGATATTGGCAGCCAGTTTGATCGGTATTCATGACATAATCAAGGTCAAAGTCGGGGATTACTATTCTTGTCTGGATTTGAAATTCTTCGGCAGCAGCCAACACTTCGTCCATCGTGGCGAATTCCATCGAGCTGGCAAACTTCGTAATTTTACACTGTCTGATCCTGTTATTTCTTTTTAAATTTTCGACCCAAGACGGGCGTTGAAATGGAAATCTTCCGATAATAAAGGAATAGCAGCATTCATCGCCCACTGCTGCAGCGTTCTCGTCGTAACCTGAACACGGAAAAAATTTATCAATTGTTATATATTCGACTGATTCAATTTTGTGTTCTTCAATTCTATAATATATTTTATATTTATGTTTAAATTTTTAAGGGGGGATTATTTGTTTATCACTAAATTTATTGCTTTTTTTTAATTTTCTGGCGAAGAAACTATACAACGCATCAATGCAAAATTTGGCATGTGGATTAATTTATTTCTTATTTATTCACAAACAAATTTTAAATCGTTTTGAATTTTGTTGATAGTTGATTGCGTACCATTTGTCAAACGTATTTCCACCTTTTTTGACGCCTTGTCTCCATCGATAGAGATTTCGTCTGTTTTTCAACCGAGAGAGTCCACGCACTTGTAAGGTTGTAAGGTCTTCAACCTCTATTTCGGATGAGCTGCTGCTATAGCAACTGCTTTTTGTTTATATGATAAAGGCACATAATCTGCAGGTGCAGGTTTGAATTCTGTAATGATTCTTTTTATTTATTTATTTAATTTTCTCTTCACCATTTATTTTATTTTATTTATTGATCAAATTAGGTTTCAACCAGTCGGTCTCATTTGTATTTTTATTAAGATGAATAAAGAGAAAGTCTGTCTTATATATATATAAAACATCCATACAATTAATAATACAAATAATGGTGATAATATAAATTGTACATGTATAGGCATTATATTGATTCTCTTATATTGCATTAGGCTGACCGTGGCGAAAGACGTACGAGAATTGTTTATATTTCGTGTTTTTTTGTTTTATGGTTGATAACAATATATATATATGCATGTATAAAAGTGTACTTGCATATACAATTATCAAAGCCTCAGTTGATGGTGTATGCTCCTATTAATACGATGGCCAGACTCATCCTTCTGTATTCAACGCTCGGATGATAGTCGATGCGACGCTTTGCTCCTGACCACTCGTACGTCCTTACGCTTCGGATACTTTCACCGATGTCTAATTACCTCCAAATCGGAGACAAATTTGCCGATTCCCCCTCTACTAGTCAAACTATACTAGCATAGCAGTATATTTTCGTATCGCACCTGGATTGACTCGTACATTAAATGTCGATTTAAAAATATCAGTACAATTCCTCGGCCACAAAGTCCTCATCATCTTCTGGTACGGCTTCACACTACATAGAACATCATTATTAACCTTTCTCCACGTTATACAGGAAACCAAACTAATTACCCAAACAGAAATAAAACTTACCATTACATATCTCTGCAGTTCATCCACCTCGTCGGCGCTGATGAACTCATCCACATGAATTATATGTCTATCTGCGAGCATTTCAAGTATTTCGCTTGCAAAAACCTCTCTCATCGCCATAGATTCCTAGGAAATTGCACTCGGAAGTGCGTCTGTCAGCAGATTCAAATCCTGAAGCAAGCTTCGAGTATATGTGATGGCGTTTCTGAGAACAGCCTTCGTTTGCTCATCATCCTCTTCTCTTTCCGATAGATTTTCTTCTGATCCAACACTTGTTTCTGCCATTTCATAATCTTTCTTTTCCGACTGACTTTCTGCCGTAGCAGCACTTAATTCTTCCATTTTACGGTTTTTCACTTTCGACCAACTTTATTTAGGAGCGATGTTATACCTAACGTATTTATCTGCACAACTGAGGCCTGCGAAACACTGCGAAAGACTGGCGTAGTCTAGTCAGACGACGCCAGTCCTCCAACATCACCTCAACGTCTGAAAACCCGTTAGGCTTTGTATAACAAAGGGATAGGATACAAGTGGGGATGAGGAACGCAGATAGCGAACCCGGCTGGAGCATTTAAAATAACGGCCCGACCATTTTAAAGTTCATATTGTAATGAAAAATAATAAACAGCAGTTTCTTGTGAAAGATGTTATAATTGCTTCCTCTCTAATAATAAAACAAATAATAATAATAATTAAATATAATAAATAATTTTATACAAAAAAAAATGTAAAAAATTTTAAAAATGAATAAAAAATTAAATAAATAAATAAAATAATAATAAATAATTAGACGGTTTTGTATCATCCATCGAATTTATTTATATTTTGTGAAAAAAAAACGCCATCACGGGACTCCAATCCTGGACCTCGAGCGTCATAGCCGGGAACCTTGCCCACTGGGTCACACCCGTTGGATTGACAAAGGTGCAACCGTACCGGTATGATAGCTACAAGCTAAACTTTCGAACGTTTTGTCTCGAAAACTAAAGAGCGTTGTATAAAATCCTTTTACTCATATAGGTCCCTCTACAACATATCTGAGACTTATCAAAATCCGTGAGTGACAGCCTGTAAGGTCCCCTTGTTAGGTGGGTTACGAACCACCGAAAGCACAGAAAAAATCCATGCGCACTGGCGGGAATCGGATATGGACTCACTTCGTGAGAGTCGCGAGCGTTACCACTGAGACACTGCCTCTCTCTTTGTAATATTTACTCTTTTCCTGCATTATTGATTATTATTATTATAGTGACGGTTTCTCGTGCGAAGTTAAGCTCCTGCGAACAAATTTACTAAACGTAGCTGGGAAGACGGCCGTGCCCTCGCCAAGACGAGCCGGGCACTCCCGCCCTTTTCTCGAAGCGTTTCGTCGTATTTTCGAACCGTCATAGCTGCGGTGTGGATCATACTAGAGAGCCCAAATTCTCAGGATAAGATGTAGTTAGCAGACTTATGACACACACTAAGTTTCATATGTCTAGCTTTGACACGTTAGATTTTATTAATACCTCAAATATGTCGATTTCGTCACTCACTCACTGATGATCATGAAAACCTCTAGGGTACTTCCTGTAGTCCTAGAAAGCTGAAATTTGGTATGCAGCCTAGAATTTGCACACAAACAACAACAAAATGAAGAAATGTGTAACTTTTACCCTCCAAATGTGTTACTTTATAGAAAGGGGGGTACAGGTCTGTATATAAAATTTCTTATGGGTAGGTACTTCCAAAAGTTCGAGAAGGCTGGAATTCGATATAAAAGCTAGATTAGTACATAAGAACGAAAAAGAGAGTGGGCTATGAAAAAAGAAACTGGTGGCATGCAAGAAATACCTTTTTTAACCGACTATGTTAGAAGGAAGGGTTATGATTTTAATATGTATGTAACATCAGTACAATCACCGCTTAAGAGAAACAAAAGCAATACAAAATCACGGCGCATAATCTTACATCATATATTTCAACATTTCAATTGAACAAAAATTATCTGCGATCGGAGGGTTGAGACACGCAAGAAAACCAGCCTGAAAAAATAAAAAGAACTAGGGCATCTTACAAAAAGAAATGGAATCCCACCAAAAACCTTTCATGTAAAGTAGGTTGCCAAGACTCGAAAGCTCATACCGCTTTCACTGTTAAAAAGTTATCAGATCTCACGAAGAGCCATGCTCAACAAGCCCGAACTCTACAAATCCTACATCTTGGTCAAAAAGTATGGCTTGGGTGTTTCGCAGCCGTCGCACATACTCTCGTGGACTTATGGCAAGAAATGAAGTCACTGATCTTTAATGTTGTACCATGCAATAGTTCCATGAAACATCCAAACCATACTTTTGTTTACCAAAATGTAGGGGTAGTAGAGTTAGGGATTGTAGAGTTAGACCTTGTAGAATTAGGAGCTTGGCTCTTCATGAGATCTGATAACTTTTTAACAGTGAAAGCGTTATGAGCTTGTGACTCTTGGCAACCTACTTTACATGAAATGCTTTTGGTGGGATTCACATTAAACATTTCTCTACGGTTTTGCAGTATTTTGAAGGCTTTATTTGACTTGTTCATCACCACCTACAGTCACTATATTTATTCATAAAAACTTCATTTCAGAAAACCCTAAAATGTAAAAGTACGACCAGAATTTAAATTTTTCGCTAATTATCATAAACGTTCAGAATCATGTATTCATATTTTAGTTTAAACATAATCTTTCTTCGAATATCTCAAGAAAACAATTTCAAATGTTTTCATAATGGAAGAGTAACGTAGAGTTAATTATAATATTAAAATAACTTGGTGACAGCCGATATTTAAATATATTGCACAGTACATTGTAATCAACCAATTCCAAAAAATCATGGTTATAAGTATTGTTACCACAATAATATGGACTTTTTTTGTAAATCATGAACACTCATATTAGTGATATTAGTGAATATGAAACTGTTTTCAGTAAATTAGCCTTACATGTTTCTCACTTTAGTCATACAATAATATTTAATTGTGCACAAACAATGGCAACATACATTTTTATATTTGTAGTATAAAATTTCATTCTGAAGTATTTCTACAATTTAAAAAAATTAATCAACCTGTGCAAAAAATAAACTATGGTGAAAAAATGGTCACCAGATTTTGAGCGCCGATGCATGTATGAAAAGAACGTTTTCCAAATCAAATAGTTTCGAAACGGAAATGTTTAAAGATCACAAGTTCTCCTCAATTTTTTACCCGATTAAATTTTTCCGAACAAATTCCGTGGAGAGTTAACATACAATTCATAGAAAGCCTAAACCTCGATACGATGCGCCGTACAAATCTCTATAAAAATGAAGCCATATTAAACCCGTATTAAAAGAGTCACCCCGTACATTCGCGAGTCAGAATGTACGAGTGTGGTGCCTTAGGCATAGCTGATCGTTTTCCAAAAATTGTAATATATACAGATAAACTAAAATCTATTGAAAGAAAATGTGAAAAGCATTAAGTAATTATGCTCACCTAAATTTCGTTGGCCCGTCATTGCCGGAGCAGTTTCATTGATTGGAGAAACGGTAGGTGCAGAATTCATAGAATTCAACAAACCCACCCGGTTAAACAAGCGATTCGAACCAACTGTACCACCGTACGATCGACTGATTGATCCCGAAGATCCGGAATAGGCTTCAGTCGTTGTTACGCGACGAGATGTTGATCCTGTTGTCTCTGAAGGTTCGTTTCGACCGTACAAAATATTATCCACCGACGGCTGAGTCGTAATTCTGTTCGTATCCAGCAACGAACTGGCGGGATAAATATAGTGTTGCTGCGTAAAATTGCTGGCTTCTCGCATAGTCGAAAGCCTGCCAGAACTGTGTTGAATAACTCCGATAACTCCCATAGTGCCAGGATGGTGTGTGGATGTTTGATGGAGCTCATTGACTCTGTACCTTGAATTTCCACGTATGAGCGGAATAATATTTTCACGTCTGCCTGGATTCTGAATGTACTGTCTCGGCGCGTCGCGAGGTATGATATGCTTGAAACGCTGCAATTCAGTGATTGTCAAAATTCTCGGCTCAGCCTCAACGCGATGAACAGGTATTTGCCCGTAAGGTTTTGGTCTTGGCAATAATGTGCTTGGTTGTTGATTCAACATTTCCTGCATTTGTTCCTGGAAACAAATCAATTTCACTCCATTAGGTTGAAATTATGTTTCATTACATATCATAGAAAAAATACTTATGTATCCACGAATGAACGGTATTGAATGGTTATTTTACTTATTTGGTTATGCTACGGAACGATTCTGCACTTACTCAAATATTAACCAAGGAGTATAGAAATATTGTTGTTTAAACTCACCTGCAGTATGACTTGCTTGTAAAAATCAGAAAGCAGCTTCGGTCGTATTTTCATTAGAGCGGCATCGACTTTTTTTTCGCAAGATTCTGCTCTGATCTTACTAATATCAGGTACAACTTGTTCCTCTTCGCCAATCACCCTCGGCACTCTAAACGTCGCGATAATGAAGGACAACGATTCGAGGACCTCGACCGCTGTTAAACGACGCCTCGGTTGTAGAACCAATAGATTTCTTATGAGGTTAGTTGTTCCTTCGGAAATCCTGCCATCGCTAAGAAAACGTTAGAAAAATACTGTCTTGAAGATGAGTTTTAACAAACTTTCAGAAAACCATTGAGAAGCAAATGAGCAAACGTACTTTGGAATGTGATAATCGGCCGCTTTGATCTTATTAAAAAGTTGTGTTGGGCTGCTGTCATAAAATGGAAATTGGCCGTAGAGCATCGTGAACAGAACGACGCCGAGTGCCCACATGTCCGAGGGCTTGCCCAGGTAAGGTTTGCCGCAAAGTACATCCGGTGAAATATAAGCTGGAGATCCGCGCTGATCCTTCAACAAATCATTTTCACTGGCAAGGTGTCTTCCCAGACAAAAATTCGTTATAATCACCTGCAAAAACATGATTTAATTTCTCAAAAATCTGTAACATTCAAAGCTTTTTTGAAAAGTAAATTATACAGGGTTTTATAGCAACTAGGAAAATACAGAAAATAAGTAGGTAGATAGCATCAGTACAAACAAAACGGTTGTTTTTTAATTGTCCTGTGATAAAAATTGGCCGAGATATTAATTCGCATAGTTTAAAACTGTAAATAATCCCACTGAGCCCCCTGCAGTCACGTGATAGAAACATTATTTTGTCTTACCATGTGGACTCGTCGTTAATCTATTAATATTAATTTGGTCAAGATCTACAAAAAAAAAGCAACAATCTCTGCAAAAAAAACGCTCCGATCAGCGCTCCAACCCACAATCCCCCCATTTATCAATAGGACATTTCATTGCATTGCTAGCATAAGCTTAAATTGTCAAACTTTAAGAATTATCTCGGCCAATTTTCATCACAGAACAATTAAAAAAAACGTTGTGCTTGAACGTTAACTACCTGGATATTTTCTGTATCTTCATAGTGGCCTAACACCTCATATGCTCATGACGAATTTGCGCACCTTTCTGTTCTTACGATTTAGCACCAAATTTCCTAATTTAAGATCTCTGTGAACGACATTCCTCTCGTGCAAACATGCGACTATTTTCACGGTATCCGTAAAAATAAGAAGACTCTCTTTCTCGGATAATTTTTTTTCTCTTATAACGTGATGTTGAAGATTAAGCAGTTCGTCGTTGCGTGGATTAGAATCGTGTGAAGTAAGACAATCAAGTACAAGACAAAGACGGCGTTTTATTTTACCCGTATAAATTCTACCAGAAGGAAGACTCTTCTCCTCAAGTGCACAGTCCTGAAATTCAATTGAGAGTCTTACTAAGAATGTTTCAAATGTAGAATCGCATTCATAAATTTGTTTTTATGAGAACTGGCTAAATCGAATTGCCATAGAAATCTAAACAAAAAGTTGCTAAAGTACCCAGTCTCCAGCCCGACTCCACTAGCCTTTTTCATCTTTGTATGTGTGGGAATAGTGTGCAAGTGTTTTGCCACTGTTAGAAATTTGTTCACTGAAATCTTTGGTTTCTGATCGATCACAATACATAAAGTTCCAATACACTAAATGTTTAAAAAACCGAGAAAAAAAAGTTATTTGCCACGGCGTGATCGAGCCGCACGGAACTGCGTCATGTCTTATTTTTTTCGTAGCAGGAAGTCCCTTTTGCCCAGGTATGTATTTTATAAGTTTCGGATGCATTAAGATATTTGATGAGTTTATTCTCGCGGGAAAGATGTTCTTTATCGTTGTTTGTAAGCTTTTTGTCGAAAAAAACATGTTAAATCGTAGAAGATATACTTTTCATGGTAGCCGGCTACTGGGTTCACGATTTAACATTGTAAATCCAACGGTCAAGCCCCCTGGCCGACTACTGGTTTTTTAACGAATTTCTTTTATAGAGCTGAAAATCCAGTAGTTGGCCATTTTGGGTATTATACTAATGCAATCATTGCAGCTCTTTCGTTTAGTTACTTTTTTAATTTCTAGGCTTGTCTTTAAACAAATTTTGCAAATTCCTTCTTCGATTAATAAGGGTAAAACAAAAACAATTGACATATTATTTGCGGGCTGTACAACGTGTTTAAGCGTTTCTGCAAACAACATGTTAATAGAATTGGAGGGTATATCATCAAACGTATATAAATACACGAATAAACGGATAAAAATATCGACTGTGATACTTGCTCTTCATGGTACCATTTAAAATACACTAAATTTAGCGACAACCTTTATGAAGACAGAAAATTCACCTTTGGCACGCCAAAAGTTCAATAGTAATGGAATAGGCTGGCTGTAGGGTTCTGTTAGGCTGACTAATAGTTCTGAGCGGCTGAGCACTGGAGAAAATGTTCTTTTTATAATAAATATTGTTTTTTTAAGGTTTCGTGTCGTTTTCGTTTGTTTGTGATCAATTTTTCACCAAAGTTTGATAAATAATGTTTCATTTGACACTTCTTATGTTTTCTCATATACTTTTTGATTCATACAGCAGTGTTTGAAACGTGAGAAATGCGTTAAAACGCTGACTACTGGGTTATACCTTATATCGAATACATTATTTTGAAGCAGTAGACGTTACTTCTTTAACCCTGGTTTAATGAAAATTCATCTTATGAAAGAACTGATCAGGACGATATGCAACAAGATCTAACTTTTCATTGAAAACACAATAGGATTGAAAAAATATCATTTCATAATAGAAAAAACAAAAATAATTTCAATGCTATAGTAATGGATTTTAGTTCTCCATTACTGATCATTATCAATCTTCTTTAGATCATTTTTTTATGAAACTTTGCAGAATACCTTCCATTTGTGGATATTTTTCGATTCATTTTTAACAGAACGTTTAAAAACCAAAGATAGCAGGCTCGCAGTAGATTTTCCCCTCTAATAGCTATAAATATAAATATATTACTTGTTCATAGAGCAAGCTTTGTTTGCGAATCATTTACAAATTTATTGTTTGAATATAATTTGTCAAAAAAAGAAAGATTTCAAATTTTGTGAAACAGAATTTATAAAAATAGTAGCGATAATTATTTCTCAGATATTATTAGGAACTACTATAGGTTATGAAATATTCATCTCATTGGGTTCATAGAACCACCACTTAGCTTTAACCAAGGCTAAGGGACGTAGATCTGAACATTTTTAAAATTACAGACGATAAGACACCATTCTCTAGAAATGGTTGGTTAAAGTAAAACAATTACTGTCTACTTTGTTATATTATACAGTTGAAGTTTTTTTCAATCAATAACGAATCTTGTTAATAGGATATGCAAAAGTCGATAAAAGGTACTTGCTTTGAAAAAACCATGGTGATGAACAACTCCATCTTGATTCTGCAGTAAACTGAGTAGCGAATATTCAGAATGTAGTAGCATCTTTCCTTGTTTATCATCCTGTGTTTCATACTCCCCATCGTCTTTGAGAGATAAAATTTTCATTGTATAAAATTTGTCAATGTTCACATTTAAGGCCAAGCACTGTACAATACTCTTCACAGGTGATGTTCCGATCAGGGGTCCCAGAGCATAGGGACCAGCTCTTTTCACTGTTTTTAGACAAACGTTTGTACCCTTTATAGGAATACGACCAGTCGCCTCTGCACGTACATTCATAATTGTAATCCTGGAAAAGTTGTCCCAACTTCCGTCTTGCTTGGAGCTTATGATACGTGACCATTCCTTACATTCGTTATGATCTTCACCTGCCACATTGGGCACTTCTTGTATCTGTCCCGAATTGTTCAATCTTGAAACATGTACACCTTTGATGCCTGGCATTTCTCCACAATTTTGATTCACCATCACTGATTCACAGATACTATCTGCCGTATTGAGGTTTACCATTGGTACATCAGGATTGTCACAAATAGAAATAGTATCAAAAGTACAACCATTGCCAGAAGTCAGACAAATTTGTGTGGCAATTGGTAATTCCGATGTTACCGTATTATCGGTGACCACGGTACTCCCCCCTGAATTATCACTTAGAATTTGGTTATTAGTTTCACGATCAGAGACATCCATGTTCATACTATACGAATCATTGCCGATGTTGTTCCCTGACACTATCAAAGCCCTGTGATTTTCACTCCGAGCTTCGTCGAGCATATTCGCAATGAAACCATTGACATTGCTTGTCGAGGCACGCTCCATAGTCTCGTAATTGTTTTCGATTGTATCCATTATACCACTCGATATTTGAACATTATGGTCGACAGTATTTTTCATGGCTGAACAAAAAAGGAAATCAGCGGCAAGATTTCAGAATGAAGCTTAGCCGATGTTATGCGTATTATTCGGACAGCTGAGCAATGTATTCAATATTACATGCACTTGTGGAATGTTACCACCCACCAGACTAGCAATAAAAGAGGGTGAACAATTATTGGTGGATACAGCTCAATGAAACCCAATGCAACTAATCTTAAATGTCCGAGATTACCTCACACTCGCATGAAGTAACGGAGGCTGGCTGGACTGCAGGCACTGCAGGCTGCAGGACCTGTACCGCTGTACTGTGCAGCCCAGGGGGGTGGCTCCGTAAAGTTGGCCGACCGACTTTAACTTTTTCAACTTTTTTTTTTACGAATCTTTTGATCGTCGTTTGATACCGTTTGATCGTTAAAAATAATCGTTTGATCGTTAACAGTTTTTTCACAAAATCGAAAAAAAAAATTGACCGTAAAGTTGGCCGACCGACTTTAAGTTTTTTAACTTTTTTTTTCCGAATCGTTAGGTCGTCGTTTGGTGACGTTTGATCGTTAAAAAGAATCGTTTGATCGTTAATAGTTTGTTCACAAAATCCAATTTACTTTCGCCAAGTCTGGCCTAGTGACTTTTTACTGGTGAACGTTGGTACATCCAGTTGTTAAATTTTTCGACTTTTTCAACTTTTTTCTTTTGATATCGTTTGATCGTCGTTTGATACTAACGTGTGCCAAGTTTCGTCGTTTGATCGTTGATAGTTTCTCGGAAAAAACGAAATTCAAAATCGAGCGTAAAGATAGCCGGCGACTTTTTTGTTTATCAACTTTTTCAACTTTTTTCTTTTGATATCGTTTGATCGTCGTCTGATACTAACCAATCCCAAGTTTCATCGTTTGATCGTTGATAGTTTCTTGGGAAAACGCAATTTACTTTCTCCCAGTGTGACCTGAAGTTAGCTCGTAACTTCTTATCCCGAAACTTTGAACAATCGTAATTTTTGTATTTTTGAACTTTTTCAATATTTTCTTTTTGCTATCGTTTGATCGTCGTTTGATACTAATGTATGCCAAGTTTCGTCGTTTGATCGTTGATAATTTCTCGGAAAAACGAAATTCAAAATCGAGCGTAAAGATAGTCGGCGACTTTTTTGTTTATCAACTTTTTCAACTTTTTTCTTTTGATATCGTTTGATCGTCGTTTGATACTAACCAATCCCAAGTTTCATCATTTGATCGTTGATAGTTGCTTGGGAAAACGCTATTTACTTACTTCCAGTGACCTGAAGTTGGAAATTCGAAATCGACCGTAAAGGTAGCTGGCAATTTCTTGAGGCAGCTACGAATCAGCTGATTCAGTACAACGCACAGCTAGTAATTCTCGGCATATTCGATGGATTTGGAAGCATTCAAAGTTTTTTAGTAATGCAAAAACATTTGATAGAGTAAAAAGAAATAAATTTATTGAATCATTGATTGAGTACATTGATTAATTAAATATGCCAGTGCCTTCCGGACTGTGTGGTCACCAGCAAGACGTCGAGAAAGCAAGACTTTTGGGATGATTCGCTAACACAAGTGTTATGATTTCCAAAATAATTCTACAAAGAAAATAAATCCATTACATACACGTTATAAAAGACTTCTTTATCAAAGAAAAAAAACCTGTCTAATACTAAATTTTCAGGAAAAGTAAGTTGAAAATTGAAATACATTAAACAATTTATTTTTTCTTGACTCGTAGTACACCAAATATTGTCGCAGATTCGTGGCAACCTGTGGAAAAAACAGAACATTAGTTATATTAATTTAAATTATGAAAGACATATCTATCTAAAGAACACAAAAAGTCAAACGAACCTGCCAGTTTGCCTAAGCTGTAATATGTAGAAAGCTATCGTACGATAATCCTCGACGACGTCAAGCTCGTGCGAAGTCGATATCGCACGATGAGAAAGTCGCCTCGAGAAATGTGTATCTCCTATCCGATAGTCCTTGTTCGCCCCTCGATTACTATGGATGTTTCTAATCTTCTGATGTACATTTTCGATAACCTGTCGATAAAAAATAGGACATTAATATTTAGTTGATAAAATTATAGGATATGAGAGATGTAAGCTACATACCTTTTCCACAGCTTGCTCATGATGCGTGGCATGTAGAAAATTACCCGCAGGATAATCTTGGATGAGTGTTATTATGCATCGCTCGTATGCAAATCTTGGTACAGAGCATCCAAACTCCAGCGAGATTAAGACAGGTTCACGCTCGAAGGCACCACGCTGACCAGATGAAAATTCAATTATTACAGCGAGTGGTAGTACATTCTTGATCACATGAGAACGTCCGCTCTCTGAGAACTCCGATCGTCTGAATAAAGTTGGAACGATTTTTCGCTTGTTGACATTCGAGCCGATGCATTTGTCACCTGAAATTCACATTTCCATGCACCATGGCAAACCGAGATGATCCTGAGTGTGCCAGACTTTTTGGTACAAGTGGCAAACTCCTGGAAGCACTCAAGAGATTGACAAAAGGTCTAAAGAAATTTAGATGTCCTGAATCCATTGATCTCATGCTGGACAGTAGAGAAGTGCTTCAGCTGCTAGATTATGTCTGAGCAAACTGTGAGCAGACTTTACAAAAATTAGTCTTAATCAACACAACGAGATACTACTGCCTATATAATTGGTGTGCCAATCGATAAGACTGGATTGTCATCCTAGATGATTCGTGACAAAATATCAACGGCTATGATACTCCAAATAGTCACAACGGCAAAGTCGTTGCGATGCTTCTATGTGCGACGAAAGGTAGGCCTAAAACGAAAAATATTAATGCATGAAAATCAATAGCTGTTCCTCCGAAAGTACCGAAAGAGAAGTTACGAGAATATTAGACTATCGATGGCACGTGCTGTCTGAAAAAGAATTCAAGAATGGAGCAGTCAACCTGCACATCTAATTCAAATAGGTCGGTACTTTGGGCAACCAAAAATTTCTTCATAACAATCTTCCATATTCGTTATTATATATATTTTTATTTATGCACATAATTTAAACGTGTGTAATACATTCTGTGGTAACTGTCGTAACTAAGTCGTAATAACGCCGTTAGTTTTGCCTCCTTTTACAGCAATTTTGCAAATTTGCAAGTGTTTTATTGATACCCTCAAAATAAATATCGCAATCTGAAAGAATCAAAAAGTTTTGTCTAAAGCAGGCTTTTTCTGCCATTATATAACAAATGTATTATCGAGTCATATTAAATTTCAACAATTTATAACGTGGACAACAAAAAGTGATGCAAACGGTAATCACATTTGTACCAAGTACATCGCAAGTACATCGTTTAATATTCGAAGTAGTCCGTCATCATTTCTCGTCGAGTGTCAAATTGAATAGTATAAAATCAGCTATACATGTACAAACGTTTAATTTTCAACCTTATGAATGTGTCCATATGTACGGACAGTCCCGTATAATCGTCGTGTATAAATTTCCATGACCAACAATGCTCTATTTCGGCATCTTTCCGAAAGGACAATTAACGGTCCAGAAATTCATAAACTATACAAGAAATTGCATTTCCAAGCGAGTGTATATGACTCTGATGGGATTTAGAAATTTTTAAGCAAAATTGGGGTTTCATTGCAGCAAGCTTGTTACGATAAATAAAATATAACAATAATTTAGGCACGTGTAATATATATATATGTATAAATGTCCAGAACGAAGAACGAAAGATTCCCAATGGCGATGGTGATGGCGAAGATCCAAATTCGGGTGCAAATAATTACTGGGATATAGCAGCTGAACGCTTGTCACGATGCTTGTTGCGCTGTATGGTGCGTGCTTTGAACGCGGCTGCGGTCATCAGTTCCTGGAAATTAAATCGAACGTTGATTCATATAAAACTCATACCAATTAGGATTCGTTATAACACGACATAGAACATTGTGAGAAAAGAGTCAATGATAAATTCGTGATAGATTGTATAACATTCCATATTATTCAATTATGCTATTTCTCCGGTCAAAAAATATGAAATTCAATAATGATGTTTAATTTTCGACGAGCTTCACCCATGAACTATTTTTAAATGTACAGCAAATATTTCGACATTAATATAAAAAAGTATATAATAGAATATGTCTATAATGAAATTTGTGAATATACACACTGTAAAAATAAAGTTTTACGAATATTATCTGGAGAATTAAATCAGGAAGACATACCCGCTCGAGCTTGCTTGCCTTTTGCGACGATGGCCCAGGGAGAGCCTTGTTTCCCAGTTGAAAAATTTCGCGAAGAAACAAGTTTTCAGCGAGATGGATATTTATACCAGGTCCGAGAATATTGTCTCTTGACCGAATCTGATGTTGGTCTCCGGAATGATATCCTCCTGTATTAGCCACATACATAGATGGTTATTAACACTGCCCTCCCCTGTCTAGCGGTATTTCCATGCTGTTTTACCTCGATGTACCACAAGATATCACGGAAGCTAGCACGTTGCTGTTTGCGACCTTTCTTAGCCTTGTACTTGTTCGAGTCCGTCGCTAATTCTTTAAGTACGTCGACGAGCTCGAGTGCCCAGTCTTGCTCATAATCTTCGACGAAATTACGACCTAGCTCAAAAATCACAGCAAGATCCTCGTCTGCTGATAAACGCACATCAAGGTGGGGAGCTTCCAAAAGTCCTCGGAGTCGTCCCAGAAAACTGAAATATTATGCTATGTATTATGAGAAAAAACAGAATTGCGTCGAAATGCGAAAACCACTGACGATTTTTATAAACGAAACAACAACTTTTATGGTCTTCTACACGATTCGGATATCAAGATATACGAACCGCATGTAATTTCTGGTCTTGCTGCTTGCTAACATATTACAAATATGCGAACAGCTCATCAATGCCAGTAAGAGGGTCCAAGAGGAGAGAGCAGCTGCATGAAGCGCTGCCAAATCGGCAGATATAGCCGCAACTGCACCATTTCCCTTGAGATGCGAACTGCCAAAAATTGTCGATAGAAACTGTACGATGACGACAGTATCACCGGCATCGTTACCAGAAAAGAATTGATTCATACTAAAAGTCGACGACGCCAACCCCGTGCGCAGTCGATATCGCACGAGAAGCCGCGATGATCCGACAACTTGTCAAAGAGAAGTATACCATTAACATTTAGTTAGCTAAATCATAAAAATATATGTGAAGTAGGGAGGAACGTATCTTTTTCGCAGCTTGCCCATGATGTAGTGATGCATTTTTCAATGGTGGAAATTTGTGATAACCTGTCGGACGAAAATAGTGCATTAATATTTAGTTAACAAATGATGAAGAAATATGTGGAACAGTGAGGCACGGTGACACATATTCCAAAACTGCAGATTTATGATAACCTGTCGAACGAAAATAGCGCATTAATATTTTGGTAGCAAAATAATGAAAAAGTATGTGAAAGTACGTATCTTTTTCGCAGCTTGCCCATGATGTAGTGATGCAATTTTTCAATGGTGGAAATTTGTGATAACCTGTCGGACGAAAATAGTGCATTAATATTTAGTTAACAAATGATGAAGAAATATGTGGAACAGTGAGGCACGGTGACACATATTCCAAAACTGCAGATTTATGATAATCTGTCGAACGAAAATAGCGCATTAATATTTTGATAGCAAAATAATGAAAAAGTATGTGAAATAGTGAGTACGTATCTTTTTCACAGGTTTTCCACGTTGTTGTACGCAGAACATCATCTGCAGAGTAACGTCGGCGACGTCAACCCTGTATTGGACCAATACGACGCAATTCGAAAATTACTTTGAAAAATTGACGAAAAATTGAACTCTTCAATACTGGCGTACATATACGACCAAGTGCGGTTCAATTTCCGTTTCCTCGGAGCTATTTTTGATTTTCGAATCGAGGTCATCGTATCGTTCCCATCGTCCATTCAACCGTCGACCATACGAAATCCAGTGCCACGTTGTTTGGTACGCAACAACTCCGACTAGCCTGAAAAGTTTATGAATCATTCTCTGACCTCGGGATTGAGCAAATGGCTTGCACATAGCAGTAAAAACGTAATATCTATAAGGGATGTTGGTTAAAAGAGGCCTCCACGGTTTTTTAAACAAAAATTGTCGAGCCATTTTCAACATTTCGATTTTTCAAAAATTACGTTATTTTTTTTAAACGTCCATAACTTGGCGAAAAATGGGTCAAATCGGACTTTTTTTTAAATTGTTCTTTTTAATCGCACTTTTGATAAAAAAGATCGAAACAAATTTTCAAACCGTATTTCTACAAGATTTTCAAGTTTGAAATATAATTTGTTGATTTACAAAAAAACACGTACTGATCGATTTTCTTGAAATTTGTTTGTAAAACATTGTCATATTCCGTAACTTGTAAGACTAAGTAAATAATAGGATAACGATGGGATCTATTTTTTTCGATTTTTCCATTTCCATATTATAGTCATCCGCGTTGAAAATAAATATTAATCTTTTTTTCAGGCTCACCGGCATTGTTATTTATGAAATAAGATATATCTATTTTATATTAATTATTTTAATATTTATTTTCAACGCGGATGACTATAATACGGAAATGGAAAAATCGAAAAAAATAGATCCCATCGTTATCCTATTATCTACTTAGGCTTACAAGTTGCGGTATAAATGAACCAACAAATTTCTAGAAAATCGATCAGTGAATGTTTTTTTTAAATCAACGATTTATATTTACAACTTGGAAATCTTACAGAAATACGGTTTGAAAATTTGTTTCGATATTTTTTATCAAAAGTGCGATTAAAAAGAAAATTTTTAAAAAACGTCCTATTTGGCCCATTTTTCGTAAAGTTATGAACGTTTAAAAAAAAATTAACGTAATGTTGAAAAATCGATATCATGAAAACGGTTCGATAACAAAAATTGAAAATCATCATGGAGATCTCTTTCAATCAATACTAGAACATAAAAAACTTTAACAAAATAGGAGATGAAAAAGCTAAATGGTGTCCGATTTGGCGTGCAACCCCCCATAAATATGCATAATGATAAACGTATATTACGACACGTATTACATTAACAATTTTAACAAACATATCAACTAACCTGTAATCGCTGGAGCCCTCATTCTCAGTTTCGAGACTCATTATGTGAGGAAATGCTTTTAGCCGGCATTTGAGACAAGGCGCCATGAGCACCTGGCCTCGTACTCCCAATTCAAGGAAGAGGTGATCTCCCACGATCTTCGATTGTTCGTACTTGCCGGGGCAACCATTCCGACACGTGATATTAAACGTACGAGCTCGAAAACTGAGCGCCTTCTTCAAAGAACCAAATCCCTCCGTGGCGATGATAGCGTTATTCACCGTGATGACCGGGTAAGGCATCTCGTAATTCCCGCAATGTGTGCAGTTCTTGACTCTACGGTATGTAGGGGCCGAAGGAATGAACGTCGAGAGATGCGATCATGACATGAAATAACGAGTCAAAGCCGCATGTATTTCGAAAGAAATACGCTTGATTTTCCATTTGGATCGGTTTCTTGAAACAGTTACCTTTCAACAATATGAACGGTTTGGTTTTTTGGCGAATCTTCTGGCCAACGCTTCTATTTATACGTTTGATTTCGGAAAACGAGCCGAAAAATGTCGATTTTTTTCTCGGATTGTACTTCGAGATATGAGTCGCGGGTAGTTGTTCTTCACGATACTTCGATTGCGAAATTTCACTACCTACACTCAATTCCGTCGAATTGAATGCAGGTACTGGAATTTCGGTCATTTCACCGTGAAATAACTTGGAGTCGTTTCCCGAATGTTCGGCGGGGTATTCCTTGCCGCATCGATCCAAAATTGCATAGCTTACGTTTGTGTTTATATCGTTATTGCCATCCACATCTTCGTCCGATGTGTGAAGGAATTCGTGTTCCGTGGCTTGTCCTCGCCAATTCTCTATTGCCGTTGAATCCGAATCTTCGGCGCTTGCTTTATTCGCATCGGTGATAGGCGCTACCTGAAGTATATTTCCTCTTTCGAGGCTTCGATTCCGATCTACTGGAATTTCTTTCACCATATCTTTCGCGGCCTGTCCTCGCCAATTCTCAAGTTGTAAAAAATCCGAGTCTTGGAAGGAATCTTTCATCTCGTCTATGGCGGATACATTGAAGCTACAGGTTTCTTCAGCGAAAGGAGGTTCCGCCTTCTCACTTTGCTGGCGTCTGTTATACTTAGCAATGTTTGACGAGAAAAGATGCGCTCCTCCCAAGATATCTCCGCAATGCAAGATGAGAAACGCATCGACACGATTCAACTTATTGCGGAGAACCCGGTTCTTCAAATCGTTGAAGTATCCTTCAACGTGGCTCGAACTCGCATGTTGAATACGCTGTGGACTTGTAACAGCGGTCCACAACGGAAATTCCTTTCCCATCTTCAATATCGATGCAATGGAATCTGGGGCGAAGAATGCGTTGATTTCCGTGCCTCGATGCCGAGTACCACTCGCAATCGAAACTAGGTTGTTTATCCACTCCTGTATGTCCTTTTGTGGCATCTCGTCATATTCATCGAACGCGTCCTGGAGCTCTTCGACATCGCTTAAAAGAACAAACGCATTGTCCTTCTCTGGTAATTTCGCGCAATTCGCGGATCCCGCAATAAGGGATTCCAGCCTCCTTCTGGCTGCAATCGTTGATCTCGCGAACGGTGTTTCTATTTTCGAGTCAGCGTATTTTTGACTTGCTACAGTACAAGTCAATACGAAAAGCATTTCAAATGCGTCGACATCGGTGGACTCTACCATCAACGCTACACACCTCACAAAGAAATGTTTCACTTCCGTATGCGCGAGGTTGGTCAAACATTTCCATTTTGAAACAAAATGGATTATGTGCGCTACGTCCACACGAATGCGTGTCGTAATCGGAAGTGGAACATTATTTCTGAGGGACGTGAAGCAATCGTTCACGTATTTCTTTAGAGTAATGTTATTCATCGCCAAGCATAATCCCCCGAGAAGAGCTTTGGAATAATCACAAACCACTTCTCGAGGCTTGGGTCCACCTTCCCTCAGCCACGTTTTGGTCCAATACTCTATAAATTCGGTGGTGTGCTTTGCAGACAACATCTGGTATATCGGCGAAGTACACTTTGCCGATATACCAGATGTGGAAAACATGGCTGGATGTCGTGCTGTTGGGGCATTTAACCTTTCGCACAAGGCTGCCTGTAGCATCAACAGCTATGGTTGCTGCACCCTTGCTTTTTCGGCAAAATGCTTTATAAGCGTGAAGTTGACTCGGCGCGCTGTAAATTACCGAGAACGGCATCGAACTGACTTCTTTGACGAAGCCGGAAAATTCGGCTCTCGCCGAAATGTCCTCGACAGCCCTACTCAAATCCCGCGATGAATGGGGATGAATGCCAATATCGTTGCCGATGCGTTCTTTTTTCGCTTCGCGAAGAACTCCAAGCCCGTATATGTACGGCGGTTCTTCATCGCCCAGCTCCATGTGCTCCCGCGCCTTGCGTTTGCGCCAGTTCGAACACCCTTCCCCAATTATCTCCCGCTACACAACTCGTCGAAGCGCTCCGTTCAATGGGCGCTTGACTTCATCGTGATTTTCCTTGCGGGAATCACGAGTCTTCACGCGTAGCGTGCATCCTTTGTCATCACGGGGTTCATTTTCGATGATCCCAAGGAACGTGTTGCCACACGATTCCAATTTGCATCTACCTGTAATTTTGCAAAAGTACCTCAAAGTACCTGTCTCAACACCGACATCCGCGCGCTTGAATATAAAAGCGCAAGGGATTTTGGTCTGCTTTGCGAAAGCGTAGGCTATGATGTTCGCCCATCGTCCTGCGCGCAAAGTTCTTCGCGGTACTGCCTGGTTCAGTCCATCGTCGAATTGTTGGCTCTTAGTGGAATCCGCATCTAATAATTTAAAACCAATACATGATGAGTAAAAAGAAGCAAATAAAATACGGCAAAATAGCAATATAATAGTCGGAATTTATATACACTACTTAAAAATTTAACTCATTAACGACCAAGATTGTTGATTTTGTGACATGTTTTTGAATCTAAACTTTATGTATGTAACAAAGTAATAGATGGATAAAAGGTAAGGTTTTTTTTTGTTTTCGGGTATGCTGAAACAGAATCCCCGCTCAAAATTGATAAATTTCGACGAGAAAATTAAATATTGTGGTTTTTAAACAAAAAAATGGTAAAAAATTCATTGTTTTCAATATTTATAATTTTTTTAATGCATAAAACGCGCAAAAGTCTGGAATATTTCAAATTGCTGAGAAATTTGATAGTTATCATTTAAACTTATGATAAGCTTTAAATGATAAGATAAACAAGAATTAATAATGAAAAACGGAGAGTCTCAGAAAATTTGTCCATTCTAGCCGCCATATTGGAAGAAAATGTCAGTTACGTGTAAATACAAAAATTTTCTATTAAACTTCAATCATTTAATGCACGGATAGTTAAAAAAAATCCAGGTTTTTGCGCGTTTTATGCCTGAATAAGAATCATAAATATAGGAACAAAACGATTTTTTTGTCATTTTTTTTATAAAAACGATAATATTTAATTTGGTCGTCCAAATTTATGAATTTTGAGCCCGGATTTTGGTTCAACATCCCCGAAAAGATAAAAAAAATCTTTACCATTTATCCATTTATTACTTTGCTACATACATACAGTTTAGATTCAAAAACGTGTTACACAAACAAAATCAACAATCTTGGTCGTTAATGGGTTCAATTTTTAGGCAGTGTATACAAATTCCTTATATAATATTGCTATTTTATCGTATTTTATTTGCTTCTTTTTACTCATCATGTTCTGTCGAAAATTGCGTCGAGTCGTTTTTTCGAAAAAACGATTCAGACCCGAGGAAAATACAAAGTTTCGCCCAGTTTCAATGATGTTGAGAAAAAAGCGATTTTTTTAAAATTATTAATGTCGTAATTTCACATAATTCCCACTCGAAGCTACTCTTGTACCCAATGATATTTTGAATCGCGCGCCACTCGCCCTAGAAGCGACGTTGCCACGTCATTTTGGTGAAAGTTACAATCACGATCATGATTTATTATGAATCGGACGATCATGTTCAAACTTCGCGTGAATACTTGTTAATATTTTATTAGTTATTCCTCAATTTTTTATGAATTTTTCAATGATATTTTAGACGCAATGATTTTTTACGGAACTTGCCTGGGTTGCGCTATGCTTACATGCTATTATCAACAAATTGAATCTCTGAAAGTAATCAGGTGATCTTTTCCAAATTTTTAGGGGAGATACTGAATAATTGGATCTCTATGTGAACAAATTTTCATTGCAATGTCATTGATTTAAAC
Source organism: Netelia virgata (assembly GCA_951802705.1). Classification (NCBI taxonomy): domain Eukaryota; kingdom Metazoa; phylum Arthropoda; class Insecta; order Hymenoptera; family Ichneumonidae; genus Netelia; species Netelia virgata. Next base: position 26,663,667 of record OX637864.1, on the reverse strand, counting down.
TTCCTATAGAAACTTAAAAGTGTGATAACTATTAATAAGAAAGAAATTGATTTATATAAAGGAACAGAAGCCTTCAATTTCTGTTTACAATTTTATATTGTTATTCAAATATTATCGGTAGATTTAAGTTTAAACTCATTGATGTCAATATTATTGTCATTGATTTATCTTATAAGTAACGATTACTTTTAAGATAGAGATTAGTTAATGATTCTTATTCCATATAAGTTTAAGTAGAGGTGATATTCTTTCAATACCTTAATTAAGAAAAACAATTTACATAAATAAAGCATTTTTTCTCCATTATTGTGTTTCATTTTCGCAATATTTTTTATGTTTATGTAGAATAATGACACTTCTTGCTAGAAATGCCTCCTTTTTTAATAAATGATTTAAAATAAACAGTTTATGTAAATACCTTTAAATTAATATATATCACTTATATGTTAATATCAAACTAAATAAAAATGAATTTTAATAGAATGAAAAACTTTAAATGCATGTATTATGGTACTACCGTCGATACTGCAATAGTCAAATGTATATACAGTCATTTTCGACTTACGTAGTATTTAAAATAGGCAACGTCGCGATAGAGTGAGAGAGACAGAGATGTTCTGTTTTCGTCTGTTTCACTCGAGAGGTGCGCAAAAACTTAAAACTGATGGGTGACGGGCGCAGCTAATGAAAATTGAATAATAACACCATGCATAAAAAAAGAAAAAATCTACCACTGGAAGGGCAAAAGATTGACAGAAAAAATGTACCGCGAAACGTTGCAACAGATGGAAGTGGCAAAAAAGTCGAAAAGCACGAACGGCAAATTCGTATCGTCACCCAACCTCAAAAGTGAAAGTACTAGTGATGGGATCGAGGGTCGTCGAATCGTTGAACGTTTTTTTATATAAAATGCAGAAAATGTGAGAAAAGGTGCCATGAATAGTCGTATGGGAAATATCCATTTGAACAAGGTACTCGCAGCAATGAATATTCCTGAAATCAACCCGCATACCTACCAAACTCATGAAAATGAAGTGATTGCGGGTTTCGAAAACTCAGCTCAAGAAAGCTGTTTAGCTGCTGCTTAAGAAGAAAGACGATTAACGATTCAAAAAGTTGACGAGTTGAAAATTTTGTTGCAAGTAGGAGGGTAATATCAACGTTACGTATTTCATGAATAGAATCAAGAGACGCGGCAGTGTCTTGACGTCAAGTTATTAAAAGATAAAATTCAAGTGAATTTTGTCAAGACACAACGTACTCTATGATATAAAATATATGAACCACTCCACTAAATATCAAGTCCGGCATCAATTCAACATTTTGTTTGTTTTTTTTCTTCTATACGTAAGTTGAATAAAATACATAAGTCGAATAGAATGAACAAGTCGAATAGAATACATAAGTCGATAAGAAGTCGAAAGAACAAACAAACAAAATATTGAATTTTTTGAGGCCGGATTTGCGTATGATATTTGGTTGAATGGCCCGTAAACATATACTCGAGTTTTTACACGTTTCTAATAATATATTCTATTAGATTAAAAAATGCTAATTATGAAACATTTTTTGTCATTTTTATCTTTTAAGATGAAATTGTACATAATAAATTTTTCAACGTTTCTCGATTGAAATTGTATAAAACTTTTACAAGTTATTCTTACGAGTTTTTACTAGTTACTTTTATATACATCTTTGTTTATTTTTATCTTGAAAATAAGCATGATTATCAATATTTTTAGCATCGACAGGAAATATGATTCCATGTAAAGAAATAAATGAACAAATGAAATCTTTCACGACTATTCTCTATATCCTATTTCAGATCTCCCAATCACCAAACAAATTTTCTATTTCCTTCTTCGAGTGCAGAGTATACTAGATGACAAGATAGTGCGTATAGCAGGCGTCTTTCGACATGGGCTGGTTCACAAGAGGCACCGGAAGAACGTACGATAATCTGTCTGGAACAGCTGCTTTAATAGGACGCTTTACGAAAAAAGTAATTGCCTATATAACATTGAATCACAAATGTGCCAAATGCGATCAAGGTCACTCGCCTAACGATCACAAAAATCTATTCTTTTTGAATAATGTCACTTTTCGACGATATACCGCGATGAGACATTTTCACCCCCTTGGTACATGTAGTGTTAATAGCAGCATGCCGATGATGATGAAGAGAGGTGCGAAACAATTGAAACGAATAGAAAGAATTTTGAGAAGAAGATATTGAAGCAACGACTTGGAAAATTTGGCAGGCATGGTGCGCTGATGAACAAAACAAGGTTAATTATGAATGAACCACGACTTGAAAGACTCGGATACAGAATCATCGACATAACCCACATGTCTCGTCAGATGTATGCAAAGATAAATAAAAACTCGACGATATTAAGTCTAAAACAAAATCAAGAATAGGCTCAATATTGTATATGAGGTGGGAGAAGTATGATGTGACTCGTCAAGCCAACTCGCGATTAAAAAACAAAGTTTGATTAACAACATTCATGATATTGATTCGCAAGAGAATCTTAAATTCAAATAAAAAAAAAAAAAAAAAAAAAGTAAGAAGCAAGTCTACGTACCGTCTGGTTTCATTTCGTTCCATTGCTCTCGTGTAAGGACTACGTTGAACCACCGCCCATCCCAGGGCACATGGTCGCTGGTCCAAGTGTCAACACTGCTTCTCTCCGCCGATGAAATCGAGGCTGCTAGGTTGTCCACTATGACAATCCCCATTGCCTATCGTGCCTTGGTCAAAATTAGCCACCTGTTCTGATACACATTCGTGTATACCGTTCGAGCGTTCCACTTCCTATCCAGATCCTCGCTGATCTCCTCCCAGATAGGACTGCTGAACGCTGGAAGGTCGGCATTCCGAAAGTGCACAGAAAACTTTTTCAACGCTGCTACCGCTTCTTCCGCACTAACCACCGATAGACGTGGCATATTGGTTTGATCCTGGAAATACAATAGAACATATATTAGCAATCATACATTATGTCGTTAAAATAAACATTTTAATTATGACAGAGCAAGAATTTGAACAAACACTAGTGACACTTTTCGGGCAAAGATTCTACCAAATAAAATGTTAAACAAAATTGATTTCACTTAATTTCTTGAAACCTCGATAAAGTTCCATATCACTTGATATAAAAGTTTACCTTTATTTATAAATGCAGCCACAAGGATCACTTTTTCAAAATCGCGCGAAAAGATGCACGTGGCTTCCAACGTCGCAAATGGAAAATAAGTTGCCCAGAATATTGCGATTTACAAAAATTAACGAAAATAAAAACAAAATTCTCCGATAACAACAACAAATAGCGATAACAATATCAAAATAGAGAAAAAGAATAGCTAAGATATGGAAAAAAATCCCGTATTAAATGACGAGGAAGCCACGCGGTCGAGAAATCAGTTGAAAACACCTGGGGCTTTAATCAAGCTCTCAAGCTTCAGAAGAAAGCTTGCGAAATACACAAACGAGGTCGCGGCAAAGACGTGTTACGAATTTTAATTGTGATGCGAATGAATTTTAATAAATTTTAACGCGTAAACACAAGTAACGAAAAAACGCGCGAGAATGGATATCTAGAGACGCCAGTAGACAATGTTCATAGATTGTGCGTCGATCATAATCAAAGACGAAACGCTCGACACGCGCAACGCGGTAACAAGGTGTATGATAATATTCTTCCTAGAAGCATTATTATTATTATTTTTTTATTATTTGTTCCATCTGTACAGTTGTTTCTTTTTACATCCCTTACTACTACTTACAGCCTATTATCTAAATACTATACTAACTAAAAAAAACTAAAAAAAAAACTAAACGACCCCTACTTTTCCTCTTTCATTCTTCCCCATTCCTTTAAATACCCGCAAATCGCCCTCAACGGCGCCCCTCTTAACGTCTCTTTGGTCCATTGCTCTAAGTCTTCCCCCTCCCTCCCTCCTCTCCAGGCGTCCACAGCCTTTACCCATTCCTCCTTTATCCTTCCTCTCGCTACCTCACATTCCCAAATGTGATCCAGGCTCTCATTTTCTTCGCCACAAATTCCGCAACTCCAGTCCTCGAAGCCCTTTTTTCCGACTTTCCCTACGTTTCCGCATCTTAGTCTGGCCCACTGCTCTTTTGCATCCCCCCCTATTTCTCTGCTCTCCCAGTATTTCTCTCTCTCGCATCCTGTCTTTATCTCCTTGTACCAGGTGCAGTAGGACGACTTGTCGGCCTTTATCCAGTCTCCTTGTATGTCCTGTTCCTCTTTCCTTCTTGCTCCTTCGTTCAAACATTGCTCCACTCTCGCTGTGCCTCCTTCGTTTGTCCGCATCAGGGTGATTACCCTTCCGTCGCCTTCTTAAATTCTCTTCCCCATTCAAAATACCTCTTACTTCCTCTCTCAGGCACGCCTTCGGCCATCTTCCCTCTTTCATTTTCAATATCTGCACAATATAATTCCCTGCCCTTCTCCTTGCATCCACTTCCACACTCCTCATGCCTGCTTCCAGCTTCCATAAAAAACTCGGCGTATTTCTTGCCACCCCATTCCTAGAAGCATTATCTAGGGAGATTCTTATCATATCGCCGAAAGTATTAGCGAAAATTGCTGAAATTATAAAAAAAATCATCATACCTATATTTCGTCTATAAAGCCGAAATTATAGAAAGACATCGTACCTAAATTGAATCTTCCTTTCAATAGACCGTTGATCGTTGATCATAAGTAAAGTGGACCCCTGCATATTTCTGATATGAAAATGATTGAAATACCGGAAAGACGGTGCCGTCGCATCTGGTGATCTAAATTTCTCCGAAATGTTTCATTTTGTGGACAAAGAAAGAACAGTGAATTAGATCGTATATGTGCTTGCAACCGTGTTGAGACATGAGCATGGAAATATCTTCCTCTCGTAGCAGCACGATCGGCCAATTCAACTGGGTTTCCAATCTAATATTGCAATATATTTTTGTTTACGATATAAAATCATTTAACTACTCATTCCGTTTCAAAACTAAGTGCAATCTCCATAATAACATGTAAATGTGTAACGTTCGATGGTTGAAGGTTATAAACCATTTTTGGTGCTGTCTGTTATTATTCACATATAAAACTTTCTCAAAATCTATATGTGTATCTATATGTATAATGTTAAATATGTGAAGTGAATCTCTATGCATGATTAGATATAAGAAGTTCGAAAGGAACAACAGATGTGAGAATTGCCAAAGTTGCATTTTATTTTCAAGTGTTTTCTCTGAAGCTTTGATATGTGGCAAAGGAAAAAAAATTATCAAGGGCTTACCATGTTGAGCCATATTAAGAGACCATCGTCGTTTGGAAGAATGGACAAACTTAAAATGAGCAATGTCCTAGTGCTGAACGAGAACTTTGCTGCGTCATCCATTATGTACTCCGGCACCTCCCTTTGTGATCTACTAAATAACAACCTCCAGTTTGCTGAACGAATATGAACATAATGATTGTATTAGAACCAGAATCTGCCTCACCAATCAACTGCATTCTTGACAACTCCAGTGTAAATGTATTAAACTAATACGTAATTTCAAAGGAACAGCATGGCGTTGTAAGTAAATCAGATTTTTACTTGACGTTGTAACACTGCCAAATATAATCTTATCATATCATCACAATAGCAACAGAATTGTTATATGCTATGCTCTGTATTATTAAAAGTGCAATTTAATCATGTACTATATTCTGTGTTATTTATAGCAAGTCATGTACATGGAACAGCATGCTTATATATTCGGCAGAATAAACATTTCATAATCAATCTGTTGGCAATATTGAAACATGTGATGAAGATTGTTCATTACCTGAAGAACATTCCATTCTGAAAGTTTTGAAGAAGTCTTCGGATGCCTATGCTGGCCTTGAGCAGGACAGATATGTCTTTGGCACAGCTGTCCCATGATACAGAACTCGTTATCCACGACAGAGGCTGTTTTTATCTTTCTCTACCTTGGATACATCGCATTTCTGAAGATCTACCGAAGAAGGTATCGTTTCAAATTTATGAACTATGTGTGAACAAAAAAACGATCAGTTGCCTTCTCAAGTCCATTTTTAAGCAGACTCACCAGTAAGTAAATCAGTCCTTGTTCACTTTTGAATCCCAAACTGCTGTCCATGAGGAGGTAAAGAGTGAACACCTGCTACCTAAGAGAGTTCTACTGGGTGTTGTAGTATTACAACGAATTATGATGCGAATGTGTTCAAAATATTGCATTTCCTATTATCAAAGAAGGTAAGATTGTGTAATATAACAGACAACTCAAAGTAAGAAAAAGAAAAAAAATGTAAAATGGGACATCATGCATATTTACCTTGGTTTTACAGTAAGAATGACTCGACAGTGGACACATTGCAGCACCCAATGGCAAAACAATAGACCATCATGAGGAGTTTGTAGTTCTCATCGTTGTCAGCGTTCTGTCTGGTTGCTCCATTAGGCCGAACGGTTTTCATGGTCATGTGGTTAGATGTAAAATGAAATGAAGCCATCTTCACCGGTAACCTCATAACTCTGATCGTTCACAGTTTGGCAGTCCCTCTCTGTGTCTTGCTCGCCTAAGCCCTGGGTACTTTGTTAGATACTCCAATCAATTGGAAAAAATAACCTTTGCTTTCTCCAAAATAGTACAGTCGACTCTTTCTGTTAATGCACAATTATCATAATACGCAACTAATACATACTTTACTTTTGTTAAACTGACTGTTTCACAGAAAATACAAATCACTTTTTGCAAATATCTGTCAAAATTGACTCAGCCTGCTATATGCAACACTCCAACATGATGTGAAACACTTTCTATGTATCGAATCACTTTAAGGTTATTAGAGAGACGCACATATGTGCAGTAATTAAATGATATATTCACAAACTATCCATTTATTTTTCAATTTAGCGATACAAAATATTTTATATAGACTATCGTAACTATTAGTAATGGAGAATTTACTTAACAAACTTCCATAGGAATTTACTCCAAAATTGTGTGCTCAATTAAATTATCCCTCGACATTGGCAATGTATACATTATATGCCAGTAGCCATCATATAAATCTATTAATAATGTAAACCTTAAATGCGTTCGTATATATCCAGTTATATTCTTTCAATTGCTCCAAAAATTTGTCACCAAGTCACTTCCGCAAGCGTGATCACGTAATTAAGCACCTGCCGCTACCTTTCACCGAACTATTAATTTTATGCGACGCGATTCAATATATGTGCGAAGAGACCAGTAGCGCCACACTCGACGAATCCCAACAATTTTAGCTGGCACTGCTACATTATATTTACATGGCTGATGATGTTTTAGATGCACATTAATGTTCACGTGATTGAAAAATCGATGTTATATAAAGTGCTTAGATTTATAAGATTCTATTTTTGAACGTCGCAGCATTTATTATGAATCATGAGACACTATATTTGAAAAAATAGAGTAACTAGGAACCACTTCAGCCCTCATTGCTGAATTGCACCGAAGGTGGCGCTACTTATCTTTCAGCACGTACCGAATCGCACCGCACGGAATAAATTATTCAGTGAAGAGTAGGGGCACATACGAACCCCGCGAAAACTTGGTTGTCAAATCCCCGACTTGCTTCAACATTTTTTATTAACAACAATTCAATACTCCGGTCTTATAAACGAATTGTTAACTATTATGTATAAGCCATTCTCTGTGTTGCCAGAAAAGAGAATGGTTCGTAATCATTATCTGTATAGTATTCGGGTTCTCAGCTAATATTACATTCAATATTATCCTTGGATCGAATAGCCTAGGATCCTTGCTCCTAGGCTATTCGGAGTTGTAGCATACCTAAATGGCACTGGATGTCATATTATCGGCGATCTAAAGGAGAATGAAAATCATACGATGGTCTAGAATCGCAAGTCAAAACAGATTCAGATGAAACAGTAATGAAATCATATCTACTGGCATATATGCGCCAGTATATAATATAATAATTGAAGCGTTTTTTCATCGCATGTATCGACTCCGCACAAGCTTGACAGCGTCCAAGATTATGCACGCATAATTTTCCACGTGCCACAAATCATGAGCAAACTGTGGAAAAGGTATCGATGGGCGAACAAGGACTATCGGATAGGAGATACACATTTCTCGAGGCGACTTTCTCATCGTGCGATATCGACTCCGCACGGGCTTGACGTCGTCGAAGATTATCCTGCGCATAATTTTCTACACGCCAAATCATGAGCAAGCTGTGGAAAAGGTATGTAGCTTACATCTCTCATTTCCTATAATTTTATCAACTAAATATTAATGTCCTATTTTTTATCGACAGGTTATCGAAAATGTACATCGGAAGATTAGAAACATCCATAGTAATCGATGGGCGGACAAGGAGTATCGGATAGGAGAGGCAACTTTCTCGTCGTGCGATATTGACTTCGCACGAGCTTGACGTCGTCGAGGATTATCGTACGATAGCTTTCTACATATTACAGCTTAGGCAAACTGGCAGGTTCGTTTGACTTTTTGTGTTCTTTAGATAGATATGTCTTTCATAATTTAAATTAATATAACTAATGTTCTGTTTTTTCCACAGGTTGCCACGAATCTCCGATAATATTCGGTGTACTACGAGTCAAGAAAAAATAAATTGTTTAATGTACTTCAATTTTCAACTTACCTTCCCTGAAAATTTAGTATTAGACAGGTTTTTTTTCTTTGATAAAGAAGTCTTTTATAACGTGTATGTAATGGATTTATTTTCTTTGTACAATTATTTTGGAAATCATAACACTTGCGTTAGCGAATTATCCCGAAAGACTTGTTTTCTCGACGTCTTGCTGGTGACCACACAATCCGGAAGGCACTGGCATATTTAATTAATCAATGTACCCAATCAATCATTCAATAAATTTATTTCTTTTTACTCTATCAAATGTTTTTGCATTACTAAAAAACTTTGAATGCTTCCAAATCCATCGAATACGCCGAGAATTACTAGCTGTGCGTTGTACCGAATCAGATGATTCGTAGCTGCCTCGAGAAATTGCCAGCTACCTTTACGCTCGATTTTGAATTTCGTTTTTCCGAGAAACTATCAACGATCAAACGATGAAACTTGGGATTGGTTAGTATCAAACGACGATCAAACGATATCAAAAGAAAAAAGTTGAAAAAGTCGAAAAATTTAACAACTGGATGTACCAACGTTCACCAGTAAAAAGTCACTGACATGGTGAAAAATGATCGTGTGAATGGCTTGAAGTTGAAAAACGTCGGAAAATTTAACAACTGGATGTACCAACGTTCACCAGTAAAAAGTCACTGACATGGTGAAAAATGATCGTGTGAATGGCTTGAAGTTGAAAAACGTCGGAAAATTTTTCTGCGATCCCTTTCAGCTTGAAAAAGCACACCGAAAAACGTTTAACGAGAGTTCGAGGTCGTGAGAACTGAAGCCGGGCGAGTGCGTGCATACCGACGTGTGTGGACCGATTCAGGTAAAGTCACAGGGTGGCGCTCGCTATTTCGTTACTGTGGCGGCTGATCTGCCGCTCGCTCGTGCGGTCGGTACCGCAGGCAGCAGCGAGGCGACATCAGCGCCCAGACGGGCGAGGAAGCAAACCCTCGTGCCTCGCACGCTATACTAAGTTTCCCATATATAATAAGATAGAGAGTCTATGACACGAGTCCCTTACGCTTCATTCCGATTCCTAGTGCGGTCTGTGGCACAAGGTCCTCACCTAAGTACTGTTATAAATCTGTGATAATAAACGTACAATAAATATTATAGAATGCACAATCGTACCCGTGTTCCCGTAATTATTCATTGGGCTTAGCCCCCATAATTGGTGACCCCGACGTGATCTCTGCGGATATCACGAGTAGGGAACACGCGGCGTGCCACGCGGTGCTGCGCAAAGTGCCGGTTATCTCGTGCATTTTTCTTTCCGCGCATAAATTTCTTGTGCATATTTAGTTTTGTGCAACTCTTGTGAGAGAAACATTGTGTGCAATGGCTACACAGCATTCTCCTGCACCGAACAAAACAAATGACAGCGAGCGTGAAGGCGAGCGTCGTACTATTCCGCCATTCGATTATAGCTTTCCACTTTTGGCGGGAGCTGTGGACGCGAGTGCATCCACACAGCCGTATGTTCCGGCAGTCGAGGCAATACGGGATTGCAGGCTTCCAGCATTCTGGAAAACTAACCCGGCCATGTGGTTCCTCCAAGTGGAATCCATTTTTCACACGCATGGCGTGAGATCGGACCACAACAGGTATCACCTCGCGGTCGGCGAGCTCCCATCGGAAGCAGTCCTGACAGTAGAAGACATAATCAAATCGCCGCCAGCCATGGGCAAGTATGAACATCTAAAGGAGCAGTTAATCAACCGTCTCTCTGAATCCTCAGACAGGCAATTGCATAAGCGTCTCGCCGAGCTTGAGCTGGGTGCGAAAAAACCATCTGAGCTCCTACGACAGATGAGATCCCTCGCCGGCGATCGAGCCTCGGAGGACGTGCTGAGAGTGCGATGGCTGGCACTACTGCCGCCAACTCTTCAAGGCTTGTTAAGAGTTTTTCAAGCTACATCACCGCTCGAGGAGCTTGCCAAGGGTGCCGACACCTTCCTCGAAAATGGTCTCGGACACACCGTGATGGCCGTAGCACCGCACGCCCAGGGCCAGCACAGCCGTTCACCGACGCGAGTACACGCAGCAACGTCTGACGCCGCTGTAATGGAGTTGAGAGAGATTCGAGGAATGCTCTCGCAGCTCATCATTTTGAATAAGAATGCTCTCGCGGCAGCAGCCAGCAAACCCAGACACCAGAGTCGAGGTCGTTCGAGGCCACGCGAAGGATCTGTGACCACAGCGAGGGGGATGTGTTTTTATCACCAGCGATACGGGGCCAACGCTCACCACTGCCTTCCGCCATGCTCATATGCGAGCAACGCAGCGCCGCAGGCGGGAAACTAGTTGTGCTGTCCTCCGTACAGGCGGTGGAGGATGGCAGTAACAAGGTTGCACCCACCGAGTGCCGCCTGCTAATCTCTGACCGTCACCTGAATCAACAGTTCCTAATTGACTCGGGATCTATCATATCAATCATGCCTAGACTTGGGCATTTCCGCCAGGCGCAGCCGACGGACTACAAGTTATACGCAGCGAACAATACTGTCATCGATACCTATGGACAACAAGTCTTGAAACTTAACATTGGCTTGCGTCGTGAGATCCGCTGGACATTCATCGTCGCCAACGTCTCAACAGCGATCATCGGAGCCGACCTTCTCACGCATTACGGTCTTCTCATCGACCTCAAGGGACGTCGTCTTCTCGATCGTGAGACACTACTCGCTGCCGGTTGCAAGCTGGCACAGACTACAGTCCACACCGTCTCCACAGTTTCCTCGACCGACGTGGACTCTTCGACGCTGCAGCCTGCTTACAGGCAATTGCTCTGCAAGTATATTGACATAACTAAACCAGCGCCAATATCAATTCGTACAGTTAACCCCGTCGCCCATCATCTGGTCACGACAGGTCCACCGGTTGCTGAGCGCCCACGCCGTCTCACAGGGGACAAACTACAGGCCGCTAAAGCAGACTTCGACATGCTGCTGCACTATGGTGTCATACGACCTTCGAGCAGTCAGTGGGCGAGTCCCATTCACATGGTGCCAAAGAAGCTTGGCGGCTGGCGTTCGACAGGAGATTATCGTAAGCTCAATCAGCAAACTGTTCCGGATCGGTATCCTGTTCCGTATATCGAGGACATTCTCCAGCGCTGTCACAAGCGTAGCGTATTCTCGACTATTGATCTGGTGCGGGCGTATCACCAAATACCCGTCGCTGCAGAGGACATTCCTAAGACTGCGGTTACGACGCCGTTTGGTCTGTTTGAGTTCTGCGGAATGCCACCTGGTCTGCGCAACGCAACACAAACGTTTCAGCGTCACATGGACAATGTTCTACGCAATATCGACTTCGCAGCGTGCTTCGTCGATGATCTCATCGTTTTCTCGAGCAATGAGGAGGAACATTTGCAGCACCTGGAGCAGATCTTCAAGATCCTCCAGGACAACAATCTCGCCATTAATCCGAGCAAATGCCAATTTGGCAAGGGTGAGATTATCTATCTTGGGTACTCACTCAACGCCAACGGATTCACACCGCCTGCAGACAGGATTCAGGCAATTCTCGCATTTCCCAAGCCGGAAACGATTTCTGACTTGCGTAGATTTCTCGGGATGGTCAACTACTATCGTCGCTGTGTACCACACGCGGCGGAGGTTCAAGCGCCACTGAATGAGTTTCTGAAGAATGCAAGGAAGCGCGACAAGCGTAAAGTTCCGTGGTCTCCAGAGTCCGAACGCGCACTCGAACGTTGCAAGCAGAGCATAGCTTCGGCAATCAGAACGGCATTTCTCTCGCCTTCTGCTTCACTCGCGCTGTGCACGGACGCCTCAGATTTCGCCATCGGCGCATCTTTGGAGCAACTTGAAGATGGTTCCTGGAAACCACTTGGGTTCTTTTCACGTAAACTCTCTCCAGCCGAGACAAGGTACAGTGCGTACGATCGAGAGCTGCTCGCAATTTTTGCGAGTATAAAATTCTTCCGACACATTCTTGAGGGACGCGAATTTACGACTAAGACGGACCATCGCCCGCCAGTCACCGCCTTCTCCCAACGCATGGATAAGGCTTCGCCGCGGCAACTTCGACAGCTCGACTTCATCTCTCAATTCAACATGACCATCGTCTATGTCAAAGGAGAGGACAACGTGGTAGCTGATGCGCTCTCGCGAATCAACGTAGTCGATATGCCGAGAGTTCTCGATTCGGAAATGATTCAGCAGGCTCAGGCAACTGATGAGGAGCTAGGTGCACTGCGTCTAAACTCTTCACTCGATCTTCAAGAGCTCACGGTCGAAGGTCACGATATTTCTTGTGACGTCTCGACGAGCCGAGTGCGGCCATACTTACCTGCTAGTCTACGCAAACGTGCATTCGACATCATCCATGGGCTGGCGCATCCGAACGGCCGAGTAACTGCGCGTCACCTCTGTGACAAATTCGTCTGGCCTGGAATAAAAAAAGACGCCATTCGCTGGTCAAGGGAATGCATTCCCTGCCAGCAGTCCAAAGTGTCTCGGCACAACCGGGTTGAGCCTAGGCAGATCGATGTGCCAGATAATCGATTCGACCACGTTCACATCGACCTCATTGAACTCCCATTGGTGAAAGGTCTGCGTTACTGTCTGACCATGATTGACAGATTCTCACGATGGCCAGTTGCGGTTCCGCTTTCGGACATGGAGGCCGAGACGTGTGCTACTGCTTTCTTTGCGCACTGGATTCCGCAATTTGGTACCCCTCTGACCGTAACGACTGACCAGCGAACACAATTTGAGTCTCGGTTGTTCTCAGCACTCGCTCGCATGGTGGGCGCGAACAAAATTCATACAACGCCATATCGCCCTCAATCTAATGGATTGATTGAGAGATGGCACAGGACCGTCAAGGCTGCCTTAATGTGTAACGCTCCGACACCCTGGCCAGAATTGCTTCCTTCAGTGCTGCTGGGACTTCGCACGTGCATTAAGGAAGACATCAATGCCTCGCCAGCTCAACTGCTATACGGCACGGAATTACGCATTCCAGGCGAGTTCTTCCTCACGGACGATCTACCTGCTAACCCGAGTTTCTTCCTCGAAAAGTTTCGGGAAAACATTAGACAAATCCGTCCAACGCCAACAGCGCATCACACGAAATCACGCTGTTTCATTCTGAAGAACTTGTATACCTGCTCGCACGTCTTCCTCAGAGTAGACGCAGTCAAGCGACCGCTAGATCCGCCATACTCTGGTCCTCACGAGGTCATCGACCGAATGGATGACCGAGTCTTTATTATACGAGTCAATGGCGTGGACAAAGCAATTTCAGTCGACCGTCTCAAGCCAGTATTTATTGCAAAAACGGACCTAAATGAGTCTGACCGACATCAGGCTCAGCATTCGTCTTCCTCGCAAGGATCATCATCAGCGGAAGACCCGCAGGAAGCGTCAGAACATCGGTCAACGACGATGGACCGACCCATCAAAACTTACGCTAGGGCTACCAAAAACAAAAAAGTGTCGTTCTCTTCCTTACCCAGTAAGGATACTGGGGGGGGGGGGGGGGGGGGGGGGGGAGTGGTTGTGGCGGCTGATCTGCCGCTCGCTCGTGCGGTCGGTACCGCAGGCAGCAGCGAGGCGACATCAGCGCCCAGACGGGCGAGGAAGCAAACCCTCGTGCCTCGCACGCTATACTAAGTTTCCCATATATAATAAGATAGAGAGTCTGTGACACGAGTCCCTTACGCTTCATTCCGATTCCTAGTGCGGTCTGTGGCACAAGGTCCTCACCTAAGTACTGTTATAAATCTGTGATAATAAACGTACAATAAATATTATAGAATGCACAATCGTACCCGTGTTCCCGTAATTATTCATTGGGCTTAGACCCCATATTACGTTCATCGACGAAGCTTCGAATTTTTGTCATGTGGACTTCCTGCGTCACAAGGATGAAGTGTTCGAGAAATTCAAGGCTTATGATAAAATTGTCGAAAACAAGTTCGGTGCGAAACTGGAGATCGTGAGGTCGGACAATGGCGGTGAATACAAGAACAAAAGGTTTGCTGTGCATCTGAAAGAACGAGGTATAGTTATGGAAAATTCAGTGCCACACACGCCGGAACAGAACGGGAAGGCTGAGAGAGCAAATCGTACTATTTTCGAGAGTGCGAGAACGATGCTTCGGGCGAAGAATCTTCCCAAGGCGCTGTGGGCTGAAGCCGTGAATACGGCTGTCTATATTCTCAACAGGACGATCCATTCGAGCAGAGAAAACATCAAAACAGCGTTTGAAGAGTGGACCGGAAGGAAGCCAGCGCTAAGACACGTACGAGTTTTCGGATCGACTGCGTATGCGCATATTCCAAAACAATTTTGCAAGAAGCTCGACGACAAGGCGAAAAAGTTGGCACTGGTGGGATCCCAGGACGAATCCTCAAACTATCGATTGTACGATCTGAAGAAGAGATCGATAGTTGTGTCCCGCGACGTCGTGTTCAACAAAACTGGAGCTGACGAGAGTACGAGTGTGGGCAAGTCCGAAGAAGAGTCGCTGAAATTCAGTGGTGAGAACGAGGTAGTCGAGCTGTCCTACGGATCGGACGTGGAAGCAGAGCAGGGCGAGCAGGGAGAGGGTCAACACAACGAGCGACGGGACGAGCCAGACGAGGCACAGCAGAACCAGGGAGAGCAGGCCGAGGATCGTGGAGAACTTGTCGAACGTCAACTCAGGGATCGGAGACTGATTCGACCTCCCTACAGGTATCTATACGATATTGATTTCGTAGAGTGCAAGGCACCTACAACATTCAGAGAGGCTGTAAGCGGACCTGATGAGGCAAAATGGTCGGAGGCCATTAATCAGGAGTTGCTCGCTCACGATGAAAATGGAACTTGGACCGTGGTCGACAAGAAGTCGAGCGACAAGCTGATAGACTCAAAGTGGGTGTTCAAGGTCGTTAAGGGATCATCAACGGGTGAGTGTCGCTACAAGGCACGTTTGTGTGCTCGAGGTTTTCTGCAGCGGGAGGGTGTGGACTATAATGAGACGTTCGCGCCTGTCATTCGTTATGACTCTCTTCGAGCATTTCTGGCAAAGACGACGCAAGAAGATTACGAGCTGGCTCAGTTCGACGTCTGCACGGCTTTCCTATACGGCGAACTGGAAGAGGACATTTTTATGAAAATTCCCGAGGGTCTTATCGTCGAAGGAAGTGCGGAAGTGAAAGGCGACTATGTGTGCAAATTAAACAAGTCACTCTACGGCTTGAAACAGGCACCGAGATGCTGCAACTTCGAGTTTAGTGAATTTTTAAAGAAATTCAGGTTCTCTCAGGGCAATGCGGATCAGCGCATATTCATGTGGCTGCGAAGTCGAATCGAGTGCTCAGTGTCGTGTTAGACCAATTAAAGAGTGCGTTTAAGATAACGATCGGTGACGCGTCGCGATTCGTAGGCTTGCAGATCGAACGAAATCGTGTTGAGAAATCGATGTTCGTGCACCAGTCCGAGTATGCTGAAAAAGTGCTGTGTGTACCTGCTGTTCCGAACGTCACATTGTATCCGGTAGAGCACTAAGACGAGTGCGAGGCTGTGCCGTATCGAGAAGCGGTAGGGTCGCTTATGTTCCTGGCGGTTGTATCCCGTCCTGATATTGCGTTTGCAGTTAACTTAGTCTCGAAGTACCTGAGTAAACATAATCACGCGCACTGGATGACTGTAAAGCAAATGTTCGCTTATCTAGTCGGAACACGGGGTCGAGGTATACTCTACAAGAGTGGCGGAAATTAATCAGAGCTAGTTGGCTATTGTGATGCTGATTTCGCGGGCGACATAGAAACGCGTCGATCAACGACCGGGTATGCGTTCATGTTCACGATCGGGCTAGTTTCGTGGTCGAGTGAACGACAGAAAATTGTGACGCTTAGCACCACGGAGTCGGAGTACGTGCCTGCGACAGCTGCTGCACGCGAGGCTGTTTGGCTGAGAAAGTTATTCGAGGAGCTCGGTTCGTGCGACGGTAAACCGACAGTAATTTGGATCGATAATCAAAGCGCGATTAAGCTTGCGAAAAATCCAGAGTACCATAAGCGTACAAAACATATAGATATTAAGTTTCACTATGTACGAGAAAAAGTAGCTAGTCGAGATATCGAAGTGCAATATGTTCCTACCGAGTGCCAAAGAGCATATATATTTACAAAAGCGTTGCCGAGAAAGCGAGTTCTCAAACGGTGAGTGTGTTGAGAAAATGAGTTTATCGAACTCGTATCTCCCGCGCCTGCGTGCGCAGCTCAATGGGAAGAAAGGCAGTTTGAGTAGCTCACGAGAGGAGCGCTGGTGTGGACGGACAAGAGGAGAGAGAATAGACCACCGGTAAACGGGTAGAGTGTAGTAACGTCGTTTCTGTTGTACTGAATAAATACTTTTACTTTGTCGTTTGCTAATTAATACAATTAAGCCATTCCTGCTCATCCTGAATATCCCAACACAGCATACCACTCACAGTCGAATGGGTCACTTGAAAGATCGCATCACGTTTTAGGAGAATTTTTAAAACAGTATACAAACCAAGATCACGAATGGGATCAATGGTTGGAACTAGCAATGTTTTCGTGCAACACGAGTATTCACGAAAGTACGAAACATACTCCTTACGAAGTTGTCTTTGGAAGATTGGCCAGGACACCCTCAAGCGAACCTCTACGTGAGTGTGATCAATTGCCAACTTACCAAGGTTATTTAATAGACTTAATACCTCGAATAAACGTATTCGTAGTCTCGCTTATGAGAACCTCGTCAATTCAAAGCATGGATCAAAAAAATATTATGACAATAACGCGAATCCTCGAAATTTCAAGATCGGCGATTATGTTTATCTCCTTAAAGGAATGAAACCCGGTAAACTGGGAGATCAATATTCAGGACGACACAATGTCATAGAAAAATTGAACAAGGGCAATATGAAAATCCAATATAACAAGGCTACCCGCATTGTTCATGAAAATCGTTTGCGAACTTCACACATCAGCTCGGAAAGCGCGAACAAACAAAAAAGAAAATGCAAAAAGGTACCGACGAAGATTCCGGATTCTAAAAAAAAAAAAAAAAAAAAAAAAAAACGAAGTAGTAGGTTATAAATATATACACATATATATCTATTATTTTTAACAATATTCTAATATTAATTTACTTTTACAGAAGGCAAATGGCAGTCTGCCGTTTAATATGGACTCTATGCATAATTCATCCCGTTTTTTCCATGGTGGGTTACGACTGTGGATCAAGCGCATCCAATATAACTACCCTATCCTTACTCGATGTCGACGAGTGCAGTATACCCATTCCTAATGTAGAAGTAACCGACCAATTCATACAACTACTTTAATTAAACGAATATACCGAAACCCAAGTCATTCAATGTAAAATCGAGATACTACGGATAATTTATTATTGTGGTATGTATTCTCACGTCTCGATTGTTAATAATGGTCAAACGGAATATCTTGAAACCGTAAGTCGTGGGGCTTGCCAAGAGATGCATAAATATGGATCGACTCGTATTGGACATGTTATAATAACGGGAATTAAGGTCAATCGAACAACCACAAGCAGTCTTACACTAGCTGGTAATATTAAGGATGACGGACATTGTAGTGGTGCATCGTATTCTGATCCATACGGGACATGGAATAACGTAATAGTGCAAGGCACGGTTAAAATATCTTTACGAAGTTATTCCGCTCAAATAAGTCTAGATTCTAACCGTATACACTTACGATCTGGCACCATTTGCTCATTGTTAGAAGCTACCTGCAAAGATCTTGACGGTGGACATACCTTTTGGAATACAAGACCGCGCGAAAATTGCGGATTTGACCGTTACAGATTTCTTTATACTGGTATAGCCGAAAAAATCATGGAAACCGAATCAGGAGTACTCCGAAGTATTTATTCAGTAACCTCAGGAGACGTGACTTTCGCACTTAGAAGCGGAGAAATGGATAAAATCTGTGGTTACACTATCATCAGCACAGAACACCCTAAGTTATTTATATTTGAAACAACCAGATCTAATTCATTTGCTATCAAAGAAAAAGTGCCTATTGTCAATTTAGATATATTCGCTTATGTCAATTCGAAATTTATATATGTGGAACGAGACAACAAATGAAATCTCTGTATCACGATATACTAGTTCAACAATGTAACAGGGAACGCCAAATTTTACAAAATAGTTTGTCTCTTGCAACACAGGCTCCTGACGAATTTGCGTATAGAGTAATGAAGGGGCCCGGTTATATGGCAGTGTTAACTGGCGAAGTAGTACATATAATAAAATGTATACCTGTAGAAGTAACGTTACTTAGACTAACCGAATGTTACAACCAGTTACCAGTCACTCGCGGAAATGAAACCTTTTTCCTCACTCCACGAACCCATATCCTATCCAAAAAGGGGACAGAAACAACTTGCAACGCTCTTCTTCCACCGTATTATCTCTTTGGAGATGCGTGGTATAAATTCACGCCTACTCCAGTCGAAGCCATATCACCAGCAACGATGACACCAATGACGAAGCCTACGTGGCGTTACATGAATCCAGCATCCTTAGCATCCAGTGGGATCTACACTAAAGAAGACATCGAAAAACTACGAGAACACATCATGTTCCCCGTGGAAAAACCAGCTGTGCTAAATAATATAGTACGAGGCATTAGTGGTCAACACACAATCAATCAAGGGGAATAAGTCCTCAATCTCTTGGATGAGTAATCTCTACAGCACCTTGCTGAATCAACCTGGAATCATACGTGGGGACGATTCGTGCAATTTGGAACGGCTAGTGCTGGTATCATCGGCATCGTTCTTATCATTCGAGGTGTAAAACTCGTAGTTGACACCATGATCCATGGATATGCTCTTCATACGGTCTACGGATGGTCCATATATCTGCTCGGTGCCAGATGGGATTCTATGACGCATCTTTTGATCTATCTAGCCAAGCGACCAAGGGAAAGGGATGTAGAAACTGGATTGGAACAAATTCACAACGATCAACCTTCAGCTCCAGAGCCAGAGGTGAATCGAAGGACTCCACCGAACAAGCTGATTGTCAAGAGTTGTACCCTCATTCTACCCTTCACTCCGTTCAATCACCTAAACCTAGTTTCCTTTCTTAAATTTTTGCGAGTTAGTCGATTTTCTTTCTCTTATATATATACACGAAACTTACCATTATAACTATTCTGTTAATTTTAATTTCAAGATTCATTTCGTTTATAGATAACGAAATCAATCTAATGTAACGATTTCCATCTCTACCGAGATCAATTGTCAACCGCGCTTCGCCCTCTGACTAAGTGTGGGGGTGTAACATCCGCGTAGATGTAGTTTAATTTTTGTTTTCATTATACTTAGGCACATACATATTTTTGAGAGTCGCTTTTCCCAGCTGGAAAGCGACCGTAATTTTATGACTTTCTGAAGTAAGCGCTATCGGGGCCACTTGACTGTACCTCGTCGCTTTCTTATATTTATCGAGAGGCCCCTTTTTCGCATCGAGATAAAAGACCGTAAATTTATGTCTTTTCTAGGGTAAGACGAACACGAACCTCATGGCTATTGCCCGTCGACGTAATTCGATTCTTTTTATTTACATTTTACATAATATTAACTTTCCCAGAAAAACATATCCCTTCCACCCACGATCTTAGCATCCCTCCGAATTCTCAAGCCTCCAATCATAGTAATGATCCTTTCATAGATGTTAAGAATTTTAACGAATAAGAATGCAAACCTCCCTACCATAAGCACTTCCAAATCTGTTAGAAAATCGTTGTCTTTCAACAGAGAACAATTTTTAAGCTGGCCTCTTCAGCCAGTCAACAGAGTCAGCAATCAGTTTTTCTATATTCATTCCTTTTTCTGACTCTGATTATCAATAACTTCTTTTATTGTAAAACACTGTTATAGTTAGTCAGTAAATTCTGTGCACTTCAACAACAACTGAACATACAAGAACAGAACAAAATACAACAACAATTTCATCAATCGACATCAATCGACAACGCTCCGACAACGATTCAACAACAATACAACAACATCTTCATATCCAAGTACGGCAACTACTATGAACCACAGTCGAAATAGTCAAACAGAATTACTTGAAATTTCAACAGAACTTTGTATATCGTTAAATAAATAGTAGTTATATTTTTGTTACATAATTTCTTGGAATTATCCTTAATTCAATTTCATACAAAATACTCTTCTCTTCCCAATCCCGTGCCATTACGCTTGGCGTAGGCAAAAATAGGGAAATTAATAAATATTTATGTACATTCACTCTAGATGTCACACGATACAGAATAATACAGCTATTCGACGTTTCGGAGTAAGACGCTGTTACCAACGTTGTGAATACATACTGCATTTACCAATGTTGCCGTCCGTAACATTGTAAAGTACGCGGTCTGCCTTTAAATCGTGTACGGTAAGTCGTTTGCACGTTGCATGCAGATTTTCATTACTCATATGCAATTTATTTTTCAGCTCTTCGATAATCTAGGAACTTTTCCATCTATACATGTCTGTATAAAGTGTATATATGCACTGTGACGAGGCGCTACACTCCTCGCAATCGCGTTAAAGCGAAATATTCGGAGGAATATTAGAGCGAGATAGAATAGGCAGAGTCGCGTCGTCTCGCACCCGTGGTAAAGCAAAGTCGTGCTCTAGAGCGTACACTGCCGGAAAAAATTCGTCAGTTACAGGGACACAAGGTCGAGAGATGTAAACATTGCCGGCCGATCGCGAGAGTCGACGCCCGGTGAAAGAGAGAGAGATGGATGGCTGTGCCGGCGATCGAGAGATGATCGTCGCTAGGACCTCCTTCCCCCCCCCCCCCCCCCCCCCCCAATAGGGCCAAGACGAAGCCGGCGAGCGTGAGCGACGAGTTGGGGACAGTGCAGCCAGATCGCGCGTAAAACTTACCCTCTCTCTAGTCTCTTACGCGCCCATCACACAATCATACTAGCGCGTGTCCGTGAGCGAGCAACGCTCGGACATCTTCGGAAAGAGACGAGCGCGGTCGAAGTTCCCCGACCGCGCCTTCGGCTGCTACACTAATACATGGGCGCTGAGCACGTTCATGTGCGCCCAAGCCGAAACGCCCGAAACGAAGGCTTCGAGGGAAAAAGCAATTTGAGCACGACTCGCGCGTGACGTCACCCGACGTCACGCGCGAGGCTTTTTGATGATTTTAATGCTTATTTAGGTCTTGGTTTTCTGCGTTATTAACGTATACAAAAAAATGTATCACGCATTGTGATCGCTTATTTTTTTAGTTTATACGTTAATTTAAATATAATATTAAATCTAAATTACAACTTATTTATCTTATAAAAAATTCTTTACGCTTTACTCACACCCGTCCTTATCCCAAATCAATTATAACTCATGAAAGTAAGCCGTAATATATTTATATTCGTATTATTATATTAATTCTCATATTTTCATCGAGCGATAAAGCATTGTCCCCAAAAATAACCCAATCATCAATCCGGCCGCGAATCGTAAGTTCCAGAAAGTGCATTTTTAACACAAGCGATAAGATGGTCCCGTTGGTAGCGTTCCCGAGTTCGGTCCGCAGGGGCGCGGGACTGTTCACCGCGCTCAGTACTTTTATTTTTTTTATTTATTTATTTTTATTAATTTGTTTTCGTATGGGACGAATTGTTTATTTCTGAAACACGCTCATTGAAAGAACATTATTCTGAAAATAGGAAAACTGCTCATGATGTTTTACGATTAACAAATTTTTGTTCTGTCATCGGTGAGTGTTCTCAAATAAACAATTCACCCCACTACAATGAAAATTACCTGTAAATGTAAAAACATAAAAAATAACATGTTTTGTACTTCTTTCCATGTCACCCATGAGGTAAAGTACAATGGTACACTTTTTTTTAAGTGGTGTCCTGAGGAGGTATAATTCACTACGAAAAAAAAACCTACACCCTTCGAAGCATACATTTTCTTCGATATTTTATACTATATTTTATATATATATTTTAAGCTCAAAATTGTATATAAATAACCATTTATACACACCTATAAATACAATTTTTATAAATAAAAATCTTGGACGAAACAGGTGGTTATTATAATAGCCACTATGCCGCAAAAGGTTAAAGAAACCTCCAAGTCCAAGTTTTTCATCGATTGCACAAAAATGATTTAAATAAATACTTTGCCACAAATACCACTTGCCGTATGCCTCTATAAGCGAGAATCGAGCATATTTACTGTGTTACAATGTATGACGCTTTCGTAATTTCGTGGAAAACAAAACAGATCGATATGCTCAATTCTTGCTTATAGAGGTATAGGGCAAGTGCGAGTCTCAGTTATAGAAGTCCTGGCTTAAAAATCGGTAGCGTTTCTACTCTGTGCCTCGTAACATTGGTGGTTTTTAATTATTTTTTTCTCAATTTGTTCGACGTTTGGGTTGTGCTCTTTCTACTTTTGATTTTTTTGCTCATGGATGAGCCTGCGGTAAAAAAGCCGAAACCGGCTAAAAAGAAACATTTCCAACACCAATGGTATGTTCAGCATCCAGAGTGGAAACAATGGGTTCAGGCTGTTGCCTCGCAGCCTGATAAGTTTTATTGCCTCGCGTGCGGAACAACGTTGTCATGTGGCCACTGTGAGATAGAAAGGCATTCGATATCAGAAGTGCACGTGAAAAACATGAGTGTGTTTAGTGTAGGATCGGTCCATTCGGGGAACACTACGCCTTCTGCGTATGTTTCGGAAGCAACTTGTGCTCAAGAGAGGTTTTCAGCTGCCTCTGGTGCTGAATTTGACTTTAATGAACGAGTACAAGTTGCTGAAATTCGTTTCGCGACGTTTTTGGCTGAGCATAATATTGCGATGACGGTTGCACCGGATATGCTCAGCCTATTTAAACTCATCGGTCAAGAGCCTGCTGTGTTGCAGGCTATGACCGCCGGCAAAACAAAAGCAACGAAGCTAGTCGACAGGGTGGTTAGCGTAGTAGAAGCCGACCGGATAACGCGAGTGCTACGCGAAAACAAATTTTCGATTCACGTGGACGAAACATCGGACTGCACGAGCGATAAATGGATGTCGTTAATGGTCCGTTACGTAGAGCCGAGTACGCTGAGGGTAAGGACTGAATTGTTGACGATGCTTCATTTGAACGCGGCGAACTGTTCGGCCATTGAACTGTTCAAAGCGTTCAAAAATGAGCTTTTCCGGAAACAAATTCCCATGCGCAGCATTCTCGGTCTCGCGTGCGATAACGCATCCGTAATGGTCGGCAAACATTCGTCGTTCCGTACATTTCTGTCGGAAAATAACCCCGATCTAATAACGCAGCCGTGTATTTGCCATTCTCTCGCGTTGATTGCTAGCGCCGCATTCACCGCTATCCCAAAAGAGATTGATCGTTTTATCAGAGGTATCGCGACCTTTTTGAACAACAGACCGAAACGAACAGCCGTTTTTCGCGATTTTCAAGATAGCTTCCAGGATCGTCCGGCAAAAATCACGCGATACGCAGAAACGAGATGGCTCTCGCGCTATTTCGCCGTCGTTAAAATTATCGAGAATTGGCCGACGCTGATAGCATTTTTGGCTGATCAGTCATTGGAGAAGGTTAAACAAGCAGAAGAACTTCTCGAGGTTGCAACAAACCCAGTAACGACAGCCTATACTCTTTTTTTTCGATTCGCACTAGAATCATTCAATAAAATCAACGCTTTCTTTCAAAGCGAAGAAACTCTAATGCATCGTCTGCAACCTTCTTCAAAGACGATGCTTGTAGAGATCCTCCAGAGGTTTCTCAAACCCGCTTTGTTACAGCCGGCAATATTTGACGTTCATGCTTCCAGTATCAACTTCGAAAATTGCGCGAATCAGCGCGCATTGATTGATATTGATATTGGGGATGACTGCGAAGAATATTTGACGGATGTACAGAGCAGAGGGACTCCACAAGCCGAAGTCGACATGTTCCGCCAAAACTGCCTTCGGTTTTACGTCACGGCTTCGAGTCAAATTCGCGATAGACTCCCCTTCGACAACGAATTTTTGAAAAATTTAACGGTATTGGAAAAGGATCCCGCGTTATTAGATGCAGATCGCGAGTCGACCGTTGCGCGCGTATTGCTCATTTGTGATCAACTTCGCGTTTCCGAAAAAATTAAAATTCGCAACGAATGGCATTCCTTGTACGAAGAGAATATTCGTCAGAAGGAAGAATGGTGTAAATTGTCATTCGACGAGATGTGGATGGCAATTTGTACTGTTACCAATTCTGACGGTATCCTCCGGTACGAAACTTTGCGTTTGTTGCTGGGTATGGTGAGGACATTGCCTCATTCGAATGCTGCGGCTGAAAGAGCGTTCTCTCTCATCCCAGACACAAAAACAAAAAAAAGGAACTGCCTCAATTCGAGTACGTTAAATTCAATCTGCGTTGTCAAGTTGGCTTTGAGGGCTAGGGGGGACAGTGCGACCACGATGACAATATCTCGAGACCATCTGTCACTAATGACCGCGGAAAATTTGTACAGTCAGGCAGGCAAAGAACGAAAAGAAAAGCTCCAAGTCCGAGAATACGACCAGGACGATTACTGGGACGTTGACAAATTTCCGGATTAAATTAATTTTTTCTCACATAAAAATAAGAAGTGATCTTAAGGTTGGAACAAACAGCGGTCGGCGACGCGACGCTGGCGGGGCGTGAAGAGTTGTAATATACTAGTTAATATAGAATATTACAGCTCTTCACGTCCCGCCAGCGTCACGTCGCCGCCTGCTGTTTGTTTCAACCTTTAGTTCAATATTCGCGAAAAATATTAATAAAGTGTTTATTTAAATAATTATTGTGCATTCGATAAAAACTTAGACTTGGAGGTTTCTTTAACCCTTACGTAGTGCGACATTTTTATTTGTATAAATTTTATTTATCGGTGTATATAGTTGTATATAATATGTATATATAAATTTTTATTACGGATTGTTATTACATGTTTTGTTAAATTTGTTCTTTACAGGTTTTTTTTGTTGTGGATTATACCTCCTGGGGATACCATGTTAAAAAAAATGTGTACCACTGTACTTTACCTCATGGGTGACATGGAAAGAAGTACAAAACATGTCATTTTTTTATGTTTTTACATTTAGAGGTAATTTTCATTGTAGTGGGGTGAATTGTTTATTTGAGAACACTCACCGATGACAGAACAAAAATTTGTTAATCGTAAAACATCATGAGCAGTTTTCCTATTTTCAGAATAATGTTCTTTCAATGAGCGTGTTTCAGAAATAAACAATTCGTCCCATACGAAAACAAATTAATAAAAATAAATAAATAAAAAAAATAAAAGTACTGAGCGCGGTGAACAGTCCCGCGCCCCTGCGGACCGAACTCAGGAACGCTACCAACGGGACCATCTTATCGCTTGTGTTAAAAATGCACTTTCTGGAACTTACGATTCGCGGCCGGATTGATGATTGGGTTATTTTTGGGGATAATGCTTTATCGCTCGATGAAAATATGAGAATTAATATAATAATAAGAATATAAATATATTACGGCTTACTTTTATGAATTATAATTGATTTGGGATAAGGACGGGTGTGAGTAAAGCGTAAAGAATTTTTTATAAGATAAATAAGTTGTAATTTAGATTTAATATTATATTTAAATTAACGTATAAACTAAAAAAATAAGCGATCACAATGCGTGATACATTTTTTTGTATACGTTAATAACGCAGAAAACCAAGACCTAAATAAGCATTAAAATCATCAAAAAGCCTCGCGCGTGACGTCGGGTGACGTCACGCGCGAGTCGTGCTCAAATTGCTTTTTCCCTCGAAGCCTTCGTTTCGGGCGTTTCGGCTTGGGCGCACATGAACGTGCTCAGTGCCCATGTATTGGTGTAGCAGCCGAAGGCGCGGTCGGGGAACTTCGACCGCGCTCGTCTCTTTCCGAAGATGTCCGAGCGTTGCTCGCTCACGGACACGCGCTAGTATGATTGTGTGATGGGCGCGTAACAGACTAGAGAGAGGGTAAGTTTTACGCGCGATCTGGCTGCACTGGTTGGGGAGGCAGTGCGAATTCGACCACGGTAGCGCTAAGAGTAATTTGGATAGTGAGAACTCGACCACGAGCGATACCGGAAGAATTGAATAGCGAAGAAAGATTAATTGTAGAGTGCGAGTAAGAGTGTGAAAGAGTGAGTGAGAGAGCGGGCAGCCGAGCGGAGTGTGCGTGAGAGAGACGAGCGAGAGAGGACCGCCGAGGAACGCTGTGCGACGAGGACGTGGGATATCGGCGGATAGAAAAGGTAGGCGCACGCTGGTGCGATATTTTCTTTACCGATACGGGCCTAGAGTATCGTCGAATGCGTGGGAGTAGGTTGTGCCCATCTCGCAACGCGTCTCGTTGCACTTACGTAGCTGTCTCTACCGGCGTCTCCGGAGGACAGTGCTGTCTCACTCTGAGACGTAAAAGTACGATAAATTGTTTGTTGAGCGTGATTGGCACGCGGATAATTATTGTATTGCGATATTGTAAATTATGAGTGAGGTCCAACCCGCGGACCGGAGTAATAAATAAGTCGTTGTTAACATTTTAGAAAAACTACTCACACGTGAATTTCGTATATTGTATTGAATTAATGTAATCGATGCTCGCCCTTCGAACCCTCCCATTTCCCTGAGACGAATAAGAAAGAGAACGAAAAGTAAGTTATCCCTTGGTGTTACGGGGATGATTCTCCTGTGATGAGCTCGTCACAGCACATATCTAAATATGAACATATAATCACTAGTTATTTTATTCACTGTGATATTGGAATCTAGTCTAGAAGTATAGTAAAAAATATTCCACCGAAATATAAATGATTCGGTTCTTAATTTTTATATTTAAAAGAGTAAATCGCGTTTTATGTTTTACTATAATATTTTTTTATTAAAAAATGTGTACTAGTCTATTTGTTGTTTTTATTTCGTTAATTTGAAGTGGGAGAGAGTACCAAAAGAATAATAATAATATAGAATTTTATTTGTACAACTTTTACAGTTTGTTACAAAACCTCCACCGTTATTACATTTTTATTCTCTTTCCTCACCCTCCTCCCCTCTTGTTCCCAGCCCACTCTTACACTCCTTTTCCATCTCCCTATAATACTCACATATTCGTCTATCCAACTTTCCTCTTAGCGCATTCACCAGCTCCTCTTTTAACAGGCTTTTCTCCTTTCCTGTCATTCAACTTTCAATTTCTCTCCTGCTTAACTAATTCTCTTCTTTTCTTACATACTAACATGTGCTCCATCGTTTCCTCCTCCTCATTACACATTCTGCATCCCCACTCGTTTACACCTTTTTTCCCGGCTCTTCCCACGTTACCGCACTTAGCCTTGCTCACATTTCCTTGTCCTTTCCACTCGCACCTTCCTCCGACCAGTACCTCCACGGCTCCTCCACATTCTCGACTAATTCTTTGTACATTTTGTTGAGTACCAAAAGAATTTTAATACTGTTTCATTTGATTTCGTGGAGCTCTCTGCATTTTTTATTCGTTTTGTTTTGTTTCAAATTTGTATTTTTTTACTTAGTTGGTAGTTTTTAAGATATTTTAACAAATGTTACGTTCATACTTTTTTTTTTGAACACATTCATTTTTTATTTTGACAATGGCATTTTGTTAACAAAAAGTGTTTTATTTGTATTTTATTTTTTATTCGTATTATTTGGCCCAAATGATCATTCATGCCGATTCTGCGAATGAGATTTTTATTTCCTTTTAATGGATAATGTTAATGGACCCCATTTTTGTTTGCATTAACATTGACAAAATGCCAAGGACGCCCCCCCCCATTCCTTGATCCTTCCCATTCCTGATGGAAGATACCCACCACCTTCAGATGGTTTCCATTGAGCAATTTCAATTCATGCTTACTAATTGTTAATACAATAATATGTTTGTCTACTGTCTCTGTTTAATAGATTTATCGACACATGCTATCATATTAATATATGTTATCATAATAACACTATAAAATGCGTCAATTTAAATTGGCTGAGAGTGGGTTAATCATGTCGTAGTGAACTATCTTAAACGTAGTATGTATTATAGAATAGAAAAAAATCTGTATAAACGAGAAACTGGAACATTGCTTCCAAAAAATGTTATCTCGTTTACGACGCTGCATCTTTCAGTACCACAGTTTGTAAATTGTGGAAAAGGTACTGTTGTATGTTGGCCATATAAACTATTCTACGAGGAAGCTGATACTGACAAACTTGCCCAAATATGGAGCTTTGTGAGTGTGATAGCGCATCAGAGGAGCCAAATGCAAGTTTCTTTTATACAACTGCAGAAGTATTGCATCTGCGTTACTAAAGCAGATGACTTCTTTTTAAGTTTACAATCAAAATTATTTTTCGTTTTGAGATTTTTGTATACTTAATATTTTCAAACGTACAACGGGTTTATACTGAGACGGGACTTTTTTACAAAGAAAAATTCCCACACCTACCGCGGCCGTGGTCCACCGGCTGGTAGGGCTCTTGGCAATTATTTTATTAATATGATTTTAGTTGGGCGCCAGTCAATTTGAGGGGAATTGACAACCGGATATTTAGGCGTTATTTTAGTCTTTCAATTTTATTTTATGTTAATTCTCAAACTGAGAAAGCTCAGGGAGGGACGTTGGAGGACCAAGGAATAGAAGAAAAGAGTGCCAGATAGACATGTGAACTCTCACTTTACTTACTTGTTTTCTGATTCGAATAGACTCCGACTCTGACGATGGTTTACACAATACAAGATTTTATAGACAAATTACACTCTGGTATAGCGCGTACACAGTTTTTGTTTCCTACGTATTCGTTTAACCGACGCTTCCCCTTTACATACGTAGGAGAAGGCCGACTAATTTCTTTGTCAATATGCGCGGCCGCTTTAGACAAAGACGGAACCTACGACTTACAATGACGCTTAGAGAGACTAAATATTCGTATTACGCGAACGGCTTACAGACGAGAACGCTGCTGGGAGGCAATGGTTCGTCCCTTATATAGACGAACCGGGCTATGTTGCCTAATTATCGCTCGGCCCTTGTCAATCCGCTGTTGCCAAATTATTATCAATTGATCGCTCGGATAGATTTGGCGATCGATAACGTGGTATTTGACAAATTGTAATTATAATATGAAATCAGACTGGTGACGTCGAGGAAAAGTTGACTAAAATTATTTCCCGTCACAATCTCTTCCCTCGAACCTTGACGTCATCAGCGAGATTTCGGACCGTCCGTCAGCGTCGTTGAGTCATCTGAAAATTCACACATCCACCCAGACAACTCCCTTGCCAGATTTTGGCAATTCGATCCTCTATAATTTCAGGAAAGGTTCGGGAGGGCCTTTGGAGTCTGAGTCGAGTGGAAAATACAAAACATATATTTGGAGCTAAACGGTATAGAATTTTAATTTCCTCGCTCCTAGTAAGTTAAATCAGAGTCTTTCGTCTTGCGCTTGAGAACCTCGATGCCCTCGTTGACAAGATAGCGATGATCTGCCGGAATCAATGATGTTGGCCCGGTGGCGTAATTTAGACGGAGCCAGTCCGATGTCTCCGTACCTGACGTTGCAGTCCGGGCACTCTGGACAATACCGACTCGTGTCCCTTCCGTATCCGATACAGCGATTCAGGGCATATTCATGTTCGATGCCGTGCGGGTAAATGCAACCTACGGTGTCGAATCCATCGGCCCCACAACTTGACAAAATCCAGGCCGGTACGGGAGTTGGCAATTCTTAAAATGATGGCTTGACGATCGACAGTTTACGCCTCCGGCCATGTGTTGTTTCCCGACGCAGGTGACGAAAGTTTGTGTACCGCGGTCTACCTGAGTCGACTCGCTCCTGTTGACGAGATATTCGGCCCCTTTTTAATGATGTCCTCCAATAGTGCTTGACTGGCAATTCGACCATCGGTGAAATAGAATGGTTGAGGTTCCCCTCTCGGGTTTCCCAGTCCGGCGACGTCGAGTTCCTCGAGGATTTCCTCGAAAGTAGGGGCTCTTTCCAGCGGCAATGGCTTTACTGTCACTCGGTGGCCTCCCATCTTTCATCGCGATCGGGTGTGGCTGTTGTCCTGATGGGATGCGTTTCCGCTTTATGTTCTCGGCATCGATCTGTCGCTGAGTGACTTTTTGTGGTTTTGTCGATCGCAGTTTAGGAGACATACTGCGGATTTCACGCAACAGACGCTTTGCCTCCAACTCCGATTTGGTATTTTCTTCTGGAGGATTGTCAGAGGAAACAGTTGACGAGTGGTTGTCGTCGTGGATTGACAGCGTGTCCAGTTTTCCCAGGAAGAGGGCCGATGCTTTTGTTTGGCCCGAATCCGAGAACGAAATTGACGAGTTGTCTTCGGGATCGTTGGCCGAGACATCGTCCAAGGCTGAAGCTTGATCCATTGCTTCCTTGCCTTTTAGGTACTGCATTCTCGCCAACAGGAATTTTCGTTTCTCCTCGAGTTCCTCCTCGAGTTCCTCTTCTTCCTAGAGAGGGCTCTCGGAGGTGTCTGACATCTTCTCATTGTTATTGTGGCAGTTGTGGACTCTACGGCGATTGTTGTCGTTTCGACGATGATTGTTACTGCGGTGACTGCTGATCTTGGCCTTGACAATTTGTGGAAGGATGTGGTAGATTACGCAAACTACGCCTAGGAAACTTTAAATCTGTTACGTAGTATTTTCCGACGATCTTTTTACTACTTTTGTCTATTAATTCGACGATCATTGGTCCGAGTATTTTATTAACAATAGCCGGTCCAACAAAACGGTGTGCTAGTTTCGCGGAGTAACCTTCGGCTTTGTTACTCAATTTTTTGTTTGGATAATAAACCTCCATGCCAGGCTTTAGAATAACTTGCTGGTCAGTATTCGAGTTTGCTTTCGCGAGGCGCTTATCTGATCGAATTTTCAACTTTTCTTCCACTTTATGTCGCAATTCGTCAAAACTTGCTAGTTTCTTCACCCAGTGTTCCACCGATTCATCAGTTATGACCGTTTCGTTATCGACAACGCGTTTACGTGAACACATATCAGCCTCGCGTGCGAAATTTAAATAGAATGGGGAGACTCGACTGCCGGAGTGTGGCACTGTATTATATGCGAGCTGTATTTTTGACAAATTTTCATCCCATTCGTTCTGATTTTTTATCAACGCGGCTATCATAGGTTTTATCGTTCTGTTAACGCGTTCTACCGGATTTGACTGTGGGTGAGCTAACGGAGTTGTTAAATGTTTAACCTTATGTGCTGTCAGGAAGGCTTTGACGTCTTTATTTACATACTCGGTTCCGTTATCCGTAACGATTGACTCTGGAATATTTCCCCATTTGTCAAATACGATGTTTAATAATTTTACCACGGTCTTGCCAGTTTGTTGACGAACTGGAAATAATTCGACGAATTTTGTGTAAAGGTCTAGTACGACGATAATATAAACATTCCCCTTTTTTGATCGCGTGAACGGTCCCACGGTATCTACTGACAATTGGGCCCACGGTTTGATTAAAGGTCTTGTCGTTAATACGCCTTTTACCGGATTCTGATTGAATTTTACCTTGAGGCATGTTTCACAATTTTCAACGAAGGATCTTATGTCTTGTGACATACCTGGCCAATAATGAAGCCGTCGTATACGATCGTACGTATTTTCTCTACCTAGGTGTCCGGCTTGGGGCGACTCGTGATTTTCTTCGAGAATTTGTAAGATCTCATTTGATCTGATAACTTTCTTCCACGGGTACTCGTCGTCAATTAACATTTTCCCGAAGTCTGGTCTATGGTAATAAAGTTCGTTATTCTCGACTTTCCACTCGGGGAATTTATCAGGGTGTTTGGCAACTAACTCGCGCTTGGCCTCGTACCAGTCTTTGTCGCGTATTGTTGTCAATTGCGTTTTTTCTTTGAGCGTTTGTTCGATAAGGTCCTCCCAACCCAGTGGGTCGACATCTATATCGTGCATCCGTGAGAGTGCATCCGGGGCCTCATTCAGAGTGCCTCGTCTGTACTCGACTGTCATGTTGTGTTGTAGTAAATAAATCGACCACCTGGCCAATCTACCTACGGGGTTTTTGATTCCATGCAACCATTGAAGGGCTTGGTGATCTGTAATGACCTTGAATGGCATCCCTTCAAGATAGCACCTAAGCTTTTGAACTGCCCATACGACAGCTAGACACTCTTTTTCTGTTGTCGTATAGTGTAGTTCCGCGCCCCTTAATGGTCGACTTAAAACTTCTATCAAGTTTTCTTCGTTTTTGTCACGACCCTGTTGAACTAACACCGCTCCGAGACCGAAGTCACTGGCGTCTGTGTAGAGGATAAATGGTTGTCCCGGTATTGGGGTGCAGAGGCGCGGTGCATTAGACAAGGCGATTTTAATTTCTTCAAAAGATTTCTGCTCGATATCTGTCCACTTCCACGGGACCTTTGGGCTAGTCAATTTATTTAAAGGGCCCTGTACCTTCGCGATATTTTTCAAGTGCCTGTGGTACCAGTTGACAAGGCCATTGAACTGTCTCAGTTGTGTCCTATCCTTTGGCACCGGGAAGTCAAGAATAGGTTGTATTTTCTCTGGATTCGGCCTCACACCGAGCTCGTCGACAATATAACCGAGGAATTTCACTTCCTTGCAGGCAAAGCTACTTTTCTCGCGATTTATCTTTAACTTTGCCTCCCCCTTGGTCTATCCATTTACTGGGCAGATTTCTTTCGACAATTAGATCTTTGATTCTCCGTTTTAATTTATCCATAAGGCACTGGAAAGTGGAAGGGGCTCCCGTTAAACCGTACGGCATTCTAACCCATTCTAACAATCCCTTCCCTTCGACAACGAACGCGGTATATTTTCGGCTTTCAGAGTCCATAGGGATTTGATGGAAAGCCTCACTCATGTCCAAGGTCGAAATGATTTTAGCTTGATGTAATTGAGACAAGATTGACTTCACGTGATGCAACGGGTACGCGGGTTTAGCTGTTTGCCGATTTACCGGACGATAATCGATACAGAACCTTAGACTTCCATTCGCTTTCGGAGCTACAACCGGTGAACACGCCCAGTCGCTATTACTCCATGTAATATAACCCTTTTCTAATAAACGATCGACCTCCTTGCTTATAAAAGCGCGAACTATTTCGCTACGTCGATAGGGTTTTTGTCGGTGGGGAGTTGTATCTGTTAACTCGATTACGTGTGTTGTTAAGTTGGTTACGCCCGTCGATTCCTTGTCTAATTTTTGAAATTCGGTGTCGAGAAAGTTCTTCAGTTTGTCCGTTTCGTTTGTTGTCAAGATTTTCAATTCGGTCAGATTTGGACGACGATCCCATAACGGATATGAATAATTACTTCCGTCTAGTGTCCACGTTTTTGTGTAAGGATTTACTCTGACTTTGAAGGTTAGCCAAAAATCCATTCCGAGAATTACGTCATTTGCCAAATCTGGGAGTACACTGAACCACTGTGGACCGTAAATATCTTTTATGTCGATTACGAAACAAGTGCCTCCCTCTGTTTTGATAACCGATTTGTCTCCGAGGCGGACTCCGTTTCTCGAGGTCGCGTCAGGAGAGAGTTCTTTTACTTGATAATTTTTTACGCGATCGTACGTGCGTCGATCTAAGTACGATCTCTCGCTCCCACTGTCTAATATTCCTTGAATTTTCTCCCCAAAAATATGCATTTCTACCGGTATTCTAATAACTCTTTTTGGTTCGGTAAGGGCATTATTCGCGCAGAAAATTCGTCACTGTGAGAGACGATGTATAATTGATTGTGGTAATCCTATGGGTTTCCAATTTCTCAATTTTTCAATTTCTTCAGAATGATCGAGTGAGTTTTCTTCCGTAGTGTGTGGTGTTTTGTCGAGCGAAAGAGTTGTTAAATGGAATTTTCCGTCAGAATCTAAATTAAATGCTTCGATTTCCAAAGGATCGAATTCTTCGTCGGACAATTCCGCTTCGCTGAGGGTGTTTAACATGTCTAACCCTAACGGAGAATCCTCGTGATTAACCTCGTCGTTCTGAGAATAACAGGAACCGATGTCTTTGATTTTATCGAGAGATTTTATTTCATCGATCTTAATTTTCGAGGGCGCTACCTCATCCATGCCCTTCGCGGCTGTAATCTGAGGCACGATTACTGCCGGGCTTGGTCGTTTCCCTGACGTGTTTGACAATCAAGATTTGTATGCCCTGCTTTTCGACAAAAACAACAAACGGCTTGTGGTGGTGACGTACAATAACGAGCGTTATGTCCTGTTGCCCCGCAATTATAGCAGAACAATTTACTTGTGTCTATCGTGAATTTACTGTTTGGTTTTTTCGTTTCAGTTTCTCCCGAGTTTGTCGAAACTTTATTCTCTTTTTCGAATCGCGAGAGATTATTGTCGAGACGTTGTCTCACGAGAGATTTCGTTTTAGTTGACTGGGTTTCTTTTTTATTATCATCCCGTTTTGAATTCCGTTGGAATGCATTCAAATCTGTGGGAAATTGTTCGTCTTCGTCGCTTTCGAAAGCTTGCATATCACTGTCGCTGTCGGTTTGTTCTTGCAAAGTTCTTAAACCCGATTTGGTCGATCGGTCTCGCGGTTCTTTTTGTGTTTCGACAGACCTACGGTAGAGATAACTTCGTTCGTTGACATAATGCAAAAATGTATGATAATCATTAATCGGCAAGTTTAATATCTCGAACGTTAATCTCGGGTTGAATTTTGTCAAAATTTGCTTTATTTGCGCGCGGAAGGATGGAGGATAACGCATACGTTCGAAGATTACGCGAGCGCGACAGGCAAACTCGGCGAGAGTTTCTCCTTTATCGATTTTCAAATCTCGAACCTCGCAAAACAGATCGCCGTCTTCTTTTTTAACTCCCCATTCGAATCGAAAAGCGCGAACAAAATCTTTCCAAGTGTTCCAGTATTGTTTGTTTAAGATATACCATGATTTGTAAGGTCCCTCGAAAATAGCTGAGAGACAGGGGATAAATAGGTTTTTGTGAATCCCGCTTATACTCAATTGATCCTCGAGAATTAACAGAAATAAATCGGGATCTTTTTCTGTTTTTGGAAATGTAATCTTCCAGTCTTTGACAATACGGCCGATTTTTAATGCCGGATTACTTTCCTGTTCGCGAACTGGATAGTGGTCTCTCTGTCTGTGTGGCGGAGAATTGTCTCTGTTTACTCTGGATTGATTTACGCGTGGGAGATATTCATCGTCACTCGTATCGTCACTGTCTGGAGTTAACGCTCCCCTACGTAATGTCGTATTGCGTTGTGTGTTATAGTTGGGATTATAATTTTCGCGGCAATTTAATTCGCGTAATTGACGACTAATTCTTTCTAATGCCGAATTCGTCGATCTTCCTGACCGTGTGTTTTGTCTTGGGAAATTATTCGAGTTTACTGGGTCGATTATTCTTACTCGACGAGTTTCTTCGTAGACTGACCCTTGATCGTCGCTTGGGATATTTCCCCCTTCCTCTCTAGCTTCGATCGACCTTGGAAAATTCGAGCTTCTGTTATTTTCAGACTGGAAGTTTTCTTCTCGTAGATTGTCACGAGATAACCGAGGCGGGTCGTTTTGAGAATTTGGTTGAATCTGCGATCTTGAATTCCCGGAATTTATCGAAAATAAATTATGTTGCATTTGATTGCGCGAAAAATTATTTGACGATCCGATGTCGACTTGACTTGATTGATTTTGTTGAGAATATTGCGCAAAAGCTCCGGAAGGATTCGGTATCCTAACTCGCGATTGCTGTTCCAATCTTTCGTTCGAATTGTGATTAACCTGAGACGATGCGTCACGTCTCTCTCCTCCTCCCTCGAACGCGAGGTTAGG
Source organism: Netelia virgata (assembly GCA_951802705.1). Classification (NCBI taxonomy): domain Eukaryota; kingdom Metazoa; phylum Arthropoda; class Insecta; order Hymenoptera; family Ichneumonidae; genus Netelia; species Netelia virgata. Next base: position 26,627,058 of record OX637864.1, on the reverse strand, counting down.
GTGAGGAGAATTGTCAAACTGACCTTCGAGACTTCTAACTCGCGTAACTAACGATTCGATTTTCGTATTCATCGTTTCCATTTGCTTCGTCATTAATTCAATTAAAGTTTCGTTTGTTGATGGTCTATTTATTTCTCCCGGGTTTGGGGTCGCGACGCGTGATCCCCTACCCCTTCCGACAGGTAATTTTCCCGGTGTTATTGTATGAGAATTTGAGTTTAATTCTCTTGTCTGAGTTTTTCTGTTCGAGTCTTGATTATTATCAAAACCCCACGCTCCTGCGCTACTCAGAGCTTCACCTAGAACGCGGTTGGCTATTGTGTCTTCGCTCAACATGCCCCCCCTCTCTTCTTGAAGAGGAAATATATCGTTAAGCGGCAAATCTGACGGTTGGACATTTGACGAATTTTCGAAATTATCCATATTATTTTTATTATTTTTTGCTTGTGACCTGGTGGTTCTCTTTTTCGGCGGTGAGAAAAACATCGATGTCATTTTGACATGTTATTTCAAAGAAATTGCCTCGCAAAAAGAAAACTCTTGAATTATTTTAATTGCGAGAATGAAATTCAAATAATCAGAATTCCCGAGATAAATATTATTTCGATTGAATATTCAGAATTATCCTAATATGGAGACCGATTACACCGAACTGAGAGAAATTTTTTTTTTTTTTTTTTTTTCTAAATTTCGGGGATTGTTTTCATTAGCTTATTGGGGTTCTCGGAATAAATTTGTTCGACGATAAATATGCCAATGATCGTCGAATTTTACACTTAAGTTTAACGAAATAATTTTAAACACAATCGTTCGCACGCAAATAACAAGTATCGCACAAATAATTTATACCTATAAATAAAGCAGAAATAAATTTTACGAACATAAATATTGCACGAATAATTTAACAAAATAAATAAAACAGAGATAAATTTGAAAATAATAAATATTGCACGAATAATTTAACAAAATAAATAAAGCAGAGATAAATTTGACAAAATAAATATTGCTCGAATAATTTAACAAAATAAATAAATTACCTCAATCCATGCACATAATGAATAACAATAAGCGATAGAACAGAATATAGAAAGCGTTTCAGATCGGTTTCATTACGCATAGAATAGCCTATAGAATGGTTTGGTCGAGCGAAATAATTTTCGTGAAATATTATTTGAGGAAAATATCATTAGCACGAGAAAGCACGGCATAAGAGTGTAAGCGTACGAGAGTATAGCTTAGGGATTGTGAGCGCTCGCTCGAAGATCTCGCTTTGTTTTGACCATATGTTTACATTTGGCCTGCCTGTTACCGGGCAAAATTTTATAACTTTCATTCCCGTTGCTTGAAATTCAAGAATTTATTTTATTTCCGATTTTCTTTTCGTCAAATATTATTTCACTGAGCGTTCTCGGAAATTATAAGCTTGGATGATTTAGCCTTGAACATTCTACGCATTCAATTTTGGCGAAAATTTTCGACGATGTACGTCGGGCGATATTAAACGGAAAATTTTTTTATGATTTTCAGATACCTCATATACGAAATAAATTTTAACGCACCTTCTTTCGTACAACACGAATATCGCAGTTGGACGAACACAATTAATTTAACACAAATCTCGCACGTTTATCGATTTTCACGCAAAATTTTCATACGATTTCGCGCGTTTAAATTTTTTAACATACAACAAATAATTTTCTGGTCAATTATTCCACACAGAAACTTCTTCACTTGTAATATTTGATTTTCTTGGGAAGATTCTAGATCTTTAATTAATAATTTTATATTTCGTCACTTTCGGAAAATTGCAATAAATTTTCCTCGATGATTTTAATTCTTTAAACAATCAAAAGATAGGCACGATTTTTAATTTTTAGACAAAAATTTCCAACGATGCCCCACGTTGGGCGCCAAATGAGACGGGACTTTTTTACAAAGAAAAATTCCCACACCTACCGCGGCCGTGGTCCACCGGCTGGTAGGGCTCTTGGCAATTATTTTATTAATATGATTTTAGTTGGGCGCCAGTCAATTTGAGGGGAATTGACAACCGGATATTTAGGCGTTATTTTAGTCTTTCAATTTTATTTTATGTTAATTCTCAAACTGAGAAAGCTCAGGGAGGGACGTTGGAGGACCAAGGAATAGAAGAAAAGAGTGCCAGATAGACATGTGAACTCTCACTTTACTTACTTGTTTTCTGATTCGAATAGACTCCGACTCTGACGATGGTTTACACAATACAAGATTTTATAGACAAATTACACTGTGGTATAGCGCGTCCCCTTTACATACGTAGGAGAAGGCCGACTAATTTCTTTGTCAATATGCGTGGCCGCTTTAGACAAAGACGGAACCTACGACTTACAATGACGCTTAGAGAGACTAAATATTCGTATTACGCGAACGGCTTACAGACGAGAACGCTGCTGGGAGGCAATGGTTCGTCCCTTATATAGACGAACCGGGCTATGTTGCCTAATTATCGCTCGGCCCTTGTCAATCCGCTGTTGGCAAATTATTATCAATTGATCGCTCGGATAGATTTGGCGATCGATAACGTGGTATTTGACAAATTGTAATTATAATATGAAATCAGACTGGTGACGTCGAGGAAAAGTTGACTAAAATTATTTCCCGTCACAATACAAACGTACAAATGGTTCACAATTGGAGAAGTGAAGACTCAACAGAGTAGCATCACGAGAAATGTTATGTGGGTATTTATTTTTGTACAACAGAGGACTTTTCATAAACCATCCAATCCCCCCGCAGTTTATTCTGTTCGGACGATTAATCTTGAGAACGAGTTAAATTGTGGTTTAATATTTAATTACAAACATCTATCGTTTTTGTAGAACGTTACAATGCAGAAATCGTTGGGGCAACGTTTATTATTTACATTTTCTAAATTTCTCAAAAACCGTGTGGTCGTCTTCGATTACGCAAGTGGGCTCAACACATTTCACTTCATGAGGAATTCTTCATTCATTTTCGGTGACTGACCCTTGATACGACAGGTAAGATCAGCCTTTCTTAATATCACTGAAATGTCTTCGGATTATATCAGGCCCTTTATGCTGAACAACACCTTTATCTTCAAAATTAGATACAAAAGATTCTCATAATTCCATGTCTGGACCGCAAAATACATTAATTTTAACTTCTGAAATGTGTGGCTAAGAATCATGAACCACATTGTGAATATTGCTTGACTGATAGTAGATAAATAAATGAACAAAAGCATATGCGCGTCATACTGTGTACTAAGGAAGCACATTAATCAACATACATTAAGTAACATTAATGAAGAAGTTTCGTACTTGCTCTCGGCCTACGAAAATATCCAGAATTTCTATCGCCACAGGAAAACTTGTAACAAAAGATTTGACATTCATGGATAAAGTTGGGAGAGCAAGCGATTGCAGAAGAAGCATGTAAACAAAAGACTTTTTGAAAGGTTATACTACGTAAGAAACAGTGAGTAGTTTGAGCAGAACAGCAGCAAGCCGAGTGAGTTGAATGTGTCATGCTTACATGGACACATTGTTTGATATAAAAATGCAAGGAGCCTTCTCGGGAATTCACTATGTACCCACTTTGCTGAGAACGTATCTTCTTTGCTGTATTATTGGTCTGAACCGGATATTGTCTCTCTCGTTTTATTAATGTAAAAAAAAGGAATTATAACAAAAATTGTAATACAGATGTAATTATAATTAAACGTTATCCATCAATAAAGCCGATTTTATGTTAGTTAGAATCGTGTTTTCGCGTTGCATTGACCAAAATGCTTAGGAATTTATTCAAAATGCCAGAAGCGTCATGGTATATAGCAATCAAAAGTGATAGAAACGAGGTTTTTGGAGCCCATTTTTTCAACATGTTACAAATGTACACTTGGAAATACAAATTTTATCAAACGATATCAAATTACTTTATTAAATAACGAGATCTAATGAAAACTTATAGAAACATTATTTTATTCTTTTAAAGAGTATCTTGATAAGAGATATGTTGAAGGAAGAGTTAAAATCCTGATAGGAAATAGGGTATCCTGATGTCTGCGAGTCCATTGCTTCTTGAAGCAACTGTTGATCGGCTGTACTTTACTGTATAGCCGACCTTAAAAAATCAAAATAAAAACAAAAATTTTGTTGGATACGGAATTAGAATTGTAATTGTTTTGTATGGTCGTATTCCTTGTGTCATTAACAAACAAGTTATGAAGCAACCGGTACGTTTTGCATAACTCATTGGTATACACAATCGCGGTATCCGCACCACAATACTTATAACCACATCACCTGGATATATTTTAATGAACAATAAAAAGAGCCCAATAATCACTTAATAAACGACTGACAGAATTGTAATACTTTTGCAATTCTGTGTCAGTGCCCCCCGCCCCATCGAGCCATTGCTGCCAACTGCACGCGGCTTGCAGTCAGTGTTGTTACGTCCCGAGAGGGGGACACTGAGCGAAGACGCGGCGCGATCGAAGACAAGGCGCTAACTTTGAAAACGATTGGGGTTTTCCGCACAGGTGAGTCTTTTTGCGGAGCGCTCGCGACTTCTGAATACAACTCGATATTTAATAGTATCGATTCTTTGGGTTTCGATAGGATGTTGGTAAAGGTTTACGTCGACTCTCCACCCAAAAGAGAGTAATGATATTACACTTGGTTTTACTTAACGATAACCATTAACGTAAACTTTATTAATTGTTCGGTAATTAGACGTTTGAATGAATTCTCATTCGTGTTTCACAGAGTTCGAGAGTGTTTTTACAGACTTAGAGTTTTTACAGCGTTCAAGATTTTTATATCGTGATTTTGTAATTTTACAGAGTTCGAGAATTTGAATACAAGGTCTGCACTCGATGAAAGCGAAGAATAATCTGTCTTAAGTTTTACAGAGCGTGGACCGTTCTGCCTCTCCGAGGCAGATTACAATAAAGACGGCTGATTTTGATTGGTCGGATTTTTCGTATGGGCCTTTTGTTTTTCTCGCGGAGGGGATTATCTCCAGCGTGCGGAGGTAACGTGAGAACGTCGCCTCGTGGGAAAGGAAAAAAGAGTTTCGAATTATAATTCTCAGAATGCTTACAGAGTTTATGTTTACATCTAAGTTTTCGAGCGACGGAGTCGCACAAGAGGTTCGTTGAAAAGAAATAAAAGTGAAAAGGAATTTTTAAGAAGTTTAGTGTACGAGGTGTTTATAAGTTGATAGAGCGCTTATATTAGATTACAGTTTAGAATTCTGTGGTGTGTATATTTAATGAGAGCTTGGTCTTATTTGATTTCCAAGAACGAATGATATTATTAGTTAACTAAGAGTTGGTGATCGACGAGTGATGGTAAATGGTGTAAGAAAATTGTGTTGGTACGTTATCGACTTGTTAAGAGTTTGAGGTACCGGCCGAACGCACTGTCGACTTCGACATTACCGACTAAGACGTAACAGGTTTTCCAAAATCACCAAATTTAGCGAGAAAACCACCAAGTTGGCAACACTGCTTGCAGTGTGCTGTAGGGGCGAAAAGTTTTTCATCGATTGGATAAAAATGAAGCTCTAACAAACGATGAAAATTCACTAACAATCGAGTGGGATGAGAAGAATCAGCATTTTGCTGAAATTACGAAGTGCCATGGATAAAAACGTGCTCAGCTGTCGTGGCAATGCTACCAACTTCACGTGGCTTGCAGTGTGATGAAGGGACGAAAAGTTTTTCAACGATTCAATAAAAATAAAGCTCTAACACACGAAAAAAGCGACTAACAATCGATTGGCATAAACAAAAATCGATATTTTAATATTCGCCGGCTAAGTTTATTGAGCTGCGACCGTTCTCCCACTACCGTCGTTTCCAGACCTGTATGTAAGATCGTGGTAGACAGTGGTAGAGACATATGGCTGCTCTTTCGTACTCGACACCCCCCTTCCAATGTGCACCATGCGGCCGAAAATTGAAGCAAAAACTGGACGCTAAGCGACCCTTCTCCCACTACCGTCGTTTCCAGACCTGTACGTAAGACCGTGGTCGAGCATTGCTGATCTCCACCCTAATGTTTCCATCTACCAACACTGATCGAGTGTCAGACAGAGCCATGGTCGTTGGCGTTGTCAGGGCCGTTAGCGTCAAACCGGTCAAACCACTGTGTCGTGTCGGCTCGTCATATGTTTGCTCGTCTTGTCCGTACCGAATCGTTTTTCACGCAACATGTTATCATCATCTTGTTAACACGGATTACCGACTGTTCATTTAGAATACGTAATGTATTGAATGGGTTGGAAGATTCTATACTATTTTTGTCCCGATCGTTCAATTATGACTAATCGCAGATCGCGATGATATGTTTCAAATAGTGCTTGCAAAGCCAAGAATACCAAAAAATGTGGCAGTGACGATAGTTGGATCACAGATAGTGGAGAAACCTCGGACCCTCGGACTTGTGCTTGTGCTTTATAAACATTATATAATACTATTAAGAGTGGATCGCGTCAAGTACCTCATCAATACCACCGACTCGTATCAAAGTTCAAGTATCTTGAAACGTTGTCCAATAAACTTAAAAAGTGCTTTATTCGGTCAACTCGGATGTCGTAAGAATTTTGCAAATATAGTCTACGACTATATAGACCGTTTGGTTGATTTCGGGTAAACAAGTAGCCCGTTGTCGATAACAACGAGAGGTTGAACAAGGACGAAAACAGAGTTGGTATTTGAGCTCGTTATTTCTTGTAATAATATTCATGACGCCTGGATTAAACAATATTTCCAGAACCCCTATCGAAACATTTAGGGGTGTTAATGGTCATTCGATTAGTTTGGACGAAACAACGAATTTCAGCCAATCTCCCAAAAACTCGGGAGTCATAAAATTTGTACTTTGCAATGACAGAACATTTTCTTTGACATTGAACGTCGTGTTGGTTGCCGTTGTTGCGATTGTATGTGCCTCAATGACTCTTCCAACGATACCTATCTGGGTATATGCTATTTTTCTTGTTCTCCGATGTAAGCATTTGATCTCCTCTGTAAATATCAGTGAGTAGCGTACATAACTTTGATTTTTATCGGTGTTGAACCTTAAATTGGTACAATACGTGTCTATTTTCCTTCTGCTTCCAGATACGTTGTTGGTTGTTGAATCTGTTGGTATACAGATAATAGGACAACGAGTCTTCTCTAGCCAAGAGTCGAGCACTTTTTTACCTTGGAATACAGTCCAGGATGTCTTTATCAATGAAGTTATAATAGGGGTAAATTCAAACATAGCCTCTCGCTTAACTCCCTACGCTCGAATATATGCTTTGTACGTTCCTGCAGCCAAGAACAACATTTTTACTCAGGCTCTAATCACTAATCATATTTTTGCTAGACAAATCAAAGAAAACGTAGCCAAAGAATGGTACGGTTTCGATTTTTTTTTTTTTTTATTTATATCGCAACGTCTTTGCAAAGTAAGTCGTTTGGAAATCATGTTGGTCCACAATTCCTAAATAATGAAAGATTAAAAGATTTATAACCGTAATGTTTATTGCATTATTGCTGTAACTAACAGTGTTTCATTTTCCATTATGTCAACAAACAATACAACTACTGCTCGCTTCCAAATCATTCAAACGACGCTCCAAAGTTTTCTGCCCAATACAGGTTTATAAATATTCCTGATATTTGAATCATAATTCCCATTACAAGTAAAATCATATATATCACTGCATACTCATATACCGAGTTAATTAGTCAACGACCTACATGGACACAGAAAATACTTAGGTAGCCGGTGTCAAAAGTGCATGAGATAATAATTTGCAAAGATTGGAAGCCATCGGACCCCCTGTGACCGAGTGATAATAAAAATTAATCTCTTTTACCTCATTGATTCGTCATCCTTTTAATAATAGTTATTTAGTCAAGGTGAAAAAGAAGACTGTGCTAAAAAGAAAAGTCTTTCCACAGGGTGCAAACCTGCCACTCAGACTTTTATCGATAGGACATTTGATGGCATTGTTGGTTTGTACATGAAACTTTCACAGTGTGGATTAATATCTTGGCCAATTTAAAAAAAGACCTGTTTTGCTGTACCGACATCGACTACCTAGGTATTTTCTGTGCAAAGGTAGCCGCCAAACACACCCTGTATATATATATATATATGGGGCATTCTACGCCAAATCGGCCTATTTGGAACTTTTGCATCTCCGATTTTGTTTCTTTCTTTCCATCGTTTGCCCATTCTAAAACTAGGCTTAAAAATTTTCAAATTAACAACAGCCTTTTGAAAAAAAAATTTTTTAAAAAAATCGAAATAGACGATCATGGTTGAAAACAATCATTTGTTTTTAAAATTACAAAATCTCATATCAATATCGTTTAAACATTTTTTGCGGTATTTTTTATGAAAAATACGTGGATAGCCGAAAATTTTTCAAATGAAAAAGTCCAATTTGGTCGATTCTTCGCGGAGTTGTGAGTATTTCAAAAAAGGCATTTTTCAAAAACCGAAATTTTTCAGAAATTTATATCGCGTGAATGGCTTCATAAAAAAAAATTGAAAAAATCATGGAGGCGAGTCTCAATCAGGACTAAAATAAAAAAAAAATAAAAAAATCAGAGATTCAAAAGTTCCAAATAGGCCGATTTGGCGTGGGATGCCCCATATATATATCCATTGAGAGCCGAATCAAGGACTTTACACATTATCCGACACGGGCCGTGGCATGTCGTGTCAGCGCGTGCCGACACCGACCGACAATTTTTTCGCGTATGTTCGCATTGCATCCGTCCCGTGATGTGTCGGCACGCGCTGACACGTCACGCCACGGCCCGTGTCAGATAATGTGTAAAGTCCTTCATGCTTGTAAAGTTTCAAGGTCATTGTCTGTCGAATGTCATTAAAATATCTCCAATGCTCATGGTCATGAAAATGCTCTATTCGAATCATTTCTTTTTCAAGCAGTTTGTATCATCTAAATTATACAAATCTGTTAGAATAATCAATATTAGAAAACTTAATGCTAGTTTAGAAGAAAGCAAATTGTATTCATTCAAAGAAAACCGGAATTGCGCTTGCTACCTTATTAATATCTCTTTGGCATTATTATTATTTAGACTTAATTTTCTTACTACTTTTATGATTGGTTTGGTCGAGGTTCGTTTTATGTCGCTATGTACAAATTTTGTTCATCAAATTGAATTGGTTAATATTAGGATGGTCATTCATAATAGATTTTGCAGCATTTAAAAGAACATAGCTAACTAATTGTAAGCGGTCGAGCCTTTACCATTATAATAAGATCTGTAACCATTAAAATTTGGATTAACTGGATGCTACTGTTCACAGCAACGAGTGTTGTACTTGCTGACATTCGTAGTGAGGGAGTCTGTCGGTGGGAAGGAAGTAACTAAACTCGTGCCGCTGTTTCACGAAATAAAACCGGAAAGAAAATGCCTGGAATACATGTACGTTCGTTTGGCAAGCTTGATTGGGTCGAGCGAGGAAACGAACCCGCCCTAACGATTCCCGGTGCTTACTGGTTATGTCACAAAAAACGCATATACAAATTCACGTTTAAATGGCACAAGAGTCTGAGGTAATATCACATTGAAACTTTTCTGTCGTTACATTGTCATTGGAATCTGATAAAGTTTCGTTTTTTAGAAATACCGAAGGTTTTGCATATCCAAAGGAACTGACGAAAGTGATAAGACGTGTAATAAAATCGCAGCCACGGCAGGGTCAACAATTTGGGACACGGCATCTTCTTGTTACGTACAGTATGTCCAATGTTTATTTTTACTTCTTCAAATTACATTCGTTTGCCCTGTCTCGAATTAATTTCCATATTTATACAATATGTTTCCCATTGATTCGATAATTTAAACGTCTTTTAATCGATTGAATGATGATCCCCAGATCAGTCAGCATGGCTGCGCCAGGACAAGATGTTCGCTATGCTAAAATTTCGAGAAAAAACCGATGCGACAGCTTTCTCTCACGCATTCGTTCTTACCGTTCAAACTTTAAACGATTCCTCTATCGAGGATCCGTGCGATGCCGACCAGGATACAAATTGTACTTTTTCTGTATCGAACGAAGCAAATAATGTCCGTGTTCAGGAGGGGGGGGAGAATCCCATAGCCAACAAAGATGGGCCGCGGGATCATCAAAGAATTATTCGTCGTGGTCGCGATGTGGACAAAGATGATAAAATCGATGAATTCGGTAAAATAATTGAATCCGAAAAATCGGCTGCCGAATCGGCTAGTTCCACTTTCTCAGAGCTCCAAAGAGAGCGCAAGAAACATCGATGCGACAGGGTTCGTCCAAAATCGATTGACAATCACGATGGGTTAGCCCTGGGCCGCAAAAGACGCCGCAACCAAAGCCAGGCTTATGGGAGTTCCGAAAAAAGAGCGAACAAAATTACGCCTGATTCGCCAGTTGAAAAGGGTATAGCCGCAGATTTTGCCGATCTACCATATCAGTACATAATCGAAAGAGAGATAGAAGATTCCAAAGGCGGATCGAAAAAAGTTAGTCCCACCATGATGGACCTGGAAAAGTGTACTGCAGGATCTAGTCACAAAGCACCATCGGAAGCATCGGAAAAGTCATTACCTCGTAGTCCGAGAGATGTAGACACCGCACGTTCAGCTGACATAACGGATCTCGTTATGGAGGGCCTTATGTTTACGATTCGTCAGGATCCAGACAGCATTACTGTCGTCGAGCAAAAAACTAAATTGGAGATGGATGAAGTTTTGGAGAATTCGGAAAAAGCGGAAACGAAAGAGGGAGAAAAATGTTTGCTGAATTCGAGTTTGCTGAGACTAGAAGGTTTAATTACAAAAATCGAGGTGTCGGAGGCGAGATCGAAAAGTTCCGAAAATATGGAAAGATCGCTACGACCAATCGCTACGGGCATAACGCCATTGGATAACGCGATAAAGTTGGAATATGCAGTAGGCCATATGAACGAGGATGCGCATACGGATCGCCAAACAGTCAAATCAACATCAAACGAGCCGCGATCCTCTTTTCACTCGCAGTCCATCGGTCGTTCGCAAATTTCGAGTATACCCAAATTTCCGTTGATCGCGATTCATCTGAACAACATTGGGGAGGTGTTGACCGATATTTTGCAGTTTAATACAAATGAAGGCTCGCAGAAATCGAGTGAGTCGAGCGACAAGGCTATGGATACCTCTCCAGAGCTATCGCCAGTTAAAGACAATAACGAAACGGACAATTGGGAAATTGAAGAAGAGGAAGAAGTCGGCTTGGAATTGAAATACGATGAGAAAGACGACTCGGAAAGCACTGCCCGAGATAATGATGATCCAAAGGAAGAGGTTGTACCCGAGGCACAGAGGTATAAACTACACGAGAATTCTCAAACTAATTACTCCCGCGTTAAAGATCGACCAAATTTCGATTCACCAGAGATGCCTATAAAGGATCCTCGTCCCGTAACGTCAATGCCCAAAACTCCCAGAATAGTTTCGAATGAAATTGTCACCGCTGACCAGATACCGCCAGCATTGCAGAAAGTATTGCGCAAGGCATTCATGAAACGTTTGGCTGATGAAAACGAGTACGAAGCTAGAAGGGAAGCTATAAGCTCTACGGAAGAAAATTTCGGACCTAATCTTTCGGCTACATCAAAAACTACATCGCATCCTTTACCATCGAAGGAAAACATCTCGTTGTTACCAAAGCCAATTGACAAACTGATCGACGCTCGATCATCATCAATCACGACGACCGACATCATTAAAGAATTCCAACGTGAGTTAAGTATTGAAAAATCACAAAAACAACTTATCAAAAGAAAAAGTCTACGTCATGGAAATTCGCATTCAGCTTGGAAGAATCCGAATCAGCAGACACTTTCGGAAGAACCGGAAATACGAATAGAAATGTGGAAATTCATGCAAGACATAACGCGTGGGGCTAAAGTAGTTGTTCGCCGATTGGATCTAAGCAATATCTCTAATGGAATCGCGTCACATTCTTCCCTTCCGAAATATAATAATGTAAATCAACGAATTCAACGAACCACGGAATCTTAGTAAATAAGTGGATCCAGTGGACTCTTCACTTTCCTTATCTCAAAGGGACGAATCACAAACTATTATTTGCCAATCATTGAGGAGACACACATTGTAACAATTGACACTAAGAGCATCGAAGAAAATCAATTCGGTGGTCTTTGAAAAGAAAAACAACTATCGTAGGATCGTTGAGTTAGCCTTATTATTGTATCGTACAAAAATCAATCAATATGAAAATATTAGAATGTTAAATACTATTACATACTTAGAATTATTATGAAGCTCATTTATAAAAGCTGGATTATGTGCTAAACTTAGTGCTTATCATCTTCATTAGTAATATTCACAATATATACATAACTAATTCTTTTTTCTCAGCATTCTATTGATATCACCATATTTCTCCCTTTCGATTTGTTCAGCAGTAGCTTGCAGGTCTTCCATTTTATTCAGCATATTTGCAATTCTGTTCGACGCACTCCCGTCCTTTGATCCAGTGCCAAAATTTTTGAGAAACGATAACTGCTCTTTCGTAATAATTGGGGTATCTACTTTTGGCGAAGAACGCAACTTGACTGATGCTACCTGCAAATCGTATCAATATTTTCGTTTTATTTGTTTTTTCTATGAAAAAGGTTGCTCGGTAACCTGACGATTACTTTCAACTTACGAACATATAAAAAGACGTTTTCGTCCATGTAGGTCGATAGCGGTAGTGAAAAAACAATGTTTTCATCTGGTTTCAGGGGTTCATAGGGATATTAAATACTTGGAGTGGAGATGACTAAAGTTTTTAAATATTACTTACTTGACATAGGTATCTACAAGTAACATATACAGACAGAAGCGTATTTTTTAACAGATAAGCTCGAATCTTGTCTTGTGAATATTTGGAAAGACTTTTGAATAATCGTTAATTGGGGATTAGTAGTATCGCAATCAATTAGGAAGTTGCTCGTCGCTTGCCTATTCCTTCAGGTTGTTCTCTATTTCCAAAGCTCTTCATGAACCAGTCGACCGCAAAACATTGGCTTCCTTGTCAAACAAGTTTTCAGTATGAAGGACATTCGTAAAGAAGAAATCTACAATTTCAATTTATATCTTCTCCCTGGCAAAAACTCGTTAATTGATTTTTGCTAGATCCCGAATAAAGTTGTATAACAATAACTCCAAGTCCACAAGATGTGACCACTTTATTGATTGTTTGTCTCAAAACAATGTCAATCATCCTTAGACTAATGTCTAAGGATGATATCTAAGGATATCTTCTGATTATTTTCAATACATTGCCTGTCAATAAAATGTTGAAAAAAATATGATCAATATCGATAATCAGCATAGCGTAAGTCATTAATAATTCTTGAGTGATAAGTAATAATGGTTTTGCCCACCATTTGCACCAATTGCCCACCATTTTCAAACGTGTCATTGAATTTTCGTTTTAAGTTATTGTGATGTGCTAAAAGTCGAAAGACTGTCGAAAAAATCAGAAAACCTATCATATACATTTTAAATTAAAAAAATATCCATTGCAAAGTAGGTTATCACATTGCGCGCGAAAGTACTTTTCCCCATACTTGCAATGTTTTAAGCAATTAGTAACTTGTCGGTTGCCAAGAACAAAGAAATAGGGGTTTTAAAAAGTTGAGCAATTTTTGTCGAAATTTTGCATCGACCAAAGTAACTTTCCTCTCGATCAGTTGCGTCGTGTCGAAGAATTATACGCATCATGTTTTTAATGTGGCCACAGCTTTTTATACCGTTTGTTCAGGCAATAAATTTAGACGTACATTGGTTCAGGAAATGTTTTCACAACTGCGATTGAGAGCATACTCTGCGTACACAATCGATCCATGTATGTATGTATGTGTACTTACACATAGTTCATTCTGGAGTCTGATACAACGACCAAGTTCGTTCGCACACAGGTTGGGGTAACGTTCGCGTGCGTCGCAAACCTCGAAGACGGCGTCCTCGCACCGTTTTTCAATATCCTCTGGAAAGAACAACAAGCAGCTGCGTGATAAGACATAATAAGCTGGAAATTAAGCAGAGTATCTAGAGCCAATAGACAGGTGCGCAATTTTTGTTGAGCATTCAGGTATTACCCATATTAGTTATGTTCATAACCAATTTATGAAAATGTTTCGCGCGGATGCTTCGGCGGCACGATATATTATTCAAAATTTGTATTAAATTCTCATATGAAGATTGTCCAAATGAGAAGGTCTTGTCACTTGTCAATGGAAACAGAAACTCTTGTCGAAATCCTCCCCAATGTAAAACTGGTAAAAACGGTGTGAAGAGTGTGAAGGGTGTAGAGATGATAGTTTTTACCAGGGGGGTGACACTCCGGCTCCCCCACTCCTTCTTATTTGTCACGCGAAGAGTTCGTTAGATTTTTCAACCAACATACGAAAACGAAATATGAAGCGTTGAAAATGCTGAAAAGGCGGTAACGTTGGTAACAGAACATAGTCGGCGTAGCCTATTAAATCCAATATGGTGGTGGCGAGTGTTATGTCAGAAAGTGTGTGTTGACAGTTCTATAAAAAAGTTAATTTTCTTGTGTAATTTTCGTTTTATTATTTAAACCTCTTATAGAAGACTATAGTTAAGTAAATCGGTAGTGAAGTGAAATAAGTGTATCGTCTAAATCGGGGAAATACAGTGGAATATCTAACCGAAGCTAAGTTAACCTCACTAAGTTTTTCGAAAGCGTCTCGCGCAGTGAAGTCCTACAAATTAATATTTTTATAATTTTGTAGATTCATCACCGAGGATTAGCTATTCGAAGTGCGTGGTACCGTATTGCGACCATGTCCGGTATAAAGAAGAGGGATGTCAACCTTATTCAAGGTTCCCTAAGGATCTTGAGCGGTAAGTGAAATACTAGTGGTTGGGTATAATATGCAGAACGTATTTGACAATGTTTTATTTTTCAGGTGTCTGTTGACTGCAGTTCCAACGTTCTTTGATCCACGAGTGGTTCCACTTGCGGATACAATTGTGGACACGTTTGCTGCGGAACCTGAACATTGTATATCATCGATTATCCTCATAGGTTAGTGAAATTAAATATTAAAATGAAATATATGAAAGTATTTTTATTATGCAAATTATATACGCACATAAAAATTGTGTACACTTTATATAGAATCCTATCAGAATAGAACATTTCAATCGTTAATATCTTTATATTTCGGTTGCAGATGATCAGGACATGGTTGCAAAAGGTGTACCGCTTGTGCGAGTCTCATTGTTTGTGTGAAACATCAAATTCCAAGAAGCGCCTTCGCTCTTCGGGTGAGTCTTTCAATCTATTTTCATTAATATCTTGATCATTTCTGTACATAGTATTATTTTTTATTTAATGGTGAACGACTCTTTTCTGTCTTAATCATTTATCCATAATACACTGTGACGAGGCGTTACATTCCTCGCAATCGCGGAAATCGAAATATTCTTGCGAATATTAAAGCGAGATAGAATGAGCAGAGTCGCGTCGTCTCGCACCCGTGGTCAGTAAAGTTGTGTTCTAGAACATGCGCTGCCGAGATACTTCGTAATTTACAGAAACACGAGGTCACGGGAAATAAACATTGCCGGCCGTACGCGAGAGACGACGCCCGGCGAACGAGAGAGAGAGGGATTGCTGTGCCGGCGATCGAGAGTTGATCGTCGCGAGGACCATCTTCCCCTCTCCCCCCGATAGGACCACGGCGAAGCCGGCGAGCGAGATTGACGATTGGAGCAACTAGTGTGATCTCGACCACGAGGCGAAATTGAAGTAGTTAGAAAAGAGAATTGTAAAGAGTACAGTAATTATAGAGAGTGAGAAGGGGTGAGTGAGTGAGAGCGTAGTAGAGCGGAGCGAGCGTGCGAGAGAAGCGAGAAAGAGGAATCGAAGATCGGCGAATAAAAAGGTAGGCGCCCGCAGGTGCAATACTTTATTTGCCGGTACGAGCACGCGTACCGTCGGACACGCGGGAGTAGATTGTGCCTATCTCGTAACGTGTCCCGTAACACGCATTTAGCCGCCCCTACCGGCGTCTCCGGGGGATAGGGCTACCTCACTCTGAGAGCTTAATGTAAAATAATTGTTTCTGAAGAGTGATTGTCACGCGAATAATTATTGTAACGTAATATTGTAAAAAAGATTGAGTAAGGTCCAACTAGGGGACCGAACTAATAAATAAGTCTTTGTCAATACTTTAAACACGTTTACTCACACGTTAATTTCGGATATTTGCTCAGATTAATGTGATCGATGCTCGTCCTTCGACCCTACCATTCCCTGAGTGTTGAATAAGAGAAAAGAAAGAAAGAACGAACAAATAATAATTCCCTTGGTGCTACGGGGTTGATACAAGCACCTGGCGCCCAATTGGAAATTGGATAAAGAAGCGGATGGTAGAAATAAAATTGTCCGGGGCGTCATTACAGATTTGGATTAGTAGTTCTTCTCGGCTTTCGCGAAATTTAGCCGAAAAGAGCTCGTCACAATACATAATATAATGATCATTCAGAATCGATCTTTTCAATTATTAATATCGTTATATTTTTGTTGCAGATTATCAGGACGCCAAAGAGGAGTCGGAAGCAGACGATGAGACCGGTTTGTGCCAGTCTCATGAACCATCAACCTCGAAGAAGCGCTATCGTTCATCGGGTGAGTTTTTCCATGTATTTTGATGTTTGATGCCGATCATTTTTTTACACTATTGTTTTGGATGTAACACTGAATAACAGTTTTTCTGTTTTGATTATTTATCCAAAATCGATAGTATAATAATCTTTTTCGTTATTTGTTTCAGCAAAAGTTCGACTCCACCGATTTGGCCCCTGCTGGCGAGACAACCGGGCGACTCGAAATATGCAGTTGTCGAGAAATTTACCGGACTCCATCTTCACACGGGCACGGACGAACGTCGAAAAAAAGATAAGTTAAACAATAATAAAACACTTTTGTCAGCTTGGAAATCAAGTGATGAAAATCGACAGTATAATAATCTTTTTCGTTACTTGTTTCAGCAAAAGTTCGACTCCACCGTTTTGGCCCCTGCTGGCGAGACAACCGGGCGACCGCAGAATACGGCCATTCGGACTATAAATTATAAAATGAATTTTAAATAACATATGTAAAATAGTATAGTATAGTATATAATGGTTATATAATAGTTAAATGTAAAACAATAATATTTTTTCAATAAAATACTCTTTTTTATTTTTATATATTTTCTAATATATCCAATTCAATCCAATGCATCGTAAAACCTCTCCCGCTCAATTTAAAATGTTGCAGGGCGCCAACACTGCAGAGCGAAATTCGTTGCAGAGTTTCGAGCTACGAAGTTGGTATAGAAAATCTAACGAACTCCGTCTCGACCTATCAGCGTCGTGTCAAATAACGTGGGACCCTTTAGCATTGAGTGTCACCCCCCTGCTTGACACTGTGTTCCCGCGCGTCGGGACGTTCGGTTGCGATCGGTGCGACACTAGTGCGGATATAACGTACCATACAATACGGCATATCGTTCGTATTATTGTTACGTCCCAGTATGGGTGACGCACATCTCCGGTCGATAAATTAGATTATCATCTTGCCTACCTCCGAAACAATGCAGCCTGCCGGCAAAATTCAAATACTATGTATATCTTTTATTCTTATTATCATCTTATTATTTCATTTATTAAGCTACATTTAAGAAACAACAATTATTCTTGCTTCGGTTACGGAACTATGATTTCCCAAAACATTACTAGATTATCTTCAAAACATTTGAAAGACCAAACTCAATCTATTTATGTAATCAGTCACGCAATGTAACTAGATACGTTCCATATCTTCCCAAACATTCTCCCAATGAACATACATCTCTCCTATACACGTCCTTCCAAGAATAAACCCTTAAAAAAGAGCGATAATATTTACTCTTAAGTGTAGAGCATACTTTCAGTTACAAATATTCGGCTCGACAATCTTTCTTACTCATATTGCATTTCAAGAAACGTCTTGTGCGATATCGCCACTCGAAACTTACTCATAAAACAAACTCTGTAAAATTCTCCGAACTATAAATTTAAAACTACATTTTCTTTCTTACGAACGCCGTCCACGAAGGGATAATCTCAAGCCACCCCCGTGTGACTGAGACACCCCCTCCAAAGAAAAACGAACGGTCTCGTTAGAAATCAGACCAATCGAGTCAACCCAATTTTTGTAACTCCTCCCAAACCGAAGCGAAATGGATAACCTTTTTAGAGAAGAAAAACAGAATATCTTTAACCTTGAATCGAACAGTATCTTAAGGGAGTAAAATCCCAGACTCTGTATAAGTTTTGTGTTGTAATTTTTATGAGTTAAAAAAAAGTAATAGTATAGTATTGAGTGATCGTTAGCTGTTGGTCCTCAACCTAATAAATTCCCGAGAATCCAATCTAATTCATCATCATTCAGGATCCGGGAAAGAACAAATCAAAGGAAACGTCTTCGGAGAGGAATCAACCTCGACGATTAATCAAAAAATCGTTGAATTAATATATTGGAGTCCAACTAAGTCTCAGGCGAGGAGCTCACGTCATTCCGAATTGCGCTGTTCAATTTAAATATCGCGCGCACATCGAATTCTCGACGTGACCACAGTCTCTCCCCTCGTTGGGATGTAACATTATCAACGAATTCAGACGCTTCTAGAAGGAATATGCCCATGCTTCCAGAAATTGTGTCCCGCAGTTTAGTTATGTCCGTCAGTTACTCGTGTAGCTGGCGTCGCTGCCAGAATGCATTAGGGCACACAGGCACGTTCACGTATACCTCACACAAGTTCATGGCGTAGCTCCGCCTCCTCTCTCACCAATTACGTACGAGCAAGGGCGTGATGAATAATTCGCCTGTTATTATAATTGAGAATAACTCATACAAATAGATTATAAATTAAATTATCAGGTTAACTTGCGTTCTTGTTACGACTTGTTGTGTCAAGATGGATCCCGCCTTGCTACGTACGATTTGGTTGTCCCGGTCGGTGGATTCTTCGAAGGTTTTATGGGTCGTATTGCTTCTTAATACGTCGACTGTATTATATGAATCTCTTGATTTGACTAAATTTATAATTGGCGAGTCATTTTCGTTTAGTCTCCCAACGATCGGATGATCTGGTGGGGAATGTTGAGAGCGAGTAGAGGGGCGTTTGGGTTGGCCCGTGTACTTCAGGTATCTCGTGTAGTCGAGCACCGTTACAGTATATATATATAGTAATAATTCTAATCGTAAGAACGGTAATAGCTGTATAATTGAAGTTCTTATAATTGTAAAAATAGATTATCTTTACAATTTGAATTATCAATTAATAATTCATAAAAACTCATTTTTTTCAAACCAGAAAATAAGAAAAAAAAATTACTGGGCAAAGGAGTTGATTATGCGATCTTGCAATTTGAAAGGCAGAACTCTACCAACTCGGCCACTGAACATATTTGAAGGGTACCGCGACGCAACCTCATAGAAAGTTATTGAAAGTCACCCATCAATAAGTAGTGCACTATTCGAAAGAAGCGCGCATGCATAACAGACAGGGTTTGGAGTCCTAAAACTCGATGCCCCACCCTGTATATGTATGTCCACTGCCGGCGAAAAGTTTCCGGACAAAAGTTGAAGAGAGCGCCGAAACGGTTTTTTATGCCATTTCGCCGGTATTTGGCCTAGGCCAATTTAACCAACGCCATTTTAAAGAGGAAGGGTTTACCTTCATTTTGGCTGTTAAAAAATGTTTTGTTTTACCATTTTGCTTACAGTTAGCACCTAGTGTTGAAAACGTCCATTTTTTGTCGTTATTTTGTTCGTTTATGAGTGGACCCCGTTTGTGGTAAAAAATTTTTCAACGCACTTATTTCACCGACATTATAAAGGGGGAAGTCTAAGCTTCAATTTCGTTTTTTAGAAAATTGTCTACCATTTTTTTCCAAAAAAAACAAAAAGATATTTTATTTTTTGAGACAAAATAAACAATTTGAAAATTGCTCCAGAGGATGAAAACGATGAGGTTTACAACAAAACCTCAAGATGGTAAAAAGTTGTATTACTTCTTGTTGAGTTCACGAGAATTTTTTCAGATTTTTTTTCGAAATTTTGTTTTCATCTATTTCCGGTCAAAGCTCGCTTGATATGAATACCATAAAAATAATATAATTCAAGTTTTTACTTACATACTAAACTTTGGTCTCGTCAAAGAAACCTCCTCTCGCCGACAGCAAACTTTTCACCACACGCGGCATCCTCTCCACAAGTTTTTGGAATATCTCTCGGGGTGTTTCTTTCCAAGATTTTTGTTAACAGTGTTTTTCATATATTTACGTATTTCATGTATTTCAGTTATTTTCATGCTATTCAGATGAATCGAGCTTTGACCGGAAATAGATGGAAAACAATTTCGAAAAAACAATCTGCAAAAATTCGCCGGCAGTGTATGTAGAACATATTACCAGGATTCTTTTAGCCCGAATGCCATAAAAAACCTGCAAGGCTAGAATCAGTATGCAGAAAGCTATTTTAACAATCTTTCCCGATTGACATCAGTTGTATCCAAACTGCTCTATTTATATGGCAATATAGACAGACAGGTAGATAGATAAATAAATAGATAGATAGAACCCAGAAGAAGCTAAATCCTTCAACATCAGGACGCTGCGAACGGTACTTCGAGGGATAAAAAAGGCCGTCGTTACCATGCCTGCTGAAACTGCCGACAAGCTGCTCAAGGAATGCCGACTGAAGGTAGGTTGGATTAGGTGCTCCGTCAGAGAGAAAACCGAGGTCACCCGATGTTTCCGATGCCTAGGCTTCGGACACGTTGCGAGGAATTGTAAAGGAGGAGACAGGTCCAAGAGGTGCCGACTCTGTGGTTCGGAGCAACATCTGGCCAAGGAGTGCAAAAGTCCCCCTTACTGCGTAATATGCGCAAAGAACGATAAAGAGAAAGGGGCGCAGCACATACTGGGCAGTGCCAAATACGAAGCGTTCCGGAGGGCACTACGCAGGGCACGGAAATGACCCGGTACTTGCAGACCAACCTGGGACATGGGAAGCACAAGACCTGCAAAGACCGTGCAAACGGCCACGGAGAAGGCAGTAGACGTACTGCTCGTTCGCGAGCAGTACCGCATGCCGGAAACCGGTTCTTGGTATCAGGACATAACAGCGAGAGCGGCTGTAGCAATCCTGAACCGAAACATAAAAATCGGAGGAGTCTGCGAAACGGCAGAAAACTATGTATGGTTGGAAATTGACGGAGTGAGAGTGTACAGATGCTACCTCTCCTCAAACATACAATATGACGACTTTGTCAGCTGCTTAGACCATCTTGAGGACAGCGTACGAATGGTAAGTGGCGAAGTTTTCGTGACCGGGGACTTCAACAGCAAATCGCCAGAGTGGGGTTCAAGGAGGCTGGACAGTAGAGGAGAGGCGCTGTCGGAGATGATCGCGCGAAACGACCTAGCGATACTCAACGAGAGGAGTGGGTATACCTTCCGCCGCGGAAACACGGGGTCGGTTATCGACGTCACATTGGCCTCAGCAGGAATGGTACGCAGAACAACAGAATGGAAGCTACTGGAAGATCTCACCCTCAGTGACCATCAATATATCGAGTTTACCACCGAAACGGGGGAGCAGAGCCGTAACAGGGAGGCACAAGCGCGAACGCCCACTGCGAAGCCCGGAGGCTGGGTGCTGGCGAAACTTGATACGAGCAAGCTCATAGCGTCACTCGAAAGATGAAGCAAGCAGGGGACCATAAGAGAATCGTCGAGACAGCGGCCCCAAACGTCGCTGTGACCTGCGCCATGAAGACCTTGACGTCTGCGTGCAACGCAGCGATGCCTAGACGTAGGCCCCACCAGGAAGGAGACCGGTCTATTGGTGGACAACAGAGATGGCCGAGCTCAGGACGCAGTGCCTAGCTGCGCGGAGGACAATGCAACGCACGAATAACAGGCAAGAACACCGTATAAGCAGGCGAAGAAAGAACTGCGACAGGCAATTAAAAGCAGCAAGCGAAGATGAGGGAGAGAGCTATGCCGATCGGTGGACGACGACCCCAGGGTACTGCCGTACAGGCTGGCCACCAAAAAGCTTGTAGGCAGGAAACAGATCCCCGCTCTGGCTTGCCCAACACGTATGAGTCAAATAGTAACAGCACTATTCCCAAAACAGGAGAGCCGAGCTCAAAGACCTTCTCAGGAAGTGGCTTTTACCCCTTTTCGCACGGAAGAACTGCAGGCAGCGGCCAAGAGACTACGGTCAGGGAAGGCATCCGGGCCAGACTGCATCCCCAACGAGATACTGAACGCAGCAGTGGAAACATGGACAGAAGTGTTGCTAGAAGCCTTCAATAAGTGCCTAATGAAAGGAGTCTTTCACGCCACATAGAAGAGACAGACGCTAGTCCTGCTGAGAAAAGGAGATAAACCACTCGAGCAGCCGTCATCGTATCGACCCATATGCCTCATCGATACAGCTGGAAAGCTTCTCGAGAGACTCCTGCTTCGGAGGCTAGAAGAACACATAGAAAGAAACGGAGGGCTGTCACCCAGGCAGTATCGCTTCCGGAAAGGTCGCTCGACGATAAACGCCAGAGCGCGGGTCACCGAGGCAGCAGCTAAAGTTAAGCAGGGGCCGTAGCAGAGCAAAGGCTTCTGCGCGGTTATAACAATGGACATCGGCAAGGCATTCAACACAGCGAGGTGGGATAAGATCATGGAGGCTCTAGCAGAGAGGGAAATCCCAGCATATCTACTACAGATCATAGCTACCTCAGCGACCGGACGCTGATCTACGACACGGAGGAAGGCCCCGTAGAGTACGAGGTGGCGGCAGGTGTGCCGCAGGGATCGGTTCTCGGACCATTCCTGTGGAACATCATGTCCGGCGGCTTTATGGGGCTGAGGCTCCCAGGGGAGTCCGAAATGATTGGCTTCGCGGACGACGCACAATGGGTCGGAAACCCAAATTTACGGCCAAAAGTCTGAAAAGTTTTCAATTCGTCTGAAGGTCTGTATTCGGGGGTTTTTGGGATCGCTGATTACGAATCTGAACTCAAAATTTCAAAAAACAAAATGGCGCATCCAGTACGGGAACAAATTTTACGAAAAACAAATCGGATCGAGGTGAAAGTCTATACTCGGGGGTTCTTGAGGTCGCTGACTACGAATCTGAAGTAAAAAATTGGGAATACAAAATAGCGGATTCAATATGTACGACTTGTGTAGAAAAGGCGTTATATTTATGTCACATTGCAAAGGTTTTCCTTAAAATTAGGTTGATACAAAGTATTGAGATTAAAATAACGTTTACAAAGTGTAGAAATTAGCATTATATTTCTATATGTAATATGTATTCGCTTATAAAAACAAGTGATTGACGGAAAAAATTCCACATTCCGAATAACTGGGCAGTCATCGTGATATATTCGATTACATAGAACTTTATTCATCATCACCAGAACCAGTGAATTCAACTAGTGACGCATTGCCCGAGCTCCCTGGATTTGTTGAGACGCTTGACGCCGTTAATAACTGTATTGCTTCTAGTAGCAACGATTTCATTTTCTTACCAGGTAATTTGCGCAGGCTAGAAATTCATGGACCAAACGTTAATAGTAGGCGTGAAAAAACGTCTTCCATGGTTTTTGTTCGAGAAAATTTTCGTGAAAAATCCGATCTATTCTTTTTTATACATTTATTGGTAGGCTTTTGTGCGTCTTCGGACATTTGTCCAATTGATAATATTGCAGACTTTATAATTGCTGCGCTATGAATCAAAGTTGTATGCATTGAAGTCGGCATATAGAACCACAGATACAACTCCACGTAGTTTCGAGCTGTTTGCACGGCATAATCTTGAAATCTGATTATATCAACCTCATAGCCACTCGAGAGTGTTTGCAATATAACGTAAAATCGTTTGATCAGATCTTCATTTACCCCCGTAATCGAAGCAGTATTCCCGTCATTGGAGCTACCAAATCCGGGTTTGGTTGATCAACTGTGAGACCCAATCGTATGCGGAAATCTTTTTGCATAGTTGCTTTTCGGGTTTTTCTTCTTCTTTATCATTTGCAGTACGCGCTTGCCACGTTCCAATTCCGAGTTTATACCCTACATGCAAACAACATTCGAAGAAACTGTAGAAAATCTTCATTGATTTTTCTTTTCAACCTCGCATCGATATCGTTGAAGTCTTTTGATGTTGCTTGACATAAATAGCAACGTTGAGTAGAAGTATTATTCGTGATGCATTGCAAACTTTACCATCTATCATGGTGAATGCAAGTTTGAAAGAAACGGTTATTTTTTTCCGCCAGTGACAGTCTCCTAAGGGACAAGGTTACTTTCCTGTTGTTTAATAAACTCCATTTCGCTCACTGTGGCTTCATTACTTTCAGTAAAAAATTGAATTCTAATTGGCCGACAAAAACGGGCAGACGATGGCCTGGGATTTTTCCATACAACAAGGGTTTCTTGGTCAACTGATATCAACTGCAATGGAACAAGCGCCGTGAAGAATATGTTAGCATCAGACTTACTTCCATCATCATCGGCAAATCTTTCTTTATATGCATTTTGGCCAGAAGTGCCATCGCAACCCCACTTACAAATTAAATTTAAGTTCCGAACACTTTCTTGACATAAGCTTTTAATAACTTCGTCTTGAATCAGCAAGATTCTCTGAATTGTGTGATCCAGCAAAGACTGCAGCTTCACTTCAGTACTACATTCTGTAACGCGAATGTCTGATTTCGGTGGATAACATTGAAGCTTCGCTTGATGTATTACATTATACGACGGAAAGAATTTACATCACTGTTCTGTGGTTGAATTCCGAAGTTACTGATAGTCAGATTTTGACAAATCAAGTTCAACTACAAGCGATCGGGCTTTATCAGGAGTATAAGGAATTTCTGAAATCGATTCCAAAGATTATACTTTTGAGCTCTTGATGGACTTCCCAGCGTAACATCTTCAACAACTTTTGCGGCATCACGTCTACCAGTTGGTCGAAGGCTCATTTGAGCCGCATAAGATAGTTCTTCGGTACTTCTAGTTACACGCAAATCTTCAGGTTTCCTCCGTTTTAAGCGCACAATAGCTTCGGCAAATCCTAAAGAAGGCCGACCCATGCTGCTGGACTGTATTGAAGCTTCTTGGATTTCTTCTAGGGGGACAAACATACTGAGCCATGTGGAAAATTTGTCGAAAAATCTGTCTTCGTGCCTCGAAGCTTGTTTCTCTGACATGAACTTTTCAAGTTCCAGATATGCTGAAGCTGCACCACGATTCAAATTATTTTTCATGAGTGCGAAAATATCTTTTCTCGTTAATCCAGGTGTTGCAGGATCATAGTCGACAGATTCTACAATGTTAAAGTATAATACATATGAATAAGTAATTACATATTCAGCCTTACTCACTATGACTCATTCTACAATATTATAGATGACTACAATATTGTGAAATGCTATGAAAACCATAAGGAAATTTAAAAAAAATTCTTATTTTTCATACAAAATATTTCAATTTTGAAGCGTGAAATTTAAATCCGCTATGAAAACTGAGGGTAATGATAAAAAAAATCTATTTGGGCGTCATTGGGCCCACGTGGGGCACTGTGCCCACAACGTGAGGACACATTTTCACTAATTACGCTTTTATCTCGAGACAGATTTTTATGAAAAACGAATATCTAATAGAATAAAATATTAGGAATTTTTGCGGCTAAATTCCAAAACCATCGTCTCATACGTATCCGAGATATTAACGTTCAAAGTTCAAAATTCATGATAAAATTGTACACGTATGAGACATGGAGGGGATAGCACGGCAACGCTGTAAACTCGGCACACGGACATCCGACTCGTTTGCCCTGTGTGAGTTCGTGCGGACCATACGGAGCTGCACCGCATCATAATGTGTGTGTGTGTGTGTGTGTGTGTGTTTAGCCCGGGAAACGTTACAAAAAATATGTTTTTCAGCAGCAAATCCAATTGCCGTGCGTACAATCATTTATAATTGTAGAATTTATTTTGAGCATGAAAAGATATTTATTTATTTTTTCACTTCAATTTTCCTTTATTCCGCACTAAATTTTTTAAATTCACGTTAGACATTTTTCGCATCAGTAAGGTAAAGTAAAGTAAAGGTCAGTAATTTCATTTTGTTGGAAGCGGCAAGACTCAACAAGAGCCGAATAGATGCGTGTCGAGCAACAGGACTGAAGGTTTCGAGATAGTCTATGCCCTTTTCTTGCTCGCATCCTCGCGCTACTAATCTGGCTTTCAAGGTACCGGCGGACTTTTGGCGTAAATACCAACGACAGGATAGTGGTTTTACATTCTTCGGTGGTTCTACTAATTTCCACGTTTTCATTTCAGTTAAAGATTTATATTTCTCGTGCATTGCTCGATACCAGTTTTTATCTTTTAGAGCCTCAGACACGGATTTGTCTTCTATTTCGCCTAACATTGCAAAATTTTCTGCCTTCGTTATCCAATTGGTTTCATAATCTCCAAATTTCTTTGGCTTTCTTAACTCCCGACGGTTTCGCAAATTCATGCCCTCAGTTTGAAGTCTTACTCCGACATTTTCGGCTGTTTCGGAGTCCTGGCTATTTTCTGAATTATCTGATTCGATTGATTCGTACTCTGAATCTGTTTGCTGGTTTACGGCAGGTTCATTTTCGTCTGCGTTTTCAGTTAGCGATACTTGTAGTTCAGTAGAGCTTTTGTTCAGTCGAGCTTTTTCATCGAAAATTACATTTCCCGAGCTTATCACATCGTCATCTTCATCTACATAAATTCTATAGCTCGGTGATTCTAGGTCATAACCTACGAGGATCCCCTTTATCGATTTCTTACTTAATTTTGTTCGTTTGTGATTCGGTAACAAAATATAACAGTCACACCCGAATGTTCTTAGCTTGTTAATGTCGACAGTACGTCCGAACCACAATTCAGATGGTGTTTTCCTTTTACAGAACTTGTCCCTGTTCGGTTTATTGTGAAGACCGCATAATTAATTGCTTCGGCCCACAAACTTTCGTTTAGGTCTTTGGCTTGTATTGCTGTCCTTGCTGCTTCGATAATTGTACGCATTTCCGGCTCAATTCTTCCATTCTGTCCTGGCGTGTATGCACTTGACTTGCTGTTAAAGACTCCTAGACTTTGTAATAGTTTCTTAGTATCTGCGTTTTTAATTTCGGTACCATTGTCCGACCTTAAACTTTTAACATTTTTGCCGAATTGATTTTCGACTATTTTTAGGAATATTTCTAATTTGGCGACTGCTTCATCTTTGGTTTTAAGAAAGTACACGGTTCGATAGTGTGTGTAATCATCTTTAAATAACAGGAAAAATTTTGGCTCCTCCTAAAGATCTAATATCTATTTCCCCTAGGTCTACATGTATGAGATCTAACGGTTGCGAAGCTACTTTAGTATTTATGGGATGAGACACCCTATGCTGATTTCCATAAACGCAGCCCTTACAAACATAGTCATCCCAGTCATCAATGTATTTAACCCGTTGCTTGTCTAGTATGGTTTTGACGTACTTAATATTTTGGTGAGCCATGCGTTCGTGCCACTGTTTGATAGACATATTGACTAAGCAATTTTCTGAAGAGACTGACTCACTTTCCAGACTGCTTGACTTTTCCATACGAAACATCATTTGAAACAAACTTTCATCTCTTTTTGCTATGGCGACAATCTCACTTCTGGCTTTAGTCATGAAAACTGAATTTCTCGAATCGGCCGTCTGGGTATAACCCTTATCTAATATTTTTGTTACTGAGAACAAATTGAAAGGCATCTTTGGTGTGTATAGCACGTTTTTCAGTTCAATCGGGCACCATGCTTTACCGTTAAACGCCTCTAATTTCACGTTGCCTATACCAATGCCTTCAATTTTAGTTGCATCACCAATTACGACCATTATAGGCCTTTTAAGTTTTACATATTCGCTCATCGACTCTACATGAGAGGTCATGTGCTGTGTCGCTGCACAGTCTTGATACCATAGTACGCTAGAGTTTTTATTTGAGGTTATACGACTGTCATTTGCTGCTGATAGTCCTAGCGTTATAAGTGCTCGTCGATCGCTTTTATCATTTTTCGAATCGTTTTTATCAGGCTTATCATACTTTTCTCTGTTCTCCCAGCAATCTTTCGCGAAATGACCCTTTCTTTTGCATAAGTTGCAACCGTAGTTCTTTTTATAGTAGTCTAAGTATTTGGCAGTCGGTTTGCCTCTACAGTCTTTCTTCGTGTGACCTGATTTCCCGCATTTGTAGCATTCAATTTTCTGACTTTACGCTTTATAGTCTTTTCCGGTTTGTTTTGATATTAATTTTGATAAAGACATTTTCATTCAACCTATCTTCTTCCAAACGTAAAAGCTCAAATAGTTTGTTCATATTTTTATCATCACTATTCATACAATCCCAGGAAGTTCGGAAATGATATAATTTTGGCGGTAGCATGTTTAGGATTCTCGACATGACCCAACTTTCTTTAATTTCCTCGCCTTGAGCAGTTAACTTATCAGAATACTGTTGGATTTGCATACAATTTTCAATAACGGATTTACTCTCATCGTACTTATAGCTAAAGAAAAGTCGTTGTAGATTTTCAATGCTTATATCTGACTTCTTTTCATACAACGTCTCCAATTTCTCAAGAATCGAACTCGCTGTCGTACAGTTACAAATTTTCTTTGCTATATTTCCACTTACGTTCCGTCCTATAAGTGTTTGTGCTTCTATATCCTCCTTCAGCCAAGCTTTGACGATTGCTTCTGTTTCCGCTCCATCAAGTCTAGCCGCAGCTCCTGTAGCCACTTGAAATAGGTCCTTAGTTTTCAAGGTTAGATTCGGCTTAAATCTCCACGATTCGTAGTTCACGCCGCCTTGATTATCTTCGGAGAGATTTTCCAACTGCGATCTCACGGCATCTATGGTTTGATGTTATTTCTTTTTCTGTTATTCATTAATTTATGTCCTGTGACGAGGCGGTATAGCCCTCGCAATCTTGGAAAGTCGAAATATTCTTCCGAATATTAAAGTGGGACAGAAATAGCAGAGTCGCGTCGTCTCGCACCCGTGGTTAGAAAAATTGTACTCTCGAACTTGCGCTGCCGAGATACTTCGTGATTTTCAGAAACACGAGGTCACGGGACGTAAACATCGCCGGCCGTACGCGAGAGGCAACGCCCGGCGGACGAGAGAGAGAGAGGGATGGCTGTGCCGGCGATCGAGGGTCGATCGTCGATAGGACCTCCTTCCCCTCTTCCCCCCACCGATAGGACCACGAGGAAGCCGGCGAGCGAGAGTAACGAGGAGCGTAGCTAGTGTGGTCTCGACTACGAAACGACATAGTAGCAGAGGGAAAATTGTATTAGAATCTAAAGCGGAAAGAGAATAGTTGAGGAAAAGTATATTGTAAAGAGAGGTATAGAGCGCGAGAGAGTGAGTGAGTGAGAGGAGAATAAAGCGGAGTGAGCGTGAGAGAAGAGCGAGAGAGAAGGATCAGGAAAACGCTGTGCGACGGGACGGCTGGATATCGGCGAAGCAGAAAAAGGTAGGCGCACACGATACTTTCTTTCGCCGGTACGAGATCGCGTACCGTCGGCACGCGGTAGTAGGTTCGTGCTCATCTCTTAACGTGTCCCGCCAACGGACGTAGCCGTCCCTACCGGCGTCTCCGGGGGACAGAGCTACGTCGCTCCGCGAAGTTGTTGAGTAAGATAATTATTGTTCCAAAGGGTGATTGTCACACCAATATTGTAAAATCGTCTTATGAAAAGGTAAAATAAATTAGTCATTGTGAGAATTTTATGCACGTCTACTCTAACGTTAATTTTGATTATTGAGGTAAATTAATGTAAATCGATGCTCGTCCCTCGACCCTACCATTCCCTGAGGTGAGGATAAGAGAGGAGGAAAGAACGACCGAATGAAAAATTCCCTTGGTGCTACGGGGTTGGTACAAGCACCTGGCGCCCAATTATAAATTGGAAAAAGGAAGTAATGGTATCAATACAATTTTTCGGGCGTCATTAAAGAATTGGACAGGCAGCTCTTTTCGGCGTTCACGAAATTTCGTCGGAAAGAGCTCGTCACAGTACCAATCTCTCATATAATGTCTGGGCCCATAACCTGTTGTGACGTAGGAAGTATGAGAGGTAAAGCAGAGTTCTATATTTGGCAGAGTTTGCTTTATCCAACTTTTAATGAATAACAGAAAACAAAATATAATTGTTTTAACAGAAAGACGCCTTTCGCTTTTCTCTTATAGTTTACTTTCACTTACTAAATATTATTGTTCAGTCTCGGCTGATTACACTTTAGTGGTCGATGCTGTTGTAGATACTTTACAAGGAATGGATTTTATTTACGGGTCTCTGGACCATGCTCTCGGCATATTCTTACTAGGTTGACTCGCATGTCACGTGATATTAGGGCAGGGTTACAATTCGTCTTTTCGGCGCTTCTTACCGCCTAGTTTACATGTTGAGGTGTTATCGACGGTGGGTGAAAGTGATTAATTCTCAACAATAATAATTAGTTATGAACTCTTTTCCGCACCACCTACGAGGTAGAGCATATAGGCGCGTTTTTTTGAACGTGGTGTCCCCAGTAGGCCTAATCCACGGACATATCCGTACTGATTTTTAAAAATTTGTCCATTATTCATACATCAGTAATTTACATTCTATTGGGTCATAAATCTTTTTGATGGGCCAGTCTGTTGTTCGGGATCTGGTTGACGATCGGTGTTAAATTGTTCGGGTGGGACGGGTAAATGGAGTGGCGTCAATGTTGGCAATTCGTCATCTAAATTTTCCTCATCTATTAATTTTGTGATTTGCATGACGTTGCTGTAGATCCTGCAGATCTCTCCAGAGCAATTGAGACATACTGCTGGGCATTTGAGGCCAGCTTTTCGATACCCACACATTGCACCACAGTTCCCTCGCCGATCATTAATTTCAAATTAGAAATTATTGCAGAAATGGAGTAGAATACTCAACAATGTAGTGGGTAAATAAGTTTATAACCAATTATTTTTAACATTGCAATAGCAACAAATAAAAACTTTCCGCTGAAATTTATGAAATTTGCAAAAAAACGACGCATAATCGTTCATTTTATGTCTACTTTCGAGTACTCTGACATTTACCTTTGCAGCACTGTAAAATATTTATAAATTAACAAAATTTGAGACATTTATAGTTAAATTTTTTCGTCAGAAGGTGTTCTATCGAAATGCATTCAACATATTTTTCTGAAAAATGCAAAGAAACAAAGTTAGAGCGACTTAAAGGACTCCTTCATTTTTTGTCGTTTTTGTTAATAACTTTGTTAATTTTGATTTTACGACAACAAGTCAGGAGAGCAAAATTTGTAGAAATTATATTTCCCACAAAAAACAATGTAACAATTTTCTTGCGCGGTAGATAGTTTCATAGTTATTTTGCAAAAACTATTTCACCCCTTTTTTCAAGATGGCGGATTTTCCTCAAAGGTTACAACCCCACAAACTTGGACGTAAGCTTTTCATACCCCCCCCCCCCCCCCCCCTATGCACCAGGAAAAAAAATTGCTGACTTTGATAAATGCAGGGTCAATGTAACATTTCATTGGACTACAGGGAGTTTGCAATACATCAGTACAAAAACATGTCCCATTGACAATCATGAAAATGTTTCTAGTAACTGGCAATTTTGAGGCAAACCAGGCGTATTGAATCATGTCTCGGAATATTGGCGACGATAATGGATGGTGAATTATTGAATGGATTTTTATATAATCTTCCTGGGAATTCATTTCACGATTCTGCTCTAACAATTCGCTGCAATTTTGCAAGCGCTTTGTGAAATTCTGAACTTGTCTATAAAGGTAAACGTCACAAGGTTGCACCAAGGCAGTGCATTTTGGTGGCATTACTTTTACAGAGGAAGTTGGCATATTTTCGTCATCTTGAAAGATTTCATCATACATCTCTAGATTTGTCTGCCCCCCCCCCCCCGGGGTAAATGAGAAGTAAAAATTTATTCTCCTCGACGTAAGTTTTTTAAATTTTCTGGAGAAAATCCGTGAAGAAGGTTGTTGTTAGTTTTCCGGACCTCGATGATGTTACAATGGCGTTCGTATATGTGTGGGAATAGCCATCTACTAATGTGTGGGCATAGCCATCTAAATAATTTTTGAATACAAGGTCCGAAATGACCGGTCGCCGCTTGCAAACATACGCAGACATGTGGGAGCAGTTTTTCGGATAATGTTATGGAATATTGTGCAGTGTACGAATGCGTCACTTTATTTAAATCCCACTTTTTGACGAAAACTATTTTACTCCATTTTTGAGTGAGTGTCCTGTTGAAAACAGATTGATATTGATATCTTGAAAAAAATAGTATTTTTAATATTAAAAAATATTCGAATATGTATGTAGAAAAATTGTATATAATTAATTTTGAATTTATAAATTTTGCGTCGGTAAAACATATTGCAGGCAGAAAACTTGTATTTTCCTGTTTGGCCAGTATTTATAATAGAATCCTCATGGTATGGAGGTATTAAGCGGCACGTCTGTCGACGAAAGGTCTCTGCAGATTCCAAGATTTTCTCCATTGATGTCACCTCTTTTTTCGAAACCAGTTTCGTGATTTCCCGTTGAGAAATTTTGTGTTTCTGTTTGAATGCCGTAACCCATCGATCAGACGCCTTGAAATTGAAATCGATGATTTGTGCAGCAGCAGCCAACGCCCATTGTTGTACATTTCTTGTCGTAACTTGCTGATATTAATGTCTTGCTTCTACAAAACGATCGTAGGTCCACGAATCTATCACCTCAAATTTGTCCAATCTTTGATATCATTCTCCCATTGTGAAAGATATTCTTTTCTCTTCAAGCGGCTGCATCCTTTTTTGCAATGTTGCCAAAGCCCACGTGGGATGCGCTTTAGCAATGTTCACGACTTTGATTTTGTAGGCGATGGGAATCATTTCACTTTTAATTTGTTTCGGTTCCGGTTCACACTCGTCTGGAGAAGAATCAAGTTGGGGCACTTCGAACTACAGTTCTTCGCAATCCTCATGAGCGTGAATTACTTCCTCTTCAATTACAAATTTTTTTTCACCCAAAAGTTCCAATGTATTATTATAAAGTGTAGAGTTTTCTGTTTTATCAGTGGACTCAAGGCGGGTGTTCTTGGGTAAAAGATTACACACGATTCTCGCGATAAGAGAAAGATAGGATAAACTTTTATTTCTTTACAACTAGAGCGTTACAAAAGATCTCTCTTGGCCCGGAAGTCATAGACGGACTAGCGTTTCCGGCTCTCTGCTAACACACCTCGTGCTACTAGAAGAACAAATTCTTTCGTCTCTCTCTCTCCATTACAGCTGCGCGCGCAGGCGCGGGAGATATGAGTACGAGAACTCACTCGCTCAACATAAAGTTCTCCGGCCAATAACATAGCATCTGTTAGATCTTGTTTCCGAAGGTGTCGATGCAATTAAATTATTTTTCGTCAACCGCTCTTCATAATAAACTATTGCGTCCTTCAATTGCGATTTTGATTTATCACTGTACATCCCACATAGCAAAATTGATCTCGGGAGCATCCTGATACAGTCCTATTCGTGTCTCGCCAAGATCTTAGAGATGTATATAGGAGGTACTAGTAAGACACTGTTCTACCCGAGATTAATATAGAATGGCCTGAGGATATCCTGCCATAACCATGAGTAGACGATCACTCATGGTTATGGCAAGTAGACGATTAATATAGGATGGCTTGAGGATATCCTGTCGTACCCGTGAGGAGACAATCACCGCGCTTTCGCTTATAGATGTCTGTGGGAAGTACTACTAGTAAAAAATTGTTCTTGCCAGGTATATCTCATTTGATAGGAAACCTCGCGAAACCGATTTCTACCTTTTCGAGAAATAGAATTTTGTTTATCAGAATTTATTTATATAAATCGTTTATAAGAATTTCCATAGAATAATATTTAGTCCGTGCCTAGTATATATAGTTCAATATCGATTGGAAATCGAATGAAATGTATTTTTAACTTGGCGAGAAATGAACTTGCAAAAAATTTGTTTATATCAATTCTTTAGTACATAACAAAAATTTCCATAGATTATAAAAAAATTGTGCTCACCAACTAATAGCTCAATCGGATGGAAATCACATGAAATTGATTTCTAACCTAACGAGAAATTCACTTTTTTTGGTCGAATTTGTGTTGATAACAATTCTCAAAGTTCATCATTCGATCGGAAGTCTCACGAAGCCGACGATGCTTTCTCCTAGGTCACTCGCCTCCCCACCCTAAATTGTTATTATTTATTCTTTTGACTTTTAGCTTAATTCTGCTGTTGATTTTGGTGAAAACAAGTTTAGTAGCTTCTTGACTACTTATTCGCGATTCAATTTTTTTGTCTGAAACTTTGTTCCAACTTCCTTGTCGTTATCGAAACATGGAAATTTTATTGTTTTTTTAAACCTTTTCTCAACACCTAGCACAGAAATTCTTGCACCATTGGATTCAGGATGTTCAAAACTGATAAGAATTAGTTATCGCATTTCGAAGTTGGCAGCCTGCTACCCTTACGAATATAGCCGAAGATAGTCGGAGATCTTCGGGTCGCTTCGCGAGCGTAGCAACAGGCGGGCAGCTCAGCAGTCTGCCTTGGCTTGTCGATTACGTAACACGTCACATAAGAGAATAAAAGTCCATATATATTGTTCACTGGTTTATCATTGCAAAAACCTTCTCCAACTCCAATACTGTCTCCATCATCGTGTTTTAATAGAAACTATAAGAAAAATCCTAAGACTTACATACGTATTTGGATTGGAATAATAGTTTGGCATCAAGAAGCGTAGCAGTGGCTCGCACCAAGTACACTCTGATATATATAACAAGCGAGCAGCCGGGATTCTTAAGGAGGTTCGCGTGCCATAATCATAGTAGTAGATATACAAATAAAAGGCAAAATCATCAGATACAATTTTGCCTAGATAATTTTTCGAAATTTTCGTAAATCTTCTTGAGCGTCATTGTTATAATATGAAAAAAACTTGAGGAGGGTTCACCGTCTGGTAATCGAGACATGCAGTGTTTAAAATCGCAACTTTAACATGATGTCTTATAGGAAGTTACGAATAAAAACGATTGTTTACAATAAATAAGTCGATTTCTAGACGGCCAAATTTTTTCAAATTTTACCCACAGTTGAGTATGATTGTAAAGAAGATTCATATAAATTTTAAATAATTAATCTTTGAATTCGTCAAACGCATATGGCTAACGCGTGAACCTCCTTAAGGAGGCACGGTGATGACCATGCTAGTAAACTTAGAGTCTATGTTGCACTGCATTACCGACATGTTTTATATATATGTATATTTCCGATTTTTCGAGAAATATTTTTTAAGTATTGAATTTCGAGTTTCCTATTATATTAATAATATGCCAAACACGTAATAATCTACTACTCGACTTCAGTAGTACGTCATATCGTTGACGTTTGACATCGATGGCTGTCATTGGTCTCACGCGCCCGGCTAATTATTTGGTTAAGATGGCCACTGCTACGTCACGTGACGTGTTGCTCTTCGAATACCTCGATTTTTCTCGACTTTATTCCTGAATTGATTGCTTATTATTCCGGTGAGCTTACCAAGGTGCCTTATTGATGATACAAATTCAACGAATGCAACCATCAGTTTTCTTTAGGTGTGTCTTGGCTCCAAGTGCCATTCAAAAAATCGATATATGAGAGGACAGGCACATTTTGTCGTCTACGTGTGTTGAATGCACTGACTTTAATAATTAATATCTCGAAAACTATGTGGTAAATCTCGTGGAATTTTCGGTTATGCATGGCCGAAGGGCTCGACAACGCTATATAACAAAATGGGACTTTTATCTTATAGTCGCTCGAATCACCGCACCTCCTTAACATCTCTGAAAAACGCGTTCCGCATCTCACTATTTTGCCGATGCGAATATCGCCGTTATGATATCGTTTCGGCCAGAAATATGCTTTGTTACCGTATGTGAATAAATAACATAAAAGAAAATAATGCCAAAAGAAATTATATTAATTACATATTAGCAAAGATATACGTCATAGTAACGCGTGATCACACCCCTTGCGCCCCGATTTGGATTTGTTCATTTCCATTCATGTGATTCATGCGATTTTTAAAGTATGACATTTTGCTCAGCGGATCATATACAAAATCTAGTAAAAATCAGTCAAATCGCTCAGACATTACGAAATTTGTATTTGTTCGAAAATTTCGAAAAATCAATAAATTGCTATAAGTTTTACTAATTTGAAAAGTTCAGCAGAATTTTATCCTAATAACACACTATAAATAAATGTAGAACCTAGAAAATAAGAAAAAAATAGAAACCTCATAGCAAAAAATAATAAAATAAGGTGAACGTGAAACCTTGCAAATGTTTTCTAAAGATTATAGTTTGAAAATACGTGCGTGTCGATGACCAATCAGATTAACGATATAGTACGTCGCATGTCCACCCGGCTCTGAAAAACTATATAGTTTCGTATGCGACCTCGTATTCATAAGCGCTCGCGTTTGTTGGTCTCCTGAATCACAGCGCGTCCGTACAAGCTTTTTCCGACGAAAAAGTTCGAGATAGTTACTTCACAACGAAATGTGTTGTAACGTTTTTAAAGATATAGTATGAATTTTCATGTAATTTTTTACGTTCCAGAGGTACGTATATTGAATTAAGGTAAGTAATTGTTTGAATAATACAATGTTTCGGTACAAACGCAATCAGAAGAATAAACGGCGGAGACTAAGTAAGATTAAATGTACTTGTCTTAAGACGCGACCGCGTATCTTGATGTGGGCTATGTATTATTTAATCGCCGAATACATTGATTTATATTTATTCTTTTTATATTCGTGGAATCTATTTATTTTTTCCCATTACGTGTTAAAAAACTGTTGTGCCACATGCATGTATAACGTCAATCGGTGTCCGCGTAAATTCTTTCTTGTTGAGGCTATTTGTACGCATAAGACGTTCAATTATAGTATATTTCTGTATAAAGTTATCGTGACAATACGCATATACATGAAAAAATGTGTTCTCTTCTCGTATAGACTGTACGGACTTCACCCCCTCCGTCCTACGAAGCTCGAACCAGTGCAAGTCCTTGCAAGTTTTCACCGACAAACATTCGAAGTGGTTACTTCCATATGAAATCTGTTGCAAAATTTGGATGGATGGTGTGAATTGTCGTGTGATTTCTTACATGGCAGAGCTATATTGAATTGAGGTGGGTAATTGTGTGAATAATTTATTTTTACTGTACATACACAGATGAAAAAAAATGAGAGAGATGAAAGAACGAGTGGCATTGTCGGGAGAGAAATCCGGCGGCGAGAGAGAGATGCAACGGCGCGAAGAAAAGATTCATCAGCAACGCCGGATTTAATCTAATATTTAGCATACGGGGGGAAACACTCCTATGGAGTGGGGGAGAGACCCGGCGAGCGTCGCTCACGCGGTCAGAAGCCGGTACATTAGTCTTCTCGATTTGTCACCGTCTTGTACAACAACGTCAAAATTCCCTTCCCCAGTCTTTCGGTCTTTTATTCTTATTCTTTTTTGTTGTGTGCCTGCCGCTAAAAACGTTTTTCGCCGCAACTTCGGTAAGTCAATTCTAGTCGAGTGAAGCGACCAGTAGTAGTAACTTGTTTCATTTGCATAACTTCCATGAAGTTTTTTACAAAGTCCTATAAACTATTCTTAAATCTACTCCCCCTTATTATCAATTTCTTTCCTTTCACTACATTTCCTCCTACACACCTCCTCAATCTGCCTATAATACTCACATATGTCCTCTTTTATTCTCCCCCCTAACATGTTGATCATTTCCCCCCTTAATGATAATAAATCCACTCCTTCCAACTACCCCCACTGCCTTCCTCGCCTTCTCCATCACTTCTTCCCATCCTTTCTTACATACCATCAGATGCTCCAGCGTCTCATTCCGTTCTTCACATATCCTACATATCCAATCCTTTTCCCCTCTCTTCCCCGCCCTTCCTATGTTTCCACACCTCATCCTCGCCCACATCTCCTTATTCCTTCCCCTCACTCCCTCCTCTACCCAATAGCGCCACGGCATCTCCTCCTTCTTACCCAAATACTTATAGTTATCGTTGTAGGTTGACCTATCTATTTTCTCTTCCTCTTTTCCTAATATTTTCTTTTTTAGCCTTTCCAGCCCTTCATTTATTCTTTCCTCTATTTCTTCCACCGCCTTTCTCTCCCATATCATTTCTATTAAATTTCCTATCCCCATATCCTTTACCACTTTCACCAAGTCTTCCCCCCACCTTGACGGATTCCCATTTTGAATTGCCCTGATTTCTTCCAGTAAACACATTCTGGGCCATCTGCTCTCCTCCATCCCGGACACTTCCTTTACATACCTCAAAGCCCTTTCCCTTATCACATACTCGAACGTTGGCACCCCCAGCTCCCTTCTCCAAATATATTTCGGCGTATTTCTGTCCACTCCCAGCGCCATCTTGCAATACCTATTCTGGATCCTCTCAAATGCCCCAATTTCACCCAATCCCCACACCTCAACCCCATATATTGCTCCCGCTCTTACTAACGTGTCTAACAGATACAGCCTTTCCTCCATAACCTCCTTTCCAGCCCTCTTCCGAACCCCCCACACCATGTTCATCGCTTTTTGCGCCCCTCCCGTCATTTTCTTTCCATGCAGCCAAATTGAATTTTTACCTGTAAACCAAGACCCTAAATATTTGAATTGTTTTACTACTTCCACCTTTTTCCCGTCATATGCCCATTCCTTCCCCTTTTTCATTTTTCCTCCCCTACTAAAAATCATAATCTTTGTCTTCCTCACATTTACCTCCATCCTATTTTCCCTTGCCCACCCTTCCAAGTCTCTTAATAGACTTTTCAGTCCCTCCGCCGAATCTGATACTGCTGCCACATCATCCGCGTATTTTATTGCGAATATTTTCTCGCCCCCAATGACCACCCCGCCCTCGTTTTTTTTATCCACATATCTTCCAAGTCGTCTACATACAAGTCGAATAACACCGCACTCAGCGCACACCCCTACCTCACTCCCAGCTTCGTTCTGAAACCTTCTGTAACTTTTCCACTTGCCTGTACCTCTGCCCTCGTCTCCTTGTATATCTCCTTTATTGTTTCTAACATTCTTCCTTCTATCCCTTTCTCTTCTAATTTTCTCATCAATTTCTCCCTACATACCCTATCAAACGCTGCCTTAAAATCAACAAATAAAACATACAGCTTCCCGCCTTTCCTTTTTAAATTCTTGTTGATTATTGCGTTTAGTGTGAATATTTGATCCCTCGTGCCTCTGCTCTTCCTAAAACCTGCCTGACTCTCCTTCAGCTTTTTGTTCTTCTCAATCAATCTGCTCAGTCTGTCCGTGATCATTTTCGTTAACACCTTATATCCTACATCTAATAACGAAACCCCTCTATAATTCTCCGCTCTATCCCTATCCCCCTCCTTGTAAATTGGCACTATCCTTGCCGTTTCCCAACCTTTAGCTATTCCTTTCCCCATCCATATCTCGTTCAATGCCTCTTTCAGTTCTTCCCTTTCTGCTTCTGGTAACGCTTTCAAAAACTCGACACTAATCCCGTCCTCTCCAGTCGCCTTCCCATTTTTCATTCTTCTCAATGCTTCCTCCACTTCTCTCTTTCCGAATTGCTTATAAAACTCACTTTTTCCTTTTTCTTCTTCCTCCTTTTTTTTGTCTTATTCGTTTTCCCTCCCTTTCCTCCCTTCTTTTCCCATTCCTCCTCCCCTCCCCCTCTCCCTATTGCCTTCTCTTCCCCGTTCAGCAACCTGTCGAAATGCTCCTTCCACCCTTCATTTGTTATTGCACCATCCAGCTTTCTCCTCCCTTTGCTTCTGAACTTATTTGTCGCTCTCCACCATTCTGCCATGTCCTTCGCTTTCCCACCCCTCTCCATATATTATACCTCCATTCTTCCTTTGCTTCCTTGCATACTCTTCTCAACTTTCTCCTTTCTTCAACCAGCTCTTGTTTATCACTTACTCTTCTCTCCCTTACAAATGCCTTTAACTTCTTCCATACTATTCGCCTCTGTTTTTTACACCCTTCGCTGAACCACCTTGGGAGCTTTTTCAGTCCTTTCCTTTTTTTATCTTTTTTCCTCATCCCTGCATTCTCTGCCGCCTTCAGAATCTTACCGTTAACCCTGTTCTTCCCCCCCCTTTTTGTTTCTCGCTCTCTTTTCGTATTTCCTCGGTGAACCTCACCGTTTTTTCCTCATTCCATATCAACCTTATACTTTCCTGCCCCCCTTCATTCTCTTCACCTCCCTCTCTTTCTTTTCTTGTATCTACTTCTTCGATCGCAAATGCTATCGGTAAGTGATCCGATTATATTCTCTCCCTCACCTCCATCCATTTGATCTCATCCTCCCCCCCCCCTGTCTAGTGCTATAATATAATCTATGACCGATCCCCCCCCCCCCCCAAATGTTATTCCTCCGTCCCTGTCCCCCTTCGCTCTCCCGTTCATCACCTTCAGCCCTAAATCCTCGCATAGGCTTAACAATCTTCTACCTTCCGCATTTATTGTTTTATCTCGTGATTTTCTTCTATCCTTTTTTTCCCCTTCCCGTCCTCCCTCGTTCATTGCCTGCTCCTCACCTATCCTTGCATTCAAATCCCCAACCATTAACACTCTTTCATTCATTCTGGCCTCCTCCATTATTCTGTCTGTCAACACCTTTTCTACTTTTTTCATTCCGGTATTATTGTACACAGTTATAACCGCTGTTTTTTTTCTTCATCTTATCATTGCTCACTATCAGTCCATACTCCCACTCCCTTAT
The DNA here is from genome assembly GCA_951802705.1 of Netelia virgata. Classification (NCBI taxonomy): domain Eukaryota; kingdom Metazoa; phylum Arthropoda; class Insecta; order Hymenoptera; family Ichneumonidae; genus Netelia; species Netelia virgata. The sequence continues at coordinate 26,585,984 of OX637864.1, read as the reverse complement.
TTCCCATCCCCCGTCATGCTCCACTCTTATTCCAACTGCTTGTCCTCCTTTTGCTCTCCCCTTCTTTACCCTTTTATCCTTATATGCTGCCTTAAACCTCCACCTAAATTTCTCACTCATGCTTTCGCTCGCTTTTCCTTCATCTTTTTTCTCTACCCACGTTTCTTGTAATATAACCACATTAGCTTCTTCCAAAAACTCCCACGCATCCCCAATTTAGAATACTCCCGCTACATTCCACACTATTATTTTAACTTCGCATTAGCCTTTCCCTTCCCCTTCCCCCGCTTAGTTACATTCTTCTGCTCTCCTTGTCGCCGCTTCAATCCTCTTCTCTCTTCCTTCTTCTGTATTTCGCCCGTCATCCTTCTCGCCATCCTCTTCTCTCCGTCCGAAAGGGCTGCTTCCACTTCTCCTCCGCTCGTAGTCTTACTATGTCCCCTCTCCTCTCGTCCCATCCCCACCATTCCTCTTCCAACCATAATTTCATATACCTCGCCTCCGCCTGCCTCCCGTATCTCCTTTCATGCTCTGCAACCGCTCGTAACCACCATTGTACCTCCACTTGCCTTCTTGTTAGGTCGTCATTGATCCAAACTCTCATGCCCCTTAATTCTTTTCTTTTCTTCAGTGCTTCCAATTTATCAGACCAGTTTCTGAATTTTAGTACCGTTACTCCTCTTCTCTCATGTTTTATTCTCCTTTGCTTTCTGATTTCCTGCTTGAATTTTTCTTCTATCTTCTTCCCCACATCACCCTTCTTGTTTCTCTCCCACTCCTCGGTCACGATTTCGATATTATTTTTCCGGATCTCCCTTCTATTTCTTTCCTCCTTCCACTCACATTCGCTTAACGCCGTCGGCTTCCTTTTCAGTAGTTCCCAATGATTCTCTCTCTCATCGTACTTCACTCCATTATTGTTCTCCCCGTACTTCACTCCATTATTGTTCTCACCGTACTTTACCCCATTATTGTTCTCCCCGTACTTCACTCCATTATTGTTCTCATCCATCCCTCCTGGCCTTCCTCTTCCCTCTCTCGAACCTCTCCGGTCCGATCTCGCTCTACCTCGCCCTCCATCCCCCTCCTCGTATCCTCCATTTTCTTCCACATATCCCCTCACCCCTTCATCTCCGCCCTTTCCGTACTTTTCCGTTGTTGCTCTTGACCTTGCACCTACCCATCTTCTTTCAATCCTCCTGCTCTCTACACGCTCCCTCTCGTTTTTTTCCTCTTCTTCCTTTTCCTTTTCTTCCCGTCCCATTTCCAGCTTGATTATTGCGTCGAGGAGCCGTTGTCTCTCCTCCCTCCATTCCCTCCTCTCCTGCTCTACGCCTTCCCTCGTCTCTTTCATTCTGAATTTATATTCCCTGATTTCTTTCTGCCTCCTGCTGCACTCCCCACACTTGTCGTCACCTTCCGCTTTACACTCTTCTTTTATCTTATTTACTTCTTTCCACCACCATTCTTTCAGCCTCCTCTCCACCCCCTCCATTTTATTCTTCATCGTTCTTCTCATTCTTATCTCTGCCTCTTCTAACCCTCTCCTCCATGTATATACCTCAACAGTATTGCCGTGCCGCTCCTCCTCTGTGTCCCCTCCCCCCTCTCCATCCACCGACCTCTTCATTGTCCTCTTCTTCTCCTTCGTCGTCTTCCTCGTTATTCATCTCTTCCGCTTCCTCGTCCTTGTTTCCTTCTCCCCTCCTACTTTTCTTCACCGGCGGCGACCGTGTCGCACCTGCTCCACCCGGTGCTCCAATCACCCCGAAAAACTCTCGAACATCTCTGTTCATTTCCCCTCTCATGATTTCGATCATCTTCGGTCGTCCTCTCTTCCTTCTCATCGTCGCTCCGTCTTCCAGCTCTTCCTTATCTGTCGACCCGTCCACCTGCTCTTTTTTACCATTCGTTCCTCTCACGGTGTTCTTCGTTAGTCCGCAGCGCTTCTGCTCCCCATCGCCCATCCGGCTTCCGTACACCGCGCCTCCTCGCCCCTTGCCACCGTTATCATTCCTAACCTCCTCTCCACACGCTCGCTCTTTGCCTCCTTCCACCTCACTCACCTCACTTCTTTTCACTCTCTCGATTATCACCACTTGACCCCCTCCTCTTCCTCTTTCTTTATCCTCAACCGCTCGCTTTCTTTAATCCTTTATACGTTTCTAAAGGTATTTCTTCGCTCGAGCAAAACACCGCGCACACGCCTTGACGCGTTTTCCCCACCCCGTGAAGCGACCAGTATTAATATGGGAAATGGACATTAGCGGTCTTAAATAATAATTGGCAAAGTGGGTGTGAGAATCATTAGTTACGAATTAAATGCGACAGTCTCGCGTCTCCGTGTGGACCTCTTAGTATGCCAAAATTATTGTCTTATATCATTGAATTGTGGGTAGTCGTCCCATGCCTCGTTATGACATTCCATCCGTGCAAATTACGTAGATCGATGAATGGTGTAATTCGGCGGTGAAATTTTCTCGTTTTCGTGAACGCATGTGGCTAGTGCGCGTTCGACCGGCCCGTTTTGCCGATAGCGTCCTTTCCGCAGGTCGCCCTTTGTTACCGGGTATACGCGCGCACTCGGCGCTTGCTATATACGCGCATTTCGCTCGTCTCTAACTTTCGTTGTCCTCCTAGCTATGGTATATGTCTATCTCTCTCATCTTTATTTTGTTCCACGAACGCTGCTACCATTTTCACTACGTTGTAAAATTGTACTACCGGGAATATTTTTCGTCGTGTAATATTGCGTGCCGCCTCATAATAATATTATTAACTTTTGCGTGCTACCTATTCCGAATTGATTCTCGTACGCGACCTTTGGCAAAGTTGCCTCTCGTGCGCTACCTATCGCGAAATTAATTACGGTACGCTACCTATCGCGAAATTAATTACCGTACGCTACCTATGGCAGAACGGCTCACCCGATGCTACCTGTCACGAAATTAATTATCAGACGTTACCTATTGCTGAATTAATTTTCACCATTTGTTGTGTAGACTTTGTATTATTTGATGGCGGAATAGATTCATTTTTTTATTATCAATTTTTTTCTTTTTTTTATTCGTATAATTCCTTTCTTCTATTTGTGTTTCCCATTATATTGTCCTTTCACGAAACTCTTCTGCCACACGCATACCCAACGTTAATCGGTGTAGGCGAAATATTTTTTTTCGTCTGTTATTATTCGTATGATGTTAAATTGTGATATTTCTCTATAAATCTATGTTCATTTTTTTAATTTTTTCCACTACAATCATAATCATGAAAAGTTGTTCATTCCACTCTTTTTTTGTTTTTAAGATAATTTCACTATTAATACAAAAATTCATGGATATGTGTAAAAAAAATATATATTTTTAAAATAATTCGTAGTAAAAGTCAGTTTTTTTTAGTTCATTGATTCAATTTTTCTATACCTCATAAATCAATTTTATAGTTGCGTTCGGAATGTCAGGAAAGAGAATAGGTGTGTAAACAAAATTGTCTCCTTTTTTTGGTAACGTAAGATGTTAGTTTTGTGGAAGTTAGATAATTTAATCGAAGTTGCACTGCGTTCCGCGCGTATATCTCAAAATCTACGAAGCCCTAAGAACCATTTTTCTTCATCAGATAGAGTCATGAAAAAAAAAAGTGATTCTCAAATTTATAGTCGACAATGACGACGTCAAATTACAAAAATGATTCAGCAGTGGCAAAATCAACCCGAACCCGCTAGTGAATCAACCGATTTATCTCCGGAAAACGCAATTATCGACCCATTACCCTGTTAAAAAACGATTGAACAAGCATTGTCAAATAATTCATCTGATTTTTTAACATCATCTGATGAGAGCTGTACGTTAATACAAGCTGTACATAACTCTCTTCAAATGGATAGTTATCCGAGCAGTGACGAAAATCCGCATAACAATAGAAATACAACTTCCGTTGTTGAAGTTTCCGGAATAGAAACATTGGTGGACTGTTCTCAGATCGCGGATTATGTTAAGACAAATTTAGGGGTATGGGCTATTGACGAAAAAATATCGCATAACCGCTTAAGAAAATTACTTAACTTGTTAAAATTTGTTCCAAGCCTATCAACAGTTTTACCGAGCGATCCTCGTAGTTTACTGAAGACGATGAAAAGAACTGATATTAGGGAAGTTTTTCCGGGAGAGTACCACAATTTCGGACTTGCGTCAAATATTCAGCACGTTTGCGCTAGAATTGGAAATTTAAAAGTTGATGACATAGCTATCGCTATAAATATTGATGGGGTCCCGTTATTCAAGTCTTCTATCGCAGCGCTTTGGCCCATTTTGGGAAATATTATATCGTACAATGAAGTTTTCATGATTGGAGTGTACTACGGCCACAAAAAACCTCAAGACGCGATTATTTATTTAAGCGAATTTGTCGAAAAGGCTATTGAGTTGTCCACAAATGGCATTATGATTGGCAGGAAAAATTATAACTTCTCGATTCGATTTATCATTTGTGACGCTCCGGCGAAATCATTTCTTTTGGGCGTGAACAGTTTTAACGGATTTAATAGCTGCACTAAATGTGTGACGAAAGGAAAAACAGTAAAAAATCGCAGGTGTTTCCCCAAATTAAATGCCGAACGGCGAACAGATGAAGATTTTTCGAACTATCGCGATCAGAAGTATCATGAAAGAAGAACGTGTTCCGACTCTATACCGGGATTGGGATTGGTCACTAATGTAACTTTAGATTAGATGCATTTAATTCTGCTGGCTGCTGTTAAAAAATGTTAATGTTATGGATTCTTGGCGAAAACAACTATAGACTCGGGCGTTTACAAATTATGAAAATATCAAAACGGCTTAAAAATTATATGAGGCCCTTTATCCACAAGATTTTGGTCGAAGTCCTCAGTCGTTGGAGTTTTTTAAGCCACAGAGTTTCGACAATTTCTTTTATATACGGGGCCAATCGTTCTGAGGAAGATTTTACCAAAAAATATGTACAATCACTTCATGACGCTCCATGTTTTGATAAGAATATTATGCGACGCGGAGCAGCATCGAAATAAGTTGAACTACGCAACACAACTTGCAAAATATTTTATTACGTCATTCGCTACAACATATAGTGTCCATCACTTGATGCACAACGTGCATGGCATTATTCACCTCGTAGAAGATGTGAAGTTATATGGAACTATTGAGCAGTTTAGTCCCTTCAAATTTGAGAATTTTATGTAAACACTAAAACCTATGATACGCAAATCCGAAAAACCATTGCGACAAATCGCTCGGCGCTGCGGAGAAATTCAAAAAATGAAAACTGCATGTTCAAGGTACGCTCAAGATATAAATGATAATTTGGTACCTGTTCGCACGTCTCTTCGTGTAGGAAGTCTGCTACCTGAGAACTGCAGTAATCCACGGTATAAAGGCATTCAATCATCGAACTTTACTATTATAACTAATGGAAATGCTGATAGTTGCTGTGCGAGAATTTGTGATAATAGGTAGACAACTCACTGCCAAGGAAGATTTTTATACTATTCCATGCCCAACATCATTGCTAGGAATACATAAGGTGAAAAGAAATACATGCGTCGAAAGATTTACCAAACATCCACCTCAGTGATATCGCAAAAAAGTGTGTAAAGCTCCCGCACAAACTAGGATTCATTGTTTTCCAATTTCTCCATGATACTTTCAGTTTAAATAAATATATTGAGATTCGTGTTATATTTTCATATGTTTGGGAGGGTCTCGTATGTATATTTCTCACCATTATATTGCTTTAATTGGATATCTAATCGGTATACAAGTTGAGTCCACCCTTGTTGTGTGTTATTCAATGTTACTTAACCGGACTTCAAATCGAGTACACCGTATTATCATCGTATTGCCGTATTATTACCGAATTTTTTTATATTGATTACGTGAATAATTGTGACAGTATACTGCTGAAAAATGTACACATGAGAATCCTTTTTCTTTCTATCCCTCGGGTCCTATTGACGACTTAGCACAATTCGATTAATGTCCTATCAGCATCTTGATACAGTTTGAATCGTATCTATGTAGCCCGGGTAATATTTCATGGACGTCTCTACCCAGTCTAGATATCTATCCAGTAAGAGTCTTTTTCTAGTCTAGATGATGTTCCATGGCCGTCTTGATACAGTCTGAACTAAGTCCCATGGACATTTTAATAGAGTCTGAACATCGTCTCATTAACAAATTGATATAGTCATAACAATGTATTAGGGACGTCTTAATGCAGTCTCGATAATGTCTTATCGATATCTCCATTGTTCTATGTTAGCAATCTAAGAGACGTCCCACGGATATGCGCATAAGCAAATCTTTGGACATCATAGGGACGTCAGTGGGACAGTCCCATTCCGGTCAACGTAGCGGACATTTAAAAGCGTATGAACGCCCCATAGGACAATCCGAAAGACGTACTTTGGACAGATTTTTGCTGTGTGGGATGGATTCTTCAGGAATTTACTCTCCTATTCCAGAAAAGCCAGCAACTTCTTCAGTCGAAATTGTTATCTTCGAATTGTAAGATAACTTTGCAATTTAAGAAATAGGCACGTCTGTTCACGACGAAATCGAAAAATAAACTGCTGTTCAATTCTCACAGCTCGCGCACTGTCCTATGCGCAGATGTCCGTTATAATCCTAATGGGACCCCAGGTCAAAATTTTTTAGACCCGTACTAGGCCATAAAACCGAATTGAACAACAAGCACGAATATTTTTCAATGAATGAAAAACTTTACGTTCTTGAGCTAAAATAATATTTTTTAAATAATGTAGGGATGAGAAACGTTTTGAATCATTGTTGAGAAAACAAAAAAAAGAAAAAAAAATAAGATCCGAAGAAGGAATCGAACGCGAGATCTCCGGTGCAAAAGACCGAGCCCTAACCGTCTAGACTAGACGATGGCTCGACAAGTATCTGATATTTTAAACCCGTAAGGCGCCTAGGAAAGTTTGATCGATTTTTCTCAGAATTTTCCAAGTAGTGCGTCCTACTACTTTAAGCACGTGACGTGCTGGGCGTCATCTTTCACTACAAACAAATTTTGCTAAATCCCTGACACCACGGTCGTGCCGTCTCCTTGTAAGCGCCCCGAAGGGAACAGAAAACTACTACGTCCACGTCGTTGTTCCCGGGTTACGCTAAAAGTAGTTTATCAACCAACCACCCCTGTGATAAAAAGTAGGGGTTTCCATTTAAGATTTCTAATTTGTCGCCCGCCTCGCTCATGAGGGGTGCGGGGATGGGTATCATTTACTACCAACGGATGCCCCCCTCAAAGATATTAAAGTTTCGATTCGACGAATTTTTCTGCACGATGCGTATTTTTCGAGATGTCACAGAATCCTAGGTTACATGAATCACCCGGTATATACATACAAATAACGTTATCTCTCTCATCATAACGCATCACCACCAACTAATACCAAGCATAATCCGTTTTACCCAGTTATGGAATAGAAGCAACGAGTACATCCGTACAGGAAACCCCCACTATCGGAAACCAGGAGCTAATAAGAAACGAGAAATGGTAATGAGAGCAGCGACACCTACATACACACAAATCCGATAAATCGTTGAAACAAACTTAAAATTATATAGAATAACACGAACTCCTATTGCATACACTTACATCTCATAAACCATTTAGGCAAACCTAATGAGATTCAGTGGCACAGTGGTATCGTTCACGGCTCACACGCAGTGGATCCGGGTTTGATTCCCGCCAACACTGTTCGGAAAACTGCGTAGTGCCGGGAGTTCGTGCGAGAGGTCAGCAGGTCTTGGCGGTACTCGAACTCCCGAACTGTACCCCACCCATCATCGATCCGACCCGTCATCGATCGACATAGATCCCGGCGTCTTCTTCACTTCTACTGTGACGTCTAAATTTAACGGTTTTCTTCGACGCTTCAAAGTTTCTATTTTTTCATAATTCGACTTCGGCATACGTACACGGCAACCTTCTTCTAACTCAGTGAATTAATACGATTTACGACGGGCTTTCTTCTCTGAGTTCTATTCTTGTGATTGTGGCACTTCCATCGTGAACTTACTTAAAATGAACCGACTTTATTAATGGACTAATACTAACACACACGTGCGCGCGTTAACCGGCGACCATCATTATGCGCTTTCGATACGACCACCGGCTACTTCACCTTCTCTCTTGTTAATAAATCTTAAGCTTGTTCTTTTTGTTAACTTCAGTGCTTCGACATCTTCTTGACGGTCTCTTCTACTTCCTGCTTCAAATTTCCTCGAGATTTTCCTAGCGTCATCAGCCCAGAATCAGATCTGCGGTCTGTCACCAAAGACCTGCGGTCTGTAACCTCCCGCATACAGCGCGTCGATCGCATAGAGAGAGTTTTACGATAATAACAGCTATAGGTATGATACACACACGGTCGATCGATAACAATAGATCCCTGCCCTAGCGAATATAATTAGAGTGATCTCCGGCGATGACGGTAAAACAGAGCGAGACCGCACAACGGCCGAGCAGTAAGGAGTTGACTGCCAATAGATATGATACGCACGCGGTCAATCGATAACAATCGATCCCTGCTCACGTGCACGTAGTTTGAGTCATGGCCGGCGAGTCCTGGTGATAGTGGCGATGATGTGTGCGGTGTGAAGAGTAAGCGCATGCGCACGAGCCGGCCTAGACAGAACGAGTATGCGACAACCACGCCGGTCGGAAAATTCACAAGAAGTGAGGTTATGAGTGAGTCGACGCTGTTTCGTCGATTTCCGAGAAGTGCCAGACGTAGACGCAGATTTCGAAGAAAAAATCGGTAAAGCGCTTAGTGCCAGCACGTAAAAACGCCCGTGGGCAGCAACGTGGCAGAAATCGAGTTTTCACGAGGAGCGATAAAGATCATGTCACAACGTACTCACCGGGAAGAAGAGTGAGAGAGAGAGAGAGAGAGAGAGAGAGTGAGTTCCACGAAAGAAGCGGCCTTACAATCGCGCTCTCCTCGATGAACCCCATTTCCTACGATCTCAATTTAGTGAATTAATTATCAAGTTATTATTATCAATAATGGTTATATATTATCATTATTTGTGACTAGTGTCCGGTCTACATTCCTGCCTTATTTTATGCACATACAATCTCCATAATTGGTGACCCCACAATTGTCAAGAATTCACCGCCGCAGTACGCCGGTAGAATACGCGGGAGCGCCAACGAGCTCAGGATTGCATCATCACAAAAAAGGTAAGCATAACACGTTCACACATGTATAAACAGAGACAACACAGAAGCAGTGACGAAGTCACAAATTTGCCCGATCAGCGGTTATCCAATCTACCATCACAAACAACAGGGTCAGCGACAACACCGCGTGCAGATGACCAAATCAACAACGAGGTTAGATCGCCCAAAATCCCGTTATTTTGGCAACCCGCCCCTGAATTGTGTTTTTTTCAACTCGAGGCACAACTTCATTCACGCCGGATCACTTCAGACACATCCAAATATCTCACGATGGTCGATGCATTGGACAAAACTGTCTTGCAGCAAGTTTCGGCCGTGTTGAGGAACCCACCGGATAGAGACAAGTACAAAGCATTAAACAGAATTCTGATCCAACGATTTAAAGATTCTAGAAAGAAACAGCTACATCGTCTAGTAACAGAGCTGGAACTCGATGATAAAAAGCCTTCAATTACTGCGCAAGATGCGAACATTGATTGGTAATAATCTCCCCGACGACATCCTCCGAACACTGTGGATGAAACGTATGCCGGTTGATGTTCGTTACGTACTGTCAGCCTCCAAAAGAGTCGGGCTAACTAAGCTTGCACAGATCGCTGATAAGATCATCTATGCTTCCACACCCGGACAAATTCCCGAAGTCGAAGCTATCTCTTACCAGAAGCAGCCTCCAAAGCAAAAGAGTGGCAGCGAGAGAATCACAGAAGTCGAGTGAATGACCGCAAACCTGGCCACCTCCATCAGACAGGATCTCACATGCAAGGCAATGCGCCCAATTCAAGTAAACGTTCTAGATATCTATCACGACTGTCCGGACATTCAAAAGACGGTGATATTTGTTATTTCCATCGACTTTTTGGCGCTCAGGCTCAAAATTGTACTACTCCTTGCACTTTTAAAGCATCGTCAGTCCCTGAAAATTAGAGGCTGCACCAGACCTGGAGCCGGTTAACGGTGGCATCGCTCTACAATACCGGGTTCGCAATACTGACAAAGTCAACAAGGTACGATTCCTCATCCACTCCGGCGCAAACGTGTCAGTGGTATCGCGCCAAGCTTTTCAGACAGCATGCAATCCCACGACGGTGAAATTATTCGCGGCAAACAGTTCGCAAGTAAATACGTACGGTGAGAAACTCCTCGCAGTTAACCTCAGACTGAAACGCTGTTTCACTTGGAGATTCGTGATCGCAGAAGTTACAAGCCCAATCATTGGGTCAAACTTCTTGGTATTCTTCGACTTTTTAATTGGCCTAAAATGTCAACGAATTATCGTTCAGCGCAAAGGCCTAATTTCGTTCGGAGAAATGCTCGCTACAGCAGAACACAGCATTTTAACAGTGGACAACGCGTGAAAGTACAAGCAGCTCCTCCACGAATACCCTGGAATCACCTCCAAAACGCGTCTTCGACATCCACCCACATACGGGGTATTTCACCACGTTTAGACGAACGGTCCATCCGTGGTTGCGCGACCGCGACGATTCACAAACGACAAACGAAAATCGGCGACACCACATTCGTATTAGACGTTTCCGACTGCTTACTCCACAGTCCTACAGAGCCCTATAACTTTTGCGCCCATCATCCCCTCTATACCAAAATTCTTTCTTTCAGACTTTCTTAATTCCTTCCTTCCATTCTGATCAGTTCTTCTTTGATACTAATAAAGAACCAATCATCCATCCCATGAGTATAATAAAATAATTATTACCACGTGTGTTAGACTAAAGCAAGTGTACAACAAGTCTATTGCCACCAATAATAAACTGAACCGCTGGACATCTGGCGAGTCGTGACCAACCTCAACAAGTCTCAGTCTAACCGTGACCACCCTTCACAACCTCACAGCAACATCGGCAGCGTATCACATATACACATGAAGGCGACGTGCGTTACCCCGGTTTATTATAACCCACAAATCAAAGATCCACTCGCCGATGCTTGAAAAACTTGAGCGAACCGTTTTAACAACGAAGAAAATATAAACATAAAATATATAATTTCACAGTGTTAAATACGTCCCATAAACCCATACATAACGCCATGAAATTTCCCGTTCTTTTTATTTCCGAAGTCATAAATATTAGTTTATATTTTTAAAAAATGCATTGAAAAGATAACAAAAATTATTACATCATAAATATAAACTTAAAAAATGATATTTTTTAAAAATTAATTCAAACTGTTTTTTAAATATTCTTTCAGAATCTTTACCTAAACTTAAATATTTGTTCCCTCTTGCAACTTTCGTTAAGACGCTTTAGTTTTTGCGTACAAAATTTATGAAAATCCAAAAATTTTGCTAATTATCGTCGAAACTAGAGATTTTTTTGAAAATATTTTGAATAAAAGTCGTGTTATTTTTGTATGTAGAATACGAATCTGCGGGAAATACACTGGTTCCCCTTTAAAAAAAGGGGTTGACCTTGCAATGTCCTTGAAAACCTTCACCCTCAATCAAACAAGTAATGTCATTTTATGTCTCTTTTCAAACCCTGAAAGTTTTAGATGAAAAATATTTTCTAAAAATGCTATTATTCTCAGGTATTCGACTGGGAGAGTGGTTTAGATGGGACACCCTATTTATTCTGAATAAAATAAAAGGTCGAGATAGGTCTAACAGTGCTTACCTTTTGATGAGCCATCGATATCGTATGCAATGCAAGTGCTTTTTGCGCCCTTGCTTTCCACTTTTACGCGTCTTTACTCTTTTCAACGCGCAACCGACCTATTCATGCGACGCATATATGCCGAAATGTGTCGTTGTTCCTACACGGACATATATACATATATAGGCTATTACGCAACAATGAAGATACAGAAAATACCCAGGTTGTTGGCATCAGTACAAGCGCCACGATTTTTGGGATTGTCTTGCAATGAAAATTGCCTACGATATGAATTCGGAAAGTTAAAAAATTTGAGGTATAAGCTAACAATGCCCTTGATCGCACTATCGGTAATGCCGGAATCACGGGATCGAGTCCCGCTCAGGACTGTTCTTCACAGATTGTTGCGTCGTTTGTAGATCTTAACAAAGTAACGATTAATGAATGAACGACGAGTCGACATGGTAAAAGAAAATAATTTGTTTTAATCATGAAACCACAAGGGGCTCGATGGCATTGTATTTAAAAGTTTGCGAATTAATATCTCGGCAGATTTTCATCGCAGGACGATTAAAAAAGATTGTTTTGCTTATATTAACGCCAACTACCTGGGTACGTTTTGTATTCATATTTGCCTAACACCCCGTGTAATAACATTTGTTCCAAAACGAGTAGAAAATATAGGTCGGAATCACATGAAGACTTCGACAGCAGGAACAGCATAACCATACTTTGACCTGCCATATCGCAATGAAAAGCTCATAACTTTACATCGCACATACATTGCCAAAATATTTAGAACTTTGAGAATACTGGAGTCGTGACAAAAAACGTTATTTCACTTCAATAAAAAACCACATAAGGCGGTGTCATTTGAAATGATCAAATGGATCAAGGCGAACCTGAAAAAATGTGGGATAAACAAATAATTTAATGCTCACGACAGGTATCGCGACAGCCTTCCAAAGACGTCTGGTCTTAAGCACCAACTCATATCATATCGTTTTTATATTCACTAAAATGTATACATATGCAGGTGATAGATTTTCAGTGGCACACTTCGAGCCCAAACGTGGGCTTCCCTTTAATTTTACACCATCTTTCATCGCTCACCGGCAAAGATTGTGTACCAACTGCGAAAAATCAAAGTGCTGTAACTTCGTCGTTTTCGAGGCTAGAAACATTTATTTTTTTGTCCACGTCTTCATCTCGCCTATAATGTGACGAAGGTAAAATTATAGATTTTTATTTTTAAAAATCCGACAAAGACTTTCGCGTGATTTCAACACCTCGACGGAAGAAAATCTCAATATGACTATTTCGTACCGCCCTGAAAAACATAATTTGTTGTTGTAACATCCTCATTTTGGTTTGGATGCCTATCTAGGAGCACTCAATATAGTTGTCAATCCATAACAAAGATATCAGCTCAGTCGCAATACATATCCATGAAGTGTATTTTATTCACGTTGATACTCGTAGGACCATTTTACTTCAAATGGGTTCGAATCAACTTACATTTAGTCATATTCATTCGTATGCATCATTTTTAAGTTCGTGCATTCAAAGCGATACTTCCTTAAAATAATTTTGTTTTTCTATAACATATGGTGTACAACCTTCAGTATGTAGTTATTATACCGTAAAACATCGAAGAATGGCAGAAAATCGAAATTGGATGTTTTTAAAATTATATTCGAACTAATGACAAAAATTCTTAATTAAAAAGTGGAATGATTAAGCGGATAATTCTTTTAAAATCTCGTATTATCGGGCATCTTAACGAAATACGCAACTTTATCTTCAGTGACTCTGTAATTGTGAATCCATCGGGAGCCTTTTCTAAGGCTTCCGTCAATACCATCTTTCCAGACTCCAGCCGGTAAATAAACTTCTCGCTGGCGACTACCCGAGTAAAGAACAGGTGCGACTATGAGTTCTTCGCCAACAGAAAATTCGTCAACTACCACGTGGCATGCTAGATCTGTCGGATCTAGCATCCAAAGTGGCCTGATAATAGGTAGGCCAGTATCTAATGTCTCGTTGGCGTATTTTTTCAGCAGCGGCGTTACCGTCTTTTGCCTCAATTCTGTGAGCCTTTTGGCCATTTCCAAAACTGTCTCATCTGAATATTTACTGGGAAGATGGGTGAATCGTATTACTGGCAAGAAAGTGGATAGTTGCAGCCATCTAATATACAATTCTTTATCGGGAAGATTAACTTCGAAGTCATTATTGGGATTATTGTCGGACATCGGCAAAGCAACATCGCCACCAACAGAGCCTGGCATTATAAACGGATATCCAATCATTCCATAACTAAGGATCGTCGGTATAACAGTCTTAATAGCTTTCCAGGAGGATGGAAATGGTGGTAAAGAGACAAAAACGGGAGCCCTTGGTCTTGATATTGCACTGGATACACCTATAACCGATATGGAACCTAGTATCGATGTGGTGAACAAAGTTTTGTAGTGATCAGGATTGATCAGTGGCTCCTCGCATTTGTAATAATGAGGCATATCCTGTGCCGTGCCAAGATCGAGATAAAATGAATCAACGTGATATTTTTTTATAAGGTTTTCGAGCTTCGCTTGTAGCCAGGGCAGACTTTTGTTATTGGTAATGTCGAGTACTCCGGCACTGTTGCTCTGCCGGTAACGCGTAAGTGCTGGGATTCTGAGATCGCTACCCCTCTCGGATATAAGTAGTCGATTTGCAACAGCATCTTTGAAATTAATCGATTCGGTAGATATGAAGGGTTGAATGGTAAATACGATTTTAAAACCCCGTCGATGAATTATATTTATCGTTTCTTCCATCGATGGAAAGCGTTTTCTGTCCAAGATAAAATCCCCTGGATTTGGCTGCCACTCTTCGTTCAGCAGTACATGACCTTGACGAAGAAATCCGAGGGCAATAACATCTTCCGTATAATTATATATCGCTGCCTCATTAGTCGGTGAAATTTGCCATACGGGCTCTGAAAGGAGCGTGTGGACTGCTTGAAGTTCGTCGGGCTTCAGACCGTCCCAGAGTGACTTTTCAGCCATCGACGAGTGAAGACTCTTCATGTTATCCGTGGCGCATATAGTGTAGTTCAGTTGGGGAAGGCGTGTTATATGGTTTATGTATGCAAACGCGTCGTACTTTGCTTGTAGGCAAAATTCTTTCGATCTATTTGCATTGATCGATACGTACAGCGGTGTTTCTGGGTCTACCGATATCGTAGCTCCTTTAGAATTCAGGAAATAACGTTTTAAGACATTTCCGAACGCATGCTTCCGGATGTCGCCAGTTATGAAAGGGCTTAAATCCAAATTGCCCTGTTCGAGAGGATAGGCCATATTTTGAATTTGACCGGCTCCATACCAGTGCCCCCGCTTTGATGACCAATCGAAACAATCTTTCGGATTGAAGTGGGAGCTCAAACTTTTCCATGTAACGTGATAACAATGCATATTCAGCTGTGAACTATGAGCCAAGTAGAGCCGGGTCTGGGCAAGCCACTCCAAGCATACCGCGTTTTGTTGCTGATGATGCGGGAGACATGGGAACACGCCGGTTTCGTGAGGAATACCAACACCCAAACGAGCAGCTATAATTTCAGCTCCGGTACTGCTGTATATATGCATCGCCCTCTCATTTTTATTGAATCTGGAACAAATAAAATACAGGCTTAACAATAGTATTGCATTTTCGTTCCAGTTATTATTCTCAATCTTCCATATCCCCAAATTGGCCGATGTCTCTTGTATACATATATATCGTTGAATTATTATTTGCTTCGTTTTTATTGCCTAATTGACATTTTTTTGTTTGTCTCTTTCATTTGCCATTTTTTCTCCTTGTATCAAATTATGTTGCGGTAAAGTATTTATTCTTACATGTAAAGGACCATTCGTGAATCCCAATAGCGAGCTTCAAAAAGGATATTTCAATGCAACATTCAAAGTTGAATCTTGATTTAGAAATTGTAGAAAAAATGTCTAGTAATTATTTTCAAGATGCAGGGCTCACGTTCTCGACGTATAAAAATAAACAATTTTTTGCACTCAACATTGCTTCATCTATAGCTACAAAGTTCAAATTCGCTGCAGATTTTGTACTATATAAAACTCGAATTTGCCGTTATCCGACGTTTTTGAACCCTCACATTAGCGACAATTCGCCAATAAACACTGTACTCCAATAGAAACGCATATAGAAACACAAAGGGCAGTGAAATGCTTTCCGTTTCCCGGAGTAAAAATTACGCGAAAGCTTTTCCAAACTAAAGATTCGATGCGGTATTTAAAACGATTGATAGTTTATTATAAAAAGTTTGCATTCCTCCAACCTATTTTGAAAAGTATTAAAAGTTCCTTATGCAGCAGATATTTGTCTTTAATTGCGTCTATTCCACCAACAGCAGCAGAATCTTCCAACAAAATTAACATAAAGTACAAATTGGACGTGAATTAATAACAAATTTAGGTGATATCTTAAGGCCAACTTACTCCAAACAATTTTGAAAAAATCGAAATTTTTTTTTGTCATAAATTGCTACTGTATACTCGTAGAAATAGTATATAATTAGTCCCGAAGGTCAGCAAGACCGAGAAGGTCAGCAAGACCGAGAAGGTCAGCAAGACCGATGCTAAGCCACAACGCCAGTATTGTCCAGCCGGAGCAGATTCATGGTGCGCTTATCAAAAGGCAGTAGCTACAAAACAGAATTACAACCATCCTCCAGCTTTCGATCAGGAAATTCAAGATCTTTTACAGCCAATTTATGAAGAACTAACCGACGAAAAATTATTCGAGAGGTGTTCAGGGGCTAACACGCAAAACAATAACGAAAGTTACAACTCATGTGTCTGGAACATAGCCCCTAAACATAAGTTTGTTGGGGAAAAAACGCTTGAAATTGCTGCTCTCAGTGCTGCTTGCATTTTCAATGAAGGGCTTTCACCCATATTAAAAGTAATGGAAGTTATGGGTGTCAGAATCGGCCCGCAAGCAAGGCACTTTGCTAATAGGGCCAACAACAGGCGTGTTGATCGAGCTGAGCTAGAAGCTACTGAAGCGTCTACGGAACACAGACCTGCTTTAAGAAATGCAAGAATTCTTCTGAATGATGCTTACGAAGACCAGGAAGGAGTTGTGTATGAAGCTGGAATGGATATGTGAGTAAAATTCACTTTTTTTTACGATTTTTCACGAATAAAAACTTTAAACTGATTTTTCTCCGAACCACGTTTTTTCGCATGGATGATACTCTCATTTCAAAACTATTGCACTTATCGATATAAACCAAACGGCATTTTACTCTTTAGATGTCTGGCTATGGCCTCAAGCAGAACCAGAAATATTCATTACTATTTAAAAAAGTTATAAACAATTAAAAGTGAAAAAAGCGGGTAAAAAAATTCTAAAGTCCGCCATTTTGTTTTTTTTTCATTGAAAATGTTTCATTCTGCTTGAGGCCATAGCCAATTCGATACAGAACATGAAACCGTTTTGTTTTTTGCTTTCAGATAATTCGTTTCCAAGAAATGATGTAATCCATCTACTAATCAGATGAGTTTCAGCAGCCATTTTCAAAACCGCCATTTTGAAAAAAAAAGTTTTTTTCAAGTAATTTCATATATGTGCTTTCATATGTAAACAAAATTGGTTACTCAACATGTTTTGTACTATGAATACAATTTATTGAAAAAAGTCACGTTTTTTGGAGTAACCTGGCCTTAAAACTATTAGCCTCTTTTTAGAATTTAAAATCGCATCGAAGCAGTTTCACACGGCTGCAAAATATAATATACACATATAGTGGTGATGATTAGCCGTGAGAAATGAGGGTGATTTCGCCTACTCTTCTTATCCAATCGAAAAAAATGTAACATGACTCGCAATTACTACAGGTTTGGTTATCTTGGGTAAAGTAAGAAAAACAAATCATTGAAGATGTTAAGACCATATTTGCGGGCTTAATTATTTATTCATTTAAAACCTTTAATTGTTAAATGTAACAATTGCGTTCGAATTCATCAGGCCTCGGCGCATGGATCCCTATCCTATTTAAAGCGGCGTAACGCACCTCACCTTTTGTGTGTTGTCGCAATTTGCGCTGACACCTCTGTTGAACCTGGAGGGTCGGGATACGGAAGAAGAATCGTCTTCGTTGAGCTTATCTCGACTTGCCGTGTGTTCAGCGGTTCGAGTTATTATTCATTTACGAGGGTTTATGTTTATTACGCGCACAATCTATGTCACGGCGTTATCGACTCGCGTTGTGCTGAGTCGGTTAAGACGGACACTTGAATATGATAAAGATATACTCCGCCCGACTCTGGTGCGTACAAATAATGTTAAAAGTATTTATATTTGGATTTGGGTAACTATTCTCGATATATGTCATCACGTAATTCTCCCGGTTTGCTTCAACGTGCAGAGTTATGGACTGACACTTATGAATTATTCAATGGGTTTCCCGACACGCACTATCATACTCGCGAGACTCTAAGTGCGCGACCAGACTTGCCAATAAGGAAATGAGTTACCGGTATACGAGAATTAAACAAGTGATCAGGTTAAAAATTGGTAGGTACACAGAGAAATACGGCAAAAAGTGGCTCTTGTTACTTTCTTTCCAAAACTTTGCAAAAAACTTTGCAGTTTCAGTTATCACTGGAGAAATGGCAGAATTTTGTATGCGTGCACGGATCGAATCGTAATTTCTAGGGCAAGAGCCACTTCACGATTAAAAACACACACATTTAAAGCTTTATTTCATTCGATTTTATGCATAAATGGATGAAAATTGGCGATTAAAAGTTTTTGACAAGAAGATAACGACAGCGGCTAAATTTTTTTACCGACATATAAAAAAATAGGGTACCGAAATTCCGCATGAACGCACTGGTGAAATCTTCTCACGAGACTCGTACGGTAACAGACGAAGGCGGAGACAGATGCCAGAAAGCATTGCCGCTGTATATTTATATATGTTAGACCGCGAGGTCTACCCTCCTCCGTCACCAACTGTCACCCAGCACGACTACCGCACAGGCCTCGTGTATATATATATTGTAACGGGTTTCGTTACACTTCCGAGATCCCAACCGTAAGCACAGGCAACCACGGCTAGGGTACGCGATGACTTTCGGGGCGCGGATGGCATATCCGGGACAGACGGGCGCCAGGTACGAGTACCACCGGTAGAACTGGCTTGTTGAATTTTGCCGTCCCGTACGCGACTCCGCGAACCCCGACCTCCCCGTGGCATCGGAAGAGGGACCTCGGGAATACAAAAGGGCTGACTCAGCCCGCCATGCGGCCGGCAAGTATAGAGGGGCGTGGACGGGCACGAGAGTTGGGACATTGAAACAGTTGGACGCATTAATATTAAATTCAGGCCGATTTATTCAGATTCAGTATTACAAATAGAGATTCGCCTACGGCTAAGACCGCGGCTAATGCGGTTCACTAAAGCTACGAGATTAATTACAAAATAGGTAACACACGACAATTAACGACGAAATAGGTCGCGCGCGAAATTTGACAACAAAATAGGTAGCGCGCGAGAGTAAACGATACAATAGGTAGCGCAGGGAAATCGATTACGAAATAGGTAGCACGCGACCATTAAGTTCACGATTAGTATCGTACGACAATTAATTCTGCAATAGGTAACGCCTGATAGTTGAGTTCGTAATAGGTAGCGTACCGCAATTAATCCGGCAACAGGTAACGCCTGATAATTAATCTCCTATTAGGTCGCGTACAATAATTAATTCGGCAATAGGTAACGCCTGATAATTAATCTCCTATTAGGTCGCGTATAATAATTAATTCGGCAATGGGTAACGCCTGATAATAAATCGCGTACGAGGTCGCGTATAATAATCAATTCGGTAATAGGTAATGCCCGACGATTAATTTCGCGAGCACGGGATGAATACCCACGATTAGATAAAACAATAATTTGGGCATTAAGAGGTCGACACGGGGACGCGAGACTGTCGCAATTAATTCATACTAAGGATTCTCAGACTCTTTTCGCCAATTATTATTTAAGATTGCCAATCTCCATTTGCCAAATTAATAATGTTCGATTCACACGACTGGAATTGACTTACCGAAGTTGCGGCGAAAAGCGCACTCGTCGGCAGGCACACAAAAGAATAAGACAAGAACGACAGACTGTAGTGAGAGAAATTAGACGTAAAGACGAGACGGTGACAAATCGAAGACTAATGTGCCGCCCTCTGACTCCGTGAACTGCGCTCGCCGGCTCTCTCCCCCCACTCTATAGGAGTGTTTCCCCCAATATGTTAAACGCGAGTAAATCATACATCACCGATGAATTTTTCTCTCTCGCGCCGATGTACGATGTCGTCCTTCCGTTCCTCGTTCCTCTCTCTGGCCAACGCTCGTGGCGAGTAGGGGGAGGGGACGGAGAAGAAAGGGCCATGCACAGCTCGCCAGGAACCTCGTGCTCCCGGTAACCAATATCGTCTCCGTCCTCATCGAACGCCTTCGCCTCGGAGTCCGGGATGGGCGCCGGGACGGGGGAGGCTCGCCTCGCAGGACCGGCGTCCCTGAGCCTGCGGCTGGCCCACGACTAAAATGCCACCAGGAACTCAAAATACAGCACCGCGTCCCGCGTCGTCCAACCCGAACTCCACACGATGGGAGCGCTGTGATTAGCGGACTGCGATGTTCGATGCACTTCACAAGATTGATGAATTCAAAATTGATGGCGTCTCCTCCTTGATAATTATGAGATCCGGCTTCTTCTGGCGGTCGTCAGAGGCATAAACCCGCCTCTTCCACGGGTGGTGAGACAAACGTGACTTATGCGTATGCTTTTAAAATCATAGAGATTATTCGGTAAAATCTCATATTAAATGGTGATATCGGCATCTAATGTCACCGAAGTGACCATCGAATATCATTTATACAACGTGGTCTTTTTGATGACGTGTACACAATACGTAGTTAACCTCACTTGTCGGTTCTTTGCTACTTCACCGAGATTTTATTAATTACTTTTGGATTTTTTTTAGATTGATTTCAATAAAAGATCAAACGAAGATGAGGGAGACAACAAAAATAAGGAAGCAGCAAAGTCATCGAAAACAAAAAAGACAGGTAAGAATGTTCAATACTCTCTTCTTTCCTCTGCTGATTTGATGTTTACATCGTTGAGACGCAACGAAAACTGTTTCTATATATTTTTATTTCCTCATTCTCAGTATTTTGCAAAATATTTTCCTCAGATTCAAATTCTAGACTACCGAATAAAAACTCTAAAAAGTGTCCAGGTGTCTTCACTTTCTAGTTTATACATCGAGTTATAATTCCTTATATAATATAATATGATAAATTTCTTTCTAAGATAACTCAGACTCCTCCAGTCGCAGAGTAACTCGCGCTCGTTACAATTCTGGGATACGAACAACGCGATCGCAAAGAATAATGATCAAACTCCGGGCTTCAAACTCTGCAATCAATAATGATTCCTTGCAGAGTTTGAAGCCCGGAAAAGCAAAGAAAAATACTTCTACACCAAAAATTGATAAACCAAGTAAGTAAGCAATGCCCAACTCATATCAATTTTGGCTTCCATTTACACTCATCTGAACCAGAAGAAAATAAGGCACCCTCTTTTCTCGTTTCGTAGAAAAGAAATGTATAATAAAGGCATGTGACGACAGTGCACAGAAAAGAAGTGACTCTACTTCAATAGATAATGAGCTTCAGCCCAATTCGCCATTAGTGATGACCACCGTCGAGGCAAAGTCTGGAGGTGATCGCGAAAATCGTTTCGCACCGCATAGTGACCATCATGCGAAAAATAAAAATGTTTCCGAACTAGATTTCTCTCATGTCAATCAGCTAGTCCAACTACGATCGGATACGACTGAGAATATTCTATTGGAGGACAAATTATTGTCATCTCTCAATATACCAAGCCTCGAAAATAAAATTGCGATCTCCTCATTGAACTATGCCCCAGAAGTAGAAGAAAAAGAAGAGAATGAGCGGCGCTCGATACAAGAAATTCTTGAGGGCAGTTTCAGCGATTCAGAGTTTCCATTCGAAAGCAATAGACCAGCGGATATACAACATATTGAAGATGTTATGAATACTCTCGATGATTCGGAACTAACTATGATTGACGGTGTCGATAGAGCGATGAACGTAAATTGGAATGATCTCTCTCTGCATCTGAAAAATATGAAAGTGTTAATCCGCATGCAATTCATCGAGCAAACTGTTCATCTTCTGGCGAATTGGATGCGGCTAAATCTACGAACGAACTTGAAGATAACAAAATGCAAAAATGCTCACAGCTCGAAGAGAACGACGAGGAAAATTACGATGACAGAGTTCATTCAACTATCGAGGATCTCAATGATGAAACTTTTAATATCCCTCAATAACCAACAGGATGATATAGCTACTACCGAAAATTGCTCGGAACCATCGGTCACCACGGATGCATCAGTGAACCTATCTTTCGATCTGGGGACAGTCAAGACTGGTGCAATTGACGATCAGAAGCTGTTTGCAATGCCAGTTGGTTTAAAGAGTAAATTGAACTTTTACATGTATTGCA
The DNA here is from genome assembly GCA_951802705.1 of Netelia virgata. Classification (NCBI taxonomy): domain Eukaryota; kingdom Metazoa; phylum Arthropoda; class Insecta; order Hymenoptera; family Ichneumonidae; genus Netelia; species Netelia virgata. Next base: position 26,563,523 of record OX637864.1, on the reverse strand, counting down.
AAAAAAAATGCAGGCGGTCATTAGCCGCCATTTGGAGAGAGTCCATCGGGATGAGCCTGAAGTGAAAAAATTTGCTGTTTTAAAAAAGGGTGTGAAAAATGCATTTTCGTTTTGCTATTCCGTACTATTATTGTCTGATATCTTTCAATTGTTAGGATACTATGAAAGGAAGCAAATAATAGACACATTGAGAAATCAATTGCTGGTGTCTCGAAGACCAAAGGAGCATAGAACGGCCACGGAGTACAGAACTTGTTACAACTGCAAGGGTTGCTTCTCCAGAAAAGCTATCAGACTTCATTTCCAAAGATGTGTTGGTTCATCGAGCAAATGTAAGCGCTGTAATACCAGTCTTTTCCGGCGCATTGAAGGTCGTCTCCACGAGGAAGCTTGTGAACATTTAGTCAAGATCTTCGCAGTATTAAGAGAAGATGAAATCACTAGATTAGTTAGGTACGACGAGTTGCTGGTTAAGTTTGGAAATTCCATGTGCGACAAATACAAGAAGCCACAATAGGAGGCGATGATCAGAAACCGATTAAGAACACTTGGCCGGTTATTGAAAGCTATGAAAGAAGTAAACGCAGCTGTCACAGACTTCATGTCACTTTACCATCCGGCCCATTACAAGACGATGATTACTGCAGTAGAGAACCTGACACATTTCAACGACGAAACGGGCGAGGTTGAGAACTCTTCTCTCGCCATTAGCATCGGCATTTATGTCACTGCAGTTGGCGAAATATTGAAGCTCCTCACTATCGAAAAAGACAACGATGCTCATCAAAAACTTGTCGAGAAATTTTGATTCTTGCACAAATCTCAATACACTACGCGCGTCAATCGGGTCGCTCTTGAAGCGCAATCTAAGAAGCATCGGGAACTGAAGAAGCCTTTGCCAACGGCGGACGACATTAGAAAATTGAGCGAATACGTTAACGAGAATAGAAGGGCTGCTTACAAAAGATTGCAGAAAAAATACACATATGAAGACTGGTTAAAACTGCTCCAATATACATTAATATCTATCCAGATATTCAATCGACGTCGATCCGGCGAAATCGAGCGAGCCGAGATCAATGACTTAAAGAAGATAGAAAATATCAATGAAGACACCAATTCAGAATTGTACAATCAACTCACGCAGGAGCAAAAGACGACCGTTTCACTTTTCTCGAGATTTATCATCACCGGTAAATTACAACGCGACGTTCCGGTTTTACTCGACAAAGAAATGGAAGAGTACTTGGGTTTAATATTACAGCATCGTCAATCGGCTAAGATTCCACCAAAAAATCCATGTTTTTAGCATTCCTGGATTCGAAGATGGTCGGCTTAAATATGTGAGGGCATGTGGAGCCGAACATCCTGAAAGACTCCGCGGCACAAGCTTACGGAAGCATATGGCAACTACATGCGCGGCTCAGAATGTAAACGAAAACGAGATAACGGATATCGCCAACTTCATGGGCCATGCAAAGGCTATTCATAGGTCTCATTATCGGCAATTGGTGGTCTCGCGAGATGTGATTGGCATATAAATCTCCTGCGGTCCGCAATGGGCTTAACGCGGCCGAAATTGATGATAAGGTTAGCGAGGAAGAGTGCATTCCAAAGGCTCCTTCGAGGTCTTCGAATAGATCATCTCATCACTCAAATCGAAGAATGACAAATGAAGAGGAAACCGACTTTTGTGAACGAAGGATTAGGGTAGATCTAAACGTTCCAAAGAAAAAGAGTGGCAAGGAAAAAATTCGTCAATGACGAATCAAAATAAAAAAATCGTTCATTGATGAAAAACAAAAAAACCTAAGAAACGTTGGACACAAAACGAGAAAGATGCTGCCCTGTATGCATTTGGATCAATGATTTAAAATAATAAACTACCTTCCACGAATGATATACAAAATTTTCTACAGAAAAATCAAGAAGTTTATGGAAGCAAAAATGGAACATGGATTTCTGATATCAATTATAATATTAATATTTCACCTCGATTTAAAAAAGTATTGATATTATAGTCATCACAGCCTTCCATAATTTTCAATTCTTTGTCGTACTTCGGAATTAATAGAGTTCGGAAGTAATAGGGCAAAATACAATTTCAGTTTCTAAGGCAGAGAAATTCGGCAATTTTATATTATCCATTACAGTCAAAATTATACGATAAAGACAATTAATAAATTGTTGATTACAATTGATGATTTTACATACTAAAATAATGATTTCGTATGTAAAATCATTAATAAAAGATGTATTGATTCCAAATGTTATTTTATTCAAAGTTTAACGATTTTTTAAATAATCATTCTGTATTTCTTCACTAAACATAAAAAATGATCTGGTTTGATATAACAAATTTTCACTTTTTATTTTCAGTTACTTTGTAAAATGAAAACAGATGTAAGAGTATCAGTAAAATAAAATTTATTTTTTGTTTTTCATTGAGAATGTGTTAATCAATCGCTTTTCAGGTTCCCTATCTAAATAATCCGGAAAGTTGATAAACGCAGTGGCTAAATTAGATGCTTCTTCAATTACAGATACTTTTTAATCACCTATATATGCGGAAAATTTATCGTGGTTTATTTGATGACTCCTGAGCCATTGAGCTATCCCCATTGTATTTTGCTGTATGTATTTCCTGTCATTGCATTTTCATTTAATAGCCAAATTCATTGAAAAGCCCCATGTAATACTTGAATACTGTTCATCCAGAGTATACTGAATTACAATTTCATAGCGGTGATGCAAAAAAGTATTCATACATACTCGCGAATTTCTCGGAGGTTGAAAACCTGTAATTGATAAAAGGAAAATACAATATGGAAATTTCCAAGCGGAGATAATGCATAACCCATCAAGAAAAATGAAACAGTCCATTTTTTGTTTGTAAAATTGAGGTTTCATTCTCCGAGAAATTTGCAAGGGTGTAAGTATTCTTTTTTATCGCGGATACAAAATCATACGTCTATACATTGTGGATGACCGCTTGGTCTGGTTACGCGGGCTTTTGAACGAAATCGGTTATTGAACTGATCACATTATATGAAATACGTATCGTGGTTATTTCGATGACATCCGTGAATGAAAAAACGATCTGGGATGCATGCGTTCGTCATATCGAAATGCAAAGGATAGAATGAAAAAAAACACTGTATTGATATACAGTTTTATAAGATTTAACCGGTCATAAATTCTCAGAAATTATTCGAATTCAACCATTATTGAATTAATCAAGCGGTTGAATAACTATAAAATTAATTGCTTCTTATACATAAAATATCGGAAAAATTCAATATGGCTAGTTTGATGACACCGCAGTCATCAAACTGCAATTTTTATGTAAAAACAGTCAAAGTATACTATTTATACAATAGTTATTATATTCCATTGTTTCCATTCTCCGAGAAATTTGGGATTAGGTATACTTTTTTCATTACCGATACGAAATCATAAGTCTGAAATTTATAATTTGGTAAGATTGGTTGCATAAAAAACACAGTATGGTTAGTTTAATGACCCGTGAGTCATGAATCTAACTATATCATATTTTGTACAGATTAAATGCACCAAACCCACTGACGTGACGGTCAATCGACCGTTTAATTCATTCGATAATTGTCAATATCAATTCCGGTATAAGATGATTTCACTGTATAAGGTATTGAATTCTAATTCTTTTTGGGAATATGGGAATAATTGAATCTTATGCCACTGAAAATCGAGACAACGTATTTCTGCTATTCAATTCTTCTCATATCGAAATCGTGATCGCATGCAGACCAGGTCGAAAATATTTCAAATCGCATGGTTTCTTCAGTGACATGTGTCGTCGAAATAGCCATTATATGCTTTTCACATCATGTGGTAACCACGTAATGGTATTTACTGTTCATCTAGAGTACACAGAATAATTTCATATCGGTGATGAAAAAAGTATACTTATTCGTAAATTCCTCGGAGGATGAAAATATTTAATAGAAAAAAAGAAAAACGTATTATGTCTATCTACACGTGGGTAATGCAAAACATTAGAAAGAAATGGCACATTGCATTTTTTTTTTACAAATCATATAGTTGCACCCTTCAAGAAATTTACATGAAAATAGGTATACTTTTTTCAGACTGGTTTCAAAATCATAGATCTATATATTCTACATCTATATATTTAGAACGAAACACATGAACAAAAGAATATATATTATGTCGCAACATGCGGTGTGCGCGCTCGTAAGTCGGTAGCCGGACTGACTGCCCGGGTCCTCGATCCTTTGTCGCGCAACGCAACGGCGTAAAAATACAGAAAAGAAAACAAACGAAAAATAAAATCGATAAAATGCGTTTTCGCCTATGCATAATGGTTATTTCGACGGTAGGCGTCACTAGAATAACCATACAATATAATGTGTTTTCAATCCGGCAAGCATATACGATCATGATACTGAAATGGAAAGGGTTAAATGAAAAAAATCATTCACACTCAATCGCTCATATATTTTCAGAAAGAATCAGAATTAAGCAATCAAGAAGTGAACCAAATGGTTAATTAACCATTTGGTTAATTAACCAAGTGGTAATTAACCAAAGACTTTAGTGGTGCGTAAAAGATTCTTTAACTGAATTTTTAATCGAATGGGCCAATTTTGAAGAGCACAATTCAAAAGCGTTTAATTAACGGGAATCAATGAAATATAATTATTAAGTAATAATATAAAAGAATCATGCATGCATCGGGCGGAGCATGTTACAAGGTGGAGGGTGTCAGATGAGCCATCTATGTCGGACCATCGACACATCTGCATGAGCATACACGGAGACGCATCCAAATCGGGGGCGGATTCGTACAGAAATCTGAGAGCCGCTGACTGGGTGGCATATGTAGAGGACTTGAGGGGAAGGATGCAGGCTTTCCAATCGAGATACGGTGACCCCATAGAGGTTGCTGAGGCGGTGGACATGCTGCAGGCCGCTGTGAAGGGCGCGTACGAAATCAACTGCCCTCTCAGAGTGGTAGGTAGGAGGAAACCGTGGTGGTGGAGCGGGAACATGGAGAGACTGCGGTCACACGCCAGGCAGGCCTGGAACAAAGCCAACAAAACCAAAGACCCCCGACACTGAGACCTGTACAGGCAGTGTCAGAGAGAGTATAAGGAGCCTTTAAGGAAGGTGAAATGGGAGTCATGGCAGACATTCAGCGGGGATGCGACCAGCATACTTGCGGCGGCCAGACTCCAGAAGTTTCTCAGAGAGGATGTGGGCTCGGCCACAGGACCGTTTAGGTGGCCAGGGAGAGGCTTAACATCCACACAAGAGGAGGAGATGCAAGCGCTGATGGATAAGCACTTCCTTGGATACGAGAGACTGGAGGAGTATGGCACTGGCACGAACGGCGACTGCCAGAGACGGCCCGGGAAGGACTGGGCCACGGCCTCCAGGATCGTCACACCGGGGAAGGTCGGCTGGGCCATCAAGAGCTTCGAGCCATACAAGAGCGCAGGCCAAGCCGGCATCTTCCCGGCACTATTACAATAGGGGCTGGAAGTGCTACTCCTGCCGCTAACCAAGGTCATGAAGGTGAGTATCGCCTTAGGATACATCCCTCTCGCCTGGAGGAGGACGAGGGTGGTGTTTGTACCTAAGCCCGGGAGGACAGCCTATGACCAACCGAGGTCCTTCAGGCCTATCAGCCTCACGTCGTTCACGTTAAAGGCGGTGGAGAGGCTGGTGGATAGGTATATCAGGGACGGGGCCCTTAAGCAGGCCCCCCCCCCTCCACGAAACGCAGTTTGCCTACCAGCCGGGGAAGTCGGTGGAAGCGGCACTGCACATGCTGATATACAACCTGGCGGCGGCGCGCGCAGCCGACGAACTGGCGGTAGGTATTGTCATGGACATAGAGGGAGCATTTAACTGCACCTCTATCGAGGGCATAGCTGGGGCGGCCAGGAGACATGAGATCGATGAAACCACCGTGGGATGGATTGAGAGCATGTTATCGGCACGCCAGATGAAAGTCACAAGAGGAGACAGGAGGGGCGTCATCTCTCCACTGTTATGGTGCTTGGTCGTGGACGATCTCCTCAGGAGGCTCAAGGGCAGAGGTCTCCGGTCGCAGGGCTATGCAGACGACATTGCCATTGTGGTGAGAACCAATCGTGCCGAAGTGGCAAGGGAGCTCGCCGGCACGGCGCTAAGGGCAGTCCGAAGATGGTGCGAGGAGACGAGGCTGGCGGTTAATCCGGACAAAACAGAACTAGTACTCTTCATACGGAAAAGGAGGATCGTGGGATGGTAATACCCAACCTTCTACGAGAGAACACTTGCACCCGCGGAAGCGGTGAAGCACCTTGGAGTTACCTTGGATGCCAAACTGAACTGGGGGAAGCAGGAACGCATGTGAACTCTTATGGGCCACTAGCAGGGTCTGCGGCAAGATATGAGGACTCCGCCCCAGGATGATGCGGTGGGTGTACACCGCTGTCATCAAACCCGCCCTACTGCCTGGGGGTCTGGTGTGGTGGAGGAGAGCATCGCTGGTAACAGTGGGGAACATACTCGAACACATTAGAGGCCTTGCGTGCAGAGGAATAACGGGCGCGATGGGTACAACGCCAGTTAGTACGATGGGGCTGCTACTGGAGCTGCCACCCCTTGCCATTGAAATTAGGGGGTGGCACTGACGGCGGCGTACAGACTTAAGCTGACAGGGCATTGGGGGCAGGAGGAGCTGCCCAAGAATCACGCAGAGATTGCGGTGACTCTACAGCTCATCAGCCAGACGACCGGCATGTGGTAAGATCACCTTGGAGAGGAGTACTGCTTTGAGCAGCTCTTCCGGATTGGATATCCCAGCAGAACGAAATGGGACGGCGAACCCGGCTCAACTCGCGGACATGAGCTGGTCTGGTTTACAGACGGCTCTGGTGGGGATGAAGGCACGGAGGCTAGCATGCACCTGTAGGGCTCTACGTGGAAGTTAGCATTCCACTTGGTAGGTACTGCACGGTATTCCAGACCGAGCTGGTGGCGATTAGGGCCTGTTCTCTGGAGAACATCAGAAGAGGATACAGAGGCAGGAGGATATGCATATGCACGCACAACTAGGCAGCTTTTGGGGCACTGGAGGCAGTGAGATGCAGAATAAAACTGGTAAAGGACTGCAGGGACGTCTCGGGCGTCCTTGCGGGACAAAACAAGGTAAGCTTGTTGTGGGTATTCGGATATAGGGCTATCGAGAGCAACGAGAAGGCGGACGAGCTCGCGCGGAAGGGGCAGCTCGGCCATTCCCGGGGCCGGAACCGGCTACGGGGGTGGCTAGCTGCCACATATAAGCTGACATTCGGACATGGATCCAGCACGAAATGGAATGGACGAGCTCACCGGGTATGAGACAGGCCAAGCTGGCATTGAAGGAGCTGGACAGGAAGCTGACGCAGCATCTTATAGTAGTGGACAGGGGCTCTGATGATGGCAGTAGGACTATACACAGGACGCTGGAAACTCAGGAAGCACCTGCACCTCCTCGGGAAAAGTGAGAAAGCGATATGCAGGAGGTGCGAGGAGGAGGAGGAATCCTCGCTCTACATATTGTGCCGGTGTCCGGCGCTCATTGCGAGCCGGACTATCTGTCTGGGGAAACCCTTTATGGAACCCGAGAAAACAAGTACACTCGCGCCAGCGACCCTGATCAGGCTCGTAACAAGGTCCAGGCTGCTGGGATGAGGAGGAACAGAGGGAGCACAATGGGCCTACGTCCTGAGTGCATTAGGTGGGGGCTGGCAGCGGAACCACCACTCCCGGCTTAATAATAATAATAATAATATATATGGGGCATCCCACGCCAGATCGGACCCCATTTAGCTTTTGCATCTCCGATTTTTGTCAAAATTTTTCATGTTCTGGTATCGGTTGGAAGAGGCCTCCATGATTTTTTTTCAATTTTATTCGTCGAACCGTTCTCAAGATATCGATTTTTCAAAAATTACGTTACTTTTTTTTTAAACGTCCACAACTTTGCGAAAAATGGGCCGAATTGGGCGTCTTTTTAAATTTTTGTTTCTTTTTAAACGCACTTTCGATCAAAAATTTGGAACGAATCTCTCAAACTATATTTCTATAAGATTTACAAGTTTGAAGTATAAATTGTTGATTTATAAAAAACACGTACTGATTGATTTTCTTTAAAATTTTTGGTAAAACTCGTCATTTATTCCCCAAATTGTAAGCCTGGTTAGTTAATGGGACAACGATGGGATCTATTTTTTTCGATTTTTCAATTGTCACATTTTAGTTATCCGTATTGAAAAATATCGGAAAAAATACTATGCACAGGAACTACTATTCATAATTATTCGACACATAGGGATTATTAATTAGTTCACATATTGATGACCATGCGGCAGTACTCGATGGGTTTGGGACAAGAATAGGAGTATTATTGTTAATCGCGTGTTATCAGCGCTTCCTCTGAATAACCTATATTAATTCCTCTTAAAGAAACAACCAGGGAGACTAGAGGAAAGAAGAACTTTGCATTTATCGATGAGAGCGACCGTGAACAGATATATATATGTATATATATATATTGTGACGAGCTCTCTTCGACTAAATTTCGCCAAAGTCGAGAAGAGCTACCAGCCGAAAATTGGGCGCCAGGTGCTTGTATCAACCCCGTAACACCAAGGGAATTATTATCTGTTCGTTCTTTTTCTTCTCTCTTATTCAATACTCAGGGAATGGTAGGGTCGAAGGACGAGCATCGATTACATTAATTTAATCAAATATCCGAAATTAACGTGTGAGTAGACGTTTCTAAAATATTCACAATGACTTATTTATTACTCCGGTCCACGGGTTGGACCTTACTCATCAATTACAATCTTACGATATAATAATTATCTGCGTGTCAATCACGCTCAAGAAATAATTTATTGGACCGTAACGTCTCAGAGTGAGATAGCCCTATCCTCCGGAGACGCCGGTAGGGACGGCTAAATACGTGTTACGAGACGTGTTACGAGATAGGCACGACCTACTCCCTCGCGTTCGACGGCACGCGTGCTCGTACCGGTAAAGAAAGTATTCCACCTGCGTGCGCCTACCTTTTTATTCGCCAATATCCTTTGCTCCCGTCGCTCAGCGTGCTTCGGTTGTTCTCTCTCGCTTCTCTCTCACGCGCACTCCGCTATACTACGCTCTGACTCATTCACTCTCTCGCTCTCTCTATAATTATCGTCCTCTAACTATTCGCTTTCCGCTCTTCTACAATTTCGGCTCGTGGTCGAGATCACACTGCCTTCCCAGCTCGTCACTCTCGCTCGTCACTCTCGCTCGCCGGCTTCGTCGTGGTCCTATCTGGGGAAAAGGGGAAGGAGGTCCTAGCGACGATCGACTCTCGATCGCCGGCCCAGCCATCCCTCTCTCTCTCTCGTTCGCCGGGCGTCGTCTCTCGCGTACGGCCGGCAATGTTTACTTCCCGCGACCTCGTGTCTCTGTAAATCACGAATTTTCTTGGCAGCGTATGGTCTAGAGCACAATTTTGCTTGACCACGGGTGCGAGACGACGCGACTCTGCTTTCTCTATCTCGCTTTAATATTCTTCCGAATATTCCGATTTCCGCGATTGCGAGAAGTATAACGCCTCGTCACAATATATATAAGTAGGCCTTAGAAAAGTCCCCATAACACCCTTTTAACATATATACACTACCGCTCAAAAGTTTGGATACACCAGTCGATATTTCTTGCTCCACGTAAAGTTGGATAACTCTGCCAAAAAAAGATATTCGATTTCCCAAAGCGGCGTTTTAAAGAGAATAGATCAGGCTTCACTTTGCTTTTTTTAAATAATTTTTTCGATTTTTTTTCGACCCGGTACGGACTTTGGTTCGTGACCGTTTTTAGACCTTTTTTCGACCATCGCGAGTCCAGCGTGACTCTTCTTTTAATACATTATTGATTGCGACAGATTTTTAGTAATTTATTTACGATACCACCAAACCAATAAACCAACAAAATTTTCTTGTGCTTTTTCTCCGCCATTTTTAAGTTTAGATATCCTGTACTAATTCGCGAGTTTGTTGACCATAGAGACGAACGTCTTGGCGCGGTACGTCGCGGGGTGACGCGGGAGCGGGGCGGGGAGCGCGGGCAGCCAATGATTGATACATTGCGCTGTCTCTACGGCTAGGGCGGAGAGCGGGCGGCTCCAATGCTTCTCGGCGCGCTCTGATTAGACCAACTTTACAAATTTATATCTCGTAAAATATTGAAAATATCCCGAATGTATATTTGCAACTTTTGTTTTCAATGGTCCCATCTACCTCGGAATAAATTTTGCTATACCTTATGCCACTCGCCCTGTATATATATTGTGACAAGTTTCTCGTCACACCGGAAGGTGCAGCCTGCAGGGGGTCGGATTTACGACCCTGGGCGCCGATGGATGGAGGCATCCGTCGTACATCGCGATGTTTTCTGCTTTTCGGCTACATTTTTTTTTTCAGCGTTTCTCAAAGGTACATCGCGCATCGTGGTCCGCGAATAATGGCGCCTCGAGATAAGGAGCTCAGGGCGTGGGACGACGGACGTGGTGCAGAAATTTTGAGTGCCTGATGGCAATGAATGTGAGCCAACCGCTGCGGCAAGGGACGCCTGACCGGCGAGGTGAGCTTCCCCCGTCCCCGTCGCCCGTTCCGGGCTCCAGGATGATGGCGCGCGGTGAGGCGGGAACGACATAGGGTTCGGAAGCACTCGGCTCCATAGCGAGCTGTGCACGGCTTTCGTCAAACCCGCCCCGCCTTTGACTCGTGTCACTCGATGGCCAGCGAGAGGCATGGGACGCAGGAGGACCACATAGGAACATCTTAGGAGAAAAATCGACAACGTTGCCAATTTCCGATACTTCGCGACAATACGGCGAAATTAGGGAAAGTAGGGGAAGCACGGATAGGGCCGCTCATGCCGGCCTGACAATGGATTAGTAGAGTTCCACGGACGACCGAAGAAAGAAAAGGCTAAGTAAAATTATCGCGGAGTTAGTCGAAAGTAAATTTTGTATCCGGCGGCAGAAACATGTAAGTCCCGTTCCTTAAATATTTTCGGTTGATGAGGAGAGTCTGAGTGGTCTTAGGCAGTTAGTCTATTGAATAATTATTGTTACTGGCGGTAGTTCCGCTTTTTGCCGTAATAAATTCTAGCCGGCAGAAATGTAAATAGAACATCTCGCGCGAGGCCTATCCTTCCGAGCAATACGGCGCTCACTACCGATATCTTTGACCCCCCGCTCACCTCCGTTTTTCGAATTTCACCTAATCTTGCTTACACGACCAGTCTTCTCTTTGCCTAACCACGAGAAGGAACTATATAGTGTCGACTAGCCGCATGGCATTATCGTACTCCCGCCTGTAATTAATTAACATCTCGCGCTTCTGTGTGCTAGACTCAGTTAAACATTGGAATAAAAAAAACCTAAAAATAAAACCCAGTGGCTTGTGCCGCGAGTGTTGTTGTTCTCGTTAACCGAAACCACGCCATTCCTGTCCCAGATTCGCTAGTGCATGATCACCCCGAACCGGCGAATTAAAAAATAATTAAGTGTGAATCGTTCGCGTCGCACAGGGCGAGCGCATTCAATATTCCAGAAAGATATGATAAAATCTCGAAACATTTATTGAAAATAATTACATATAATCGAAAAGAAGTTCATATCATATTCGACAAGTACGAGACACCCAGCATCAAAGATTATGATCATGCCCTGAGAGGTGAAGAGAACGTACAGTATGACGTGCGCAAAGAAAATACACGTCCCGCTGAGGTCACAATTGTTGAAAAGTAGAAATTTCAAAGAAAAATTCGTTGAATTTTTTATTGAAGATTGGGCGAGAGATGAAATGGTTGATTTAAGGGGTCACGTACAGTTAGAATTTTCAAAAAATCGATTTTTGTTTTTTTACATTTTCTAAAAGTAGCACATTTGAAAAGTATTCTGTGAAAATTTTAGACGAATCCGACTGTTGGGTATGGAGATATGTAACTTTGAACGGAAATTTTTCTTCTGCATGTAAATCGTACTGAAAACTTTGAATGCGTTTTTCTCGAAACTATGTTTTCGAACACGGTGATCACTGTACCTCGGAAACGGCTTTACCGATCGACTTGAAATTTTGCTCACTTTTTCTAGACATAATTGTCCTCCGGATGAACGAAGGATTTTTCTATGCGATTATTTTTTTTTTTTATAGCTGAAAATGTGAGCAAAATTTGGGTCGAAAACACAACTTTGACTTCCAACATCCACCATTTTGTGAAAAATCATAAAATTTTCAAATCCTTCGATCAACCGGAGCATTATGTCATTAACTAATGATCCCTACTTTTATTTTTATTTCGGACGATCCGGTGACGAGCTGCACTGATCACCGCGGAGGACCTTTTTTTTGGGGACCCCTACGTTACGTACGGTTATGGAAAAATTTCTGCATATTTTGCAATGAAAAAATTGTATTATTTACTTAAAATATATGTCTTTTGTATGGAAAAAGATTTACGATTAATTATTTAAATGTGTCCCCAAAAAAAATTCGCAAAAAACCCCTTTTTTCGAAGTCCTAACTGTACGTGACCCGTTAATCACAGGAAAAACTGTTAAACTGAATTATGACAAGTGTCTATGAGGTGTCCGACCAAAGGAAAATAAAAAAAATCTTTCTATCCCAAAGAAGCCGACACTAAAATTGTTTTCCCCGATTTGTCAGTTGAATAGAAATTATCGTGTGCAGGTACATTGTGCGGATTCGGATAATCCTGTGATAATGTTGGCAAATTTCAAATATTTAAAAGAAAACATTCAGATCTAAACACTGGAAAGAAAAAATTGTATCTCGACATAAACGAAATTCATGCCAAGCTTGGAGAACAGTTATCGCGGTCACTTGCTATATGCCACATATTTTACAGGGAACGACTACAACCCGGCTTTCTACCGGAACGGAAGGAAGATGCCTGTTGATATTCTTTAAAAAAATATGAAATTTCAAAAGGCTTTTGTACAACTGTACAGCGGGCGTGCCGAATGAGCAACATCGAGTGAGGTATTCCAGGTTCTTGAAGAGTACGTGTGCAGATCGTTATCATTAAAAACCAAAAATGACATCAACAAAGGACGGTACCAATTGTTTGAAAATGGCTACAGATGCAACAATTCAGATGAGAAGATTGTAAAAAATAGTTATTGGATACGATCCCTTAGTTCTACCGCCAATAAACAAAAGATATTGCAGCAAATTAAACGAACATCATACATCTGCAGTATATGGTGTAATGCACACATACGTAGCCCCGCCGAAAAAAGTCCAGAAAATTGCGGGTGGGCATTAATTGATGGCAAATACCATTATTATTAGTTTGATGGCCCCCACAGTCCATCTCTCGGAGAACTTGACTTCTGATTCAAGGTACTCTATAATTACCGTTCTTACGTATTGATGATTATGCTGCAATTCGTTAATTTTCACAATTATTTTGTTACAGAATCAGATCTCATTTATTCTGGGGATTGCGACGAAACTGATGAAGCGTCGCATCGGAATCCGACCAAGATTGAAATGATATTTAATTACTTTTGTTATTGTATTTCTGAATTTTAATAGAACGAAATAATGTTATTTTCAATATTCTTGTAGGACTAGCGATGCATACCAATTTTTTGGTAGGACACTGTTTGATTTAGGCACAGAATGCACTAACTGAATACATGTTATCGTTGTCCTACAGTTATTAATGAAAAAAGTGTTACCGTGAAATGAACAGCTTCCAAGCGTAGGACTGGGAAAACGTACCACTAATATGTAGGACAGGGCCGGTTGTTGCAACCTCTAGGTAAAGTATAAGGTAGCCTACCCGGCGGGTAAACTCCTAACTGGCGGATTTCCATATTCCCGGTAATGTTACCGACCGGGTAAATATCTATAACTGGAAGGTAATTTATACCATCTGTAAAGTACCGTGTAGGCTGCTTAACCTCCCGGTAAACGAGGGAAAAGCAATGGTGGGAGTAGAAACACGGTGGTACTGACTGCTTTGGCATAATCTAAGAAATTGCATCTCCGAATTGTGTCGTGTATTGGAACAGCCAAACAGAATTGAAACAATGATCGGAGACAATTTGGACGAGAATCCGTTAATATTTAGTGACGATGATGACGGTGATATTGAAATTGAAGTGATATTGCGAGTTCGAAAACCATGCAAAATACAACCCCGTCCAGATTTATTTAACAATTATGACCACGAAGAATTTTTGCGATGCTTTCGATTTCGGAAAAGAACGTTCCACGCGATACTCAACATGGTTGCAAAAAGGCTTAAGAACAGGACTGATAGGTAAGCACGAAATTTGATTTTGTAGATTGCAAAATGTAATTTTTGACGAGGATATACTCACCTTTTAGAAATCATATTGTTGCCACCAAACCTGCAATTATTATTCACCCTCCGATATTATGCCACTGGGACATTTCAAGCGGTCGTCGGCAACGTGGGTGGCATTCACAAGTCAACAACTTGTAGGATAATAAAAAAAAGTAACGGAAGCCATAGCGTCTCTGCTACCGTTGTATTGATTTTTCAACTTCATGCAACGGTCGAAAACGCATCCAACTAAACTTTTACAGAATCATACGGTTTCCAAGAGTCGTTCCATATCACCAAGTATGTTACATATAATAAGAATAAATAAGTTCAAGAATAAAATTCGAAATAAATAGTATTTCTGATCATATATGTTCATAGGAGGACAATATGCTGAGACATTCAGAAACAGAAAAGGATTTTTTTCCGTGAATATACAAGCAGTTTGTGACATCAACATGAAGTTTATGGACATTGTCGCACGATGGCCGGGTTCCAGTCACGATTCCATCATTTTTAATACCAGTCGAGTACGAGGAAGATTCCTCGACAGACAAATGGGGCATGGAGTATTGCTCGGTGACAATGAATATGCCTGGTCTAATATTATCTTGACTCCGCTGCTGCAAACAAATACTCGGGCGAAAGAATTATACAATGAATCGCACATTCGCACACGAAACTTCATCGAACGGGCTTTTGGAGTATGGAAACGTAGATTTCCAGTTCTGGCATTCGGATTAAGAATGCGGCCCGAATTCGCTCAAGCGGTAATAGTCGCAACAGCAGTTCTCCATAATATTGCACTGAATATGGCAGAACTGGAACCAGCCATTGACATGGAAATTGAAAATATTGTCGAAACTTTGGAGGTACCTGGAGAAAATATTCGCCATGCAGTTGGGAATGCCAGTGTGCGCGCTCTATTAATTTAAGTGCATGCTACATTTGTCTGATAAACATTCCTATTGGTATTCTTTTACAAGCTGGTTCAATAGCACTTGCGTGGCAGGGAAGTAAAAAGTTACACGATCCAATGTACAAAATCGAATTTCGTGCTTACTTATCAGTCCTCTTTTTAATCCTTTCTTCAACTATGTTGAGTATCCTATGGAACGTTCTTTTCCGAAATCAAAATCGTCGTAAAAATTCTCCTAATTGCATAATTGTTAAATCATTCTGGGCATGGTCGTATTGTGTATTACGTCTCAGTAACATGTCAATTGCCCTATTTTTAACCTTAGCAAGGCTAATGATTCTTGAGAAACGGGCTAATGGAGTGTGATGCGGTAAATAATGTAAAACGGAAAAATTAACGGATGGAAAGAGTTTGTTTATCGAGTTGAAGCTATATTACATGTTAGTAGTCTCCGTTCACATGCTCTCCGTCGAGGATCGGTTTTGGGGATCCAAGATGGGCGTTCTTTTCCACTAGAAAATTCAGAATGAATTTAGACTATGCCGTTCCCTGGGATTAGAGGTTAATGAGTAAGGAAGACATAAGGAGCGCAGTGGCTGAGTGGATAGGGCGCTGGGTTCGCATTCAGCGGACCCGGGTTCGATTCCCGCAGCCGACACCAATGGGAAAAGAAATTTTTCTATGTGTTTATTCTGCAATCCTGGCGGTTCGGATTCCACCAAAACAAACGTCCAAAAAAGACCTCGCTGTGATGAGTGGGGGTCGCTGCTCGGCTTTGGTGCTCCCGCAAGGCGGTTCTCATCGCGCGGATGGTGACACCTTGGTCGTGCATGGGCCGCCCATATTATCACAGATGAGGAGGTGCCGACCTAGGAGACTCTGGTGAACGTGCTTGAGTTTACTCGCATTGACACTGGAGCAGACTAGGTAGGCACCGACCTGTATCGACGGAGGTTTTCTGCAGTTTCCCTCCGTCCGTGGCAAATGCGATACAGGGAGGGTACGGGAAATGCGAAACGGCTGCAGCCGTGGTCGCAAATAAGAATGTCGGAGGATAGGTAATGAGTGGAAAAGATTGAAAAGGAATATAGGTGTGTAAAAACCCCCGAAGGCGAGGGGTATGCACAATAAACTCCCACATTATTATGAGTAAGGAAGACATCATGTGAGTTCGGGGTGGTCCTCGCAACTCGATGGATGATGAAGGAATTATAGAGCTCGCTTTTGTTCTCGCAACTCATATTTGTGGATGGGAAAAGTATCGAACTCGCGGTGGACCTCGCAGTTCAATGTGTTGTATAGAAAGGATGATCGAACTCGCGGTGGACTTCGCAGTTCAATATGTTGTATGGGTGGATGATCGAACTCGCGGTGGACCTCGCAGTTCAATAACTCGTGAGAGTCAGTTGGTAGGTAACTTACTCTTTTCTATTTTTCCTCGTGAAGTTGAGACTGGAAGGACAGTACAGAAATTCTGCTCAGTCCAGATGTTATACAATTTTAGAGACTTAAGAAGAGCTTCCAAGACTTAGAATGTTGAATATGAAATCCTTTTTATGCTAAATTTCGGGCCTTATATACTAGTCTATCAACTATCTCTGTCTATTGTGTAGGGGTTGGAGAGGGTAGTTTACAAATGCCTTATTAGTCAAAAATTTCCACCGTCTCCCACTTCTTACTTTTCTGAACCGAAGGAAACTTTGTTCTTATCGCTTGGCCCCATTCTTGGACCCGAGCGTCTCTCCCCACCGCATTCATCCGGGTTAGGGCTATGCCATGCGTTGGCGTAAGGAGGGATGCTTGTGCTTAAGGCGCGGTGGTGGTAGCGTTACGGCGATGTAACATGTCTATGGTTTTCGAACTCGCAATATTACTTCGATTCCAACATCATAGTCAATATAGTCGCTAAATCTTAACGAGTTCTCATATAAATTGTGTATGTTCCTTACGAAGTATCGCCATGTGTAAGGCATGAAGTTCTTTTCTACTTGCTTCGCTGTCTCCTTCTTGAGTTCCTCGGAACCTTGGTTTGGTTAATGACTGGCCTTATTCCGGGCGCTGTAGCTCTTTTTAAGACCTGAACACCTTTTTTAGACGTATTCGTGTCCATATCGAGCCCACTTTGTTGTAATGGTGCTTCGAGGCTTTCGTAGTCCGATTCACCCGATGGAGTCAAGTTCAACCGAGTATAATTTTCTTCGTGTGATTTCTACATTATGTTCTTTGCATTTTCATTTGTTTTATGCATACCTGCATCTCCTGATTTTCGTGATCTAAATCATATATTTTGATATGTTCAATCTCTGAAGCGTTTTGTTCCTTTGTTTACACAGTATAAAACTCTGTGAGTAACCGATCGAGTTGAAATTTGGACACAACATAAAGAATAGTAGCCGAAATGGGCTCTTGGTATTTTTGGTGAAAATTTCGAAAAACAAATCCCACTCTTAGTTATAACCGTTGCAAAATATACATATTATCTACATATTGTTACGGACCGACCAACATCACGCATTCGCGAATCACCAAATTCCGTAAAGGCGCTTCAACTCGCTTGTGACCTCTTCACGATCATCATCAAATTCCTCAGAGGCGTTTCAACCTGCGAGTTGAATTCAAGGAAGCGCCAAATTCCACAAAGGTGCTTCTACTCACACAACACTCGGTTCCTTCGCACGCGCTGCACCATCAGCACTTTGCTACAAAATTCCGTAAACTCCGACAATCGATGGGAAAATTAACCTAATTTCCCAATAACCAACATTCCTTAACTACCCCCACGAGACTCCCGTAACACCTTTGCCTTAGGGTATCGAGGGCTCCGGCAGACCGATGATTCTTCAGTCTTAATTGCTACGTCTTAAGAGTCAGTGTAACAGGCGACGCGCGATGCGAAAACGGCATCCTTATTTGTATGAACACTGAGCAACCGATCAGATTAAAATTTGGCGAGTACATAGAGAATTACGTCACCTTGTACATGAGACTCATTTTTTCCGAAATTTTGAAAAAAATTTTGCAGATTCAGTTTATCACTAGAGAAATGAGACAATTCTTTGTTACACCGATTCTATCGAAATTTTCGGACTCTTAGGCAACGTAGCATTAAAAAACACACATTTTAAACTTTGTTTCATTTAATTTGATGCAAAATTGGCTGCAAAATTAAGGATGGGGTTTTATGGAAAAAAACACCGAGAATATTATCGGCACAGCGTGAAAATAGTGTGTCGAAATTCCGTGTGGAGCGCTGACGTATTTGTCTGACGAGATGGGTGCGGGAACTGGCAGAGGAGGAGACGTACGCCTGAAAAGTTACGCCTAATACACCGCATACAGCCACGCCTCTTATGCCAGAATATCGAGATCCACTCTATATGTATATCTACTTATACTACGGAGTCCGGCCCCCTCCGAAGCCGACTGAGACCCGTGCCTCGTGAAATAACGACGCCAGCCCGCTTTCCACACAAACGTAAATCATGAAATCATATGAACGACAAAATATTGACGAAACTATGATATTTCACGATTATTCTCTAACTAACACCACAATACAGCACAATACGACCAACAATAAGAGCAATGCCATTCAGACCGATTGCTCTGTATAGTCAAATTTAGACATAATATGGTTTATCTTTCTCGCCCTAACAAGCTGCCTATAGCTCGATCGGGCGAGCCATATACTTTCGGCGACAGTATATATATATATATACGTGCGCCGCATTAGAGCTACGTGCACGGCAGAGTCGAACGTGTATGTGAGGCGTCTCTGTGTTCGACGCTCGCGTCTCATTCGTCCGCCGCGCGGGCTATGGGAGTTACCAACGCCAGCCTTGCGATGCATAAAACGGGAATTGAGAATTTTCAGTCATTTTTTCATCAAATGATATGAAACAAAGCCCAAAATGTGCGTTTTTCCATTGTGCATGCAATGTTGGCTTCAACACGATAAGAAATATCGTATGAGTATGACAATTTATCATTTTTTTTCAGTAACGAAATAATTTATTTTTTCAAAAAAAAAAACGAGTCTTAGGATATTTGTACCATAATTCTCTAGGTATCCTCAAAGTTTCAACCCGATCGGACGCTCGGTGCTCGTCAAAACAAAGACGGCGTTTTCTCGTTGCCGCTGAGTTTTTCGGTGTCAGCGGGCATAGAAGAAGCGAACACTCCACAACGGATAGCGAGTGCCTTACCTACGTTTCCCACTGCACATAATTCGTATGAACGACGGTGGCTCAGTGGGCTAATGCGTTGTATACTCGTATCACGTCGAGAATATCGATGGTTCGAATCTATCTTTGCAATTTTTTTCTTCACGTCAACAATTTAATATTTTTTTGCTTCAAAAACGTCAAAATATTGACTGACGAAACTATATTTTTGTTATTACTTTGCCAGCACGGGAATGCAGAATAATCTCCCTAAGACAAACTGCATGTTGATCCTTAGTATATATCAATAATCAAATCATAATATTATTTGATTATGTTCTACGATTCTTTTCACACGGGCAATATTATTATTTTATTTTATTTTGTACGAAAAGATTTCCTTTTCTGCGAAATATTCTGATTTTTCATTTTCATGTTTGTTAATATTTTTCATTAGCGTAATATTATAGTTGAATTTTATTATGTTCCATAACATTTTTTTGTATAATATTATAATTTTACTTTATCATATATTTGTGGGGTTTGCTCTCGACGATTTGCTACTACTCTTTGTGACGTATCCACGACGTGATGTAACACGTCGAGAACAAGGGACTTCAAAAAAGTAAACATTGGACGCTCTCGACTGTCGCCCAATATATATATATATATATATATATATCGATCGTCGCAGCGCTCGAGAGCCGCGTGACGTCGGACAAGGTTAGTCGCTTAGCTCGCCGGGCACGCGATTTTGGTATTTTGAAGTAACTGCAACGTATATTATTTTAAATTCGCCGCGATTTCAACGTTTTTTCTTTGATTCATTGAGCCGCGTTTGTGTGATTTGTGAGAGGAAAGTGACGTGACTCGAGGTTAGTGGCTCCACGCGTCTGATACGTGGACAAATATACGAATGGATATCAGTGATGGTGCATAGAGGATACTAGTGAGAGTGTGGTGAGTAAGTGAAAAAGGAGTGAAACGTGACAAGGAGTTGGTATGATAAACAAGAAACACAATTTATTTTTTATTCTTTCCGATTTTCATTCATCGTCATTCTGCTTCTATCAACCTTTTTGAGCTCGTCAACTATACCTTACAAGAAAATTAAGAGATAGTTTTTTATACCTAATAAAATACAAAATTTTGAACAGCCTGTATCTGTGATTGTATTTTTCGTACGGAGATTTAAATTAATGCCCGTACGACAAATGCAATGAAAGTTGCACG
The DNA here is from genome assembly GCA_951802705.1 of Netelia virgata. NCBI lineage: Eukaryota > Metazoa > Arthropoda > Insecta > Hymenoptera > Ichneumonidae > Netelia > Netelia virgata. Next base: position 26,542,793 of record OX637864.1, on the reverse strand, counting down.
GGCTCTTACAAAGTATTAATTTATGAGGTATACAAAATTATTGCTTAATTTTTTTGCAAAGTATAATTGAGGAGACGAAAACAGTAAGCAGAATGACGGTGAATGAGCATTATTTCATGGCAATAACAAATAAATTCAGTGAACGGGCCTAATTGAAAATAAAATGATGGGAGAAAAGAAAGCAGATCGGGCGAGTACCGTCTACATGCTCGGTGCCTAGCCCGCCAAAAGCACAGTTGTCGGCGTTCATGTAGACGGAGCAGGACGGTTGTGGAGAGCGTGAGCGAGCAAGAAAAGGACGGCTGGAGAACGGAAGCGGCGTTGCACTGTGTTTTTTCGCACTCGGGGTACAAGTGATAGCAGTTTGGATGGAGTTGGGAGACTAGGGTAAGTAACAATTGTCTGTCAGGAGACTACTGGTGTTTTCTTATTCTTTCTTTACATGTTAGGCGCGCCTTCTCTGAGTCTTCCGAGCGTCGGCACTCCCAGATTTTTTCCAATTTCCGGCGTGGACAAACATTATTGTAAGACGAATATATTTCTATCGTTTCATTGATATTTAGCAGTAATAATTATGTGAACAATATGTCGTCGAATAAAATTGTAATCGAAACTGCACTCATTTTTCCGAATAAAAAATCGGCGAAAATATTTTATTCTATCTACAATTTTTCAAACAGCAATTATAAAATCCCTCTTCGAAAATTGTAACAACGTAATAAAAAACAAGTTTTGCATATTTTCTATAATTAAAAAATCGACGGAATTCAATGAAGAATTTATTCTCCAAGTTACCGCCAACCTAATTATTATTGCTAAATAGCAATTCTATATATTGGAATAAATTCATTTTATAATAATATTGATCCGGGGCGACACTCACGTTAGGTAAAATCCCGAGCGCTCCAAGGTTTTATAGGCAGGTCAAACCAGAGGTTCGGATCTCAAACCTCAAATTTTCGGAGCTACAGATTGAAATTTAGAGGGTATACGTAATTTTTAATTCTAAACTAATTCTAAAGTTCGCGAGAAAAAAATTAAAAACTAAAAAAAAGGGGGGTGGGGGTCGGGAGTGGTTTTTGACCTCTCACGGCTGTAATTGTTCGATTTTCCGAAAAATTCAATTGCACGATGTTAGATAATTGAATTTCGCACAAAAAAGTCTGCGGTAGCACTAGTCTATCTGTAAAAGGGGGGTGGTAAAAATTGTTCAAATTTTTTTTTCGGCGCGCGGTTTTTTTGTCAAGTCGCGTCTCATTAAAAAATTCATATAAAATCAAATAACTTGAAAATAATTTTTTTAAGACGGCAGTTATCTGTAGAATCGTTTGTTTTATAATTTTCGTGAAACAAAAAAAATCTATGATTATTTATACCCGTTGTATCACAGTTTCAATATTTGAAACGGCTTTTTTTGGGTGTTCCCATGAACGAAAAATGTTTCAGCCTAAATATTTAATAAACCTACTTTATAACGAAAAATAAAGTTCCTTGAAAGTTTCTCATCACTATCACCGTTTACGCGGTAATAATTATTTTAACACGCGACGCGAGAGACAAAATTTTTAAACCCGCGACGCTGTATAGACAGAGAAAGACGATCGCCTATCTCTCTCTTACTCACAGCGCATAGGGAGCCTTCGCTGGCTCAGTGCCGGCGCTCACGGACACACTCGCACACATTTATGCTCGGACTGTGTCGCACGACGAAGCTCGTCGCTGTGGCTGGCAACCGCGCGGCATTCCTCGAGTCCGATGCGACAGATAGGTACTTACCCAACGACAAGATCAACACACGCATCAGCTGTGATACTTCGGTTGTCTGTTCGCGCGCTGCCGTAAATTTTAATTTTCAGCCGATAAAAATCATCAAACAGTAGAAAAATTTCGAAAAATCGATGTTAATACTTATAGCTTATTCAACTCAAAATTGTATGAATATAATTATTATCTTAACGCGCAAATACATTTTTTTTACCGAAATCTTTTTTTTCTATATGAAATAATGTAGGACATGTAGTTTTTATACGAAGCGTTTCTTTTTTTCTCAGTACTTTTGAGTACCTATCACAGTAATACGTACAATAGCAGTTGTAGTTCTGCAATGTTTATTGCTCAAGAGACTCTTGACTATTATTTGGAAAATTTGTTGCATTTGATTGTTCCCTAATTCTCCATTTATTGTCTTTTTTTTACTCCACTCAATCAATATTTCCATTTCTCGGCGTGCCAGAGTAATGACTTTATTATTATCACATTCCAACGTCTCATCGCAAATATAACACAAATTACTTGAAGCCATCATAGGCGTCACGCGAACGCGGTTTGGCGCGTTCGCTTGTTTTATTTTGTATATATTTCTCTCCGCCTCTCAAATCGCGTCCAACTCATTGTCAGTCTAACAATAAGGCCGGCCCGGCGAAAACGTATAGTGTGACGCCTTACATTCTTAACAGCGTTGGGTAAGTACATCTTTGTCGCACACATCATTGATGCCTAATACTTCCCTCTCTGTCGCATCGGACTCGAGGAACGCCGCGCGGTTGCTATAGCGAAGAGCGGTGTCGTGCGAGTGTGTCCGTGAGTGCCGGCACTGAGCCAGCCAAGGCTCCATATGCGCTGTGAGTAAGAGATAGATAGGCGATAGGTCTTTCTCTGTCTATACAGCGTCGCGGGTTTAAAAATGTTGTCCCTCGCGTCGTGCGTTAAAATAATTATTACCGCGGAAACGGTGATAGCGACGAGAAACTTTCAAAAAACTTTATTTTTCGTTATAAAGTAGGTTTATTAAATATTTAGGCTAAACATTTTTTCGTTCATGAGAACACCCAAAAAAAGCCGTTTCAAATATTGAAACTGTGATACAACGGGTATAAATAATCATAGATTTTTTTTGTTTCACGTAAATTATAAAACAAACGATTCTACAGGTAACTGCCGTGTTAAAAAAATTATTTTCAAGTTATTTGATTTTCTATGAATTTTTTAATGAGACACGGGTTGACAAAAAACCGCGCGCCGAAATAAAAACTTTGAACAATTTTCACCACCCCCCTTTTACAGATAGATTAGTGCTACCGCGGACTTAAATTATCTAACATCGTGAAGTTGAATTTTTCGGAAAATCGAAAAATTACAGCCGTGGGAGGTCAAAAACCACTCCCGACCCCCTTTTTTTTAGTTTTTAATTTTTTTCTCGCGAACGCACAAGTTTCTCGAAAATTACTAAGACGAAAAACTTGTTTAGAATTAAAAATTACGTATACCCTCTAAATTTCAATCTGTAGCTCCGACAATTTGAGGTTTGAGACCCGAACCTCGAGGGAACTTTTGAGAGGGGAGCGATTGAGGGAGAATCCGTGCGCGTTGAGCATATCGTGCGCGCGACACGAGCTCTCGGTCCTCTACGCGACCCGAAGGATATAGTAGCTTCCCATAAACTATTTTAAACTAATATTTTATTTTCAGAGTAGTTTACCACCGTGTATACCCTCTTCGGGTTTTTACATACCTCTACTTTTTTCCTTCCTCTTCCTTCCTCCGATTTGCGACCACGGCTGCAGCCGTTTCGCATTTCCCCTTTCCTCCCTGTATCGCATTTGCCACGGACGGAGGGAAACTGCAGAAAACCTCCGTCGATACAGGTCGGTGCCTACCTAGTCTCCTCCAGTGTCAATGTGAGTAAACTCAAGCACGTTCACCAGAGTCTCCTAGGTCGGCACCTCCTCATCTGTGATAATATGAGCACCCCCCACTCATCACAGCGAGGTCTTTTTGGACGTTTGTTTTGGTGGAATCCGAACCGCCAGGATTGCAGAATAAACACATAGAAAAATTTATTTTCCCATTGGTGTCGGCTGCGGGAATCGAACCCGGGTCCGCTGAGTGTGAACCCAGCGCCCTATCCACTCAGCCACTGCGCTCCTTTATTTTCAGAGTATATTTGCATAATTATTATAAGATTAATTGTAAAATATGTTAATTACTAAACTCGCTCTGTGAAAGAGCGAGATCCCAGCGACGGCTGTCGCTGTTCTGTTTCGTCCGCTAAAACGGACGAAGAGAATTACAGTTTCTAAGAACTGTTGTCAGTTAAGAAAAACTGCCCTGCCAAAAAGCAACATCTCAGCGACGCATGTCGCTGTCCTCCTCCGTTCGCTAAAACGAACGGAGAGAGTATTAGTTTATAAGAACTGACTATCATATAATATGATTGCAAGAAATACATTTTTGTATAATACATATTTCTTTACAGATGACTGGGCGTATATTACCCAGATGCATATATATATGCATAGCCGAAGCATTGCGATCGTTTCTCGGCACTGCTTGTGTTTACTCTTTGCCAGTCTCTGCGAAGAGGGGCAGAGGGGGAACACGAGCTGCCGTATATCGTGCGCGCGGCACGAGGCCCGGGTCATTCACGGGACCCGAATGATATGGCAACATGCCATAAACTAATTTTTACAAATATTTTTTTTTCAGAATATATTTGCAAATTATTATAAGTTTAATTGTAAAATATGTTAATTAATAAACTCGGTCTGCTAAAGAGCGAGATGTCAGCGACGTCCGTCGCTGTAAGTCTGTCCGCTAAAGTGGACAGAGAAAATTTTAATTGTTGATAAATGTTTATTAACAAATATGTTAAAGATTAATAACCGTTCTGTTAAAGAGCGAGATGCCAACGACGTTCGTTATTGTGTTACGTCGCAGTATGGGCGACGCACATCTCCAGTCGATAAATTAGATTATCATCTTGCCTACCACCGAAACAATGCAGCCTGCCGGTAAAATTCAAACACTATGTATATCTTTTATTCTTATTATCACCTTACTATTTCATTTATTAAGCTACATCTAAGACACAACAATTATTCTTGCCTCGGTTACAAAACTACGACTTCCCAAAACATTCCTTGGATTATTTTCCAAACATCCGAAAGACGGAACTCGGTCTGCTTATGTAAGCAGTCACACAATGTAACTAAACACGTTCCAGATCTTCCCAAATATTCTTCCGAAGAACAAACATCCTTCACATATCCTTCCAAGAATAAACCCTTAACAAAGAGCGATAGTATTTATTCTTAAGAGTAGGGCATAGGTACTTTAGATTACAATACCCAGCCCGAAAATCTTTCTCACTCACATTTCATTTTAAGAAACGTCTTGTGCGATATCGCCACTCGAAACTTAGTCACAAAACAAACTCTGTAAAATTCTCCGAACTACAAATTTAAGACGGCATTTCCTCTCTAGCGAACGCCGTCCACGAAGGGATGATCTCCAGCCACCCCCGTGTGACTGAGACACCCCCTTCACAAAAGACCGAATGGTCTCGTTGGAAGTCAGACCAATCGAGTCAACCCAATTTTGTAACTCCTCCCAAACCGAAGCGAAATGGATAACCTTTTTAGAGAAATAGAGCAGAATATCTTGAACTTCGAATCGAACAGTATCTTAAGGGAACAATATCCCAGACTCTCTATAAAACTTTGTGTTGGAACTTTTCTGAGTTAAAATAAAGTAATAGTATAGTATTGAGTGATCGTTAACTGTTGGTGTTCAACCTAATAAATTCCCGAGAATCCAATCTGATTCTTCATCATTCAGGATCCGGGAAGGAACAAACCAAAGGAAACGTCTTCGAAGAGGAATCAACCTCGACGACTAATAAAAATCGTTGAATTAATATATTGGAGTTCAAGTAAGTCTCAGGCGAGGACCTCACGTCACTCCGAATAGCGCTGCTCAATTCAAATATCGCGCGCACATTGAAATCTCGACGTGAGCACAGTCTCTCCCCTCGTTGGGACGTAACAGTTGCATACTCAGAATTATTATAATTCTGTTATTTGTTGCTGTGGTTGCAGTAAAAACAAACTTGAATGTTTGGTACGCTCGGCTATATATTGTAGCGAGAAAGAAATTCTTGCAGCGTACATGTAACATGCACACTAGTGTATGTTACATGTACATAGCCGAGCATTAGTATTAGATTTTCGAACGGGGCGGGTCATGGCTGGCCCTGCTACGAGGCCTCGGCCTTCGGCCCGCCTCGTGTACCGGGGCTTCGTAGCAGACACGCGCCGTGACATCTAGCGGTAGTGCGCAGCGGCTCGTAACCAAATGCTGCGAGCTCTGCACTACCGCTGGGAAAGGGAACCCGTCGAAATTTGTCTCCGTGTTACACTAACTCTTAACGGATGCACTAATCGGTTGCCCGGTTTGGGGCGTTGAAGCTATCCCTAGCGGCGCTCAACGCAACTTAATATATTCACGTACCGCGATAATTACCCTAGCGGCATTACGCGTCGGGGTATATTGAGATAAATCGTAAACTCTAAAATCATACCTTATTTTAAATCGATCAGTAGTGCGAGCTGAGCCGAGCGAATCCATTGCACTCCGTTTACGCCGACTCAGCTATCGCGAGCACGAACGGCGCGCTACCGTGAAAATACTCGTAGATTGTGTACAAAATATAAATAAAGCCAAACCGCCGAATACCTGGCGAGTCGTGTTCGAGAACCATCGAGGAAGCTCTAAATTCACCTTCCCGACTCACCCAACTATCCAGCGGCAGCGGCACACACACACACACGCCGACAACTACAAGGTGAGGTGCGTTACGCCGCTTGAACTTAGACAGAACCCACAAGTCGAATTCCTGACGTTCGACTTTAAATAACAATAATTAATATATTACGACGGAAACCCGTACGTAACAATATATATCAAAGAGGTATATTCCCGATATCTGCATCGACTTTATCATAGATGTTGAATGGACAACTAACGCCCAATAGAAACACGCACATTTTGCCTTTATTCCATTTCATGCGGTGGAAAAATGTCCGAGTATCACTGGCAATTCGCATTGTCGATAAGACGAGTCTTTATTTCACGAGGCCCGCGCGCGCGATGGCCGACGACGAAACAGCCTCGAGAGTCACACACATAGCCGTTCTTATATAGCATCGAGGTCCGCCTGACGTAAGGCTAATGGGTAGCGCGCGGTTTCGCACTCGTGTGTGTATACATGTATACATACCGGCCAGGCGGTAGCAGGCCGGGCGACAGTTGACGATGACGGAGGACGCTAGGCCTTGCGGTCTAACATATATAAATATATAGCGGCAATGCTTTCCGGCATATGGCTCCGCCTTCATCTGTTACCGTACAAGTCTCCTGAGAAAATTTCGCTAGCGCATTTGCGCGGAATTTCGGTATACTATTTTTTTATATGTCGGTACAATTTTCTAGTCGTTGTTGTTATCTTCTTGTCAAAATTGTTGAATCACGAATTCTCATTTTTGCATAAAATCAAATGAAATAAAGCTAAAAATGTGTGTTTTTTAATCGTGGAGTGGCTCTTGCCCTAGAAATTACGATTCGATCCGAGCACCCATACAAAATTCTGTCATTTCTCCAGTGATAACTGAAACTGCAAATTTGTTTGCAATGTTTTGGAAAACATATACCAAGAGCCACTTTTTGCCACAATTCTCTGTGTATCTGCCAATTTTTAACCTGATCAGTTGTTTACTGCTCGCATGAGTACTGATCAAAATTTCCAAGCCCACGTCGCCGGTATCACTGCCTCTTAAAAGAGGAGTATTCAATTTAGTTGGCGATATAAGTAAAATCCTGTTCGGCACTTTAGGAAACTCCAATGTGGAATATTATAACGCTGAAATAGACAAAGTACATCAGGATAATGAGAAATTAAGCTTACCCGTCCGTAATCAGACCACAATAGTAAAAGCAACAATTTCCACCTTCGCCAACGCAATAGAAAGTTTAAAGAACGAAAGCGATTACCTGCATGACAGATTATATAGCGTGGCTTACCGAACCACAAATAACACTCGAGACTTAATTGTTAGTTCGCAAGTGGCACTGCTGGAAACCCTCAGTGACGATTATAGTGAAAATTTCAACAACGTCCTAAACACAATTGTTGCGGACAGATGGCGATGACACTATTGTTAAATAAAATGGAAATTCAAATGTAAAGAAACTAGCAAGCTCTGAGCTCTGTGCGCGGGGTTTATGTCTCACGGCTGGGTAGCCCCCAGCTAGGGAAGATTTGTTCTTCCTGAGGTTGTTTTACTTCGTTCAGGTATTGGTGTGCCTCGTAATGAAGGTCCAGCGTGCGCGAGGAGACTGAGGAGCTGAATCGTGCTCGTTTTGGCTAGAGTACAGACTTGCACAGCTGACACGATGTAATGAATAATTTCATATAGAGAAAAGGAAAAGTGAAAATCACAGGAAGTTATCGGCATCTGTTCACGATCAATGAAATAAATGCATATTGTGCTTAAGAAACAAATTGTACACGCGGTACGCGCAGCGGCTAGCAACCATATTTTTCCTCTCCTAGAGAAGAACAACAATGTGAACTTGGCAGTGAGCAAACCGAAATAAAAATTACCCACAATCAACGAATCGTAAATTCCTTCCGTCGGTTACAACAATAAATGATGGCAAAAAAGGCATTGTTCACCCGCAAATCTTTCGACCAGCCGATTTGACGAGCGCCCTTCTTGAGATCCGACAAAGAAATGTTTCTAGCGATACACCTCCGGTACCGCTAGAAGAATCTGCTTTCGCGGCAATAGTAGACATTAGCGACAGCACCGTCATGATCAGCGACAATCGCTTTTCTTATATTATAAAGGTCCCTATAGCAGAAGATGCCATATTGCATGCTAATACATTAATCCCGGTACTCCAACGAAAGTCTACTGGTAGCATGTTCTACTACCTGAATCCTCCCGATACCATGATCATTGTAAACAGCGTATTCACGCCGAGTAACGAGAACGAACTATCGCAGTGTAAAAACTAGGTTCGAAGTTTCTTTGTAAGCAACAAAATCCCGATTATGCAATCAGTAATCCGAACAGTTCGACCTGATTATTTTCCATCAGATATATCCGACAAAACGGCAAAATCTTTATGGATTCAGCTAAAGGTTGGGAACTCCTGGGCCGTTACCTGTCTGAAACCCGAAACCCTCCATCTACTATGCGACGAATGACATTGCACGGCACGAACAAAGTAACGATCTCGGGAAACTGTCTCGGCCAAACAGACCACATTATCATTAGACTCCGAACCGAGCAAAAAATAGCACAGACGAACGACGTGATCGTAAACAGAACCATCCTAACCCCTAAACTAGACGACCACCTGGGCAACTATTCAGTCTCTCTCGAATACCTAAAATTGACAACTTTAGGAAGATTGACACACATCGACATAACCCAATTAAAATCCTTGGGACTAACGTGAGATGAGATTTCAGACGAAGCTGAATGTTTATAATAATTGTTTTCACACTAATAACACCGATAATGTCAGTTACGTTATACAATGGCCCACAAGAAGAACTACTCGCAATATCCGAGACAAGTCACCCTCGAGATGCAAATGAAATTTCATCTTCTATAAGATGTACCTGTAGAAGTAATCTTAGATATGCTAAGGCCTAGAAAATCCATATAACTTTGTAAGGATTTTCTAAATTAAGGGGGGAGGTGTGCCAATGGTCTACAGCTAGTCACCTTTTTTCCTTCTTTCCCACGCACCTCTCGCATTTCTATCCTGCCTACGTGACTTCCTACAGCTGCACCCTCGTTATCGCAGGGGCATCTCTCCATTGAGATGCAAACAGTCTTTGTTTTCTCGATAAAGGCCCAAAAACACTTTTTTCCATTTTCCGCAGTCCAGCCATAAATCACCTGTCTTTGTGGCCTGACCTGTCATAACCCCGAAACACTTGCAATTTCCAGCATCTCCTAAGACGTTTCCTTTTCCAGAATGTTCTGACTCCCCACTCCTCTCCCCACCACACTACGACTTTCCCACATGTTAATGTTATAAGAACCACCCTCCTCCTAGGCTAACAAGTTAGTAGGTTTCCGATCATCTGAGCAGTAACATTACGCTGCCTGTTGTAATACAGAAAATAAAGTCTTGTGTTCTCGATTAAGTGTCTACCGCGTTTTTCCTCTCAGCTACTGCATTCCGCAGCCAAGTTGGCAGTGAAGCTGCCATACGCTGCCAGAAGCTGGCTCTGAAATAAATAAATAACTCGCGACATCATAGTATATATGCTATCGTCGTATTGAACATCCGGAATACTTTCAACTTGGCAAGATGTGATCCCGTCATGTTAGCTCTTCAAAACATGGCAGTGGAGATCTATTTACGCAAGATTGTCTCCAGCTACATCCGCATTCGAACCCACCCCCACCCACTCCTAACATCACAGGATAGGTGCCGTACAGCCCCTAGGTCCGTTATTCTCGAATGTCATATGTCTGTCTGCTAAGACTGTCGCTTTCAGATGGAGTATTCACAGTGATTTTTGCCGACTACTACGCGCGAGCAGTGTAGTCCTGTACCTATAGATCGAAAACCGTTTTTGCCTGTGACAACTTAGTGCAATCGATTCATCACAACATACGAAAAGAAATTCGGGTACACGTCCAAAAAATTGTTAAGCAAGCAAGCTAAAAATCTAAAATTGAGCAAGCTACACAACGTTTAGAGTTTTTAAAGTTACGAAAAGTATTATTTTTTGGCCGTAAAACGGTTGTTTGTGTACAATAAACGTGTATTATATTCAATGTAATGTTACGGATCAATTCGCGTAGCAACAACTTGGCCAAAATAATTCATAAGTCCACGCGTGGCTAATTCATCAAATTCCGCAAGGCATTTACCCTCATAGTGGAAACTTCGGCCACAATGCACAACGCAGCGCCACGGATTGCGTAGCCAGCCGATATTCTAGGACCCATTCCCCGAAATGGAGCTATTCCATAGTTACGCACAAATCACCGAGTTCCCAATCAGAAATCCGACACTTCCTGCTCACCCCTGCTGCACCACCGCAGCACGTTCTCCTAAAGTACCGAGAATCCCGATCGACGGATTGATCGTTAGTATTTGCTGATTTCCTCGTCCTAATAGACGTATCAAGCGGTCTTCCTGTACTCGTATCCCTAGCGGTATGTCTGCTCGCGTACTAAGAGTCTTGCGAGTGCGATAGAGAATGTCGGGAAAACCTTCTAGATTTAATCTAGGCACTCTATACGTATAAACTATCCCTAGGGGCGCTTAACGTCTCTCGTTATAATTGGAATATCTCGACATCAGTTGCCAATTTCCAATAATCTTAATTATTCAAACCAATTGTGCGCGATAGAGTCGGGCGGCACATTTATCCATTCTTCGAGTGCTCGCCTTTCACCGACTCAAACAACGCGAGCTACTAACGGGGCGGCATATATTGCGCGCGTACTATATTATAAAAAGACTAAAAATTGTTTATTATACCAAAATAAACCAAAACCGGCGAACGTCTGACGAGTCGTATCCAAGTACATCGAAGGATCCGTTATTTCACCTCCAGACTCTCCAAGATCGACCGCATCATTAACAACAACACACCCACATACACACATAAACGGTGAGGTGCGTTACACCCCTTCATACAGGGCAGAGATCCGCGCGTCGAGGCCTGACAACTCGAGCGCAATTATAACTAACACTAAATTCATGAAATTTATAATTACGGATTTTTTCTCTTCATTCTTACAAGCAATTCTTAACAACATATTCTCTCTGCATTCTTAACAACAAAACTATCACTTCTTTAAAATAACATGAAAAAACAGTGTTTTTGTAGCTCATGAAATTTGCATCTTTACAGATTTTCAATTTAGCTTATCAGCTAAATTAAAAGCGCCTCCCTCAATATCAGTCCATATTGACATGGAGGGAGGTGCAACGATCATAGGTGGAACACCCTGACTGGCTAATATTGGTTTGAAGAAATAAGGGCACGGAGAAGAAGAAAAGTGACCACCTGGCCAAGAGCAGTAAAGAAAACTTCATGCCGCAAATCAGGTCATCCTCATTGTCAGTCAGATGCAAAGGCGAGAGCTCGAAGCCTTTCACGGTCTATAACTGCAACCTGTAATGCCTCAATCGCCGTGAAATCTAACTCTAGCGGCCATCCACTTGTCTACTGATGAAATAAGGAAATTGGAGCAATATACCGAGAGTGCCTTTAAGCTCGGAGGCTACAGTAAAGAGCAGTTCATGGACCGCAATACCAACAGCTACACACGACATATGCAAAAAGGGACATAAGCTACCAAAAAGTACCGCATCTACCCAAAAGTGCCGTGCCCGAGATGGCCCAGAGTCGGCGAAGTCGTGGAACACATCCACTTCCAATGCCCACGATTCGTGAAAAATTAGGCACGATTCCAGGTTTCGTGCGAAGTTCTCCAGAACTCCGGAGGGCATGGGAGGTGACTGATTTCTTCACAGAATGGATGGATGTCGGTGACGGCCCTCGCCACATCCATTGTGCAGAATCTGAATTCAATCAGAAGAGAAGAAACAACATCGACTAAACTTGAACTTGTAGCCGGTCAGACATCGATTACTCACCGTTAAGTAATGCATTGCGGCGATATCTATAGGGGGGGGGGGGGGGGCAAGTTGCACATAACTATTCTGGTACGCATAAATACAGTTTTTGAACTTAGGTACTCTATAAAAACACACACACACATACACACTAACGTATATGCTCGCGCAGACGTACGTCCACGTACGCGCATCCGTGGATACACATACATGTAAATACATGTCCATCCATACCTCTACAGTTTCAACAAAAGTTTCTTCCACAGTTATATCGAAAATTTCACGGAGCCTTGTACTGTTCAGAAAAGTTCGTAGTGCCGGGAGTTCATGCGAGAGGTCAGCAGTACGCGGTCTGTCACACTCGCTTGGACTCCGCGGTACTCGAACGCACTAACATGTTCCCCCACTCTTCAAAGGTCGATCAACATCGATTTCCGCCTTCTTCATCACTTCGCAGCGAACAGGTTACCTATTAGCATGTGTCCACGCTTCACAATTATTACGGTGCTCAGTTCAGTTACTTTGCTTATTACCCCGGTTACTTTTCTTGAGAGTTTGTGACCTATAACGACTTACGCCCGGCTTAGTTCTCTAACTCCTTCTGATTGTGATAGCTTCTACTGCGAACTTCTAATGTGTTCGACCGGCTTCGTAACGCGTCACGTGCTTGCGACACCGGCGAGCCGCCATTATCTGCGCGTGCCGTCAAGAGAGTGTACATAGTGTGTTAAATAAAACCGTTGTGAACTGTTTGGCTAACTTCGTTATGCGTCGACGTTATTTTTGTGGACCCTTCAGATATTTCGGTGATACCTTTCCTCGAACTTTTTCCCTGAAATCCTAGCCATCCAGATCCGAGGTCTGAATCCCAAACATGTACGAGTTTTAAAAAAATGATAATATTTTGACCATTCGGAATCGAAATGCATAAATACGCATATTGGAAAAAGAAATATCTTGACTATAAATATGTAATACCTGAATTTCTCAAAGTAGGCCCGTTGTAAAACGTGTTGAGTGTAGTACACATGAGCAAATCCAACGAGAAAAACGATGCAAAGGAAAAGAATGCCTACAAAAGCTCGAAGTCTGAAAACAGAATGACAAAATTCACGTTAATTATTATGGCATATTTTTATCAATGAGTTTTCATCCTTAAAATGATTTTGCAAGTTTGTTCCATATTTCATTGCCTATTTTTCGCTGTATATATGGGGCATTCCACGCCACATCGGCCTACTTGGAACTTTTGCAACTCCGATTTAAAAAAAATTTGTTTTTCTTTTAGTCGTGGTTGAGACTCGCCTTCGTGATCTTTTCACTTTTGTTTATCAAGCCATTCACGAGATATAAATTTCTGGAAATATCGGTTTTTGCAAAATGCCTTTTTTTAAATGCTCATAACTCCCCAAATAACCGACCAAATTAGACTTTCGTTTAAAATTTTCGTTTCCCACATATCTTTCATAAAAAATACCGAACAAGATTTTTAAACCATATTGATATGCGATTTTCAAATTTTATCGCCAAATTAATGTTTTTAACAATGTTAGTAGTCGTCGATTTTCTTTCATGTTTTTCATAAAAAACTGTTGTTAATTTGAAAAAATAAACCTAGTTTTAAAGTTAGTATTGAAAAATATGTGAAAACAAATTCTTATACTCAGGAGCTACTGTAAATAATTATCCTAGTAACATCTAGTGATTATTGTTTATTTTACCTTAAATCACTGTAAAATACAGTTTTTTTATTAAACTTTATTAAAAAAATTAAAGAAAATTGATGACTACTAACATTGTTAAAAACAATAATTAGGTGTTCACATTTGTTAATCTCATAACAATATGGTTTAAAAATTTCGTTCGGTACTTTATTAAAAATATGTGGAAGAACACAATTTTTTTTAAAAGTCTAATTTTGTCGATTATTTGCGGAGTTACGAGCATTTCAAAAAAAGCATTTCTCAAAAATCGAAATTTTTCGGAAATCCGTATATCTCGTGAATGGCTTGATAAAAAAAAGTGAAAAAAGCATGGATGCGAGTCTCAATCATGACTAAAAGGAAAAAAATCCAAAAAATCGGAGATACAACAGTTCCAAGTAGGTCGATTTGGCATGGAATGCCCGATATTTATGTTTATGATGCAACTGAAACAAATAAATCTGATGCGACATACAAGTCGCACATCGAAAACTATGTAAGTTTTGCAAACAAGAATGTTATTGATAATAGACAAAATGCGTGTGCGACTCACTTGTAATCAGCATTCTGCCGTTTTTTATTACTGCGAAGAGCTTGAGGTATCGACAACTGTAATTTCTCTTTCAGAAGACTGCTTATGCTATTCACACTGGTTATGGTTGAGTTTGGACTCTGCACATCTGGAATATCTGACATATCGGTTTCGAGCTTATGGCTTCCTGGTGACGAAACGATTCGAGTCTTTCGCCTAGGCGGTGCTTGAAGTGGAACTCTATTGAGCATACAACATTAATGCAACACGTTATGTTATAATAACTAAAACAAAAATTAAATGTGAAAACATGTGTTTGGCTATGAAATGTTAAATTACAAAATCTGGTGACAAAATGTAAGTCAATTTATATATACTAAAGTGGCAGGATTTCAGTATATTAAGCAATTATAAGTTTAATCATAGAATAGTAGATCATTCATATTCACTCAAATTGAAAGACGCCCCGATAGTTACTGCGGTGTACGAAGGTGGTGGTTATGAAGAAACAGCAATTACTATAAACGATAAGGATATATTACAAATACTCCTTTTTTATTTTTCGCGTATTGCCTTCTTTTTTGTTTCTTTTGTTGTTCGGACCGTCGTACTACTTTTGATCCGCTTACAAAAGCGCATTCTCGGGGTTCGATTTATTATCGCTTTGCAGAACAAATCGAATGATCTAGTCGACGGGCCGTTTCCAAATCTTCCCGTTATCGAATTTTACGCTCAATGTTACTGGGGATAACTTCGTAACTATTTTACCTTGAATGCGGTTTTTATTACCCACACTAAAATCGTCGACCATTACATCATGACCGATTTGGAGATCGACATTTCGACGACCCCTCTTTGTTATCTGTGCCCATTGCTTAGTGTCAATATGATCACGTACGTTTGGCTTTAATGAATCGAATCGCGTTCTCAACTCTCACTTGTACATCATGTTATACGGGTGTTCTTCCCGTGGTACAATGCTCTGTCGATCTATAATCGAACAAGAAGAGATTTATTGCATCTTCAAGTGACTTCCCATCGTTAACAAATTTACCGACTTTGTCTTTAAATGTCTCACAAGGAGATAATAGACCAGCGGCATTTTTGTAATTTTTGCCACTTATGATACTGAAAGCTCAGCCCTCGAATAACAATATCCTAAAGCCATTGGGCTAGATAGCCAGAAGTTTTCGAGAAAATCGACTTTGAAATTTTTCGAATGATCTGTGATGACTAGCGGTGAGATAGTTTTCAACAGCCAGCGTGGATCACTGGGTAGCGAGCGAGGTTAGTAAGCGGAGAATCTCGGTTTGATTCCGGCAGTGGGTCATTGTTTTACAGCCATCCCTTTCACAGATTGTGACGAATTTTCGATTGAGTATAACAATTTGGCCACCCCCTGTATTTGTCAATACGCGGTAGATTTACTAAAACAACGAAAAAAGTCGCTTTTTTATACTTTTTTCAAATCGATGTAGAAGATTAAACAAAACAAAATTTTCTCTAAAAATTATGAAAGGATCTTATAGGAAATGTTTTCAAGTTGTCAAAACTGCTCCTTCATTTTATGTGCGATCATTGCTGAGAAATCGATGACGAAAGGCAAAAGGACCCTTTTTCATTAAAAGCCGGATATCTGAGCCAAAAAATAACATAATGAGATAAATAAAAAAGCAAATTGACGCTGAAACAATAGGTTATCGGGTCCACGTATTTGTTTAACTAAAAAAAATGTCTAAACCTGTGGACCAAAACAAAAAATAGACCAAATTTGGCAAAATTGTTTCGCGCTATTCCATGTGATTGCGTAGCAACCGTAGCTCGCTAAAATTATTGGCTAGAAGATCTCAAAACTATAATCTTCGAGCTTAAAATTTTGTCCAAGATGTGTGCGGCCGTGCTGGTGGATTTTTGTTATTGGAGAGTCGGCTTTGATTGGCCAGAGAATATCTCAGGGTCAAGGATGTAAATGAGATATGTCGCATCTCATTTAACAAAAATCAACAAAAATAACAAAAATCTTCGAGCTTAAAAATGCTTTTTTTAATCTTGATGCGACCATTTTTCACTGAGATACAGTCTGTAAAACATCACCAACAAAATTAAAGTTTGAATATAATAATTTGGCCACCCTCTGTAAGTTCAAATATTTGGAAAGCTGGACGAATGAAATCGGAGATCACGCACAATAAATTCAAGTACGTATCGAAATGGCAAGATCAACATTTTTCAAAATGAAGAAGGTGCTTTGCAACAGAGAGTACTTAAACAAAGGGGATTGTGGACCAACGCGTGTGAGTGCACACGTACACGTCACACGTACACACCCACACATACACACCGACTTCCAAGGTGCGGGGGGGCATCTCGAAGATTCTGTGACACCACGGCGTCGAGAGGGGGGGGGGGGGCGTCAGGCGTGAGGGATGAGTTACCCCATATTTCTTAGCCGAATTGTTTATTTATCGTTATTTATGTGTGTAATCAATATTCCTATGACGGCACAAGCAGAGCAGTATGAATTCTGCGAGTTACCGATATTTATTAATTGCATTGTTTATTCGAAGTGCACTCGAACGGCTTTTGGGGCGACGTTCGATGTGTTACAACGCACCGCGGTGACGTCACAGCCAGAGCAGAGCATTTACTGCAACGAGCTAGCCGCGATATCTAGGATATCGGTGACATTTCTCCAAGACGTTTTATGATAAACAATGACAACGGCCCAACAAATTAGCTATCATTCTCGTTCACAAACCTTACAAAGAGAGAGCAGCAGCAGTACCACATAATTTGATCATCTCACATCTCGCGTAGAAATGATTGTATTGTATTGGAAGAAGTGAACGGAGAAGCATTGGAAGAACGTTGAGTAAGAGCGTTAATAATGGATATACGCGATCGTGATAGAATCGATTTTCTTTGCCAAAATATTATTTCCAAAATACAAATGTGTGCGGTGTTACCAGTTTTAATTAAACTCAAGGTTTTCAATAACGATGATGTAAATTTGCCGATTTGGAGAGTAAGTATAAATAATATTCTTCTCCATTTCAAAATTTTCTTTGTTAAATATTATGATTGTGTTTTCAGAGGAGGATACATTGTAAATCCACAGCGCAAGATATCATACTAACGATAAAGACACGAGGACCGTACGCATACGACAATTTTATACAAGCATTACGTCAAACGGGCCACAATGATGAAGCCGATCTTCTTGAAAATGCCAGACTTATAGATGATATCAAATCATTTGAATTATTAATACAATTGCTCCCAATCGCAATTAATTGGATCATGGAAATCATTAGCGATCAGAACCGGTTAGAAGCTTTTAAACTCAAATATATCTCGCAAATTCAATCTATTTAGTTTTTGAATGGTTCAATGTTTTCGATTATGAATGTAATTTACCCGTTTTTTAATGTTGGTTCCAGGTTACTATGAACTAATCGGAAAGGTTTTCACGCCACAGAGTGAATGATAACACACACCCGAATCCAAATCATGCACGCTATTAACACGACGTTGGCTGCAATAGCTTTGGACCCCCGACAGCACAATGATGATTATTGAATTAGGAGGACGAATAATGGGGCAACTCAACTTCATTGACGACTGAACCATCTTAATTGATATTAACATGACCTTTAACGTAAATTACTCGTGTATCGCGCAAAATGTTTTGAAGAATTCTGTTTATAGCATTATATGGTATGGCACCATAGTTCCATAGTAAACCGTGATAATTATTTGTCAACCAAGCATTTGTACTTCTATATTTGACGGGCGAATCAATCCATATGCATGGTGGCTCGAAGAAAATCGTTGACGCTGTTCGATTGAAATCCGTTAAAGAAATAACAGAAAATTCTTTCAATACAAATTCGTTCGAGGGCTTGAACTGGAGAAATGGATCGCGAAACGAGAGCTTAGATTCGCTACGCCACATCCATCAACGCAAAGTAAAGTTAAAAAAATAATACGACATCCATGGTATTATACTGTACTAATCATGCCTCAAAATGAAGTATAAAACCATTTTTCAATTCGTTTATTATTTTTATTGATTAAAAAACTTATGATATAAATAAAAAAAATTACAAATCAGATTTGTTTATCCAGCTATTGTGCGAACTATCAAAACCTAGCCATTTTACAAATAATTTATTTCCACGTTTCCGAATAACTTTTTCTACAAGGTAAGTATTTGGATATTTGACTGGGGCGAGTTTCTCTTGGTAGAAGCCGCCTTCGATCGGTTGGTCCTGATAATCTCTCAACTTGTACGTTACAGGATCGGTACGTATGACTTTGCTTATGATGAATATTTCCGTTGTCCAATTTGGTGTATAACCTTTTTCGAAAACGTATTTATACTTGCTTATTCGTACTTTATTGCCAACTTTGAATTTTATCTTTCGCGTTCGATTAACTTTTGATTTTCGATAAACGTGTAGCAAGATATTTTTTCATTTCGACCGGTAACGTCGCGAGGCCTCATCTTTATCATATGATGCTTGGAATTATTGTAATTGGTGATCAAATTTTGTAGTATATCGATCCACTTGTACGATCCACGTAGGGAGAATTGTTTCCACATTTTATCCTTAATCGTGCGATTAAAACTTTCATGTTGCTGAAGGTTGAGTACAGAATGATTCCGTGGCGTTGGAGCAGATTCTTGAATTCGTTATTATAAAATTCTTTACCGCGATCGACGTGCAATTTTTTGGGGGCGCGACCAAGTTTAAGAACCGTCGCCATGGTACTCGACACATCCTTGCCACTTTTCGTTTTCGTTGGTACGACCCAAGCATACTTTGAACAAATATCTATAATTGTTAGTAGATATTTGTAGCCATTATTGTACTGTCCATATGCCGACATATCAACGAGATCAGCTTGCCACGTCTCGTCCAATCCTCGTATGTCAACGTGATGACGCGGATAATTTCTCCATGCTGATTTATGGAGGTCATCCGCTCTCGCCTGTTTTTCCATCGCTCCGACACAATTAATCCAGGATGATCGGACAAAATTTGTGAATGGCGTAAAGTGGATTTTTCGAGAGCTTCAATTCGCGTTTTCAGATGTTGTATAGCGTACGTCACACTGGATTCATGTGATCTCAGTTGCTCATCCAAATGAGTAATAAGCTCGGAATCGCGTGCAGCAAATTCTTGTACCGATGCGTCATTCGCTCGCTCGTGTTTCAGGTGTTCTTGAAATTTCGATTCGAGGACTTGAAGCACCGATTCACACTCATCGATATTATTTCGCAAGGCGGATGTAACGGTGTATATAAGTCTAAATTCTTCCTCAATAGCAGCTTGCATCACTCGCACAGACACGGCATCGTGTTCGCCGACGGGGGCGCCTAAATTACACAATCTTCGATTGTCCATATCGTATTGACCGTCGACGGTGCTTTTAAAGCCTTCTCCGGGAGGACCTCGACCGCCATCGGTACCAGTATTCCTACTCCTTCTCAAATGATGGCCAAACACATCAACGCTCATTTTGGGTGTTGCGATAAGACTGCGCTCGAATACTCGTTAACCAGCATTAATGAATGATCCAAGCTTCACGCAGTTCTTCGATAAGAGAAACGATCTCATTCGAATGACTAAAATTTCCGGCTTATTGGGAGGCAAAGAGTAGCCGCAACCCATCGACTAATTCGTTAAGGTCGTCCCAATGAACGTAATCCAGGCTACTGTTCCTTTTAACAATTTTGGATCGTGGTAAACCAAACCCAAACCCAAACCAAACCCAATCGCTCCGAGTGTCTCTTCGGCGCAGATTTTCTCAAAGGTGACGCGATCATTTGTGCAAATATATTTTTGAATTTCACGCTTTTATCCTTGCGAATTGGATAATCACTGATGTAAACTTTCCATATCATTCACCTTTACGAGGGATTCATCAGGTGATTTTTTAAATATCAATTCCAGTAAACCCTCACTTTGATCATAAGTCTTATCACCGACACGAATAACATTTTGCTCAAACGTAATTGGTGAACTTCCGATCATTAAACGATTTCCCTGTAATTTTCGTACTCCATACGACGTATCCAATTTTTTCTTCTCCTTCGTGTCGAACGTTTTCAAATAATTTTGAGACAAATCGTCATTAATATCATCCTCAATACTAATATTTTCTTCCGAGGTATCCCCGTGAGCCGTTTCAAACGTATATTCAAATCGATCATCCTCATTGTCGGTATATTCGTCCTCCTTTTTCACGGATGATTCAACATTTAGCTCGTTCTTGATAGCTGATTCCTGTTTTACCGATGATGACGACTGATCGACTAGTTTTTGCAGCGGAGCTACCACCGGCCTAAAAAATTCTTCCATATTTCTCTCGGTCGTTGTTTTTCCTAATTTCAACATTCTATGTTCCCGGCGAATCGCGTCGCTCGCGCTCGCGACTTGACGCAAAATATGTTTCTCCTTATTTAGATCATCTCTGTGCATATTGACGCCTTACGGTTAGACTCCAACTGCGTGATAACGTTGAAGGCTACAAATTTATAAAGCAATCAAATCCCTTCCTGTAACGGCCCTTGTTCAATTCACTATCTTTGTCTATTACCACGAACCCATATTTACCGTCGTTCCAGCACTTTGAACATCAACTTTTAAATTGCGTGTACGACATATCGGTATTTACGTGGTCATCATATACATGTTTCAAATTCATTTCATCCTGCTTAAAGAGTACCAATAGATTAGTATTATCGCGTACGAGATGTTTCGGAATACGCGCATACGTTTGACAGAGGTAAAAGCAGTCCATGTCTCTGTGTAGTCCCATGCAGAAAAATGCTCTCACGTTATCCTGTTTTTCACAGGCAATATCATCGAAAATCATGATCGAATTCGACCCAGCCTCCTCGGGTTTGATGACTTGCTCGTGATCGGCGAAAGGAAAATATTTTACTCCTTTCACAGATTCGAGCAAATGCTTGAGAAATATGTACTTTGGTTGATTCAAAGATTTTGAGTGCACGTACACATTCTCAAATCTCAAAACGTTCGGATGTGGAATGAGGGTAAGGAGCGCGTTAGTCTTTCCATGATTGGATGGACCGCAAAATACTGCGCGTACACTACTCGGCAACAGTTCCCCATGTCGCCTCCTCCCTCGTCTCCTCGCGCCGTCTTGCACGAGATCGTCAAAATTTTTCGTGGGTAATCTGATCGATTGGTTATGGAACCTCATGTCGAGAATAACTGACGTCTCGAGACACGACTAAGCCTTTTTATAAGGATAATGATAATTTCGAAAAAAATTGTCTCAGTATCATTTTGTACTTTCTACGGTAAAGAGCACACCACGAGAGCAGAATATCGATAAATAGGCGATTCGAAACAAAATTTCTGAGTCTACGACTATTCTTCGTCGAGTAATGATCGTGTACGGAAAGAGACTTGTCAACAATCTCATCAATCGGCTTCATATCGAACTGCATGTGCCTGGTTATCAATATTGCGGTCCTGGCACCAAATTGAAAAAGGGACTCGAACGAGGTGATCCGGGGATTAATGCCCTCGACGCTGCTTGTAAAGATCACGATATCGCGTATTCTAAAAATCGAGAAAACATCGAAGCTCGACACGCGGCTGATAGAACACTCGAGGATAAAGCTTGGAGACGTGTTTTGGCAAAAGACGCAAATCTGAGTGAAAAAGCTACAACTTGGGGAGTTGCGAACCTGATGAAAGCTAAAACTAAGCTCGGTATGGGTATTAGGGAGAAGGATAGGAAGAAGAAGAAGCCTCGAGCGACAAAAATCTTGATAAAGCGTATTAACAGAGCAGCGAAAACCGCTATGACTCCGGGCGTGAACGCTGTGAAATCAGCTCTCACGGGCGCACGCGCAGCTGTAAGAAATGCCGGTGGCAACAGGAACATCCAATTACCGCGCATTTTTCCCATACCACCAAAAATTGGCGGGTTTTGACCCTTTCTCATACCCCTTTTCGCGGGATTGAGTGCCACCAGAGCTCTCGCTGGTGGTCCAGCGGGCATTGCCAAAACTGTGAACGATGCCGAGGCCGCGAAAAGGGCTCTCGAGGAGAGTAAACGTCACAACGAGGCAATCGAGAGTATAGCGTTGGGAAAGGGACTTTATCTTAAACCGTACAAAAGTGGCATGGGTCTTCATGTAAACAACAACTAAGGCTACCACACCGAGCACTCACCGACGCTGATTTATCAGAGTTCGCCAGAATCATGCAAATTCCACATATCCGTGGTGTTTACATGAGAAATGCGTTACCAAAGAATGGACCACGCAAATACAAATCAGCTATCGTCAATCTTGACGATAACGACGGTCCAGGCACGCATTGGGCCGCATACGTGAACAAGAACAAGAAAGTAATGTACTTCGACAGTTTCGGTGATGTGCAACCACCACCAGATTTAAGAAAATACCTATGATACAGTAGTGTGTGGACATTTGTGTCTCAAGTTTCTCAATGGTGAATTATAAAAGGGGTCGTTACACGAGTCGTAGCATCAGCTGAGTGCTAGACGCGATGGATGAATATTTTACATTGACATTGTCAGGTGCATCGTCCATACTCGAAGCTCATTATTTTCCCCCGATCGAATTGTCACCGAAAAAAAATTATACTCTGGGTCTCCTTGAACCGTTGACCTTCAATTCAATTCCCAATATAGACGAGAAAAATAACAAATTTTACGTGGGTACAGATATTATCACCATACCAACTGGGAGCTACGAAATTGAGGATATTGAGAGCTACCTGCAAAAAGATAGTCTCTGATAGTGATATCGCCATCATTCTGAAGCCCAATAATAATACTCTGTGCAGTGAAATTAAAAGAAATCGTGAGATAAATTTTGAACCGAGTGATTCTATGGGTAGACTGTTGGGTTTTACACCACGCATCCTTCCAGCTAATATTACCCATAAATCTGATTTCCCCGTTACCATTCTCATGATAAATTCTCTACAAGTTGAGTGTAACATAAACTCGGGAGCGTATATCAATGGACAACGAGTTCATATGATTCACGAATTTGTTCCTACTGTGCCGCCAGGGTATAACATTATCGAAGTACCCTCGCACATCGCATATCTCTCAGTTACCGTTAAATCGATACACAATCTACAGCTAAAAAATGTCGATCAAGGCGGCGAGTTGGTAAATTTTCGTGGTGAGCTAATAACGACCCGGCTACACATAAAATCCTCAAAAACGGGAGTTGTGTTTGAGTCCAAGAGCGGTAACGGGTATAAATTTGAACGACCATGCCTCGAACGAAACATTCGTCGAGCGCCTCGCAAGGAGCTAACACGTCAGAACATTCGATATCTGAAGAGGCTGGGTCTGAAACTTCAAACAAAATAAAAATAAGTTCTCGTTGTATTACAATTACTTGCTTCATACCATGGCGGAAATCTTAAAAATACAAAAACCCGTGATGTTTGATGATGCCATTGCACATTACGAGATACACGGGTATCAACTATTCGCCTCGGCAACCTTCAATAACAACGATGAAATTCGTATCGCCGTACAGCATCAAGATTTGTGCTTGTTGCCGAGCAAGACCTCGCTGCACACTAGCGGTAGATTAACAAGAGCCGATGGACAAACTCCCACCACGAGCACAAAGTTGGTCACCAACGCCATCTGCCACTTATTTGAGGAGATACGATACGAGCTAAACGCTGTTGAGATTGACCGGTGTAAAAATGTTGGTCTCACGAGCGTAATGAAGAATTACGTGTTTCAGAACCCTAGTCAGACGTCGATAATGGAAAACGCTGGCTGGGCTCCCAGTGCAGAAGACTTACAAATAACTGATGCTTCTGGCTACTTTGATATCTCGCTACCACTGAGTATGTTACTGGGCTTTGCCGAAGACTATCGCACGATTATCATCAATGCCAAGCACGAGTTGATATTGACAAGGACAAACACCGACACGAATGCCATCATACAGACACGGCCGCAAGGGGATGCTGCGTCGGAAGAATTCAAAATTACTCTTTCGAAAATTGAGTGGATGATACCGTATATCAAGGTCTCCTATGAGCGAAAAATTCAGCTATTAAATTACATAGCCAAAGATACGCTCATCCCAATAAGTTTTCGCACGTGGGAACTGTACGAGTACCCTCTATTACCGACTTCGTCAAAACACGGTTGGGTGATAAAAACTTCTACTCAGTTTGAAAAACCTCGATACGTAATCGTAGGATTCCAAACAGCACGAAAAAATAATGCTCTTAAGAATGCGAGTCATTTTGATCATTGTCACCTCCGAGACGTTAAACTCTTTTTGAATTCACAGAGTTATCCTTATGGGAACTTAAATCTTGACATTAGTCGCAATCAGTACGCTTTGCTCTATGAAATGTATGTAAATTTCCAGTCTTCTTATTACGAGCAAGAGCCCGAACCACTCATAAACAAAGGTGACTTTTTGAAATACGCGCCGCTAATTGTTATCGATTGTTCAAAGCAGAATGAATCCTTGAAATCAGGCCCCGTCGATATTCGCCTCGAATTCGAATCTGTAAATCCCATTCCCGCTCAAACCTCGGCTTATTGTTTAATTTTACACGACCGTATTGTCGAATATAACCCCATCAGTGGTAATGTTAAAAAAATAGTGCAAGAACACGTTCGTCAGTAGAGTTATATATTTTTCTTTTTACTTTTTATAGTTTTTATTATTACTATATATTCATAAGTTTGTTTGTGTGGGGGGGGGGCGTATTGAATGTTTCTTATAAATCGGACGCGAGGGTAATTGGAATCAGTTGTATCCGGGATGGAGTACGTGGTTGACTTGCAAGGTTTCAAAAAGCCCTCGAACGAATTTCACCCGTCAAATATAGATGTAGAAATGTACATCTATATTTTACGGGTGAATCAATCCATACGCATGGTGGCTCGAAGAAAATCGTTGACGGTGTTTGATTGAAATCCGTTAAAGAAATAACAGAAAATTCTTTCAACACAAATTCGTTCGAGGGCTTTTTGAAACCTTGCAAGTCAACCACGTACTCCATTACTCCGCTTGGTTGACAAATAATTATCACGGCTTACCATGGAACTATAGTGCCATACCATATAATGTTATAAACAGAATTCTTCAAAACATTTTGCGCGATGCACGAGTTATTTACGTTAAAGGTCCGGAGAAGAGAGAATGGTTGATGAATTTTTTGAATGGTTGGTCGGAGCTCATAATCAATTTTGATAATCTCGAGTGTCCATCGTTACAAAAATTGGATAAAAGCGTACGCACTGATTCTTCATATCACAAGTATTCATCAAAGTTCAATTGCGCCAGCAAAAATGTTCTAGCTCTAAAATACTGCCTTCGCCCAAAATTCCCCGAGAATTAAGTGTATTTTTCCTTGAAAATAAAAAAAGATTTTAATACATATCATATCTGGGTTTGCTATATTTCAATACCCTATACACCAACGAAAACGATTCAAATAATGTTCGATGGTTCCCCACAATGGAAACGTCTTGACTTGTTTCGACTCGTCTCGACTCGTCTCAACTTGTCAGAGCTTTACTCCCTCATATCATTCACATAGTGAAATAATAATAATAATTAAGAATTAGTCACTAAAATGAGATGGAACATCAAATTCAGTATAAATGAGACGCGCTCGCGACTGTTCCAATCAATCGTTGCATCAGTCTTCATGCGACACAGTCAAAAGTCATCGCATCCGAAGTTATTACCGTTGAAGAGACGCGAATTGCTAATCCGCATTAAACAATTATTACGAAATATTCAACCAGTGAAAACAATAATTATCGCACGATCACGAACTAAATCGTTGGTAACCAAATTTGGACACATAAATTTTGACGTATCATCGAGAAAAAATCGCAGGTTTGTATTCAACGTTTTGTCTCTTGAATTATGTGTTCTCATAATTTCGAGTGTCAACGATAAACAATTTTATGGAAAAAATGTATTTTTTAGATCAACATGAATTTACACGAAATCAACAAAGTGGCTCTGTTCGTTGACTTTCTTCCAATCAAAAAGCTGTCCGAATTGTCACGTCAGAAGGCGTATCCAGTTACCGATATAAGAATCGCAAAAACCAAGTACGGCGACAGAGTCGTCGTGGATTTGGAAAAAAATTGTGCAATTCGGTCAAATGAAGATCTATTCAAGGAGATGGTCCATGCATCTCATGAAAACGGATTGGCATTACGCTCTCATGGGACTGTATATAATAACATTGAATTTGTTCAAATGTAATAATTTTATAAGTAATAACGAATGTAATACTGAGTGTAATATCAAATAGAAGGAACCACGATATTGAATACAAATTGTATAAAACCATAGATATTTGTAACATGTTTTTATTTTTATTCGAGAGAAAATATATTTGGAATGAGTACACATGAAAATAAATAAGAAAAATTATGTAAGTACAGGGTGGGCCATCTATTGGTACGTTTTTAAAAATGCGATCAAAAGAGTATGCATTGATATTTTTTATTAATTTTGTTGTTGTTGTAAAGCTAAAAGTATCCCCGTCAAGAATGAAAAACGATTTCGTTCATGTGGCTCCGTCTACTGGCCTTACAGTATGCCATTCGGTCACCCCAATTAGTGATGACATTTTGAACTACCTCGGCGCCAATTTCACTCAAAACAGTCGTAATGTTGTTTTTCAAAGCTGGCATTGTCTCTGGATTATCCGCATAACATCGGTCTTCAACGGCACCCCACAGGAAGAAGTCCAGCGGTGTCAAATCGCAGCTTTGTATAAATTTGTATAAAATGGTTTATACAAAAATGAAAAAAAATGTTATGCTGTATCTCGCGTTCATGTTAATATCAATTAAGATGGTCCAGTTGTCAATGAAGTTGAGTTGCCCCATTATTTGTCCTCCTAATTCAATAATCACCATTGTGCTGTCGGGGGTCCAAAGCTGTTGCAGCTAAAGTCGTGTTAATAGCGTGCATGATTTGGATTCGGGTGTGTGTTATCATTTACTCCGTGGAATGAAAACCTTTGCGATTAGTTCATAGTAACCTGGAACCAACATTAAAAAACGGGTAAATTACATTTATAATCGAAAACATTAAAAAACTAAATAGATTGAATTTGCGAGATATATTTGAGTTTAAAAGCTTCTAACCGGTTCTGATCGCTAATGATTTCCATGATCCAATTAATTGCGATTGGGAGCAATTGTATTAACAATTTAAATGATTTGATATCATCTATAAGTCTGGCATTTTCAAGAAGATCGGCTTCATGACCCGTGACCCGTATACCGTAATGCTTGGATAAATTTGTCGTATGCGTACGGTCCTCGTGTCTTTATCGTTAGTATGATATCTTGCGCTGTGGATTTATAATGTATCCTCCTCTGAAAACACAATCATAATATTTAACAAAGAAAATTTTGAAATAAAGAAGAATATTATTTATACTTACTCTCCAAATCGGCAAATTTACATCATCGTCATTGAAAACCTTGAGTTTAATTAAAACTGGTAACACCGCACACATTTGTATTTTGGAAATAATATTTTGGCAAAGAAAATCGTTTCTATCACGATCGCGTATATCCATTATTAACGCTCTCACTCAACGTTCTTCCAATGCTTCTCCATTCACTTCTTCCAATACAATAAAATCATTTCTACGCGAGATGTGAGATGATCAAATTATGTGGTAATGCTGCTGCTCTCTCTTTCTAAGGTTTGTGAAAGAGAATGATAGCTAATTTTTTGGGCCGTTGTCATTGTTTATCATAAAACGTCTTGGAGAAATGTCACCGATATCCTAGATATCGCGGCTAGCTCGTTGCAGCAAATGCTCTGCTCTGGCTGTGACGTCACCGCGGTGCATTGTAACACATCGAACGTCGCCCCAAAAACCGTTCGAGTGCACTTTGAATAAACAATGCAATTAATAAATATCGGTAACTCGCAGAATTCATACTGCTCTGCTTGTGCCGTCATAGGAATATTGATTACACACATAAATAACAATAAATAAACAATTCGGCTAAGAAATATGGGGTAACTCATACCTCACGCCTGATGCCCTCCCCCCTCTCGACGCCATGGTGTCACAGAATCTTTGAGAGGCCCCCCCACACCGCCAAGGTGTCACAGAATCTTCGAGATGCCCCCCCGCACCTTGGAAGTCGGTGTGTATATGTGGGTGTGTACGTGTGCACTAACGCGCGTTGGTTCAGAATCCCCCTTGTTGAACTACTACAGAGATCTAAGCCTCAGTCTCAGGTTGCGTGTAGTTTGCTGCTACGCGTTCTCAGTACTACTATATGGAGTAGAGAATTGGACTGTGACACAGAATACCGCCAACAAATTAGAAGAAGGTAACTAACATTGAAGTGCTGATTCTTAAAAACAACCCAGAGCTTTTGAACATCATTAAGCGCAGAAAGTTAAGTTACTTCGGTCACGTCATGAGAAATAATAAATACAAAGTCCTCCAACTCATCCTCCAGGGGAGAATCGTCGGAAACCGTAACGTGGGTTGGCGAAGACACTCATGGCTGAGGAATTTGCGGGAATGGTTCGACTGCAGTATCATCCCGCTTTTTCGTACAGCCACCTCTAAAGTGGAACTTGCCCTAATATTGTCCAACCCCCGATAGGAGTGGAACGCTGTGAACGCAAGGATAATTTCCGAGTGGTACGTAGCATCTAGGTAGTGCAGTACGTTAGTCGACCACTTTAATTTACTTTTTTTCTTGTTCTGATCGGTAGGAAATCGCTTAAGGATGTACGCAAGTCTGATAAATACGTATGAGAGTCAACCGACTTTGTTGAATCGACTATTTAAATTTGGATGGGAAGATGACCAAATGCAGTATTTCAATTGATTTGGTCTTTTGAAGCCTTAAACTAAATTATTTACAAGTAATGAATAGTTTAATTAAAACATTTAGGAACTTTTCAGGCTGCTCATTGAACGCCAAAAAATCAATAATATTATATGCAGTCGATTATTAGGTTCGTCGTTCTCGACGGTCGGTAGTGAGAATATGCCTCACTCTCTTGAGACGACGCGCGACGCATAGGCGCTGCGCTGGTTTTTGGTAATGCCATCTCGATAGCACCCGAGTATGGAGGCACGAAAAATAAAACATACAAAATCCTTCTTATCTATCACGGCTTGGTATAAAAACCAAAATTAAAGAGAAAACACGTGCCGTGCACACCCCTATTCAAGAGGCGCAAACAGGATCTGCTATTTTGTGCTGAAATAAGAAAAACTGTTTATCTTATTTTACATTATCCGTTCGATATATTCTTTCAGATTTCCGTTCAGAATTTGAAATGTTACAACTAATTTTATTCATGTACTATTAAACATATTCTAAGTTTTCCATCCTTATCTGCTTTTTAACTTCGGCAGCACATCTATCAACTATTGGGGAATATTTCTTGGTGTAAAGCATTCTCTCAAATAGCTAAACATCACTTAAGACAGGACCCCACTGTGACGGTCAGAAATATAAGCTTTTTGTCATGAATTTTTTTAATTCACTTGATGGTTTTTTGCTCAATTAAAGCTATCTTATTCCACATACATTAAAGTAGATTCAAGTAAATTTGTATTGAAAAAAAAGAACAATAGTTGAAGTACAATAATTTTTTTCGAAACCAGATTTTTCAAGCTGGGCAAATGATAACTCGAGCAATAATAGTCAGATATGTAACATTTTTGTAGGAAATTGTTTATAATAGCAATAGCTATCGTTGAGCGTAGCCGTTTTTGAAAAGTTATATTCCTTAAATCATCTGGAATGAAAATATTTTAGGTGAAAATAATACTTTTTATTTTGAAACGCTGCCATATTTCGAAAAATAAACCAAATCAAGAACGGCTACGCCGGTGCATTCATTTTTGATAAACGCTTGTAATCTGATACACTTCTGAAATCATTGTTATACACTATGCGGGTAATTGATGTATCCAAAAATGTGTAGTGACTGGGTGTCGTTCAAATATGGTGCCATCGCAATGTTTCGATCGCCGTGTTCTGATGACCCACGTTCACATTGATGCCAGATCTTGCGCCGACGAGTGGGCAGTCGCGCGTGCACAAATTCTTTAATTGTCATCCAAACGACGGGCTTCGGGGGTACGCACGCGCGTCATGGCCTAAGGCCGACGCACATCCAACCAAGCGAGATTGACGAAAACTATTTCTATTGACAAAGATCGAGAGAACGGCAACAGCTCGAAATTCTCTGATTTTTTATAATTAAACTTTAACCGAGAGGACAGCGACGGCTCAAGATCTTCCGGTAAACAAGCAGTTGCAAATCCCGAATTTATATGCGTGAATTACAATGACGTGAGCCAACGGGCAGAATACGTTTAAAGTAAGGCGATATATGTATCGATCACGTGTGAAAAAATAATATTGTACAATTATGGGTTTTTATGCCTCAGAGCTTTTCCCATACGAGCCAAAAAACAATACGAATATTCGACGGCTCAATTCTCATGAGTTTTTATTTAAGAAATATAATACAAGTTAATCCTCATCCTTTTATCCTAAAAATAAAACGAAAATACGAAGTGACTTCGAATCGAAGACGCTTCGACAATACAGAAATATAAAAATATGCCGTTGGTTGCTATCTTCGTACCTACTGGAAATACGCTATTGATAGTAATTAACGTTCGAGGTGACACGAGTGGCGAAATCTATAAGCTCTTAAGAGCGACTCATTTTGTGATGCTTTTTCTGTCCTGTTCATATCGGCATCTGTCATATGGGCGGAGCCTAAAAAACATGGCGGTGATATGGGGATCGTAAAATGTAAACAGTCGAGTGCAATATTTGTGATGTTATATTGACTCTTAGGTGTGCACCCAAATTTTCCTACGTCGATGTGCGACCGGGGTACCCGGGTACTCACCTCCAGTTTTAATTACTTTTTGAGTTCAAATGTGAACAAAATCATTATAAATCGATTCACTCAATTGAATAAACATATTTAAAAAGTAACTACGCTATATTTAGGTATAATTTCATTATAAATTGTATTATAATGGATCACAAAGTGGTGCGCCGCTGCTATAAAAAGCGATCGAGAAGGGGATTTCGGGGATTCCACAGGCATTTATTGGTTTTACCGAGCGGCAGATGTTCAAAATATTCTTGTAAGTGGTAGGCATATAGCTTCCCCCTTTTGGGGGGGGGGGCCCAAGGGCACGGCAACAACACATTCGTTTAGTTAGAAACCGACCGTTGCAGTGTACAGACGTATACCTGTCCGGAAAGTACATCTTGTCTACGGAGCGTCAAGCCTTATACGTTATTATATCAAAATTCATTTCTTATAGTTGTTGTTAATTGTGTATGTTTTTTTTTATTTGTGATATAATATTCATCCAGTGATATTATTGAACGATCATCATGAACAATATATTAACACGAGCTGAATTTGCGAGGTAGGCATGATTTCGTATCATAATTTTTCGTTTCAAATTTTCACGATATTTTCCAATCTTATTATGTGTTGCTTCAATTATAATATTACATTAATAATAATTCATTATTATTTTAGTTTGAAACGTAGTAACCAACAGAAATATGTGCAAAGTATTCTTGGAAACGAAGATGAAAACCCCGAATTCGAAGACGACAGCGACGACGAAGACTGGCTACCAAGTCAAGCGTTAGGAGACGAAACTGTACTGGATGTCGAAACCGAAAACGAGGCGTTCACAGAAGAGCAAGAGAGCAGTAGTGACTCAGACGAAAGTGAAAGCGAGGCCGAGAATGCAGTTCCAGGTACATCTGTGGGAGGGCAACAAGCAGATTTCGGAAATACTGAAGAATATATTGCAAAGGACAACACTGTTTGGAAGAAGAATCCGCCTGAAATTCGTCAAACTGCTTCCCATAACGTATTGCGACAAAGAAGTGGTCCACACAGATGCACTGAAACATTGTCGGTAGCGAATACATTCAAAAAAATTATGATGGTAGAGATGATCGATATGATTATTCGCTACACGAATGAAAAAGCTGAGGAGCCGTCCAGCGATGAGTTACAACAGATTTCGTGCGTTATTACGATTCATTCGTTTCGACAATTTTAATACGCGTGAGGAACGAACACGAGAGGATAAACCTGCACCTATCCGCGATGTATGGATAATGTTGAATTCGAGTTTGAGTAAGATGTATAAACCGACGGGAAATTTAACGATTGATGAGCAGCTTTATCCTTATCGTGGACACACCAAGTTCACACAATATATTCCCTCTAAGCCGGCTAGATACGGCATCGAAATATGGTGGATTTACGATGCAGAAAATTCATATCCTTTATCGGGAATTATATATACGGGTAAAATTGGCAACGTTCGTGAAAAAAATCAAGGAGAGAGAGTTGTAAAAGAACTTGCAGCTCCATTCAAAGCAAGCGGCCGAAATATTACGATGGATAATTTCTTCACTTCTCTACCTCTCGCTAAACTCTTATTATCTTGGAAATTGACAATTACCGGTACTTTGAGGAAAAATAAACCGTACATTCCCAAAGCAATGGCTGTCAATAAATCTAGAGCCGAATTCTCTTCTCTCTTTGGTTTTCACGAACGCGACATCGCACTTTGCTCTTACGTCCCAAAAAACAAAGCTGTGATATTACTTTCTGCAGTACATTGCGACACTGCGGTCAACGACAAGGCAAAGAAGAAACCGCATATGATCGAATATTACAATAAATATAAGATTGGCGTCGACACGATGGACCAAATGGTGACACGATACACCACGCATAGGCGCACTCAGAGGTGGCCTCTTGCATTATTTTTCAACATTGTCGATGTCGCTGCTCTTGCAACATACATTATTTATTATGAAAGTAATAGTATGCTCAAGAGAAGAACGAATCAGCGTCGTACTTTCTTGCGCCAATTAAGCGAAGAACTTGCGAAACCGGTGATTGAGGATCGCTCTTTGAATAGCTCCACAAATATCCGACCAAATTAGACTTTTTTCAAAATTTTCGTTTTTCCACATATTTTTCATGAAAAATACTCACATTTTTTGTAAACCATATGGATATGAGATTTTCAAATTTTAACAACAAAGTATTGTTCTTAACAATATTAGTCTCTATCGATTTTTTTTAATTTTATTGTAAAAAACTATTAAATTGAATGATTCTAAACCGACTGTTAGAATGGACAAATGATGGAATCTATTTTTTCGAATTTTCTATTTTCATGTTTTTAGTTATCCAGATTGAAAAATATCCGATGTTGCGGACCGCTCCGCGAATCATCACATTCCCTAAAGATGCTTCAACTTGCGAGTCGAATTGAAGGAAGCGCCAAATTCCATAGAGGCGCTTGAACTCATGGCGCAATTCACTCGCGTTGCACCCGCTGCGCAACCAGCGTTTCCCAATAACGAAATTCCTTTGACAGACTATCGATTGGGAAGGTAACCCAATTTCATAATAACCAATGTCCCAATCGCCAAACCAACATTTGCTGATTACCCCCACGAGACTCCCATAACGCCGTCACCTTAGGGTACCGAGGGCTCCGGCGCACCGATTGTTAGTCAGTCTTAATTGATGTCTTCGTCTTAACAGACGTATCCAACGGTCTACCGGTACTCGTTCCCTAGGGGCAAGTTCACTCGCGTACTTAGAGTCTCGTGGGTGTAACAGTGAGTTCGGGAAAACCTAAAAGAATCAATTACGAACTTAGTGCGTTAAAGTTATCTCTAGCAGCGCTTAACGCAGCTCTATATATGCCGGTACCGCGATAATTACCCTAGCGGCATTGCGCGTCTGGGTATATCGAGATAAATTGTAATTTTCCGAAATATTATTTTGTATTACACAATCATATGCGCCGGGCAACACATCGCCGTAACGCGAGTATTTGTATCGCGCCGACTCAGCGAACCGACTATCGTCGCTGTGTGCGCGTATAACCTAGTGACCAAAGACAACGAGTGTAAACAAAAACTCTGAATAAATCATACTCCCGAACAACTATGGTGAACCGTTTCTAACGTGTCGAGGAAGCAATTATTTCACCTTCCCGATTCACCAAACAAACCGGCGGCGTTAGCACATACACACGCACTACAGCATCAACAAGGTGAGGTGTGTTACACTGCTTTAACTAGGACAAGGATCCGCGTGTCGAGCCCTGACCAACTCGCACGATACAATTATTAATCTAGCAAGTAACAATAAAAATCTATAAATAAATAAACATTGAGACCAAAAATCTGGTCTTAACAACTGGTGTCAGAAGTGGGATCTTGTGTCCACCAACTCACCCTGTTCATGAATATTCGGGAATTAACAAACACTAACCCAATCTTTTTAAAATACACGATCCCCCCCGCAAGATGACGGATAGTTTAATCACGTCTATGCTCGAGCGATCGACGAGCAACGAACGGCGAAGAGAACTCAGAGAGTCTGTGCACAGTCTCCCGATTTTCGACGGTAGGACGAAGTCACTATCGTCGATCCTCGAGAGCGTAGCCGACGAACATTCGCTGCTCCGCCCCGAAGATGAAACGGAGTTTTTGAACGGAGTGAAGACGAAGTTCAAAGGCGCTGCCAGGGACTCGATTGACGGTAGAACCATCGCTTGGCACCCTGATCAAGCACCTGAAAAGCAAGTTCGCGCCGGGCAGGGATGTTAACGTCTACATCACCGAGGTTCATCGCCTGGAAATTCGAAAACACGAGTCACGGACGGCAAAGTTGGCAAAAAAGCGCGTAGCGCGTTACGTGGAGATTAACCCGGGGTCGACGTGCGATCGAATCTGGATAACCTCGATAGAATCGCAGTTAAGAATTTTCTGCGAGGGTTACCCGACCGACTTCGCTACGCCATCGAGTACAGGGATCCTGCGAACCTCGAAGAGGCCTCCGATCTGGTCGCCGAGGAAAATAGGGCGGAGCGTAATTGTCGTCGTTTCCTCGGTGAAGCGGAGAGCACGAAGAAGACGAGGAAATCGGCTAAGAAAAGCTCCCATCGGAAGAATGCGAAGAAATCGCGCCGACGAAGGGACTCATCATAAAGCTCCTCGTCATGTGACAGGAATGCTCACACTTCATACGAGCTCATCTTCATCGTCCTCCTCGTCATCCGGAAGCGATAAGAAAACCGGCAAGGTATACACCACGGGGACCGATAAATTCGATAACAACCGACGCCGATTCGTGCCCCCAACTCTCCGATATCACGACCCGGAGCCTACGAAATGCTGCTCGCTGTGCGGAAGGTCGCCGGAATCCCCGAGCCGTCGGTGGCGAACTAGGTCACCATCGCCGGGGGCCGCAATGCGCGCATCCTCTCAGGAGCCAAGCGAGCATTTAAACGCGCAAGGTGCTCGTCCCACGAACGGCTGGTCGAGCGCCCACGACAACCTCGCGAGATCGCCGGCGCTAAGGGAGGAGCCGCAGAAAGTGACCCTGGCACCCCGCGAGGATACAATGCCTCCTCAAGGAGGTACCGCCAGCCCGAATTGAGGTCAAGTCGCCAGACTTTCGAAAGGGGTACGCAGAGCTCATTATAGACGGCGGCTCATCCCTAAACCTTATTCACGTCAGCATTTTGACCAAGGACCGAAAAATCGACGCATACGACACGCGGAGAATCCACGGCATTGTTCCAGCCACCCTCCGGACCATCGGAACCGTCGTGCTTACCATCAGGAAATCGGATACGGTTTTCCACGTGTTCGACGGAGAGTGCCTGCCTCAAGCGGATGGACTCTTGGGAGTGCCGTTTCTGCACGACCAGAACGCAGAAATATCCTACAATCACGGGACGCTCGTCACCTCGAGTGAACCTGTCACGCCGATTCCTTTCTCCTATCGAGAGGAAATTGAGCCGACGTTGGATGAGCAAGAGCCCATGAAGGTACACTTGGAAGGCCGCAGCAGGAAACAAATTGCGATAAAACTGCGCCGGCCAGGTTTCAGCGGCTTATGGACAACGTGTTGTCGGGCCTCACGGGCACGGAATTGTTCGTCTACTTGGATGGCATAGTCATCTTCGCATCGTCCCTTCAGGAACATCGCACGAAGGTCAACTGGATTTTCCAACAACTACGAGCGAACGGATTGACCCTCCAAGTTGATAAGTGCGAATTCCTACATAAGGAGGTAAATTATTTGAAGCACGGCGTTTGCCCTGATACGAGGAAACTGATAGCTGTAAAAAAAATTCCGGTGCCGGAAACGCCAAGGAATGTGAGGGAATTCCTCGGGCTTGCCGGCTATTACCGATAATTTATTCCTAATTTCTCGGGTAGAGCGAAACCACTCTCTGACCTCACAAAGAAGACGCCAAAATTTGCCTGAACCAGACAAACCCAGTCCAGTTTCGAAAACCTTCGCGATACCCTGTGCACTGCGCATATGCTGCAGTATCCGGATTTCCGGCAGGCGTTTATTCTAACAGCAGGCGCCTTGCACAATGCCATAGGAGCCGTGCTGAGTCAGGGAGAAAAGGCGGGTCAAGACCTGCCCGTTCAGTATGCCAGCAGAGTGCTGAACTGAGCAGAAAAGAATTACACGACGACTGTAATTTACGCAGTGAAATATTTCCGGCCGTATTTATACGGTAGGAAATTTACACTCGTCACCGATCATCAACCCTTGGTCTGGCTCCACTCGGTCAAGGATCCCTCCTCGAGATTGATGCGATGGAGGTTGCAACTGGAAGAGTATGAGTATCAAGCCGTTTACAAGAAAGGAAAAACGAATTTTAATGCCGACGCTCTTTCTAGAAACCCGGCCACTTCCTTGCCTCTTCTCACTCGGAACGATCCTCCCTCAAAGATGGGAGGCCCGTCGGAACCGAACCTGGAAGAGAGTACGATCGCCAGTCGAATTCGTGAGCGGGGTCGAGCCGCTACCACCGCTGCCTATGTTGACCCGAGTTTCTGGGAGAATTCGGATGATGACGACGGGGCCCTCAAGGAGAGTCGACATCATAGCATGCTGCCGACATCCGAACTGGAGGACATCGGCGAATCGACCGAAATGACGGCCGATACCCCCACGGAGGTCAACAGCTCAACGGAATCGGATCCCCGGGGGTATCGCTTCGACACATCCATGGCCTTGCAGCACAGAACTAATCAGTTGACCTTGGAGGAAGCGAA
Organism: Netelia virgata; assembly: GCA_951802705.1. Classification (NCBI taxonomy): domain Eukaryota; kingdom Metazoa; phylum Arthropoda; class Insecta; order Hymenoptera; family Ichneumonidae; genus Netelia; species Netelia virgata. The sequence goes on along the minus strand of OX637864.1, from coordinate 26,504,888 downwards.
GGACCAGTTCGGTCCTCGATGATGACTCAACATGCAGCAACACCGACGTCATAATGCAACAAGCTGAGATTATCGAACGAACACTCGCCGATAGTTCCGAGACCTCTTGGAAGATTCGTGAGTTGTTCAAGAAAACATCACAAGACGAGGTCCCGAATGTGAAACATATTCTTAAACGACCTAACGCCAGCCATATTAGCGGAAATTGTGTCAAGGAACAACCTCCGGCACCAACGACCCAGCAAAGGATTTCGATGATGCCTACACCGACGAGAGGAGAACAACCGACATGCGGCTCTACGCCTCGCAAAGGTGCGGTTCTCGCAGTCGCCCACCGAGCCTAGCGAAGGACATGCCGACCCGGTCGCCGTCTCCGAAGATAGCCGGGGCCTTGCGATAAACTCGCCTTCATCCTCATCATCATCGTCGTCGTCATCCGCGTCGAACGAGGACGAACCCGACTTTACCAGTAGCGACTCTGAATTGCACGAACCGATTCCCCTAGATTTGGCAAAGGCGCAATGTCGGATCGAAGCAAAACCGGAACATCTAATGGTCGGCCCGGGAATCATTGTGCACTTCATATCCGAGGACGGAATTATAACGAATTCTGTGGGGAAACAGTTGCACGACCTTGGTTACCTCGACATCAATGATCGCACTAAACGGTTGAAGGCTGAATCAGCAGCGATAATTCGACATAAAGCACGAACCATTCTAAGCATTCCGGCCACGAACCAGTACTTCGAGAAAATGACCTTCGACGATCTGAAGACCAGCCTCAAAATTCTGCGGAAATCGATCAAGGACCACGGAGATAGCGATTTTCGGATCGCGTCCAATGGGGATAAGCACGACGAAGTTCCAGTCACTACATTGCAACGCCTACTCGAAGATGCCCTTGGCGGAATACCCTGCAGAGTGACCATTTGCACGAGAAAAATCGAGGCGCCACCGACATCGGAACGGTTAGCCGTCATTAAGCAATGGCACAGCGACCATATTGGAGAACACAAAGGCGCTCGCAAGACCTACGAACGGCTGCGACAACGTTATCACTGGAGGAGGATGAAGAACGAAGTGCAAAACGTCGTAAGATGTTGCCACACCTGCCAGCAGCATAAACTGGTCCGCCTTAAAACACGAGAGCCCATGGTGATCACGGACACGCCCGTGGCAGCTTGAGAGAAAATGGCCGTCGATATATTGGGTCCGTTGCCAAAGACAAAGCGAGGTAATCGATTTGTTTTAACGACGATTAACGTACTGACGAAATTTGCTAGGGCTTTCGCACTACCCCCCATGAAGTCAAACACCGTAATAAAAATACTCGACTAGGATTACTTCACCGTGCACGGGACCCCCCTGTATATATTGACTGACAATGGTAAATGCTTTGTCAGCAGTCGTATGGCACAGTTCCTGAAGGAACGAAACATACATTGTGTAAACGCCACCACGTATCATCCGCAAAGCAACGGATCATTAGAGCGAAGTCATCAGGGAATTGCTGACTATGTGAAGCATTATATCGACAGAGAGAAAGAATGGGGCGACATTTTACCGTATGCCATTCAATCGCATAACGCGGCGGTGCACGCGTCGACAAAATTCACACCGTACGAAATGGCATACGGCAAATTAATGAAGTCGCCGTCGTCTCCCCCTCTGAAAGAAGATCTGCCCACTACCACCACATATATGGGCAACGTTATAAAAAGACTTGACAAAGTGGCCGAAGTCGGGGGAAATAATTTTAACAAAATGAAAACCATGGCAAAATCCGCCACGATGAAAAGTTAAATGTCGTGCACTATCGGCCGGGAGATTTCATTTACGCCCTGCGCGAACCCAAACAGAAAAAGTTCGACCCTTATTATAACGGGCCGTATCGTGTCACAAGGGTTTTAGATCAAAATACCGTCGTGATCGACAAGGGCCATGACCAGCTGACCCTTACTCATATGGACAAATTAAAACCCCCCTATGTGGACGGTGATGTCCTGCCGTCACCGGAGCCGCAAAAAAGAAGAGGACGGCCACCCAAACCCAAATCTGACTGGAAATACTAAAAAAATAAAATAAAAAATTTTATATCTTTTGCAGGACGACAAGAAATAAGCAAAATGCACGCAGGGTGCATCTGGGCATTGTTCATGGTCATCGGAGGAGCACCATGGGTACGACCCCATGCCATTGACCCCGCGCCGACCTACTACTGGATTACACCGATGACGCATAATCCCGTCATATTCTTTGAAAATGTCGGAATAATCCGGATCTACCATACCACATGGAAACGGAACATTTTAAATCTCTCACGGACCACTGTAACCTGCTGGAATTTAGCAACTGCGCCCACGCTGAACTTGCTTCTCAGATTCAAGCGACACTCGACGACACCGACAAATATGCGGAGATCCTCCAAAATGCGGTCGGCAATATTCCAACTAATCCGTCGAGAAGAAAAAGGTCAGCCCCACTTGGGTTCATCGGGTCGCTCAGCAAGACTCTATTCGGGACTTTGAGTGAGGAAGATGTCGAATATTATAACAACGAAATTGACAAAGTACATGTAAGCCAACATCCCTTAGCGGAAATCGTGGGAAACCAGACTCATGTCCTTAAAACGGAATTCCATGACATTCATAGAGACCTATCCGCAATTACTAATCCCACCTCGGTATTGGCCAACCAGGCCAGTGAAATGGTAAAAGAAATGCTCCAGCAGTACAAATGCACGCGCGGCATACAATATCAAGAGCTCGTCACCAGATGAACGATGGAAATGGAGCGACAAGTAGCGGATTATCGGATGTGTATCACCATCTTCACAACGGCCTTATTATTCGCAAAAAGGGTACCATCCACCCGGCGATCCTATCACCTCAACAACTGATAGCAGCGGCAAATAAAATCAAGGGAAGCACACCGTATGAATTTCCGCTGAGCGAAACGGAATTACATACGGAATCCTTGAACGACGTAAGTTCAATCTCATTAGCCTACAGTAAGGGAAGGCTTATCATAGAGATTGAAATTCCTTTGCTGGACAAGAAACCATTTGACCTCTACACCGGTCATCCTTGTCCCGCTCCACAGAAAATTGGCAACAATTCCATATCGACCTTCATCCAGCCAAACACACCGCACATCGCTCTAACACCCGACAAACGATATTATATCTTACCGACTGCGGGCTACTTGGACCAATGTAAGCTGCATCGCCATCAACATCTGTGCCAACTTACCCTACCATTATTTACGACCAATCGGCGAAGGACCTGCGAAATTACGATCCTCATGCAAGACGAGAACGTAAATTGGCGATCCTGCGACAAAAGAGCAATATCCACGAGAGATACCTATTGGAAAAGACTCGAGAAAACAAAAAGCTTCCTAATAGTGCCAGCACATTTTCTTAGCAATTTAATACCTGAGCTTGAGAGGGTCACTTTAACTGCACAGAAAATGTACCAGGTAACTAACAAGGAGACTATCAGACCTGTTAATCACGGATTTTTACGGGGCTCAGGTATGTTGCAGAGGTACCTATCTCGAGTACGTGGCTACCGGCTTTCGTCCTAATGCCCCTTAGTTTCCGAGAACATCGATTTTGAAGTTTTATGCGTACGTACCGTGCCTGTAAGGTTAGTCATATTTCAACTGAGCGAGCATAGCGCAGTGGCTAAGGTTCACGCCTACCACGCTGGCCGAGCGTGTTCAAATCCTGCCTGTGTAGTTTTTTTTGCTCTTTTTTGTTTTGTTTTTTTTTCAATTTTATCGTACAGGATATCAACGCATAGTATAGGTTATGCAAAATTATTCGAATATAGTCATTTTTTGACGTCTGTGAAGATGGGACTCCAACGTTTAAACACGATTTTTTTAGTTCTCAATGCACCACGAATAGTTCAAGAGTTCTACGTAAGTTTTGTAAATAGTTCCGCCAATGTAGACTAAAAAATTAAATTATGAATATGCGGATCCTATCTTCATAAAATAAAATTACTATATCGACTATAACTTTATAACGATGAGAAATAATTATTGTTGTCATTAGGATTTCTTGTAGCACTCTTGAGGTGCTACCCAGAACTGAACGGAAAAAGCAGATACTCCGAAAAAAATCTTGAACGGAATGCTGCGTAAAACTTAACGAAACATTTATTTCAAAGATTATAGTACCCGAGGTGTTGTAGTACATATGAGAAATCTGGAATATAGCAAGAAATTTGTGTGATAATGATCTCTTATGCAATCTCGAAAGTGGAAATAACTGTTATGATTGTATATTGTAATTTAATCATATTTGTACATGTAATATCTTACTCTCAGCGTTACCCGGAGCCAACGACGGGGACGTCGTAAGATTTGGCTCCATATTCTTAATTTTTTTTTTTCGTATATTTTTTATATTTTTTGTGATTTTACGTTTTTTATATATATATATATATATTTGTTTTTGTGTAAGTATTTGAATCAGAGATATTAAAATTTAAGGTTTTTTTTAGAACTCTTGAGATATGTAACTTATTATATCGCATATAATTTCTATTCTTGAATAATCTACGGATTATTTGTCAGCACATACTTTAATAAATGTGGTGTTACGGACCGACCCACATCACATCTTCGCCAGTCACCAAATTCCGTAAAGGCGCTTCAACTCGCTGGTGACCTCTTCACCAGCAAGTTGAAGATCACCAGATCATCAAATTCCTCAGAGGCGTTTCAACCCGCGAGTTGAATTCAAGGAAGCGCCAAATTCTACGGAGGCGCTTCAACTCGCGACACAACTCGGCCACCTCGCACGAGCTGCACCATCAGCATTTCCCAACCAAATTCACAAAACCCTGACTACCGATTGGGAAATTAACCCAATTTCCCAATAACCAACATTCCGTAACTACCCCCACGAGACTCCCGTAACACCTTCGCCTTAGGGTATCGAGGGCTCCGGCAGACCGATGACTCTTTAGTCTTAACTGATAGCTTCGTCCTAACAGACGTATCAATCGGCCTACCTGCAACTCTTTCCTTAGCGGCAAGTCCGCTCGCGCACTTAGAGTCTCACGAGTGTGATAGTGAGTTTCGGGGTCCTTGAATAAAACCAGAAGCACCGGTTAAGAACTCTATACGATTAAGCCAACCTTAGCGGCGCTTAACGTCACTCGATATAATCTCGTTACGCGATAATTACCTTAGCGGCATTACGCGACGGAATATATCGAGAATAACTGTCGAATCCCGAAATAACAATCATAAATATTACGCATACGCTATAGAGTCGGCCCGAGAACTCTATATCCCCTTACAAACCGACTCAGCGCGACGCGAGGCGCTAGCCCCGCGACATACATCGTGCGCGTAACACACACACGAATCCACCACAAGTGTATAAGTGTATAAGTGTGTCACAAGTGCATCACTAGAACAAAATAAAGATAAAGTGCCTAACACCTGGCGAGTCGATACCAAGATCAACAAGGGCGTTATTCTTTTGACATCTCGACCCTCCAGGCTCAACAGCATCATCAGCAAGTCACTGACGGCTGCAACTACAAAGTGAGGTGCGTCACGCCGCTTAAAATAGGACAGAGATCCATGCGCCGAGGCCTGACATACTCGAGCGCGATCATTACAATTAATAATCAAAAATAACGTATAAATAATTAAGCCCGCAAACACGGTCTTAACAGTGGCTCAATTTCTTCATTTTCCGATGCCGTTCTTCTTTCAGGCAACATGTCATCGTACATGTACCAATGAGCTGTATTCTAAATGTACGCTGTATAATGCCCATTATGTTTATCAGTTGCGTATTGATGATAAGATAAGTTCTAATATTGTTTATATAGAACCTAAAATCAAGTTAATAAGCAACAATATATCATCGCTGGGTGGTATCTTATCATCAATATGCAACTAATAAAAATAATGAGCATTACGCAGCGCACACTTACAATACAGCTCATTGGTATATGTACGACGACATGTTGCCTAAAAGAAGAACGGCATCGGAAAATGAAGAAATTGAGCCATATTTATTAATGTTGTGCCGACCAGTAATCTATAGATTATTCAAGAATAGAAATTATATGCTATATATAATAAGATACATATCTCAAGAGTTCTAAAAAAAACTAAAATTTTAATATCTCTCTCATTCAAATACTTACACAAAAACAAAACAAAAATACATAAAATACGTAAAAACACAAAAAATATAGAAAAACAAAGAAAAATATAAAAAACAAAGAAAAATATAACAAATATAAGAAATATAAAAAAATGGACCCAAATCTTATCACGTCCCCGTCGTTGGCTCCGGGTAACGCTGAGAGTAAGATATTACATGTACAAATATTATTAAATTACAAAGTAAAATCATAACAGTTATTTACACATTCGACATTGCATAAGAGATCATTATCACACAAATTTCTTGCTATATTCCAGATTTCGCATATCTACTACAACACCTCGGGTAATATAATCTTTGAAATAAATGTTTCGTTAAGTTTTACGGAGCATTCCGTTCAAGGAGTTCTCGCGCTTCTACGGCGGTCAAATTGAAAAAATTCTAAGTTCCTGCGTACAAAGATTTTGTTCGGAGTACCTGCTTTTTTCGTTCAGTTCTGGGTAGCACCTCAAGAGTTCTACAAGAAATCCTAATGACAACAATAATTATTTCTCGTGGGTATAAAGTTATAGTCGATATAGTAATTTTATTTTGTGAAGTTAGAATCCCCATATTCATAATTTAATTTGTTAGTCTAAATTGGCGGAACTATTTATAAAACTTACGTAGAACTCTTGAACTATTCGGGGTGAATTGGAAACTTTAAACAAATCGTTTTTTTAAAGTTGGGGTGCCAACTTCACAGACATCATTTTTGGTGTAGTAATTTTATTATTAATCAATAATTACAGAAGCGTCTTACTCTCTATCGCTTGCAGTGTTAGAACAGAATTCCGGATGATATTTGTCGTAAAAGCAACCGAAACACAAAGCCGTATAGCAACACACACATATGATGAAAGCTACCGTCTTGCAGGCCCACGGATCTTTAGGAACAATACAGGAAAATACTGTTCGTTCAAATTCAAAAAGATTGTTCTTGCTTCAATCAGTTTTGATGCGAACCATGCACATTTGAGCAATGCTGAGAAAGCAGGTGCATTAAATTGATACAAAATCAATTAATGTATTTTTATGGTATCTTCCCTCGAAGCCATTTCTCTATGTGTCTTTAGCAAGTCGGGAGCATTTTGGAGTTTTTTAGTGATAATTGTTGACCTGACAGTGAACATACATATCACAGGGTTGGCAAAGTAAAGTACACTTCAGTGGGATTATTTTCACTGTGCAGGTGCATTCTTTTCTTTCATCTATGAAGATGTGATCGTACAGTGTCTGATCGGTTTGCCGTCCCCACGAAGGATAGCAGATTAATAAAATTCTTCGTACAACACCTTTGTGAATTTTGCTGATTTCGTGCAGGTCACTATTGGACCAAATTTCCGGGATGGTTTTTGCATACATAAAAACACGTACGGGAATATCTTTTCTGACGCAGTTAAAGTATACTGTGCTGTTGACGAATGTGTATTTTCGAATAATGTTGCATAACCTATACTCTTCGTTGATACCATGTACGATGAAATTGAAAAAAAAGACACTACATGGGCAGGACTTGAACACATTACGCTAGCGTGGTGGGCGTGAACCTTAGCCACTACGCTACGCTCGCTCGGCTGAAATCTGATTATCATTACGGATACGGTAGGTACGCATAAAACTTCAAATTGGATTTTCTCAGAAACTAAGGGGCATTAGGACAAAGGCCGGTAGCCACGTACTCGGGACAGGTCCCTCTACACATACCTAACAAGGGGACCTTACGGGTTAGGAAATTGACTTCGGGATGAGACTTCGCAGATTAGTAGTACCTTAAGGATGTCCACCTAGCAGAGTAGTACAGCGCACTAGCCACAACATTCCGAGAAAAAGGGCTTTAATCTTTTTACGCGCAGCTCATATACTGGTCGATTTCTACACAATGCAATAACAGCGAACTGGCTGAGTTAGTAGCGAACTCGCTTGCCACGCGGACGATCCGGGTTCGACGCTACTTGTGGGAACTTTCATTTAATTTGCTTAAATCATTTTTAAAATTTTAACTTTTAAATAAAGTTAATGATCCAAAAATATTATCGATGAAATCCTACATAATTTTTTTTTATGTATGACATGACTGTTACAACCAATTAAAACGTGAATTAAACATAATGTTTTGTTTTTAAAAATGCATTTGAAATTATTTAACTTTTTAAAAATAAAATACTATCTTTATTTCACATTTTAATTAGCTGTAACAGTCTAATTTAATTGATAATATTTATAAGTCATTAACTTTATTTAAAAGTTGTAAATAAAGTATGTGTTGTAATTTGTTAAACAATTTAAACAAAAACATTTTAAAAAAGTTCCCACAGGTAGAATCAAACCCAAATCGTCTGCGTGGCAAGCGAGTTCGCTACTAACTTAGCCAATAGGGTAGTTGACAGTGAAAAAATGATATATTTTTATTTTGTATCGTTCAGTAAGGTCTAAAGATATCGAAAATCAATCTGATTTATTAATTTAAATAAAGTTATATTATATTTTTAAGAAATAAAATTAGAAAAATAAAGCCATTAGTCGCGTGATATTGAACGCCAATCAGAGCGCATGACGTCACGCCGTGCCAAACATTCTACGAATATATACAATGTATTGTGGTTCGATAATTATATGCTGTAAAATGCCTTTTTGACTGTTTTGTGCCGTGTTCGTACAATTTGTTTAATAACATGCCTACAACAATACGTGATCGTAATGGAATGAGATTTTATAAAAGCAAACAGCCGCAAGTTACCCAAAATTGACGTAGTTATGTTGGGTATATTTTTTACATCTAACACCGATTTCTGCCCATCAGAATTCCGGAATATTACTCCGGAATTCCTATCAACCGAGAATATGTAAGGGACGGGACTCACATGGTTTCTGCCGCCGAAACGTGGCACACGATACAAAATTTACTTCAGACTAACTCCGCGATATTTTTAATTCAACTCTTCTGTCTCCGGTCGTCCGTGGAACTCTAATGATCCATTGCCCGGCCGGCGTGAGCGGCCCTACGCGTACTTCCCCTACTTTCCATAATTTCGCCGTGTTGTCGCGAAGTATCGGAATTTGGCAACGTTGTCAATCTTTCTCCTAAGATGTTCTTCTCTGGTCCTCCTGAGCCCCATGCCCCTCGCTGGCCGTCGAGTGACACGAGCCAAAGGAGGGGCGGGTTTGACGAGAGCCGTGCATAGCTCGTTATGGAGCCGAGTGCTTCCGAATCCTATGTCGTTCCCGCCTCACCGCGTGCCTTCCTCCTGGAGCTCCGAAAGGGCGACGGGGACGGGGAAAGCCCACCTCGCCGGACAGGCGTCCCTTGCCGCAGCGGTTGGCTCACATTCATTACCATCAGGCACTCAAAATTGTTGCACCACGTCCCTCGTTCCCCGCCCCGAGCTCCTTATCTCGAGGCGCCGTTATTCGCGAACCACGACGCGCGATGTACCTTTGAGGAACGCTGAAAAAAAAATGTAGCCGAAAAGCAGAAGTATCGCGATGTAAAACGGATGCATCTATCCATCGGCGCCCAGGGTCGTAAATCCGACCCTCTGCAGGCTGCACATCCCGGTGTGACGAAAAACTCGTCACAACGTATATCACACTTAACCACACTGCTGTTTGTTTGGCACGGCGTGACGTCATTCGAGCAGCCATGACAGTTTGGAGCGTTTTCGCGTGAAAATAAAGATTGGTTTATAAAAACGTAAAAACATTATGTTAATGTTTGTTTTACGTTGAAGTATTTATATTTTATGTAAAATAGACCGTTAGGCAAAATATAGACCAGTTTTTCAAAAATTGTCAATTGCCCTATTCGCTGGTCTGACATACAAGGGGAACACCAGGGTTGTCCCGCGCGGATTTTGATGGGACTTATATATGGTATAGAGGGACCTTTCATGAATACCTAGGTACGAGCTTTTATCCTAACTTTTATACTATTAATTATAAACAGTATTCATCGAAGCGAGCGTAGCATGGTGGATAAGGTATACGGTTACAATGCTGAGGGACGACTGTTCAAATGCTGCCCGTGAACTTTTTTTCTAATCTCATTGTCCATAATATTGATAAATATTTTATGCAAAATTATTTAAAAATAATGTTTTTCGCCATGGTAATTTTATTAATAAATAAATGGGAAGCAAATTTGCGATATGGAGTGTATTTTGAATTTTACAATCGAATATTATAATGAAATAAGTTCATTCCGTAACAATTTCCTACATGATTCCGGGTTGCACTCATCGTAAAAACAACAAAAACATAAAGCCAACGAGCACCAGGCGCGTTTTTGAATGATAAATCTTTGCCTGCACACGGCCCTCGCATAAGTGACACGAGGAATCACATTTGATTTACATTTAAAAAAGGTGTCTTCTCTTCGATTAAGGGGTCACGTACAGTTAGGACTTCGAAAAAAAGGGGTTTTTTGCGAATTTTTTTTGGGGACACATTTAAATAATTAATCGTAAATCTTTTTCCATACAAAAGACATATATTTTAAGTAAATAATACAATTTTTTCATTGCAAAATATGCAGTAATTTTTCCATAACCGCACGTAACGTAGGGGTCCCAAAAAAAAGGTCCTCCGCGGTGATCAGTGCAGCTCGTCACCGGATCGTCCGAAATCAAAATAAAAGTAGGGATCATTAGTTAATGACATAATGCTCCGGTTGATCGAAGGATTTGAAAATTTTATGATTTTTCACAAAATGGTGGATGTTGGAAGTCAAAGTTGTGTTTTCGACCCAAATTTTGCTCACATTTTCAGCTATAAAAAAAAAAAAATAATCGCATAGAAAAATCCTTCGTTCATCCGGAGGACAATTATGTCTAGAAAAAGTGAGCAAAATTTCAAGTCGATCGGTAAAGCCGTTTCCGAGGTACAGTGATCACCGTGTTCGAAAACATAGTTTCGAGAAAAACGCATTCAAAGTTTTCAGTACGATTTACATGCAGAAGAAAAATTTCCGTTCAAAGTTACATATCTCCATACCCAACAGTCGGATTCGTCTAAAATTTTCACAGAATACTTTTCAAATGTGCTACTTTTAGAAAATGTAAAAAAAATCGATTTTTTGAAAATTCTAACTGTACGTGACCCCTTAACAATTTTGATGCAAGCCGCGCATATTTAATATTGGGACGGAGGCAGGAGCGCTTAATTGGTGTAAAACGAGCGAGTCAATTCAATCCTTCAATCCTAAGCAATCCTTCCTCGAGGCTATTTCGCTCTTCGTTCGGAGAAAATCAGGAGCATTCTGAATGCTAGCTACTTCCATTTCACCGTAAATTTCAATAAATACTGCACTTACGATACTTTCCGAGTAATTGATGCTGGCGACAAAAGCGAACTGGTGGTTTGGGCCTCAGAATTCCCAAACGGCTTGTATCGGCCCGTAAGTGAGGAAATCAGGGAAAATAAACGGCGAGATCACTTCAAGAACATGCAAGTACGAAATGAAACACAGGAAAAGCAAGTACGTCGGAATATTTCTAATTAAAAATACACACCATATCGGGGGGCCGGTTTGGATACGGTGCGAAACAGACGTATTTTATTCATAGAGAGCTCCTGGAGGGTGAAAAAGTGAGTGAGAGGACGCGGAGTGGAGTGAAAATTGGTGAGAGATTGAGGAAAGGAGTGAGGAAAGCGGTGGAGTATGGGGAGAAAACGATCTGGGAAAATAGGGCAGTTCGAGAAAGAAATAGCCGGGCGACAACAATGAGGTTAGGAAGCGAGGAGAGAGAGACAGCGCGTAAGATGGGAGGACGCGAGAAGAACGGAGGCAACGGCAGAGACGGCGGCACGCGGCCGAAGCAGCGAGCGAGGTCTACCTCTGCCCTACCGACCAAGGAAAAGAAGGCGGCGGCGGTGAGTACGTATTAGAGTGCACCGGCGCTGCATTTGAATCACCGAGGAGACGAAGGAGTGCAATAATGAGAAGCGGACAAACATCTAGAGGAAAGTCCGGAGAAGAAATAGAGAAAGAGTCGACAGGAGAAAGATTGGAAACAGGTAAGAGGAGGAGAGGTAGACCGAGAGGAGTAATGGGTATCAAGAAGAGAAAAATATATTATGCAAGATCGCTCATGGAGTACGGGCGGTCCGGAAAAAGGAAGAGAGGAGGAAAAGGAATGGTAAATGAGAGAAGCCAAGAGCAGGAAGAAGAGGAGGACCGCCGAAGTGCAAGCACGAGAGAGAAGGGAAGTCCCGACAGGGAAAATGACCTGAGGGAGATGATAAGGAAAATAGAGATGAAACTGGCGGAGGAATGGGAGGAAAGAAGTGAAGCCAAAATAAGAGGAATGGTGGAAAGGGCGATGGAAGAGATGGTGAGTAGATGGGAAGAGAATCAGAAGCAAATAAGGAGTGAGAGCGCGAGAGAGGAGAGGGATATGATTCGGAGGGAAAAAGTGGAGGAAATGTTAATAGGAGAACAGGAGAGGCGGAGGGAAAAAGTTGAGAAGCAGGAGGAAACAATACGGTGGCTGGAACAAGAAAATGAAGAAATGCACCGAAGACTTGAAAAAGTAGAACAGGCGAGGAGGCAACGGGAGGGAAAAAGTAACAATCAACAAACAGGAAGGAAGGAACGTATCTGGGATGAAAATCAAAATGAGATAGAAGTTGGAGATCGGGAGGAAAGAGAGCCAACCAGGGAACAGCAGAGGTACGAGGAGGAGAAAGTAGGGGGAGAAGGGTGGATGGAAGTAAGAAGAAAAAGGAGGACAATAAACCAAGAAATAGGGGAGAGGGTAAGGCAACTGGTGAAAAAGAAGCCAAAACGCATGAGTCATAAGGAATGGCAGGAAGAATGGCGAGAGAGGAGAGCCAGGAAAAAGAATGATTTCCTTCCATCCAATTCCATCCATTCCAAAAAGATGGAAGGAAACAATCTTGGTTTTACCAAAAATCGTAAGATGGAAGGAAACAAATGACGGAACGTTAATAGAGATTGCGGGTATGGAAAACAAGATAAAAATAATGAAAGCAGAGGGAAGAAGAAGGGCCGGAAGACGAACGATATGGGAAGACCTCACCTACAGGGAATGGGAGGTGTAGGGGTGGATATAAGAGTACGCGAATACCATGAGGAGACAAGGAAAGGACCCGATAGTCGGATACCTCAAAATAAAGGTGGGGGAGTCATGGAAGACATGGAATGAGAGAATAGGGGACCTGGAGGAATCGAGCGGATACGGAGAGAAGACGAGATACATACGAAACGGCAGCGGGGTTTCAACAGCGGAGCCAGGGGCAGAGGAAGCAGCAGTTCGGCAGCAGGTACGAGTGGTAACGTGGAATGTAGGGGGAATGGGCGTTATGCCAGAGGCATGGGAGTGGCTAAAGGAGCACGACATCATCGCGGCCCAGGAAACATGGATGGAAGAAAAGGAAGCAGAGAAACAGATAACAAAAAGTTAGACGGCAATTTCGTATGGGTTGCCAGAGCGGCGGTAAGAGAAAAGAGGCGGGGAAGAGCGAAAGGAGGACATTTAGTAGGGATCAGAAAAAAAATACTGGGGGACGGGAAGATAGGGCAGTGGAAAGGGGGGATGGTAGTCAAGGATATACAAATTGGTAGAAACCGACAGGAGAAGGGAACACTAATAAGCGTGTATAATAACAACCTAAGAGAGCTGGAAGGGGATTTGGGGAAAATAATAGAGGAGGCAGAAGAGAATAACGAGGTGGTGAATAATGGGCGATTTTAATGCCAGGATTGCGGACCAGCAGGTGGATTTAGCAGGGGGCGAAGGACAAGAAAGCGAGAGAATATCCAAAGACAAAAAAGAGAACATAGAGGGGAGGAGATTGATAGAGTTATGCGCTAAAAATGGCTTAATCGTGGCAAACGGGCGATGGGAAGGGGACAAACAGGGGAACCTGACGTATGTCGGAAGTCAAGGGGAGGGGGGTTCCGTCATAGACTACGTGCTATTAAACAGCCAAGCAGAGCCGATGATTCGGAAGGTAAAGATAGTGGAGTGAACGGAATCAGACCATCTTCTGATAGTAATAACGCTGGAGAGGCGGGAGAGGGGAGCGGAGGAAGAGAGGCAAGGCAGACCTCAGAAAAGAAAGCAAGAACGAAGAAGAAAGAAAATACTAAGGTGGAAGCAGGAGAAGGCAGAAGAGTTTGAAGGAAAATTTATCGCCATATGGGAAACGAAGGAGAGGAAGAATGAAGTAGGGGATAGGTGGGACACGTTGGTGTCCATAATAAAGAAAGCGGCCCACGAGGCGGAGATGACGGTATGGGTAAACGAAAACATGACAGAGGAGAAGAGGATAAGTGGAAGAGTAAGAGAGCAAAAAGCAGTTCTATGGAGACGGCTGAAAGAATTCCTCAAAAGTCCAGGGACAGAGGAAAAACAGAGGCTAAGGGAGGCGAGGAGAGAGTTAAATAGAATTAGGTGAGAGGAGATCGAAGAAAAATGGAAGGAAGATGGGAGACGGTATGTAACAGCAGGAACCCGACGGAGCTCTGGAGAGCGCTGAGACCCTTTAGGCCCAGGAAAGTGAAAAACAATAGCCGGCAAATAGGAGAAGAGAAATGGATAGAACATTTCAGTGGACTGCTGGGAGGCAGTGAGGGTAATAAAGGGGAGGAAAAAGTCATAGAAGAAGTGGGTGGGAAACGCAGAGAGGAAGAGGAATCAAACGAGAGCAGAGAGAGAAGAAATAATCGAACAAATCGCAAGTCGGGAGATAAGTGTAAGGGAAATGGAAAAGGAACTAGGGAAAATGAGAAAGGGTAAGGCGGCAGGGCAAGACGGACTAGCGATAGAGTTCTTGCAGGGTTTACCAAAGGAGGGAAGTGAGGAGCTAGGAGAGATCCTGAATAACCTTTGGAAGGAGGGGAAGGTGGCAAGGGGATGGGAAATCGGAAGGATTTACCCCATACACAAAGCCGGCGACTCGGCGGAGGCAAGGAATTATAGAGGAATAACGTTGATGGACTCGGGATATAAGTTACTCACAAGGATAGTAAATAACCGGCTAAGGTACAGGCTGGAGGCCGAAGAGCGGTTCGGAGAAGGGCAGGCCGGGTTCCGGGGAGGCAAAGGGACGCGAGACCATATATTCGTTCTAAACGCGATAATTAACAACAGGTTGAAGAGGAAGGGGGGCAAACCCTTCGCGGCGTTTGTAAATTTTAGAACGGCGTTCGACTCGGTTGACAGGGAGGGAATGATAAGGAAACTAGAGAGAGCGGGAGTCAGAGGGAGACTGTTGGAAATGATAAAGGGAATCTACAAGGATACGCAGAACGAGATTATAACAGCGAACGGGGTGTCAAGGAAGTTCAAAGCAACAAGAGGAGTTCGGCAAGGATGCGCACCCAGTCCCACACTGTTCAACATTTTTATAGAGGACATGGAGGTAAGCTGGAAAAAGAGAGGAGAGGGAGGCACGGTGATAGGAGGAGAGAAAAGCTACGCTCTAAAGTACGCGAATGACGTAGTGGTGGTAGCGAATACGGGGGAGGGACTGAGAGAAATGTTAAAAGACCTGGATAAGTACACGACGGAAAACAAACTGGAGATAAATATGGAAAAAACCAAAGTGGTAAAATTCAGAAAAGGAGGAAGACAGAAAAAAGAGAAGGGATGGGAGATAAATGGAAAGAAAGTGGAGGTAGCAAAGGAATATAAATATATGGGGGTGTATTTTTCGGCCGGCAACATGTTCGAGGAACATAAGGATGGTAGAAGGGAAGATAAGGAAGGCAGTAAACAGAGCTTGGGGCATCGCAGAAAGAGCAAGAATTGGTGGACTGACAGACCGGTTGAGAATCTCGGAAGCAATAGCGAGGAGCGGACTACTGTATGGAGTGGAAGTGTGGGGGTGGAAAAGAAGGGAGAGAGTGGAGAGGGCACAGGCCAGATACACAAAGATGGCAATGAGACTGAGGAAGAATACGCTGGAGTATATCTGGAAGATGGAGGCGGGGTGCACGGGAATAGACATCGTAACGGTAAAACGTGCAGGAGATTATGTCGGGAAAATCTTAGAGATGGAGGAAGAAAGATGGCCAAGGAAATGCCTGATGGAGGAGGCAAGAGGACTGAGTAACAACGACGGGAGTAAATGGGGAAAAGAAATTAAGGCAGCAATGGAGTTAGCAGGAGAGGGGCAGATAGGTGAGGCAATAAGAAGAGGAAACAAGAAGGAATAGGAGACGAAGGCCGGAAGAGCGGTCCAGAAGCTGACGGAGCAAGAAATCCAGGGGATGTGGGAGAAAATAAATAGATCGAACTTTTGTAAGGAATACAAGCAGAGGAAAAAAGTGGTGGGAAGGGAGAAATATTTGGACAGAGGAACAACCAGGGGAGAGATCAGAGAGAAACAAGATGCAGAGTGTGCGAGAAGGAAGAAGAGACGCTGGCACACATATGGGAGCGCGAGGAGACCAGGAGAATGATGGGAGAGGAAGCCCGCAGAAAGTATGAGGAGTGGGAAGAACGGCAGAGGATAGTATCGGAAGAGGGATGGACGAAGGCGTTAGAAGGGGAAGTAATAGTAGAGGAAATGTGTGAGGTAGTCAGACAATTTGAAAACATGGCGAGGAAAAAGGAGAGGGCGAAGGAGGATGTAAATATTTGAAACAAAAGAAAAATATAAAAAGCGAGAGAAGGATGTAAATAAAGAAGGATAGAAGGGGAAGAGGGGAAATAGAGCATAAGGAAGACGATTAGGAATTAAGCATAGATATAAGGGCAAATGTAAAAACCCGTGAGGGTAAGCATGGGAAATAAAGTGATACTACTACTACTACACACCATATCGCAAATTTGCTTCCAATTTATTTATTAATAAAATTACCAGGGCGCAAAATATTATTATGCCCGGGAAAAAAATTCCCTGGCAGGATATGAACAGTCGTCCCTTAGCGTTGTAGCCATATACTTTACCTACTACGCGACGCTTGCTTTGATGAATACTGTTTAGAATTAACCGTATAAAAATCGCAATAGCAACTTTTAACATCGATTTTCTCAAAAATTGAGACGGGTTAGGATAAAACGCTCGTATCGAGGTACTGAGGGAACGTCCCTCTATAACATATATAAGACCCATCAAAATCCGTGGGGGACAACCCTGGTGTTCCCCTTGATAGTATAGAAATCGATGAGTCCATGAGCTGCGCGTAAAAACTTTAGAGCCCTTTTTCTCGGAATCTTGTGGCGAGTGCGCTTTACTACTTTGCTAGGTGGACACCCTTAGGGTATACTACTAAACCTGCGAAGTTTCATCCCACAGTCAATTTCTCAACCCGTAAGGCCCCTTGTAAGACCCATAAAAGTCCGCGATTAAAAGGTCTGATAGTCCCCTTGTAAGATTAGCATTTTAAAGATATTCGCAGTGAAGTCATCATCCAATACACAAACGTATGAATACAAAATAAAATAGGTATAACGAAAAATACATTGGATTAATATTTTTCATTTTTCCAAGCACATACCGGTGACTACATAAAAGGACGTTTTCACGACATTATCCAAGACTTTGGTATAACCAAGAATTCCATTCTCTCAATAACTACTGATGGTGGGGCCAACGTAGTGTCTGCATCCAATCAATTCATCGGAAACGACAGAAAAAGAATTCCATGCATGGCACATTTGATAAATTTGATGGTGCATTAAGGAATAATGCATCATTTTTAGAATTAGCTAATCGAATTAAAACCATTGTGCACTTTTTAAGCAATCTGTTAACGCAATGGATGAATTGAGAGCGGAACACGAGAGATCAGAAAAAGAGGGTCAAGTGTTGACACTCATACAATCCATCAGTACAAGATGTAATTCCTGTTTAGATATGCTGGAGAGATTTAGTGTGTTATCAACAATGGTAGCTAAAATTTTGGCTGAAAAACGCAACGCACCGGATATGATAGCTTCATTCCAATTAAATATGTTACGGGATCTCATAGGCTTCGGGGCTCAGGCCATTTAAACAAGCCACAGAAGATATTAGTGGCGAGCCGTATGTGAGTGCCAGCTTAGTAGTCCCGATTTCCAATTTGCTGCGGACAGGACTTGAATTAGACAAACCTTTGACAGCTGCCGGTGTTGTCGTCCAAAAGAGTTTGTTAGATGGAGTTGAAGGACGGTTGGAGCCTCTGGAGCGCCATATGTTACTTGCGAAGGCAACTTTAATATAATTGAAAAGGCAATATTAGATGTTACTTGCAAAGGCAATTTTGATATAATTGAAAAGGCAATATTAGAATTGTTATCGGAAATACGCAAACTCGAAATACGCCACGCAAACTATAGCTATTTCGAGTTTGCGTCGGACACTATGCCATTGCACCAAGTACAGAATCACCCTTTAGCTGACTTTACGACTGATTGTGAATCTTGTTTTCCTCAGGAACTATCAATGATCAAACGATGAACTTTGGTATACATAAATATTAAACGACGATCAAACGATAGCAAAAGGAAAATGTTCAAAAAGTAAAAAAATATAACCAGAGATTAGGGGGGAGATCAGCAACACTCGACAAAAGTTGAAACCTGGAGAATTTGTTCTGCAACATCTGAGTGGCCACAGCGCCAACTATGTTGTACCCACGTTAAGTTGGCCGTAAGCTATCGTAGTCGTATGTATGGCGAATAGAACATATATAAATATATATGTTGTGACGTTGCACAATCACCACCTCCCTCGCTGCCCCAGCTCGCCCAAAGGCAGCCGTTCCACCGACCTGAAACATAAAACAATAAGTAAGTATGTACCTTCCCTTCCCTTATATTATTATTGTAAACAGTGCAAAACACTTACGCGTCGCCCCGAAGATATTCACCGCCAAGAAGAAACACAGCCATGTCTAGGATAACCGCCGGCATCGCATCCATAACCTGAAATCAAACAAAATAAAGAATAAAACGAAGGACCAGCTATATCAATTAGAAGAAGACTCACCTGGATCCCAAATCGGAAGCGGGCCCTCGCCATCCCCTCAGCAGACCGTAGATAATCCGACGCACTCATCACCACAATTGAAAATACTCACTCACGTAAAAAATAGCCAAAACGGCATAACACACCATAACGGCACCTGCCCAAATTCGCACGACGCGAACAGTCTCGCGCGCCGTCGATCCACGAAGTATGATATCGACCGGAAAGATGGCAGCAGTGCCCGGCAAATTGTGGGAGTTCCACCGCACACCGCTACGCGGCAACAGTTGCTGGGGAATATACAACGTTCCCTAGACTCCTAACACCCAGCGCGTCTAGGGCAGAGTACAGCGACACAGCCCTACCGATGAGTCTCTCGCTGTACCCGAGACGAAACGCACTTTCGTTTTTCCGGCTTCTCTCTATCTTATCGTCCACCGGTCAGCCTTTACAGGTCCACGCAGAATACAGATTACCCTACCCTTCAGTCCTATATCCCCGAAGCGTGACCCTGAATTATCGAGCGTCCTATAATTACTTACATTTGCCAATAGATCGCCCTAGCGTCGTCCCTATGAGAATTTCCCCAGCCACCGATCATCCTATTCTCATCGAACGCCCAATCAATAATTAAAGATTTCCCGTGTCTCGTCAAATGAGAGACATGGGAACATTCGAGAACGATTACCGAAAATTCTGAAGCTTCCGGCACGCCATGTGTGAGAGAGAGAGAGAGAGAGAGAGAGAGAGAGAGAGATACGTTTATTTCGTGCCCTGGGACTGCGTCCCCTAAGAGCACCGTGCCAGTAAGTGTACACCAAGCCAGAAAAGCTGAGCCGTACTAGCTAAGATACAGAATACAGAATAAATAATAAGAGTAAATAGTACGTATAGTAGTATGTGGTAAGATAGTACTAATAATAACAATACAAAGTACTCTAATACTAGTACTAATTAATAATAATAATAATAATAATAATGATACGAGAAAATGTAATAATAAATAAGGACTTGAAGAGGTCGAGCCCGACCCACTCCGTCACTGCTGCGTGCCTCGCGCCAGTATCAGAGCCCGAAAGGCTCCCTTGAAACCACCTATCGATACTTGACGCCTTAGGGTATCAGGCAGCGCGTTCCAGAGGATGCTCGCCGTCACCGCGAAAGAGCCTCTGTATTTCTCCGTGCGAAAAGCCGGAACAAGGCAATCCGACGTCGAGTGCTGCCGCCGCGTGTCATGGTTCCCCATTGGAACAGGTTGCGTTACGCGCTGGAGCAAGTAGCTGGGCTCGCCACGCATTCGGCAGCCGAACACGAACGACCCCAGCAAATACTCCCTCCGATCCGCGATCTTGAGCCACCCCAACCGCTGGTAATAAGGTGTGATATGCGCATCCCTGCGCACATCGAAGATGAATCGCACTCCACGGTTTAGTGCCCGTTGCATCCTTAGGTCCAGCTCGATCGAGATATCCGTGTAGAGAAGACAGCAGTAGTCTAGCTGCGGCAGCAACAGTGACCTAACCAGCGTGATTCTGACGTCACGTGGCAATCGCCTGCGACACGTCTTCAGCCGGTGAACAGTTTCATTCGCCCTACGCGTGGCTCGCGTGACCTGCTCCCGCCAACTCAGGGTGCTCGTCACCGTGATTCCTAGCCAGGAGACGGATGTGGATAGCGGGACGATGGCTTCCCGAACCCGAATTTGCGGAAGTGTGGCCGCGTGAAGCGTATTTAAGTAGCGCGCAGTTCCAATTGCAATAGCCGTGGTCTTAGAGGAATTAAGGCGCAGCCCACACGCATCCACCCATGCGCATATCGCTTGAATATCGCTATTTATTTTGGCGATGCAGTCGCCGACTTCAGAGGGACGGCCCGACAGATATATTTGCAAGTCGTCCGCGTAGAAACTATAGTTGCAATGAGACAGCACTCCGGAAAAGTCGCTGATGAAGGTGGAGAACAACAGAGGGCCAAGCACGGACCCCTGCGGAACACCTGACCGCAGCGGCCTCCACGAGGACTGTTTCCCCTCCCGGTCGCAGACTGCCTGAGGTGCGCCCTACGAGGTATGCGGCAAACCACCTCACTGCACGGTCGGAGAAATTCAACGCCACAAGCCTATTAAGCAGTAGGTCGTGTCGAACGCAGTCGAACGCCTTGGAGAGGTCGAACAGGACAACGATCGTAATCATTCGCTTATCGATCGCTAGCCGGGCATCGTCAATAACGCGGAGCAGTGCCGACTGCGTGCTGTGGTGGGCACGGAAAGCAGACTGGTAGGGGTCTCGTAGGCCAAATGCATCCATGTACATGGAGACTTGTTTTGCAACAACACGCTCAAGCACCTTCGACAGCACACACAGCCGCGAGATGGGCCGAAAGTCGGAAACGGAGCGAGGTGTCTTGACCTTGGGTATCAGAGAGAGAGAGAGAGAGAGAGAGAGAGAGAGAGAGAGAGAGAGAGAGAGCGAGAGCGAGAGCGAGAGCGAGAGCGAGAGCGAGAGCGAGAGCGAGAGCGAGAGCGAGAGCGAGAGAGAGAGCGAGAGAGAGAGAGAGAGAGAGAGAGAGAGAGAGAGAGAGAGAGAGAGAGAGAGAGACGTAAGTGTTTGCAGTGTTCGAAATGTTGGCACCGAGGCTTTCTTTTGTATACTACGCCTTTCTTTTGGAAGAATTGTATTCAACCCCCCCCCCCCCCCCCTATTCCTGTTCCGGGTTTACATTTCCAATAAATCATTTACTATTGCGTCCGTGAATGATCACGGAGGAGTTATTATAGAATTCGCGCGTGGAACGGTTGTGTAGGTTTAAGAATACTCGTTCATTATATTGTGTCACCCTCGCCTCGTGTTACGCGCCACGCGGTCTCCCATGGCAGCCATATTGTACGCGTCAAGGCGCAGCTTAAGTTCAAATCTCGACCGATTGACGACATTCCCTTTCCTTTTTTTTAAATTCTTTTCTGATACTTAACTAGATAAATCATTGTGAAATTTCCCTGACTTATTTGATTATAATATATAATTTGGCGATCTCTATACGCCGATCGTGCGTTTCCGCGAATGAAACAGGCTTCCAATGATGATATACGAGTATGTCTATATATTCGAGGCCCGTGCGGGTTGCTCGAATGTTTCGAGATCCGAGTGAGCGAATTATATGTAAAGTTCCGCATGTACAACTTCCGTAAAGCCGCTGATGTTTTTTATTCTTTCAGCTATAAAATCTGTATAGACTAAATAGCCATTTTTAAAACAAAATTAAATAATGTGGAAAAATATAATTTATCATCGTCGATCCAACTCCATCAAACTAGGGCTTCAATGTTTCTTGGAGGATATTACTTTGCAGAAATAGAAGAGACTTGGACTAGCAGCGCGAGATCGCCGGGCTACTTCTTTTTTCTCGTATAACGTACCTGGCATCATTATTTTTACATATTTCGATTGCCGTCAAAAAGTACGAAGACGGCTCATTATTCCGTGGGTCTCTGACTGGTAATGTCAACGAAACGGATTTGCGCCCCGACATGAATCTTCATTTTCATCTTTTACGATATTACGTGAATAAATAATCGACCGACTTGGCTTCGTTACTTCTTATATTTTCTGCCCTGCCATGAAAATCTATAAAGCTGGTCGGTTCATTCGCTATGATGTATATCTTACCTTTCCTCAAACTTTCACGTGATTTATAACATATTTTATATATTCGTTTAATCACTTGTAATTTTATGATATCACAAACTTTTTATGTCAATTGTGAATTGATGAAATAACAAAGTATTTTACGTAGTTGTTGGGTTTTGAAAGAGTATCGGCAGCTATGGAAAAGGATAAAGTAAACAAAATGACATATACCTAGATGGTCACGAAAGTATTCGGACACCAGCATAGAGTTGCTCTATCTGTTCTTTATTTCAACTAAATGTTCGAAGGACCCTCAGCAAATTATGGTATGATATATCAGAACATACTTTTGAAGTAACACGAACGCAAAAAATAATTATTCCGTGCATACCATTGTTTAAATATTGCGAGATTCATAAAAATGACGAATTTTTAGGTCACAAAAATATGCGGGTCCTATACAAATTAAGCTTAGAACGTTTAAATATAATTAATACCTTGAGATTAGTATTTTATTGAATATCTTTGCTGTTGCAGAACATGTCTTAAACGGGTTGGCATGGTCGAAATATATTTTTTTTATAATCTGGGCTAATACGACCCCATTCTTTCACAAGCCGTTTTTTCAACTCCTCCGTCGTTATTATGGGGGTTTTCCGAATTTATCGGTACAGTTAGTCCCACAAATTTTTAGTAGAATTCAAATGCGGCGATTGTGGAGGTGTGTGCCCAACATTAGCACATGTATATATTGAATATTCGTGAAAAATTCGTGCGTTGTACTTCGGAACGTTGTCTTAATTATATTTTAAGCCTGGTCCAACCCTCATTTCAGTAGCACTTTTTAAAATTCCTCATCCACTCATCCAGAATATCCTCTATAGATACTAATTATTTCACTTCTTGCGACGAAATGCGCCCCATATCATTACTGAATCGCCACTGTGCTTCACTGTGCGTTGTCAATGTTTTGGATTTCATTCTTCCTTTCGTTTTCTCTACACTTTTAAGGTGCATCTCCAGGTGAGAGTAAATTCTGAGAGTTTCTCTCGAGAGTACTCGTAGGACCCTTTCCACGTGAGAGTTTCTTTCCGCGAGTTTCACTCTCGCGAGCAATTTAGACGCCAGTCTCAGGGTTTCTCGCAAGTTTACTCTCAGGGCTGTGTCTACTGGTGAGCGTATGTGGCTCGCGAATGACGCATCGCGTCAGTACTATGTAAAATGCCTTCGCACGAGCAGCGAGTCGCTAAAGCCGTCATTATCGCTTTATATATTCTAAAAAAAAATGGGAAAAATTTAATAAATTTTTTAAAACTCCTCAAACATGTTTCGTAAATTGTGTATTTTCCTTTGGATTTCAACCCCGGTACACTTAAATTTGGGTGCAAGATTAGAAACCACTTGCGATTTCAAATCCCTATTCCGATATTCCACCTTTGTAACATTCTACAGTATAATTTTTGTTTTCATATTCTTCAATTAACCCTTTGAGGGGCAGTGGTACATATATGTACCTCCTTTTTCCTGCAGTTTTTTTCTTATTGCCGTTGTATTTTGCAATACCTTTATCCTTCTAAGTTGTTACTAGTAACTTGAAGGTTCAAGCTACAAGATACTCGTGGAAAAAAGTGTAAATTTGTTTATTTATTATTAGTTATACATAATGAAAACCGAAAAAACTTGTTTTTTTCGAATAAATTGAGCTGTTCTTGAACGGAGCGTTGGATTGCTTTGAAATTTTGTTCACATATACTTCATGTCTAGTAATATAACATATTTTTTTAGATTTTTCGACCCGCTAGAATTGTCAAAAAAAATGTGTCAATTTTCAAAAAATTGAATAATGAAAAAAAAATGTGTATTATTTATAAATTGTTATGAAATATTTTATTTGTTGTTTAGAAACAAATTTTCAAGCTAAATTATTTTCCCGAGCACTAGGTGCGAGCAGTAGTGTTAATAACAAATGGCTGAAAAATTGTTTCCTACCGCTAGGTATGCAATGATATACAAAGTTACGCGTTCGGAAGTGACATCGGTAGATCGTAAAAATAGCTGGAATTATTTTTCTTTTATTTCACAATTCTCTTTCCCTCCTCGAAAAATTTCTGACCCACTGGTTTTGCAAAATGAGCTGGAGCGAAGAAAATGTTGAAGAAGCAGACATCCCTGGGAACTGTGAGCCGGATGGCGATATTGAAAACAGCGAAAATGATATTTGTATCACAGAAAACATTTTACCAGAAAAATCATTTGAATTCGACGATAATGCAATTGAGTTGGATGATGATTCGAATTGTGACATTGATGAAGATGATACTCCTCTCAGTAATCGCATCGCAAAAATTGATGGAATTTGGAAAAAAAGAGGAGAT
The DNA here is from genome assembly GCA_951802705.1 of Netelia virgata. Lineage (NCBI taxonomy): Eukaryota > Metazoa > Arthropoda > Insecta > Hymenoptera > Ichneumonidae > Netelia > Netelia virgata. The sequence goes on along the minus strand of OX637864.1, from coordinate 26,479,782 downwards.
GTCGTTTTGATCAACTATTTACTGAGCAAACTGGTCCGAACAATTTTCCAGTACATATTAAAAATCCGGGTGAAGTTTTTTTATGTTTACTCTCAGAACAAAATATTCAATTGATTGTTGAACAATCGAATCTTTATTACAAACAGAAAGGAATCGTTTCGGAAGCTATCACGAGCGAAGAAATAACGAAGTTTTTGGGATTGAATATTGTGATGGGCATACAAAGATTACCGTCATATCGGGATTACTGGTTTACAAACTTGTAAATGAATGATTCATATGTGAGTTCTGTCATGCCTGTCAAACGGTTTTCTTTCTTATTATCCAATTTACATTTGAATGACTGTACCGCAGAACCCAAAAAAAAATTAACCTGGGTATGATAAATTGTATAAAGTTGCTCCCTTCCTGAATATTCTTTCTGAAACTTATAAGCATTTTTATAATCCAACCATAAATCAAGCAATTGATGAGAGCATGATAAAATTTGAAGGCAGAAGCTATATGAAACAATACATGCCAATGAAATGCATCAAGAGAGGATATAAAGTTCGGGTTAGAGCCGACGAATATGGTTATATTTGCGAGGTTCAAATGTACACCGGTAAAATTAGGAATAAAACAAAAAGTCTTTTAGGTGAGAGAGTAATAAAATATTTGAGTCGTGCTTCAGTGCACAAGCACTATCGTAAAAACGAAAAAATATGACTCCTGGAGATAGCGAATTTCGAACTTCGTACAAAGGTGGTCGATGACTAAAATGGGTTGATAAGGAACCAGTACACTTTTTATCAAACTTGCATGACCGGTCAGTTATATCACAAGTCAATAAGAGACAAAACGACGGCTCTCTGAGAATAGTGACTTGTCCACAGGTGGCCAAAGATTACAACTCCTATATGAGATGCGTCGATAAAGCGTGATAAAGCTGACATGCTGAAATCATATTACGAGATCAGTCGAAAAAGCAAAAAATGGTGGCATCGTATCTTCTTCCATTTTCTAGATGCAACATTAGTGAATTCTTTCGTTATATATAGACAGCTTTTTCCAACAGAAAACTTGTCACTGAATAAATTTCGATTGGCTGATCATTTGATTGGGGTATCTAATCGAATAAACAGAGGAAGACCGTCTACGAAATACCCATTGATATCCAAATCCAAATCGCAAGTAAGTGATGCGGTCAGAACATCACAGGCACCACATTTCCCTGGTGTTCAGAGTCGCAGAAGACGCTGCTACTGCAGTACAAAAACAATTAAAAATCGGACGAAACATTATTGTACGACATGCAAGGTTTCATTGTGCATTAGGGAAAAAAGAAATTGATTTATCAAGGACTATGAAAAGAAATAAGCTAAATTCTCACCCGAAACGAGAAAATATTAAAATGAATAAAAATCTAAAAAAGGAAAACAAAAAAAAATCAATCAAAATTATAAATAATAAAAAAATAATAAAAAAAAGGATCTAGTTTTTCCCCACGTCCACGGCGTTAGTTCTGGGTCATGCTGAGAGGGAGAAGAATATATCCACGAATTTTTAGTATTTACAACACTCAATGAGACCTATGTATAATTTTATACTAATTGTGGTCGCCATCTTGGATCCGCCATCTTGAATTTTTTAATTTTGATACCAAAATCGTAATCAGCGACCCCAAAAACCTCTCTTTACCAAATGTTGTGCCGATTGAACGGAAAACCGCGAACTTAACCTAAAATAGTCGCTATTTTTTATCCGCCATCTTGAATTTTTTTATTTTGGTGCCAGAATTGTAATCAGCGACCCAAAAAACCTCAAGAACACCTATGATTTTGGAAATTTGTTCAATAGAAAAATGTGCCCCTCAAAGGGCTAATTGGGTTGTCTCATCCTTGCTCCAAGCGCGTTGTGGCATATCGGCAACCCTCAGAGAACTCTCAAAATACGAACCGGGTTCGAACTTCTGCGAGTAATTCGCCGGAAGCGCGTTTCACCTTGTCCACACGAGTCTACTATCGTGCGAGTATGATGTCACTGCCTACGATTTACTAGCAACGCCCTGTCCACCGGCGAAAACTGCTATCAAGAACGACTCTCGAGAGTTTTACTCTCATGTGGAGCGGCACCTTTACGTTATTCCATCACTCGTTTTCTTTTTCTATTTGTTGCGTACGGCTTTTTCTTGGTTACCCGTCCGTGAGAGCCGTCTTCTCGAAACACGTTCCGCACATTTTCTGGATGTACAGTAATATCCCGTTCTTCCCGAAACATCGTAACCAATCTTCGTGCACTTGTCTTCGGTTCTTTTTACTTTGTCTTATAATATCCCGTTGATCACGAATATTTCAAACTGGCATGCATCCGCTTTCTCGGACCAAATCAATTGTATCTTTTTATTATGTCCGCAACAGTACCGACTTTTACTCCTTTTCAACAGATTTGCAATTTCACGATAATATGTTCCTTTCTGCCGATGGAAAATAACTATCTGCCGCGTTTTAAATGCTTTTCCGGTCCATTTCTCGAAAAAAATTCCAACAAACCTGGTGCATATTCGATCATTCACATTCTGCATAAGCCACTTGTAAGGTGACAACATAAAACTTTAGACTTTCGTCTCGTCCGGATGAAGTAATATCAAGCGGTAATACTTAATGATCACATGCGGATTGCAAGGATTGAACAAAGAAAGAATATCGTTTACTTTATTAAATGGCACTTGGCATACGTGCCAAGTGCAAGTCATGCGTTTCGCTCGTAAGCCGCAGCTGGGCTGCCGACTTGCCGGTCCTCGATATACGCCTCGACCAAAGATCGCTCAACGCAGTGGCGACAAACAGAAATATCAACGTCTTATTCATTCTTAGACTACATTACTATATTATCGACTGCAGTACTACACACTAAAGAGTTAAATTTGCGAAAATTGTACTGGTACTTCTATTCAACGGCTATTGTATATGGTTATGAACAGTACACCAACGGTGTCCTAATATTGTTGTGACATACAAATTCGCCATTTCTTTGAATCTTTCGCAATCATTCAAAAAATTGTGCGTAATAATAATAATTATTTATTTTACCTGAAAAGTACGTTCTAACAAACCATACCATAATTTTATAGTTCTTCGAACATTTGGTTGAAATAGAGGACAGTAAAGCAACTATATGCTAATATCTGAATATTTTCGTGACCAACTGTACATTTAAGTAGATTTAAGTAAATTTTTATTTAAAAAAAAACGTAGCCGTTCTTAGTTTTGTTTGTTTCGAAATATGACTACGTTTCGGAATAAAAAGTATTATGTTCACTTAAAATTTTTCATTCGGAAATAGTAATTTTAAAAAACCGCGTCGGTCAACGATAGCTATTACAATTATAAAAAAAAAATCGTGAACTAAGTTTACATGTACGACTATTATTGCTCGAGTGATCGTTCCCAACAGTTCCATAAACGTGGTTTTGAGAAAAGCATATTGTACTTTAACTATTGTTTTATTTGTCATGTGGTGTTGATTGAAATGAATATTTTCGTGACCGATTGCATCTGTAATTTTTTCTACTTTATTCTTTATCGTAACTGGATACTCTTTCATAAACCAAAAACTACGCAAAACACTTTGTTATTCGCGATTGAATTCACAACTGATATAAAATATCTGTGATATCATAAAATTACAAATGGTTAAATGAATGCATACAATGTGTTGTGTATCACGTGAAAATTCGACGCAAAGTAAGATATGCACAACATTGAACGATTAATCCGACAAACTTTGTAGTTTTTCATGGCAGGACAGAAAATATAAAAATAACGAAGCCAAGTCGGTCCATTATTTATTCACGAAATATCGTAAAAGCTGAAAAAAAGATTCATGGTGTCGGAGCGCAAACCCGCGTTGACACTACCAGCCAGAGACTCACGAAATAATGCACCCTTCGTCGTACTTTTTTACGGCAATCGAAATATATAAAAATAATGAAGCCCGGTACATTAAACGAAAAATAACCGGTGCGATCTCGTGCTGCTAGTCCAAGATTCTTCTATTTCTACAAAATAATATCCTGCGATAGCAAACAACATTGAAGCCTTATCTTAACGGGTCACGTACAGTTAGGACTTCGAAAAAAAGGGGTTTTTTGCGAATTTTTTTTGGGGACACATTTAAATAATTAATCGTAAATCTTTTTCCATACAAAAGACATATATTTTAAGTAAATAATACAATTTTTTCATTGCAAAATATGCAGAAATTTTTCCATAACCGCACGTAACGTAGGGGTCCCAAAAAAAAAGGTCCTCCGCGGTGATCAGTGCAGCTCGTCACCGGATCGTCCGAAATCAAAATAAAAGTAGGGATCATTAGTTAATGACATAATGCTCCGGTTGATCGAAGGATTTGAAAATTTTATGATTTTTCACAAAATGGTGGATGTTGGAAGTCAAAGTTGTGTTTTCGACCCAAATTTTGCTCACATTTTCAGCTATAAAAAAAAAAAAATAATCGCATAGAAAAATCCTTCGTTCATCCGGAGGACAATTATGTCTAGAAAAAGTGAGCAAAATTTCAAGTCGATCGGTAAAGCCGTTTCCGAGGTACAGTGATCACCGTGTTCGAAAACATAGTTTCGAGAAAAACGCATTCAAAGTTTTCAGTACGATTTACATGCAGAAGAAAAATTTCCGTTCAAAGTTACATATCTCCATACCCAACAGTCGGATTCGTCTAAAATTTTCACAGAATACTTTTCAAATGTGCTACTTTTAGAAAATGTAAAAAAACAAAAATCGATTTTTTGAAAATTCTAACTGTACGTGACCCCTTAATGAACCTGGACCGACGATGATAAATTATATTATTCCCACATTATCCTACATTACAAAACATCAGCACTTTGAAAAGACACTTTGAGATTTAAAGAATTTTTTTCATTTGTTGAATCTCGAATTAAAAAAAAATGTAAACGTGTAAGAAAATAAATGCTATTCGGCGATTCGCCTCTATTGGTTTCCTGATATCAATCTGTGAACTAATTCGACACATAGGGAATAATCCCTATGTGTCGAATAATTATTAATACTAGTTCCTGTGCATAGTATTTTTTCAGATATTTTTCAACGCGGATAACTAAAATATGAAATTTGAAAAATCGAAAAAAAATCGATCCCATCGTTGTCTCATTACCTAACTAGGCTTAAAAGTTGTGGAATAAATGACAGTTTTTTACAAACAAAATTCAAGAAAATCGATCAGTACGTGTTTTTTGTAAATGAAAAACTTATGTTTGAAACTTGAAAATCTTATAGAAATACGGTTTGAAAAATGTGTTCGATATCATGTATCAAAAGCGCGTTTAAGGCCTTACATACGTTCAGAATTTTCAAAAAATTCATTTTTTTTACAGATTATTATTCTCTATAGTTTTAGGCGTATTTCTGTGAAACTTGATTGTAAACATTCCCCATAGATCGAAAGTTACTATAGAAAACCCGACCGCCCATGGAAAGGGCCTGATGCGCGCCTACCTGCGCAGGCTTGTTTGAGGCAGCTGGCCTTTGCCGTCAAAGCCTCTTAGGCTATCGGTTCTTTTGTTATCTTACAGTGTGTGTAGGGAAGTAAACAGCAACAATTGTTTACTGACAAGGAAGGCATACAATATGAAGCTGCAATGGGAGATTAGACGTAAGTAAACAAAATAAATTTAAAAATTCATAAAGTTCGTACTTTAGCTGCGCGCGACCTCGAGCGAAACGCACTTGAAACTTTAAGGCCTTAGGCCACCCTAGAATTTTCGAAAAATCGATTTTTTTTTTAATTCCAAATGGTCCCTTAGGACCTTAAAAATGATGTCCCAGAAGATTATGGCCGGGAAAAACCTTTAGGTACTCGGTTTTCGAATTTTAGTACAAGGCCGTCTGGTCCGCAGCGAGCTCCTTTTGTGAGCGCTAGGGGGAAGGTACGTTAGGGGACTAGAACAGGTATACGGCAGATGTTATTGAAAATATTTATTTCCTGACTAGTCTAGACGAGTTTAGACTTGTCGAACGTCTCTGTCAGTTAGTTGGGCACAGCCAAGCATTTGAGAAGGACGCTAGTCGACAAACACTTGTTTTCCTCGATATTTCTGTGAACTTCCATTTCTTTTTCCCTGTATAATTATTGAGTTTTTACAATGAGTGATAAAGTGGTGTACAGCGCGAAGAAAGGAATAAAAACGTCGTTTTGCAATAGAAAGAGACCAAAAATATCTCGAAGAAGACCATTGCATCGCCATCAGCTAGAAGCACCAGACGACTTGAATGCCAGTACATCGGCAAAAAAACTAAAGCAATCGGAAGATTTATATGATATTGAAGTGATTGGATATCGTATAATTGAAGTGATTGGATATCGTATCCAGCGATTGGATATCGTATAATTAACTTTATCGCAGTATTTTCAGCTACTTCGAACGCTGTCGTTTGTAAGATATGCCAATCGGAAGTGAAATTTACTGAAAGCAGTAAGCATGGTTTGGGATTCAAACTAGTAGTGTCCTGTGAGAATTGTGAAAAGACTGAGATACCGAGTTGTCCACTTGTTGAGAAAGGCTATGAAATCAACCGTAGAATCATAATTGCCATGCGATTGCTTGGAGTTGGTTAGCACGGAATAAGAAAATTCTATGCATTCGTGGAATTACCTCGGTCTACCTTTCACTCATTCTACGATAAGGTTGTCAAAAAAATGAGCTCTGCAACCAATCTAGTTTGCAAGAACAGTATGATGAGAGCTGCGGAAGAAGAGAAAACCGTATCTATTTAAAATGGAGAAAATGGAATTGTAGTATCAGGCGATGGCTCGTGGAGAAAACGTGGATTTACGTCTTTGTATGGGATAACGACTCTTATTGGCTATAACTGTGGAAAAATCGTTGATTGTGTAGTGAAATCAAAATACTGTAAGGCGTGTGAATAAAAAAAGATACCGAAGAATATATGGAGTGGGCAGAAAATCATGCAGAAGAATGCGCTGTGAATCACGATGGATCGGTAGGAAAAATGGAAGTCGATTCAGTTGTTGAGATGTTTCGCCGCTCTGAAACTTTGCACCAGCTCAAATATACTCACTATATTGGTGACGGTGATTCTAAGACTTTCAAAGGCATTACAGATGCTAAGCCGTATGAGGATTTCACAGTACTCAAGAAAGAGTGCATAGATCACGTGCAAAAGCGAATGGGGACCCGACTACGTAATTTGAAAAAGAAGACAAAAGGTCTCGGTGAAAGGGGCAAATTGACTGGGAAACTTATAGACGAGGTACCTATTTATTATGGATTAGCGATTCATAGAAACAGTGATTCAGTTAAGAACATGAGAAGCAGTATATGGGCTACACTGGATCACAAATTATCTACTGCTGATAAACCGCAGCACGACAAATGTCCTATTGGAGAGGATTCATGGTGCTCATGGCAACGCGCTAAAGCTACAAATACTTTGGCTGAGTACAAACATAAGCCAGCTCTTGCAATTGAAGTCTATGAAGCTATCAAACCAATCTATGAAGAACTGACCAGTGAAGATCTTCTAACTCGGTGCATCGGTGGTTACACACAAAAAAATAATGAAAGCTTCAATTCCACTGTGTGGGCATTGGCCCCGAAATCCATTTCGAGTGGTAAAACAATCTTGGATGTAGCCACGGATATTGCAGTTTGTGTGTTCAATGACGAGTTTGTTTCAATTTTGCACATAATCAAGGCAATGAACTTGGAAATCGGCCCGAACAGCTACGAAATGTGCCTGGAGATCGACAAACAGCGCATAAAGCTTGCAGAAAGATCGCTGTCCGACCGGGTAAAAGAGGCAAGAATCGCTTCAAGATCAAGCAGAAAAGAAACGCAAGAGCAGGAATATAATCTGGAAAGCCAATTGTATGGTGCAGGCATCGCAGATTAAAGGTATTGTAAAATTATTCATGATTTTCTACTACTCAAAACTTTAAACGCGTTTATCTCAATACTGTATTTTTCAAGTTGGCCGGACTCGTAACTCAAGCAATTTTCAACCGATTAACTTGAAATTTTGAAAATATCTTGAAATATACATTGTCTATGGAAGTACGTAGGATTTTTTTTTATATTGCGTAGTTCATTTGTTATTAACAATTATCTGACAATTTTTTAGGCAAGTTTTTCACTTTTCACTTTAGAAGGGCGCCATTTGGCCAAAAATCAATATATCGCAAAAATCCTACGTACTTCTATAGCAGTTACTATATATAATCGAAAAATTCATTTGCTCATTATTATTTTAAAAATTACAGGAGCTGTTAGTCCGGCCGTGGACCCCGAAAAAAAGACGTCGTCGCAAAAACGCTGCACAGCCGCCATTTTGTAATAAATCGCTTCAAAAAAATTATTGTAAGCAGTCACTGATATACATAATGAAATCACGTTTCTGTTATCTCGATTTATTTTGTAGTATTTCTGAAAAAAAATCCCCAAAAAGCCTATTTTTTCAGCCTCTAGGGTGGCCTAAGGTCTTAAATGCATTTTTCTCAAAACTACTTTTTCTGGCACGGTCTGCATGATAACTCATACAGTTTTTAATATTTTTCAATGCTTTTTTTTTAATATTCGAAATGGTTTTCTCTATAGTCTGTCGAGTCGGATTTTTGATATTGCAATTTGAAACATTTATAAACATAATTAAAGTGTGACATTTATGTCACAAAATATACACTTTTTTTAAAACTGCCGTGAATTGCAAAATTTTTCGAATTTCGAAAATCCGGCTCGACAGACTATAGCTACAACTTTATTTTACAAGAATCTCTTTACGTTTTACAGATCTATCAACATTTCAAGAAGGAATGATGCAACGTGGAGCAACTTTTTTTCACAGTGCTTCGGAAAACGTGATTTTTTATGTTGTAATTTTTGAAAAAAAATGGAATAAATTTTGTTTACAAAGTTTAAATAGTAATAAACAATGTGTAAAAATTATTTTGACTATTTTCTATTGCTATCTCTCCTAAAAACAGTTTTTCTTTTAGCGCGTTTTAGACACTGCTGGACGTATGTAAGGCCTTAAAAAGAAAATTTACGAAAAACGCCCAATTTGGCCTATTTTTCGTAAAGTAATGAACGTTTTAAAAAAAAGTAACGTAATTTTTAAAAAATCGATATCTTGAAAACGGTTCGACAAACAAAATTGAAAAAAAATCATGGAGGCCTTTTTCAACGAATACTAGAACAAACAATTTTCAAGAAAATCGGAGATGCAGAAGCTAAATGGTGTCCGATATGACGTGGAATATCCTATATATATTGTAACATTTTCTCGTTTTGGAGACAAAGAGAAAATAATTTATTGAATCCCGAAGCATATTAAATAAATATAATTATTACGTGATGTAGATTATTAATATACAATTTTGGCGGGTCACCGCGGTTAACTACCCTCTCACTTTAGAATAGCAATAATTCTTCCTCTTAATATCTATAACAATCGGAAAAAACTTATCTCGGCTTCGGATTTTGCCATTATACGATGAATTATGATGATCTCGTCGAGCTGGTGGATGTCCCGAAGTTCGCATTCACAGATATTGCGTAACCTGGCCGGTAAGTCGATAGGCTTCGTGGAGGACGCTTTGGCGGTTGAATGATGGATGTTTAGCTCGGCACCGGTCATGTGCATCAGATGTATACAGGCGCTTCCGGGAATCCCAAAATTGGCGAATTGTTGGAATAGATCGAGGTGCGTTAATGCTCGATCAATATATTTCCCAAAATGAATACTCATCGTATAATTCAAATGCGCGTCACTAGTGACTTCCGATCTATTCGTCTCTTAATTTCGGGCTACCTCGCCGGGACCAGTGGTCACCGTTGATTGCCCCAACAGTTGTAACGAGGAGTAAGGGGCAGGACAATTCCTCTGGCGGAGAGGGAATCTGTCGCGATAATGCGTTGACTTCACCATATATATGACTACGATAGGTTGCGGCCAACTTAACGTGGGTACAAAATAGTTGGCGCGTTGGCCGCCCTGATATCGCAGAACAAATTCGCCAGTTTATCGCGCAATAATGCGCGATAAACTTTCAACTTTTATCGAGCAATGCTCGATAAAAGTTGAAACCTCAAGAATTTGTCTTGCGGCAGTTGTTGTACCCACGTTAAGTTGGTCGCAAGTTGGTCGGGTGTTTCCGTGAATGAGACAAGGGGGCTTATTACGATTCTCGAAACGAGTGAAAATGACGAAAGTGAGCGGCTCACCCTATTACGGTGAATCTCACTAGGTGAAAAGAGGAGATTATCCGCGTGAGTTTACTCGACACGAACTTCTGTGTCGAGAACCGTTGTACGTGTTACGTACTGGCCCGACATACAAGGCCCAGTCAAATTTTCAAAGTTACCAATGACCAAGCGTCGGTGGCATATATTCCCTAGTCGGTAAAAGGGCGCGCTGCGTAATTACCCCTAGTATCGACATAGTAGATAACATTCAATCATCCGTTCGATAAGCAAACAGTACCACCGAATATTACAAAGATATGGTAGGGAAAATCCAGCCTATCACAAGAACCTTCCGACCCTCTCCAAAGGGAAAACTAAACTCCACCCTAAACTAAATCCCTTTAACCAAAAACTAGAGCACCTTATGCCTATAGAGGTTATATTTATCAATAGTTTACGTTTAGAATAGAAAACAAATAAAATGGTATGTACAGATTAACCTAGTATTCAAGAATTTGTTTGATATTTGTGAAAGATGGAAGTGTTCATAGATGCCAATGTAGCTATTAACACGTTTGGAGCACGTATTCGAGGTTATGTACTCCTATATGCAAAAAAACCTTACGTTCATGATAAAATAGGTACGTCTATAACGAAGATGAAAATTAGGCATACAATGAATAACAGGTACAATTTTTTACAATTTTCAAAAGATTATCCAGGGAAGCTGTGCGAGCTTTAATTCAACAGTTACGACCACTCCTACCAAACCCAAGACAGAGTCATGGAATTGCTGTGGAATTACAGGTATTAAAGTAAAACATCATTAAACATTATTATAGTACTGTTTGTCCTCTTTGAAAAACTTGGCATTCATGTCGAAATTACATCTTGTTACAGGTTCTCATTGCATTGAATTTTTTTGCATCCGGTTCATACCAAGCGCGAGTTGGGCAAAATTATTTATCCTGCGTACTCAGCCTGCAGTCAGTAAGATTTCACGCAATGTAGTAAACGCATTAAATATTGTAATGGAAGAGTGGATTCAATTTCCAATTGAAGACGCAGAAATTCAGCATGTCAAGGAAATGTGAGTTTGTAATAAATTCATAGTTTTCCTAAAAGTAACAATGAATCACAATTTTATAGAAAGATAAGCAAATTGAATTATCACTGCATTAAATAATGACTGATAATATGAGAAATACTTTTTTGTTTCATACTGCAGGTTCTGAGTTAATATACAATTTCCAGCTCTAATTGGAGCGGTAGATGGGACGCATGTAGCGATTGTTCCTCCAACGACAGAGAGAGAACCCATTTATATTAATCGCAAATTATACCATTCGTATTTAGAGATGTTGAAATGATCAACCACATATTATCCTGCATAAATTAAAATAACTATCGTTAATAATTATATTACTTGTTTATCAACTAGGAGTGGAATACTGCATTGCAGGTTAAGATTTTGATGTATATTAATATTAAATTTAATGTGTGAATATAGTACTTACCAATTTTTTTTTATTTCTACTATTATACCTTAACCTTCCCCGTGCAAAATCTTCATGTTCTTTCATATACTCTAATAGTATCTTTTTTGCTCTTCAGTTACATTCATTTTACAAAATTTGTATCAAGCGTCACAACAACGGTTAAATGTGTTTTGTAAATATGGAGCCAACTTTCGTGAAAATGTGAGATCCCTATACCGGAAGTGCCTAGTTATTTCACATTTTCACTCGAGAGATCCGTAATAGGGTGACTAAACTCACGTGAGATGAAAATGTGAGAAGTGAGTAAACTCGCTCGAGAACCGTAATAAGCCCCCAGAGAACATAGATTTACATGGAACCACAGGCCTTATGGGCGCACTTGGCTGGGGTTCGCATTAAGCGAACCCCAGCCAAGTGGCGCTGTCCCACCGTGGCGCTGTCCAATATTTGTGTGCACGCATGCAATGACGCTGGGGTTATAGCCTGCGCTTTCTCGTACTCAAGCGTTCAGCCATACTTGGAGTACTGTTCCGCTCTCGCTCGTACCCACGAGCTGTGTACCCCGTGGTTGGGGTTTTGGGGTTTCGATGTAAGGCAACCACATTCCGACCCCTAGACATGCGCATTTTTTTTAATTTGTAGAACTTGTGTAAAAGCGAAAATGGATTTTATTCATAACGGACAATAAAGATGTTTCTTTCCTAGAAAGTTGAACGATGTTTTTCTGAATTAGCCTTCCTGGTAAATGGGATCGATAAATGATTCATTCTGACTTAAGTTTGTAAAATCGTCACGCGGTGGGCGTGCAGATATGGCAATGTGAGGATTGACTGATGAATTCCCTAGCATGCAATTTTTCTTTCCTTTTTTTCAGAAAATGAAAATTTATTGATTATGACCGAGAAATAAATTATTCGCGAGTCAACTGAAATTGTGAACGGAAAAAAAATAAAATCTTGACCCCTCGCGGAAAACATTTTAAGCAGATGTTTTTTCCGCAAAACAATTTAAAAAATCGTTCTGGCAAAGGAAAAGTTGTTGACAGTATTACAGTGGTTGTTGACAAATTCTCGCGATTTTTAAATCACTACGAAGATAAAATACCAAATTCGTAAAAAATTAAAAAATTTTAAGCCATACGAAGGATTTCATACTTTGTTCACTAATATCATTATCAAACATTCTTCTTATTTCTCTGAGATATTCAGATACTTCAGTTTGGCAGAAAAATTTGGTCACAAAATCATTCAACCCATAAGCAAATGTAATTTGTTATCATGTTAAATAATATTTGTTAATTTCTTGTGATTCGTGTCGATATTTTTTAAATAACATTTCTTATCTGAATATGCTTTTTTTACATGTCATACAGTTATGATAGCGCGTCAAATTATAGGCACATATTTTCTTTTACAGACTGTATTTCTCTCTCGATTAAAAAAAAGAATCATTTTTACTAAAAGCAGGAGTCAATATTTTGAAAAAAAATTATTGAACTTCAATGAAAAAAAATATCTATTAAAAAAAAGCTCCAACACGATCCATGAACCGCTAGCATGTAATCCCCCCCCCCCCTTTGCTTTTGAGCGTGCCACCGAGCGAGTGAGATACAGTTATCGACAGGCACGCATAAGTGCAAACGAAATAACATGAGAGTGGGGTTCAGCTGATGCGTCGAGTAGTGTGGCACACCGATACATCGCTGCGCGCTCTACAGCCCATAAGTGGAACTACGTTTTCTGTGCCGAAAGTTAACACGGGCCCTGTGGTTCTATGTAAATCTATGTTCTCTTATGAGACCCTCAAAACGTGCCGGAGAAAGTACGGATGGCGTTTTCGAATTGCTCGTCGCATGCAACACTATTTTCGAAGTTTTGGACAAAAATACCAAGAGCGACTTTTTGCGATAATTCTCTGTGTACCCGAAAAAATTTAACCTGATCGATTATTGAGTGCTCGTATGGCTGCTGATCAAATTTTCGAAGCGCACGTCGCCTGTACCACTGCCTCTTAAATCGGCATGGGAACATTATTTACCCCATCCACTGTTAGAGCATGACTGCATTAAGCTTGATCGATTTTTTGTACATTCCCGAAATCATTTTTTACGTACACAAAGCGTTTCCCTGCAATGGGAAACTTTTGGAAACGGACTTCCAACTCTTTATTCGAAGCGCTTTCGCAATATTTCATAACACATTTAATTTCTTTTCGGTGGTTTTTACGTGGAGAAAACTTCAGGGAATCCATTTGGACCGATTTCGTGTTTTTAATTGAAATTAAATACTGCTACTGCGCGACTACATCTAATTGCTAATGAACGCTTTGCCCTAAATGTACTTTGAATTTTCGCCACTAGATGACATAACGCCATTTGACAGCTCCCAATGATGTTGACACTCTTTTCCTATAGTCTCCTTGGCATTGTAAAAATAATAAAATTAGCTGATTGGGAGAGTGGGCACGAATGAATAAACTTAAACTCCTGGCATTTTAAAAAATTTTCTTCCGATAATATTTATGCACAATAAAAGGTCTCTATACGCAACAAGTAGGAAAACAATCAAAAACATAATGAAAAATTATTTTATTCGAGAGGAATTCGATTCGATTCTCAGAGCTGTGAATTTAAAGACGCTCTTGTGACTCCGCCTACGGCGCGTATACAATCCTGAGTGACGTCACATTGTTACATCCCAGCATGGGCGACGCACATCTCCGGTCGATAAATTAGATTATTATCTTGCCTACCTCCACAACAATGCAGCTTGCAGGTAAAATTCAAATATCATGTACATATTTTTCTGTTATTATCATTTTATTATTCCATTTATTAAGCTATGTTTAAGAAACAACAATTATTCCCGCTTCAGATACTAAACTATGATTTCCCAGACGTTTTCTAGATTATTTTTTTTCCAAACATTCGAATCAACAAACTCAATTTATTTACGTGAACAATCATGCAATGCAACAAGAAACGTTCCTTACCTTCCCAAACATTCTCCCAATGAACAAACATCCTTCTTATATACACCCTTCCAAGAATAAACCTTTAACTAATAACGATAGTATTTACTCTTGAGTGTAGAGTATACTTTAACTTACAAATATCCAGCCCGACAATTTTTTCTTATTCGTATTTCATTTCAATGAACGCCTTGTGCGATATCACTGCTCGAAAACCTAGTTATAAACAAACTCTGTACCATTCTCCGAATTATAATTTGAAACTGTATTTTCTTTCTCACGAATGCCGTCCACAAAGCAATGATCTCACGTCACCCCCGTGTGCTCAAAATAGAAAATCGAACAATCTTGCTAGGAATCAGACCAATAAAATCAACCCAATTTGTGTAACTCCTCCCGAACCGAGGTGAAATGGTTAACCCTTTTAGAGAAGAAAAGTAGAATTTTATGAACCTCGAATCAGATTGTACCTCAAGGGAGTAAAATCCCAGTCTCTCTGCGAAACTACTCTAAGTACAAACTTTTGGGTTGTAATTTTAAAGTCGAATAAAGTATCAGTTTTTGTTAAGTGTACGTACGTTGTTGGTGTTGCAATTAATAATTTTCCCAAGAAACTCATTCTCACGGATCAACATCGAGAAGTCTGGGAAAACAATCATCAAACGAAACGTCTTCGAAAAGGAATCAACCTCGACGATTAATCCAAAATCGTTGAATTGGTATATTGAGCACAAGTAAGACCCAAGCAGCGAGCTCACGTTCAGCCGAATACCGCAAATCAATTAAAAAATCCCGCGCACATCGAATTATCGACGGAACTACACTCTCTCTCTCTACTTTGGGACGTAACAACATATCAACCACTGCGACGCCAAGTGGCAGTTTCTGGCGGAAAAAAACTTTGCTTCAATCGGGGTATAAGCATATTCCTTCTATAGTTGTCTGAATTCGTTGGTGTTAGGGTTTATGTTTTTTGCGGATGATAGGTTTTGATTTCAGTACCTGAAAGGTTAATAAACGTCATGGAATTGTTTACTCTGGCAATGGTGAAAAATATATAATAGAATTTTAATGCCAAGTCCAAGACCAAGAATTTTAATACCAACAATACCAATCGTTTTTTCGGTAGTAATTAAAATGTGATTTTCAGTCGATCCGATGGAAGTATTGAAATCTCATAGAATATTTAATATTCATGAAGAAATATCTCTCTATACACCGAGTTATGGAAATGTCAATGTTTCTGCGGACTTGACTCGTATATATACGTAATAGTACATTAATGTGTTTGATGCTTTATTTTGTTACAATCGATCAAATTTTACAAAAATATATGTTATCTACAATTTTTGTAATGAATGATGATTGGTTTTTAACCATATTGGTTTGCGTTTCATAGAGTACATATATATTGTATTGTCGATTCTATCCGTTTTCAATTTTTTCAGCCCCAGGAATGAAGAGCAATAATGTGTAGCAAGAATTGGTAGAGAGTTGATTTAAAGTAAATTCAACGACAAACACTTTAATGCAGGAATAACAGCAAGGTTGAACAGAATTAGAATATGATCCATGCACCACAAAAATGATAGCAACAAGATTATACAGGGCCAGTTCCAGACAAGAAATTTTCTCATACTCGTATTAGTGCATTACCGCATTGCATCACATTAGATGGCACAATGCCTATGAGGTTCATCAATGTTTCCTCGTAGTAAAAGATTTGGGACAGCGATCAAAAGAATTTATGGTAAAATTTGTACAACAGTTGAAAAATTCTATAAGGTATTTACAGAAATATGCATGAATCAGAATGTGTGCCCGGCGCTATTTGAAGTCCACAACAAATAACATTTTGTCGATCGAAAAAAAATTTCATTATTTGACTCAAATTTCGTATTCAAGTGGAATATCATAATATTTAGGAGAATATTTTTTCTAAGTATACTACTATACATATGTATATATTGCGAAGTATTCAAAATCATGTGGTATTCAAGATGATTTAATCTGATTACAAAATATCAGTAAGGGTAATAACTTATGGGCAAATTTATTTATTTTATAAAGATGTTCGATGAAAACAAAACAACCTCCATCGTCGGTAAACAAGTTTGAATCAATGGCGAATTATACAAAGATCTACAATGTCCAGCGATTCTAAAAAGTATGACAAAATAATTAAAAACTTTCTAAAATACCATAATTGAAATTTCTGATTAATTGTTACAACAATGTATGCGTTATATAGATTACATTTAGGAGAAGAACCTGTTCGATGACGAATTTGAGGTGCACCCAGGTAAACAGATATTAATTATTTGTTGGGATCATATGATTTTACTTCGGTAATAGCTGGCTGCAGCATGAAGAAAAGTGATGGAGAATCATATATTATCGTGATTTAATGGTTAAAAAATTAGACAGAAAAATATCATTATCGATTAATTGGGTATAACCCAAATTGCATAACCTACAGATTCAATACAAGCTCTTCTTTGAATATAAAACACACACAGTTATGAACTCGGTGATATATAAATTTCAATATTCCTGAACCCTGCATTTTTTAAACTGCGACAAGGCAGTAATGCAAAGATCCTTTGTCAGCGATGAACTCCTGGAGAGTTAGTTTTCAGTGCAACATGTAAAGACTAAGAGGTTCTATACACACACACACACGCCTATTATTTTTTCCATTAATGCTAATTTTTAAGGCTTTTTCAGAACTTTGAATTGGATCACTTGAAAGCTTGTCAGCATCAAACTTTGTTTTCTGAGAAAGCAAAATAATTACTTGCCGTATTAATCACTATCATTATTCTCAGTTATTAAACAGATCTTCGATTGAGTTTGTGTACCTTTGTAATGAAACGGCACTTCCAACGTCATATCTAGGTATCATTTTGTGTCTTCGAAGTTTTCATTGGGTGTTATATGACGTCGATCGATGCTAAATGTTTTTTTTCATACTGAAAATGCCAGTACCCGAAACTACCTACACAATACACTATTTTTCACTCAACTCGATGCGACAGAAGATGGAAGAAATTTGTGTCGTATAAAAATATATAAACCCATACCGGGTACAGAAGACACTACCGACAGCGTGGCAATGCCAGAATGAATGAAATAAATGGTTCCCGATAACCCTAGAGCTATACGAGATACGAATAGGTTGGCCGATGCGCGGTTGAGAAAGTCATTAACACGTTCGGTATTCAATATGCCACGCGACGGTCTCGCCACGCAAACCATACATATGTGCAATCGCATGTGAATATACATGTTCAGCAAACATAACTGAATGTTACCGAATAAGGAAAATAGAAAGACGTATGTCGCGCAGATTCATATTGGATATAACTGTGTAAGTATTAAGAGTCGTTTAAGAATCATCAGGACCTGTATATATATTGCACATAATATAATAAATATTGCTAAAGCTACTGGCAAATTTTAGTTATAAATTACTTTATGCCAACTTAAAGTTCACTACTACTAAGTTGGCTGATTGAACATTTTCAATATTATACTACTCATTCCTACTTCGGAGTCCGGATTGCTCAGTACTACGGTAGCCACTCAGTGCTACGACTGCTGAATAAAAAAAATGAGCAACTTACTATTGTTAAGAATATTATTTATTAATTATGCTTGCTCCCTTACAGCCTCAATTTGGTTTCTAAAAATCCCATGGTAGATTCTTCAAACATTTTTCTTTGCCTTATACGGAATTCCAACCACATACCATTTTACAATCTTATTGAATGGTTTAACGTACTAGTTATTATGCTCCTGACTTATGATTGTTCTACTATAGCATACGTATACAGGGCGAATTGGATTAAGTATAGCAGAATTTATTCTGAGGTAGATGGGACCATTACAAACAAAAGTTGCAAATATACATTAGGGATATTTTCAATAGTTTACGAGATATAATTTCTTAAAGTTGGGCTAATCAGAGCGCGCCAAGAAGCGTTGGAGCCGCCTGCTCTCCGCCCTAGCCGTAGAGACAGCGCAATGTATCAATCATTGGCTGCCCGCGCTCGCCGCCCCGCTCCCTCGTCGCCCCGCGCCAAGACTGTCGTCTCTATGGTCAACAAACTCGTGAATTAGTACAGGATATCTAAACTTAAAAATGGCGGAGAAAAAGCACAAGGAAATTTTGTTGATGTATTGGTTTGGTCGTATCATAAATAAATTACTAAAAATCTGTCGCAATCAATAATGTATTAAAAGAAGAATCATGCTGGACATACGTCCACGGCCAAATAATTACAACGGAATCTTATTACGAGAGAAATAATAAAGCCTTTAAAACGAATTTAAAAAAATTTTATTTTGTGTTTTTTTTAGTATTAACCAGCAATATCATTGTACCATATTTATAACAGTTCAACATTATTTGCGGAATGTGAAATTTTTAAATTCACACTGCAAAGTGCATAGAACAAAATAAAAAACCTCGTTTTAATATCTTTATTAATTTCTTTGTAATACAATATTAAAGAATTAAAGAAAGAATTTTAAAAAATTGTAATGATTAAATACTCTCCTAGAAAATACATAAAGTGTGGTGGAAAACTATGTTTGTAGCGGCTAAGTATTTCACGTTCTCGTAATTCTCTAAAATCTGGTGAATACGATGTACTACTTCTACGAAATAATTTCGTAGCATCTAATAATAAGTGTTGTGTCACGAAGCTATAAATCTCGATTCAAATTTTCATTATAAGAAATATGTAGCAATAATCAGCTTGCAGCTTTTACGGAAAGGTCGCAATTTTATTGGTCACAAATTTTTCAGAACGAAAAAGCGAATGGATCGCGAAGTAATACGTCGTATTCACCAGATTTTAAAGAATTACGAGAACGTGAAATACTTAGCCGCTACAAACATAGTTTTCCACCACACTTTATGTATTTTCTAGGAGAGTATTTAATCATTACAATTTTTAAAATTCTTTCTTTAATTCTTTAATATTTTATTACAAAGAAATTAATAAACATATTAAAACGAGATTTTTTATTTTGTTCTATTTTGTTATAAATATGGTACATTGATATTGCTGATTAATACTAAAAAAACACAAAATAACATTTTTTAAAATTCGTTTTAATGGCTGTATTATTTCTCTCGTAATAAGATTCCGTTGTAATTATTTGGCCGTGGACGTATGTCCAGCATGATTCTTCTTTTAATACATTATTGATTGCGACAGATTTTTAGTAATTTATTTATGATACGACCAAACCAATAAACCAACAAAATTTCCTTGTGCTTTTTCTCCGCCATTTTTAAGTTTAGATATCCTGTACGAATTCACGAATTTGTTGACCATAGAGACGAAAGTCTTGGCGCGGGGTGACGAGGGAGCGGGGCGGCAAGCGCGGGCAGCCAATAATTGGTACATTGCGCTGTCTCTACGGCTAGGGCGGAGAGCGGGCGGATCTAACGCTTCTTGGCGCGCTCTGATTAGCCCAACTTTAAAAAATTATATCTCGTAAACTATTGAAAATATCCCTAATGTATATTTGCAACTTTTGTTTGTAATAGTCCCATCTACCTCAGAAAAAATTCTGCTATACTTAATCCGATTCGCTCTGTATAATAAAAACTGTGGAGTAAAAACAAAAATTCTTCGATTAGGCGCTAGTTTTTTATGTCTAAAAAATACTTTATAAATGTTATATGTATTAAGGGAACATTCCAGTGTGCCTGGCTTGAAAATTGGTGATTTTCATGATTTTTTTTAAAATAAAATTCGATACATAATCAGTGCGATTAGTTTGCGTAACGAAAACCATTCGCTCCGTGCAAGCAGAGAATATAGATTGACATGCAACCATAGGTCCCGTGTTAACTTTTGGCACAGAAAACGTAGTTCCACTTATGGGCTGTAGAGCGCGCGGCGATGTATCGGTGTGCCAGACGACTCGACGCATCAGCTGACCCCCACTCTCATGCTATCTCGCTTGCACTTATGCGTGCCTACCGATAACTGTATCTTACTCGCTCTTGTACCAGCGGCACGCTCGAAAGCGAAGGGGGGACATGCTAACGGTTCATGGATCGTGTTGGAGATTTTTTTTTAATAGATAGTTTTTTTCATCGAAGTTCAATAGCTTTTTTCACAATATTGACTCCTGCTTTTAGTAAAAATGATTATTATTTTTTGAATCGAAAGAGGAATACGGAAAATTATTTAAAAAATATCATAACGAATCACAAGAAAATAACAAATATTATTTAACATGATGACAAATTACATTTGCTTATGCGTTAAACGATTTTGTGGCCAAATTTTTCTACCAAACTGAAGTATGCGAATATCCCAGAGAAATAAGCAGAATGTTTGATAATCATAATAGCGAACAAAGTATGAAATTCTTCGTATGGCTTAAATTTTTTAGATTTTTGACAAATGCGGTATTTTATCTTCGTAGTGATTTAAAAACCGCGACAATTTGTTAACAACCACTGTAATGCCAGTAACAGTTTTTTCCTTTGCCAAAACGTTTTTTTCAAATTGTGTTGCGGAAAAAACATCTGCTTCAAATATTTTCCGCGAGGAGTCAATATTTTTTTTTTCAATTCACAATTTTAGTTGAACCGCGAATAATTTATTTCTCGGTCATAATCAATAAGTTTTCATTTTCTGAAAAAAAAAGGAAAATAAAATTGCCAACCAGGGAATCCATTAGTCAATCCTCACATCGCTATATCTGTACGCGCGCCGAGTGACCATTTTACAAACTTTTATCGATCCCATTCATCAGGGAGGCTCAATTTCTTGAACTGTTAATTCGGAATAACATTGGGCAACTTTCTAGGAAAGAAGCATCTTTATTGTCTGTTATGAATAGCATGTATTTTCGCTATTACACAAGCTCTACAAATAAATAAAAATGCGCATGCTTAGGGTCCGGAATCTGGTTGCCTTACATCGAGACCTCAAGTACTCTAACCACGAGGTACACAACTCGTGGGCCCGAGCGAGAGCGGAACAGTACCCCAAGCATGGCTGAACGCTGAACGCTTCGGTCGGACAAGCGCGCGCTATAACCTCAGAGTCAATGTATGCGTGTACACAGATATTGGACAGCGCCACGGTGGCTGGGGTTAGTACTAAGCGAACCCCAGCCAAGTGCACCCCCGTGAAGTTGGCTGGACGACTTGCACTTTATTAATTGACTTTTTTTATATCGTTAGGTTGTCGTTAGGTAGTGTTAGGTAGTCTAATTAAAACGTTAGGTAGTCAATAGTTGTTTCGAAACAAAATAATTAAAAATATATGCGAAGTTGGCCGAAAAATGTTTTTTTTCCTTTATTTATCTTTTCCAGATGCTCAAATGATGCGTAATCGTTAGGTGGTCATGAATATACTAATTAAAACGTTAGGTAGTCAACCATATCCTTGCAAATCCAAAAAACAATTTTGCGAATTATGCATGCGCAACGGCTAATGCGCACCTGTGTGAACTTAGCCAGTCGACTGACAATTGCGATCTTTGCCCGTACGCTTCGATATCGGCGCGCCATCTCGAGAATCACACACTCATACACACGGATCAAGAGTCATATCAGTGTGATCACTGTTATCAGTCTTTCAGACAGAAACAATTATCGAAAAGGCATTGCAATCTCTATCACAATCCAACCTACGAACCACCACCTCCACAGAAGAAGACACATCGGTGGCCCGAGGGCGAGTGCATAAGGGAAATTTTATACGTCATATGGCAGTGCACGGTCCTGAATCGTCGTTAAGGAAGAAACAGCAAGCCCTCAATATGGGCCGACGAAAGAAAATTCAGATTATCGATGGTCTTGATTCTTGTTTGCACCTGACAAGTCGGGCATCAAGCGTTTACGCATGCGTCGCGCATCAGGCGTTTACGCATGCGATGCACATGCAGGTTTCTCAAAATTGTTTTTTGGCTTTTAGAAGGATTTAGTTGACTACCTAACGTTTTAATTAGTATATTCATGACTACCTAACGATTATACATCATTTGAACATCTTGAAAAGATAAATAAAGGAAAAAACAAAAAATTTCGGTCAACTTCACATACATTTTTAATAATTTGTTTTGTTTTAAACTATTGACTACCTAACGTTTTAATTAAACTACCTAACACTACCTAACGACCACCTAACGATATAAAAAAAGTCAATTAATAAAGTGCAAGTTGTCCGGCCAACTTCACGGGGGTGCCAAGTGCGCCCATAAGGCCTGTGGTTCCATGTAAATCTATGTCCGCTGGTGCATGTTAGCGGTGGCGACCTCTGGTAGCTCAAAACGCGAAAATCCTGGAAAATTTAGTTGCAAGTTATTTAAAAATTGTATTCAAAATGAAGTTTAATCAAATAAATGCCTTTGTTTCGGAATAACTTATATGTAGTTATAAGCAGCCATTATTCTATAATTACACTAAAAAAAGAAACAAGTAAGGTACTATAATTAATACATATATTTTGATAGTTGTACGATGCTTTTGAGGCTACTCACGAGTAGTTTAGGCATATGAATTTGTGCTTTTTATATTTAAACAAAATGAATTACATGAATAGGCGTTAGACAATTTATAATACAAATTCAGAACAATTAATCTATTGAATATAAGATATGATATCTTATATGTTATATACATAGTGGTTATAAGAAAATAAAATATTTGTAAACATGTGTGTGTATTCCTTCTTTCTTTTTCATTTAAAAAATGAAATTGATCCACGTGACACTCTTTATCGCATTTTGTTTCCATGATCATTTTGACTTGTTCCAGCACTATTATGGTTATCCACCTCTGACTGCTCGATGTAACTCGGATTCGATGCTTCCTCTGATTTTTTATTTCCAATGAAATGCTCACTGCAAATTACATCCCACGCCTATGGTGATCCATCCGGACTGGGAATTAATTGAGTTACTTTACTGTTTCCAATGTTTATTCCATAATATATACAACGTATTCAGACAACCATAGAAGGAATATGCCCATGCTCTCGATCGAAGGGAGAAATGATGTTCCACAGTGTAGTTATGTCCCTCAGTCACCCGCGTCGCTGGCTTCGCTACAACAATGCGCAGGGCACACAGACACGTTCACGTATACCTCACACAACTTCATAGCGTAGCTTCGCCTCCTCTCTCACTAACCAGGTACGAGCAAGCGCGCCTTACAGTCCATTTGACTTCTTCTAATGCGAGGTATAGACTGATGGACACGTGCCGACTCTCTTTTTCTGAGATGGTACTGTCCCTCACTAATTCGACATATATATATAACGATAACCCTAAGAACGGTAGTAGCCGTATAATACAAGTTCTGATAATTGTAAAAAATAGATTAGCTTTAATATTTGAATTATTCATTAAGGGGTCACGTACAGTTAGAATTTTCAAAAAATCGATTTTTTTTTACATTTTCTAAAAGTAGCACATTTGAAAAGTATTCTGTGAAAATTTTAGACGAATCCGACTGTTGGGTATGGAGATATGTAACTTTGAACGGAAATTTTTCTTCTGTATGTAAATCGTACTGAAAACTTTGAATACGTTTTTCTCGAAACTATGTTTTCGAACACGGTGATCACTGTACCTCGGAAACGGCTTTACCGATCGACTTGAAATTTTGCTCACTTTTTCTAGACATAATTGTCCTCCGGATGAACGAAGGATTTTTCTATGCGATTATTTTTTTTTTTTATAGCTGAAAATGTGAGCAAAATTTGGGTCGAAAACACAACTTTGACTTCCAACATCCACCATTTTGTGAAAAATCATAAAATTTTCAAATCCTTTGATCAACCGGAGCATTATGTCATTAACTAATGATCCCTACTTTTATTTTGATTTCGGACGATCCGGTGACGAGCTGCACTGATCACCGCGGAGGACCTTTTTTTTGGGACCCCTACGTTACATGCGGTTATGGAAAAATTTCTGCATATTTTGCAATGAAAAAATTGTATTATTTACTTAAAATATATGTCTTTTGTATGGAAAAAGATTTACGATTAATTATTTAAATGTGTCCCCAAAAAAATACGCAAAAAACCCCTTTTTTCGAAGTCCTAACTGTACGTGACCCCTTAATAAGTCATAAAAACTAATTTTTTTCACCACAGAAAATAAGAAGAAAAAAATTACGGACAAAACGATTTGATCGTGCGATCTTGCGATTTGAAATGCAGAACTCTACAAACTCGGCTAGTATCTTATAGTATAGAATACTTATACGCGATATTATAAATTTATTGCAAGGCGTGAACTAAAATTAGCTGATTGTGAGAGTGGGCACGAATAAATAAATTAAAACTCCTGGCATGTTTCTTAACTTGTCTTCGATAATATTTATGCAAAATAAAAGGTGTCTATACGCAAGAAGTAAGAAAGCAATACAAAACATAACGACAAATTAATTTATTCAAGGTGAATTGGATCATTCGATTCTCAGAGCTGTGAATTTAAAGACGGCAGATCGTTCGCGCTCTCGTGACTCCGTCTACGGGGCGTGTACAATCCCGAGTGACGTCACATATCAACCGCTGCGACGCCAAGTGGCAGTTTCTGTCGGAAAAAACCTTACTTCAATCGGGGTATAAGCAGTGCAGCCAGATCGCGCGTAAAACTTACCCTCTCTCTAGTCTGTTACGCGCCCATAACACAATCATACTAGCGCGTGTCCGTGAGCGAGCAACGCTCGGACATCTTCGGAAAGAGACGAGCGCGGTCGAAGTTCCCCGACCGCGGCTTCGGCTGCTACACTAAAACATGGGCGCTGAGCACGTTCATGTGCGCCCAAGCCGAAACGCCCGAAACGAAGGCTTCGAGGGAAAAAGCAATTTGAGCGCGTGACGTCGGGTGACGTCACGCGCGAGGCTTTTTGATGATTTTAATGCTTATTTAGGTCTTGGTTTTCTGCGTTATTAACGTATACAAAAAAATGTATCACGCACTGTGATCGCTTATTTTTTTAGTTTATACGTTAATTTAAATATAATATTAAATCTAAATTACAACTTATTTATCTTATAAAAAATTCTTTACGCTTTACTCACACCCGTCCTTATCCCAAATCAATTATAATTCATAAAAGTAAGCCGTAATATATTTATATTCGTATTATTATATTAATTCTCATATTTTCATCGAGCGATAAAGCATTATCCCCAAAAATAACCCAATCATCAATCCGGCCGCGAATCGTAAGGTCCAGAAAGTGCATTTTTAACACAAGCGATAAGATGGTCCCGTTGGTAGCGTTCCTGAGTTCGGTCCGCAGGGGCGCGGGACTGTTCACCGCGCTCAGTACTTTTATTTTTTTTATTTATTTATTTTTATTAATTTGTTTTCGTATGGGACGAATTGTTTATTTCTGAAACACGCTCATTGAAAGAACATTATTCTGAAAATAGGAAAACTGCTCATGATGTTTTACGATTAACAAATTTTTGTTCTGTCATCGGTG
The DNA here is from genome assembly GCA_951802705.1 of Netelia virgata. NCBI lineage: Eukaryota > Metazoa > Arthropoda > Insecta > Hymenoptera > Ichneumonidae > Netelia > Netelia virgata. The sequence continues at coordinate 26,453,606 of OX637864.1, read as the reverse complement.
AGTGTTCTCAAATAAACAATTCACCCCACTACAATGAAAATTACCTCTAAATGTAAAAACATAAAAAAATGACATGTTTTGTACTTCTTTCTATGTCACCCATGAGGTAAAGTACAGTGGTACACATTTTTTTTAACATGGTATCCCCAGGAGGTATAATCCACAACAAAAAAAAACCTGTAAAGAACAAATTTAACAAAACATGTAATAACAATCTGTAATAAAAATTTATATATACATATTATATACAACTATATACACCGATAAATAAAATTTATACAAATAAAAATGTCGCACTACGTAAGGGTTAAAGAAACCTCCAAGTCCAAGTTTTTATCGAATGCACAATAATTATTTAAATAAACACTTTATTAATATTTTTCGCGAATATTGAACTAAAGGTTGAAACAAACAGCAGGCGGCGACGTGACGCTGGCGGGACGTGAAGAGCTGTAATATTCTATATTAACTAGTATATTACAACTCTTCACGCCCCGCCAGCGTCGCGTCGCCGACCGCTGTTTGTTCCAACCTTAAGATCACTTCTTATTTTTATGTGAGAAAAAATTAATTTAATCCGGAAATTTGTCAACGTCCCAGTAATCGTCCTGGTCGTATTCTCGGACTTGGAGCTTTTCTTTTCGTTTTTTGCCTGCCTGACTGTACAAATTTTCCGCGGTCATTAGTGACAGATGGTCTCGAGATATTGTCATCGTGATCGCACTGTCCCCCCTAGCCCTCAAAACCAACTTGACAACGCAGATTGAATTTAACGTACTCGAACTGAGGCAGTTCCTTTTTTTTGTTTTTGTGTCTGGGATGAGAGAGCACGCTCTTTCAGCCGCAGCATTCGAATGAGGCAATGTCCTCACCATACCCAGCAACAAACGCAAAGTTTCGTACCGGAGGATACCGTCAGAATTGGTAACAGTACAAATTGCCATCCACATCTCGTCGAATGACAATTTACACCATTCTTCCTTCTGACGAATATTCTCTTCGTACAAGGAATGCCATTCGTTGCGAATTTTAATTTTTTCGGAAATCTATCGCGAATTTGACTCGAAGCCGTGACGTAAAACCGAAGGCAGTTTTGGCGGAGCATGTCGACTTCGGCTTGTGGAGTCCCTCTGCTCTGTACATCCGTCAAATATTCTTCGCAGTCATCCCCAATATCAATATCAATCAATGCGCGCTCATTCGCGCAATTTTCGAAGTTGATACTGGAAGCATGAACGTAAAATATTGCCGGCTGTAACAAAGCGGGTTTGAGAAACCTCTGGAGGATCTCTACAAGCATCGTCTTTGAAGAAGGTTGCAGACGATGCATTAGAGTTTCTTCGCTTTGAAAGAAAGCGTTGATTTTATTGAATGATTCTAGTGCCAATCGCAAAAAAGAATATAGGCTTTCGTTACTGGGTTTGTTGCAACCTCGAGAAGTTCTTCTGCTTGTTTAACCTTCTCCAATGACTGATCAGCCAAAAATGCTATCAGCGTCGGCCAATTCTCGATAATTTTAACGACGGCGAAATAGCGCGAGAGCCATCTCGTTTCTGCGTATCGCGTGATTTTTGCCGGACGATCCTGGAAGCTATCTTGAAAATCGCGAAAAACGGCTGTTCGTTTCGGACTGTTGTTCAAAAAGGTCGCGATACCTCTGATAAAACGATCAATCTCTTTTGGGATAGCGGAGAATGCGGCGCTAGCAATCAACGCGAGAGAATGGCAAATACACGGCTGCGTTATTAGATCGGGGTTATTTTCCGACAGAAATGTACGGAACGACGAATGTTTGCCGACCATTACGGATGCGTTATCGCACGCGAGACCGAGAATGCTGCGCATGGGAATTTGTTTCCGGAAAAGCTCATTTTTGAACGCTTTGAACAGTTCAATGGCCGAACAGTTCGCCGCGTTCAAATGAAGCATCGTCAACAATTCAGTGCTTACCCTCAGCGTACTCGGCTCTACGTAACGGACCATTAACGACATCCATTTATCGTTCGTGCAGTCCGATGTTTCGTCCACGTGAATCGAAAATTTGTTTTCGCGTAGCACTCGCGTTATCCGGTCGGCTTCTACTACGCTAACCACCCTGTCGACTAGCTTCATTGCTTTTGTTTTGCCGGCGGTCATAGCCTGCAACACAGCAGGCTCTTGACCGATGAGTTTAAATAGGCTGAGCATATCCGGTGCAACCGTCATCGCAATATTATGCTCAGCCAAAAACGTCGCGAAACGAATTTCAGCAACTTGTACTCGTTCATTAAAGTCAAATTCAGCACCAGAGGCAGCTGAAAACCTCTTTTGAGCACAAGTTGCTTCCGAAACATACGCAGAAGGCGTAGTGTTCCCCAAATGGACCGATCCTACACTAAACACACTCATGTTTTTCACGTGCACTTCTGATATCGAATGCCTTTCTATCTCACAGTGGCCACATGACAACGTTGCTCCGCACGCGAGGCAATACAACTTATCAGGCTGCGAGGCAACAGCCTGAACCCATTGTTTCCACTCTGGATGCTGAACATACCATTGGTGTTGGAAATGTTTCTTTTTAGCCGGTTTCGGCTTTTTTACCGCGGGCTCATCCATGAGCAAAAAAATCAAAAGTAGAAAAAGCACAACCCAAACGTCGAACAAATTGAGAACAAAATAATTAAAAACCACCAATGTTACGAGGCACAGAGTAGAAACGCTACCGATTTTTAAGCCAGGACTTCTATAACTGAGACTCGCACTTGCCCTATACCTCTATAAGCAAGAATTGAGCATATCGATCTGTTTTGTTTTCCACGAAATTACGAAAGCGTCATACATTGTAACACAGTAAATATGCTCGATTCTCGCTTATAGAGGCATAGGGCAAGTGGTATTTGTGGCAAAGTATTTATTTAAATCATTTTTGTGCAATCGATGAAAAACTTGGACTTGGAGGTTTCTTTAACCTTTTGCGGCATAGTGGCTATTATAATAACCACCTGTTTTGTCCAAGATTTTTATTTATAAAAATTATATTTATAGGTGTGTATAAATGGTTATTTATATACAATTTTAAGCTTAAAATATATATATAAAATATAATATAAAATATCGAAGAAAATGTATGCTTCGAAGGGTGTAGGTTTTTTTTCGTAGTGAATTATACCTCCTCGGGACACCACTTAAAAAAAAGTGTACCATTGTACTTTACCTCATGGGCGACATGGAAAGAAGTACAAAACATGTCATTTTTTATGTTTTTACATTTACAGGTTATTTTCATTGTAGTGGGGTGAATTGTTTATTTGAGAACACTCACCGATGACAGAACAAAAATTTGTTAATCGTAAAACATCATGAGCAGTTTTCCTATTTTCAGAATAATGTTCTTTCAATGAGCGTGTTTCAGAAATAAACAATTCGTCCCATACGAAAACAAATTAATAAAAATAAATAAATAAAAAAAATAAAAGTACTGAGCGCGGTGAACAGTCCCGCGCCCCTGCGGACCGAACTCAGGAACGCTACCAACGGGACCATCTTATCGCTTGTGTTAAAAATGCACTTTCTGGAACTTACGATTCGCGGCCGGATTGATGATTGGGTTATTTTTGGGGATAATGCTTTATCGCTCGATGAAAATATGAGAATTAATATAATAATACGAATATAAATATATTACGGCTTACTTTTATGAATTATAATTGATTTGGGATAAGGACGGGTGTGAGTAAAGCGTAAAGAATTTTTTATAAGATAAATAAGTTGTAATTTAGATTTAATATTATATTTAAATTAACGTATAAACTAAAAAAATAAGCGATCACAGTGCGTGATACATTTTTTTGTATACGTTAATAACGCAGAAAACCAAGACCTAAATAAGCATTAAAATCATCAAAAAGCCTCGCGCGTGACGTCACCCGACGTCACGCGCGAGTCGTGCTCAAATTGCTTTTTCCCTCGAAGCCTTCGTTTCGGGCGTTTCGGCTTGGGCGCACATGAACGTGCTCAGCGCCCATGTTTTAGTGTAGCAGCCGAAGCCGCGGTCGGGGAACTTCGACCGCGCTCGTCTCTTTCCGAAGATGTCCGAGCGTTGCTCGCTCACGGACACGCGCTAGTATGATTGTGTGATGGGCGCGTAACAGACTAGAGAGAGGGTAAGTTTTACGCGCGATCTGGCTGCACTGGGTATAAGCATATTCCTTCTATAGTCATCTGAAGTCGTTGATATATATCACGTACGATGTGCTTGCTTTCCTGTGTCAAACGCTACAGAGTGAGGTTATGGGACTTACTTTTTTCTCCTCACAGCTGCAATCCATTTGTTTCTGTTGAGGAAGTTCGTTGCGGGTTCGTCATAAAATGTCAGTCGTTGACAAAAGCGTGAGGCTCACCCAATTAGAGTTGAGAAGCAGAGTCGGCGAGAGCTCTAACCACGCTCTGCTACCAGTACATCGTTGTCATTCGAACAGTCAACATCTAAGCCATAATTAATTCTATCGTTTCTTTACCTTTGTATTAAAGAAAAGTTCTTTATAAACCAAATCGTTTCCTCGAACAATATTTTTCCACTCTCCTACTAACGTTGAGGCTGAATGTTCAATAGTTTCTCTGCTCCACTTTATGAAAAAAAAAGTAGTTTACCACCGTGTATACCCTCTTCGGGTTTTTACACACCTCTACTTTTTCCTTCCTCCGACACTACTTTTTCCTTCCTCCGACTTGCGACCACGGCTGCAGCCGTTTCGCATTTCCCCTTTCCTCCCTGTATCGCATTTGCCACGGACGAAGGGAAACTGCAGAAAACCTCCGTCGATACAGGTCGGTGCCTACCTGGTCTCCTCCAGTGTCAATGCGAGTAAACTCAAGCACGTTCACCAGAGTCTCCTAGGTCGGCACCTCCTCATCTGTGATAATATGGGCGGCCCATGCTCGACCAAGGCGTCACCATCCGCGCGATGAGAACCGCCTTGCAGGAGCACCAAAGCCGAGCACCGACCCCCCACTCATCACAGCGAGGTCTTTTTTGGACGTTTGTTTTGGTGGAATCCGAACCGCCAGGATTGCAGAATAAACACAGAAAAATTTCTTTTCCCATTGGTGTCGACTGCGGGAATCGAACCCCGGTCCGCTGAGTGCGAACCCAGCGCCCTATCCACTCAGCCACTGCGCTTCTTTGCTCCACTTTATGTTTTGCTGTTGCAAATTGATTAAATTTTCACTTATTGCGAACACCATTGTTTTTCCAATTCACTACACAACAAGTAGAATGGCCCATTTTTTAAAAATAATATGATCCTAATCGTACGGAAAATTTCCAGGATTATTTTTCCTTTTCGCCACCGCCGCGCTGGGGTAGATTCGCTTATCCGTTCCAAGGCCTTGCACAGAACGAATGGCTATATTTGGGCTTATATTTCTTGAATCGTCGGTTTATCCTTTCTTTATTTAGTAATATTGGTGCCAGTTGGTTGGGGTGATTAGGGCCTCTCATTGTCAGCTTATATTTTTCGCTGTATCATTGTATTTCTTTATTCACCGTGTTTATTTTGAGGTCCCTGTGTATGTTTTTGTTCGAGACGTACTAGGGGGCGTTGGTAATTATTCTGAGGATTTTAGAGTGAAACCTTTGAATACTTTCGATATTGGAATTACTGTTCATTCCCCAAAGTTGTATGTCATACGGCCATATCGGTTCTAATATCGTTTTATAGATGGTCATTTTATTATGTAGCGATAGTTTAGATTTTTTGCCAATACGCCAATACATTTTGTTGGCTGTCAGTTCGAGCTCTCTTCTTTGCGTTTTGATATGCTTCGCTCCGGTAAGTCTCCTGTCGAGGTGTATTTCCAGATATGTCACCTCTTGTGCGATCGGTAGTGGTTGGTTGTAGTCTTACACTCGGGCAATATCCACATTGCAAATGTGATGTGAATATATTTTGTTTCACTGACTTTCATTCTCCGTTTGCCTAGCCACTTTTCGACGTTGTTTAACTGTTTTTAAGGGCAGGGTAGGGCTAATTCGTGTGAAAAAGGCACATTTTTATGATTTTTTTTTGACAAAACGGTTAAAATCTATTTATTTAAACCAATGGTACATTAAAGAGTGACATTCAAAGAATATTGTGTCCAATTTTCACGTAGAAATATTAAAAAATACGGTGATGACAGTAATTTTTGTCAAGCGTCTCGGAAAAAAGTTGAATTGCGGTGCCCATCATAACTTCGTGCTGGATCATCTGAAATAAAAAAATCGAAGTTATATCGTTAGATAAGGACTTTCCCCAGGTAACGCTGGGGGGGGGGGGGGTCGAAATTTAAATTTTTCAATTTTTGGGAACGCTTTAAAGGGAAAAACGTGATTTTGAGCGAAAAAATCGGTTAATTTGTTGTTATAAAATGAAAAATATAAACAAATTTGAAAAAAACTCTCCAGCGTTACCTCGTAAATTATGTACAGAAATAGAGTGCAAAATGTCAAAAGGATCGGTGCAGTAGTTTTGAAGTTATGATGGGCACCGACTTTGAAAATGTGAGTTGTGGGGGAAACGCTTTAAAGTTTTGAACACTAAAAAATTTGAGATGAAACGTTCGTAAGTGAGTTTTATCGGCTTACCTCACACTGGATCATCGATGCCAGGTCCATAAAGGATGTTGCTGTCATCCAGGACGTCTAAAGCATCTTTTTGCTCTTGTCTACGACGAATCCTGCCTTCTTTCGTCTGTTTTTCGGCTTCCTGATCTGCTCGGCCTATACGTATAGAGTCAGATGATCGCGCCCACTCATGAGCATTTGGTCCACTAGTGATTCCTATTTCTTGCATGAAGGTTAGTAAAGCAAAAGAACCTTCATTGAACACACAGACTGCCACATAAGGTGCAATCTGAACGATGACAGAAGTTCCACCCACGTGCTTTGGTGAGATTTTCCAAATAAGTTGGTTCAAATTCTCATTGTTGTTCTGCGTAAAGCCTCCGACACATCGCTCTAGGAGGGCATCTTTGCTCAGATCTTCATAGATGGGCTTGATGGCATCCAAAACATCCTTGGGAAGAGCACTGTACGTGTGTTTGAACGAATCCAATGCATTATCAGCTGCAGCTTTTTGCCATTCGCACCAGGAGTCCGCGCTGCTCGGGCATTTTTTATGCTGTGGATTCTCGTCCACGTCTTTGTTTTTACGTTTTTGCGGAGGCACAATTTTTCTAGATCGATATAATCTCGACCCAGTTGATGTTCTATCAGATCTTGTCACTTTTTTCAGCATTTTGGCAATAATTTCACACAAAACTGAACGAAAATGGAGTTAAAATGATGCGAAAATCGGAAAGCACGTGTACGTCTGCTCGATAGAACGTTTGCTGATATACTAAATTATATACTCTGCACTGACTGAAAATATAATTAAGACCTAATCACGTTTGGACTTGTTTTCAAATTTCTATACAGAAAGATGACGGTTAAGGAAAGGTATTATATAGAGAGCGAAACAGCTGCCAGGCAACAATAGCGCGCTCCGGTCAGGTAGGCAAAAAATTCAGGCAGGTATAAAAATACTCATAACGTCGTCAATTTTGCTCCGATCGACTTGAAATTTAGACACAATATTCTTGAGATATTATGCTTTCAGTTAAAATTAAAAAAAAATCGAAATTTTTTTTTTTAACCCTACCCTGCCCTTAAAGTATGTTGGATGCTATGCTAGGATTTTCATTGACTGCTAGGAAATGTGTATCATCGGCGATCATTGCATTATCCTCGGTGGGTAGATCCGCTGTACAGAGAGTGTACAAGACAAGACTGAGCGCGCTTCCTTATTGTATACCGGATTCTATTGGACGGAGTTGTCAAAGCTCCTTAGTCCTTGGCGTACTTGGAATTTTCTCATGCTTAAGTACGATTTTATTCAAAGGTAATACTGGGGGAGAGTTTTTTTCAATTTGAAGAGAAGCCCGTGGTGTCAGATTTTGTCAAATGCTTGTTTTATATCAAACAAAACAGCTGAGCAATAATCTTTCCCTTCGATCGAGTTTAACATGGCGTTATATACACTGTTGACCTGTTTAATCGTAGAGTGTCTTTCTGAACCCGAAGTGATGTTGAAGAATGAGCTCGTCATTGATAAATGTGGTGTTAATTTATTTCAGCATTAGTTTTTTAAACACTTTCGGTAGGGTGGGTCCTAATTGGTTATAAGATCCGACTACATTGGGAGCTTTGCCTAGTTTCAAGAATAATATAATGTGCGCTGTTTTCCATTGCGAAGGGATATAGAATTAGCGAATTAACCTTTTAATGACGACGAAATATACGTTGAAGTCGTACCTTTTATTAGATGTGAAATTTATGCATAAATCCCATCAATTTCTTATGTGGAGTCGCTAACTTGACTGCTGGTCGATCGACCAGACTCGCCGGCCAAGTATAGTCCATTGCTAGCTCTAGAGCTCTACACTCTCGGCGAGGTTAGGCGAGGTGGGGTGCAACAAGGTTGTGCGAGACGAAGTAACATGACATGGCGCGAGGAAATGACCGTGTACACTCTCGCCTTTCTTTACTAAATTCTCGTGGGTCCACACATCTACCATGTTCTTGGCGTAAAACTGACAACTTCCGTCTGAAAAATCCAGTTCCATAGTGAATGAAGAGCGCGAGTATAGTCGCTACACTGTTACGTCCCAGTATGGGTGACGCACATCTCCGGTCGGTAAATTAGATTATTATCTTGCCTGCCCCGAAACAATGCAGCCTGCCGGTAAAATTCAAATACTATGTATATCTTGTATTCTTATTATCATCTTATTATTTCATTTATTAAGCTACATTTAAGAAACAACAATTATTCTTGCTTCGGTTAAGAAACTATGATTTTCCAAAACATTACTAGATTATCTTCCAAACATTTGAAAGACCAAACTCAATCTGTTTATGTAAGCAGTCACGCAATGTAACTAGACACGTTCCATATCTTCCCAAACATTCTCCCAAAGAACAAACATCCCTCCTATACACATCCTTCCAAGAATAAACCCTTAACGAAGAGCGATAGTATTTATTCTTAAGTGTAGGGCATAGGTACTTTAAGTTACAATATCCAGCCCGACAATCTTTCTTACTCATATTCCATTTTAAGAAACGTATTGTGCGATATCGCCACTCGAAACTTAGTCATAAAACAAACTCTGTAAAATTCTCCGAACTATAAATTTAAAACTACATTTTCTTTCTTACGAACGTCGTCCACGAAGGGATGATCTCAAGCCACCCCCGTGTGATTCCACAGAAAAACGAACAGTCTCGCTAGAAATCAGACCAATCGAGTCAACCCAATTTTTGTAACTCCTCCCAAACCGAAGCGAAATGGATAACCTTTTTAGAGAAGAAAAAGAGAATATCTTCAACCTCGAATCGAACAGTATCTTAAGGGAGTAAAATCCCAGACTCTGTATAAGTTTTGTGTTGTAATTTTTCTGAATTAAAATAAAGTAATAATATTGTATTGACTGATCATTAGCTGTTGGTGTTCAACCTAATAAATTCCCGAGAATCCAATCTAATTCATCATCATTCAGGATCCGGGAAAGAACAAATCAAAGGAAACGTCTTCGGAGAGGAATCAACCTCGACGATTAATCAAAAAAATCGTTGAATTAATATATTGGAGTCCAAATAAGTCTCAGGCGAGGAGCTCACGTCACTCCGAATAGCGCCGTTCAATTTAAATATCGCGCGCACATCGAATTCTCGACGTGACCACAGTCTCTCCCCTCGTTGGGACGTAACAACACCTCGCCTCGCCTCGCCATCGACCTCGCGACCCTTGACTCGCGGAGGGATTGTAGATGGCTCTGACGGCTTTCTCATACCAACGTAACGAAATTCCCATACCACAGAAAAAATTGGCATACGCCGACAAACCAGGGACGGCATATGACTTTCTTTTTTCTTTTTTTTGTTTGAAGTGGAACTTCTTCTCGCAGGGGGTAAGCCCATTTCGCGTCACGCAATTCGCGTCACGAAAATTTACACGGGCAATAAGTGGGGGAATACTCTCCCGACTCTTACCGACCACAGAAACTTGTCAGTGTAGAACGTTGCACAGCCAGTTCTGCCCTATACCCCACTACTCACTTCTGATTGTGAGTGTGAGGAGTGAGGCCAGCGGGTTCCTCGCTCTCGAGTGGCTGGCAGTTCGGCTATTCGCTCTGTGCAAACGGTAGGCAGCTCCGCTGGTGGCAGTTATGAGAATTTTTTACACGTTCGTGACGCCGGGAATTGCCTTGGTTTATATGGGAAGTTGGCAAATAAAATAGCGAAAGTTAAATAAGAAAACAAAGTCGATCGTATCAAGTTTATTAATAAGGAAAAAAAGAAACTGAGAATTTTACACACAATACTAAGTACCTTTTTTACTTTCAAAGTGCTGTATACGTATCTTTTTTTGGTATTGAAAATTGATCGATTGTATAACCTCAGCATGTCTCTGCAACTGTTTACATATTATGGATATATGCATACGGACGGGGTTTCAAGCAGTGGCACATTCGTTAGATTTCAATCCAGAAACAATAGAAAAAGGGTTCCGGCCTCACCACAACGCACTCAAGTGGAAGAAAGTTTTTTTAACGAAATGAACGAACGTTCATCTGTGATAAGATGCAATGTAATCCGTCAGACTTCCGTTACTTCACCTCCATATAAGGTGCAATTAGAGGTAAACTATTTTTTGGAAATGTCTGATTTATTAAAAACAATAGTGGTATTTGAAAATGTGATAACTAATGTTGCTGTTATGTACTTATGTATTCGCATTTCATTAGTTAATATGTATTGATGATTGGTTGCGTATTTTATAATACGCAATCTATAATACCCAGTGATTGTAAACGCCCATTTATTTTCTAGATTGACGTTAATCGTAACATAACAGCCGTGAAATGCGATTGCGTATCAGCTGCTGGGGGAAAATGCAAGCATATTTGCGCCCTAATATGCTACATCAATACCGATCGAAGTGCAACACAAACGAGCGTAGACCAAAAATGGGGAAGGCCCTCACGACATCAACTCGGAGAAGAAATGTATGCAAAAGGAATTGTCATCACGGAACACTTTAAAACTAACAGCGTCATAAATGTCCCTCCGTATGCTTTTCAATTGTCCGATGTAACGCACTCTTGTGCGCTCGGTTTAATCTTATCTGCTCAACAGCGTCTGAATGACGATAGGAGCTCGAAAAAAAACAAAAGTAACTTAATTGTCTTAATTTAATAAATGAGGTGTCTTGGGCATCCTGCATTATGAACTTAATCATATTTGCAGAAGAGAGTGAGTTATACTTCCAAGAATCCCATTTTTCACGCATTGCAGTGGAATGTTTTTATGAAAAATATGTTAACTTGAGCAAATAAGAAATAATCGTACCGTGCATTAAAGCTGTAAGTCAAAGCGATTGCTTTGATTGGTTTAAGACTACAAAGCTTCGAATAACTGCAAGTAGTAAAGCCCACGCAATTAAAACAAGCATAAAACGCGATCTTAAAAAAATGATAGTGACTGTTTTAAATGTCGTTCATACTAAATCATTTGCCGCGACCCAAAAATGGCAAAAAAATGGAGAAGATCGCCCGAAAGCAATATGAAACATTATTAACTCTTATGTGTGATTTCGAAAAAAAAAAATTGTTTGCTTCAGTAAAATGACCTCGCAGTACGGGTCGTCCCAGGGTGCAACCAGAGTACCCGGGTACCCACTAGAGACAAATTTGATATATTCACCTGTAAATCAAAGTTAATGTTAATAAATGTTTTATTGGGGCCATATAGGCTTATAAATAAACAAATACAATCATTTATGGTATGAATACAATACAAATTTATTCATTTTTCGCAATCTGTACATGTAATTTGAGTTACTGAGTGCTCATCGCACACAGGTTTCTCGCAATTTTTTGAACTTTTGCGTGTTTTCCTGCGCCTTTTAATGGTTAACTTATAACAAATATGGCATGGGCCGGTAACTGCTTTTCGCCCAGAACTAACGCGAGTTTCAGTTCCTCTAATAGCAGAAGTAGATGCAGAGGTTGAGGATCCTATCATGCTTTCGACCGCGAGTCTCGCCGAGTGATGTCGCGTGATTTGAATGTTCAAAGAGCGATCCTCAATTACTGGTTTCGCAAGTTTTTCGCTTAATTGGCGCAAGAAAGTACGACGCTGATTCGTTCTTCTCTTGAGCATACTATTATTTTCATAATAAATAATGTATGCTGCAAGAGTAGCGACATCAACAATGTTGAAAAATAATGCAAGAGACCACCTCTGAGTGCGCCTATGCGTGGTGTATCGTGTCACCATTTGGTTCATTGTCTCGACGCCAATCTTATATTTATTGTAATATTCGATCATATGCGGTTTTTTCTTTGCATCGTCGTTGACCGCAGTGTCGCAATGTACTGTAGAAAGTAATATCACAGCTTTGTTTTTTTTTTGGGACGTAAGAGCAAAGTGCGATGTCGCGTTCGTGAAAACCAAAGAGAGAAGAGAATTCGGCTCTAGATTTATTGGCAGCCATTTCTTTGGGAATGTACGGTTTATTTTTCCTCAAAGTACCGGTAATTGTCAATATCCAAGATAATAAGAGTTTAGCGAGAGGTTGAGAAGTGAAGAAATTATCCATCGTAATGATTCGGCCGCTTCCTTTGAATGGAGCAAGTTCTTTTACAACTCTCTCTCCTTGATTTTTTTCACGAACGTTGCCAATTTTACCCATATATATAATTCCCGATAAAGGATATGAATTTTCTGCATCGCAAATCCAGCATATTTTGATGCCGTATTTAGCCGGCTTAGAGGGAATATATTGTGTGAACTTGGTGTGTCCACGATAAGTATAAAGCTGCTCATCAATCGTTAAATTTCCCGTCGGTTTGTACATCTTACTCAAATTCGAATTCAACATTATCCATACATCGCGGATAGGTGCAGCTTTATCCTCTCGTGTTCGTTCCTCACGCGTATTAGAATTGTCCAAACGAATGAATCGTAATAACGCATGAAATCTGTTGCAACTCATCGCTGGACGGTAAAGAGGATATGAAGTTGTTTTCCACATTTCATTGACATGATCTGTATTTGAATTATTGGCCCCAGAACAAATCAAAATCCCAATAAAAGCGTACATTTCCTGCATTGTTACCGGTCGCCACGTTCGAGTAAAATTGGGATTCTCTGCGTTGCATCTTTTATAAACCTCCTCAGCTTTTTGATTCGTGTAGCGAATAATGATATCGATCATCTCTACCGTCGTAATTTTTTGGAACGTATTCGCTACCGACAATGTTTCAGTGCATCTGTGTGGACCACTTCTTTGTCGCAATACGTTACGCGAAGCAGTTCGACGAATTTCAGGCGGATTCTTCTTCCAAACAGTGTTGTCCTTCGCAATATATCCTTCACTATTTCCGATATCTGCTTGTTCTCTTCCCACAGATGTACCTGGAACTGCATTCTCGGTCTCGCTTTCACTTTCGTCTGAGTCACTACTGCTCTCTTGCTCTTCTGTGAATGCCTCGTTTTCGGTTTCGACATCCAGTACAGTTTCGTCTCCTAACGCTTGTCTTGGTCGCCAGTCTTCGTCGTGGCTGTCGTCTTCGAATTCGGAGTCTTCATCTTCGTTTCCAAGAATACTTTGCACATATTTCTGTAGGTTACTACGATTCAACCTAAAATAATAATGAATTATTATTAATGTAATATTATAATTGAAGCAACACATAATAAGATTGGAAAATATCGTGAAAATTTGAAACGAAAAATTATGGTACGAAATCATGCTTACCTCGCAAATTCAGCTCGTGTTAATATATTGTTCATAATGATACTTCAATAATATCACTGGATGAATATTATATCACAAATTAAAAAAACATACACAACTAACAACAACTATAACAAATGAATTTTTATATAATAACGTATAAGGCTTGACGGTCTGTAGACACGATGCACTTTCCGGACAGGTATACGTCTTTACACTGCAACGATCGGTTTCTACCTAAACGAATGCGTTGTTGCCGGGGCCCCCCAAAAGGGGGAGGCTATAAACCTACCACTCACAAGAATATTTTGAACAGATGCCGCTCGGTAAAACCAATAAATGCCTGTGGAATCCCCGAAATCCCCTTCTCGATCGCTTTTTATGGCAGCGGCGCACCACTTTGTGATCCATTATAATACAATTTATAATGAAATTATACCTAAATATAGCGTAGTTACTTTTTAAATATGTTTATTCAATTAAGTGAATCGATTTATAACGATTTTGTTCACATTTGAACTCAAAAAGTAATTAAAACTGGAGGTGGGTACCCGGGTACCCCGGTCGCACATCGACGTAGGAAAATTTGGTTGCACACATAAGGGTTAAATGTTTAGGTTTTGACCATTGGTACAGTCGTTTTACAAGCTCAGTCATGGCTAAGTACATCTCCTGACGGAGTCGTGATAGAGGATGGATGCATAACTGTTAAAGCAGGATGGTGTGAATAGGCTGAACAATAAACTCTGCTCTCGTGCCGTAGTCACGAGCCGTTGCCGCTGCGACGACCATGTGACTGCCCTGTTCAGAAGACAGAAAACATATCCCGTTGTAGACCGTCGCGGTTAGATATCTCCGGCGTAGTCAGCGTCTGAAAACCCCATTGCTACCGCCGCTTCCATACTCAATACTATAATCGATAGTTCCTTTAAGATAAGCGAATATCCGCTTAATTGCTCACCAGTGCGGTGAATTGTGATTGCTCAAATATTTACTAACAGCGTGCGTTTACCGCGAACGCGATATCTGGCCTCGATACGGCCGCTATGAAGACTAACGATCCGACTGCCTCGCGATACGGCACATTACTTTTTTCATCGAACTCTACGACTGGAGTCAGTGCTGCGTGTGGATCTGCCGGCACACTCACTGTTTTCGCGTCAGTCATTCCGAATTTTTCGATTATTTTTCGAGTGTACGCGCTCTGATGTATCGTTAGGGTTCACCGCTCTCTATCGCATTCAATTTGCACCCCTACAAAGACATTTGACTTCTCGACTGTTATCTTAAACGTTTCGCTTAGTCGTTGAATTATTATTTCTAGAGTCTCTCTGTTGTTCGAGGTGACCAGCCCATCATCGACAAACAACGCCAACAACACTTCACTGTTGCTGTATTTTCCGGTGAATATGCACTTGTCTGCGTAGAACTCTTTGAATCTAAACTCATTCAAAAACTTGTTGAACCTCATGTTCCAACATTTTGGAGCCTGTTTGAGCCCGTAGAGAGACCGTTTGAGCTTGCACGCAACGTTCCTCGGATCTTCTTCCATCTCGAGTCCTTCCGGAATCTTCATGAATATCGCCTCTTCCAATTTTCCGTATAGAAATGCAGTTTGAACATCAAATTGCATTATTTCGAATTTTCTTTCAGCAATCGTTGCCAACAAAATTTTCAGGGAATCATATCTCACAACCGGGGAGAACGTCTCCTTGAAGTCTATTCCTTCTCGTTGTAGAAAGCCTCTCGCGCATAGTCGTGCCTTGAGTTGATTCGACTTCGTATTCACATCACTCTTCACCCGAAATACCCATTTTGAGTCGATCACTCTCATCTCCGGCGTCCTTTTTACGATTTTCCACGTGTCATTTTCTTCATGCGCCTTAAACTCATTCTGAATGGCACTTTTACACTGCGTGGCTTCGGTGCTATTCTTTGCCTCTTCGTACGTCAAAGGTATGATGTACTCGGCCACATCTGCATTATGGCTGTACCTGACAGGAGTCATCAGCGTCGACCGATCTCGTAGGTCTCTTCGATCTCTTTGACCTGCCTCGTTTTGTTGTTCGTTGGCTTCGTAGTAGTTCTCTTCTTCTGTTTCTCCATTGCTTCCGTCGTTTTCTTTGACGTCGATCACGTTCCCGTTCTCTCGTTCCTCCCAACCCATGCTTCGTATGGCGTCACGGTTCTCACTGTTCGGTTTAGTACAGAGACCGCACAATTTATTGCTTCCGCCCATAGACTCAGCGGTAGATTCTTCGAGTGTAACACCGGGCGCGCACTTTCGACAATCGTCCGATTTTCGCATTCGGCTCTTTCATTTTGCTTTGGATTATACGGCGCCGTCGTTTAATGTTGAATTCCGCGTTCTTTTAGACATTTTTCCAATTCTTTGTTGCAGAATTCTCGACTATTGTCGAAGGGTTTTCATTCTACGGTCGAAATTAGTCTCGACCATCTTCTCGAGGATCTTGAATTTTCCGAACACTTCAGATTTCTGTTTCATGAAATATATATGCCTGTAGTCTGTCGCTTCGTTCTTGAAGGTCACAAAACCTCGATCCTCCGACCGAGCTCGTAGACATCGGCCCGCAGACACCCGAATACATTTTCTCGTCTGGTTTTATTTTTTTGTCGCGCTCCAATTTCTTGTTAAATAGCAATCTGTGCGATTTCTCCATTTGACAAGGTTCGCAGAAAACGTCACTTTTGTTCGAGAATGTCACTCCACTCACGGGCGCTTTTTCAGCCAATTCGCGAATCGCGCGCTTGTGTCCCATTCGCTCGTGCCACATCGTTAAATTTGTTGTTGCTGCGTTCGCTTCTTCCTCGCTTCCTTCCTTTGCGATCTTGAAGAATATGCGATACACGTCATTTCCTTGTTTCATGCCTGTTGCGAGCACTTCTCCACCGCGCATCACTTGAACCTGATTATTTTCGAGTTTCACTGCGAATCGGTTTCTTGTACACACTCCGACGGAGAATAAGTTTTTCCGTAATTTCGGAACGTGCAGAACTTTCTCGATTCGTGCGCCATGCCTCGTTACTCAGCTTCTTTATCCGCACCGTGCCTTCGCCGGCCACGTTGCATATCTGATTATCACCGAGAGATATGATAGTGCTCGTGATGTCCTTCTTGTAGGCGGTGATCCAGTCATGTCGGTAAGTCAGGTGCCTGAATGCCCCGCTGTCGATCAGCCAGACGTCGCTTTGGTCGGCCATCATTACGTGACTCTGTGTCCATAGCACACGTGCGTTTCCCGCACTTTCCGCGCTCGATGCGACCGAGCTTTCACCTCTCTCTCTCCCACGAATGCACAATTGTTACATTTTTCACCGTCGCCACGTGGTTTTCGCTTATTCCGACACTTACTCGCGATATGTCCCATCCCTTGACACTTGTAGCACTAAACATTCTTTTTGTCCTTCTTATATTCAGTCTTTCTGTGTTCGGGACTTCTTGCCCATCGCGCACTCCGTCTTCTAGCCGTCGCAGCCAGTACTTCTGAGGATTCTTCGTCACCCTTGAGCCTCGCATGCTCTCTTGTCAGTCTTTCCTGTAGATTCTCGGAAGTTTATCGTTGCGGATCAACACTATCCCACGCTACCTGTAGCGTGTTGAATTTCGTAGTCAATCTCGCGAAAATTTTCGCCATGATCGTGGCATCCGATACGTCTTCGCGCGATGTCCCTGAACTGACCGGCCATATTTGTGACCCTAGCCACATGTTGAACCGCCGTGTCCGTTTCGCCGATTCGATACGCATGGAATCTTTGCAGCAGTCCCAGCTTGTTTTATACAATCTTTTGCTCGTGAATCAGACATAACTTGGCCCACATCTTTTTCGCGGAACTACACGAGAGCACGCACAGTTATTGCGTTTCATCGAGATGTGACAAAATCATAAACTTTATTTTCTTCCTTCGCGCGGCGGCGTCTCCCGCAGCGGGTTCTGTTCTCGTGCCGTCGACGACATCGAGAACGTCATTCATGACAAATAATGCATTTACTTGCGCTTGCCAGCCCTGGAAATTTGTTCCATCAAAAGGCTTCACTCTCTTTACAGAGATGCCGATCGACATCGCGGATTTTATTCACCGATTTGCACACTTCCACCCCGTTGCCGCCCGCACTCGAACAATGACCGACTTCCGTGCCGCGCCACGTGAGACTTAGCAGGAAAAAAACTCGCCCACGGTTCGCACGAATTTTTCACAGTTAATCGTTAACTGGGCCCATAACCTGTTAAATCAGGATGGTGTGAACAGGCTAAACTTCATGTTTTCTTCAGACGTTCGTTATCTGAGTGACGTTAGACCGCAAATTCAGCTGGAAAAGCCACATCAGTAAGCAGGCTCGGAAAGGGATCGCGATACTCTGGGCCTGCAGGAAAATGTTTGGGCAAATGTGGGGATGGTCAGATGGATTACACGGCGATCGTGGTCCCGCAAATAACCCATGGCTCCTTCGTTTGGTAGTCGGCTCTAAAGTGGGGGCAAACCAGGAAGGCCTTGGACAGAGTTTACAGGGTGACAGGATCGGGGATAACAGGCGCAACGCACGCTACCCCCACTGTGATGGACGGGGGCGAGAAGCGCGGCCAGTCGGCTGCTTATTAGCGGACATTGGAGGGGAACTGCTTGAGGACATGGTTCAGTCGACTCGAGAGCGGTGCATCTAGAACAGATCACCCGACTCGGCGGTGAATGGTGCCCGCGGGAGCACCACTTCCAAGGCTGCATACTGTCATCCGAGGGACTAGTCTGGTACACGGACGGGGCCAATTTGAACGCAGGAGCAGGCGTAAGGTTTGGGGGGGGGCACGGATGGAAGCATCCTACGCTCTGACTCGCACTGCGACTTTTCTCCAAACGGAACTGTTTTCCATCAAGGCTTGTGCCCGCAGTATCCTGGACAAGGGTTACCGTTGCAAGCACATCTACATATGTCGTGATAGTCGTACCACGCTCGGCCTTCCACACAGAGTTGTAGTCAAGTATGGGCTGGTCAAGGATTGCGTAAACCTGTTGACACAGCTAGGCAATGACAACATAGTCAAGCTGCTCTTGGTACCGAGTCTCAATTGAGATTGGTGGTGGGACAAGTTATGGGTCACTGGCACACTAAAGAGCACCTTGTGCGACTGGGAGACGCAGAAGACCCGGTCTGCATGAGGTGCCACAACGGGATGGGCACACCCCTTTCTTTAATTACAAGATGCAGCTGGCTCGAGGACGTCAGAAGTGACATCCTAGGGATCACTGTCACAAATGGCTTCGACCGGGCGGGGGCGACTGGACTCCTAAGCTTTGCGCGGGAGGCTGGCTCGTCCGTGGGCCCGCCTCGGTAACGGTTATGCCCAACCAGGGGCTCGCGCACAATGGTCCACTGGACTGAGAGCCCGGTTAAATACCGTATTAGAAAAAAAACCTTAAAAACCTTAAACCCTTAAGATTCATCGTGGGCAGATTTTTCTTTCTAATTTCTTTTTCGAATCAAACAAACAAATTCCAACGGTACTATGAATCTTACCGCATTAAACTCAGAATAAATCAATGTTTTGAAAAAAAATAGAAAATAAGAAATAAAAAATGGGGTTTTTCGAAGAACTGATATTCTTCTCTGAAAAACTGAAAAATTCCATAGAATGTGACTTGAATATTTGTTTTGTTTCTTTTTCTGAAAAGCGCGTTTAAAAACGAAAAATTTGCAAAAAAGTTTTGATTAAGCAATTTTTTATAAAGTTATGGAAGTTTCAAAGCTTTTGAAACAAACGAGTTTTTTTCAAAATTCATAACTTTTTTTCGGTTGGGTAAATAAATTTGAAAAAATTCATAAGAATGTTTTTAGTGCGGTAGTATGACATATAAACATTTCAAAAGTGGTCGATTTGACGTGACATGCCTCATATATACTCGGTATATTTCATTGCGTAATGCCGCTAAGGTAATCATCGCGTAGCACAATATAACGAGTCACATTAAGCGCTGATAAAATAAGCTCCTTAGTATCCACGCACGGGCGTCAGTGTTCCGTATGAAATTGAATGATTGCCGCGCGTACTCTCATGCCGTGTGTCGTCGCAATCCTCTCTTGCAGATCGTCGATCTGACGATTGCTAGGTGAAACAGTTCATAACAGACCGAGTTTTTACGGGGATGAGATAAATAAAAAATACTTCAATGAAAGCAATTTGAAGTCTTAGCGTATTTCGAAAAAAAACAATGTTCTTCCAATTTTTTAAAGTTTAGTTACTCAGAAATATCGTGCCCTTTACGAATTAACTCGAAATTTTTGTTTTAGATGCATGATTGCGGAACTACGCGTCTGGCAGTTTAAGCAATTTTTTTCACTGATATCTTTGATGTCCTAACGACATTTTATTTGATATAAACATAATTGAAAAACGATTTGTCGAGTCTAACAATAATCGATAATAATTGGAGTGGTGAAAGCGTCACGAAGCTCCCAATTATCTCGATGTACTTTTCTCTAAAAAAGTTAACGAAAATACCCAGTTTTCTAGCGGCCTAGGCCGGGAATTGTCCATAAGGAGTAAACGACCCAACAGGCTAACATAACCTTAAAATGCGCATAATTTGCAAACACCAGTTACGGTGATGTAACATACCTTATTTGCCGTCAAAGCAGCTCATGTATGTTTCGGACAAATACCATTCCTAAATTAAGGGGGCAGACCCAGTTAGAATTTTGAAAAAATCGATTTTTTTGCATTTGCTAAAAGTAGAATATTTCAAAAGTATTCTCTGAAAATTTCAGCCATATCGGACCGTCATTTATGGAGCTATATAACTTTGAACAGAGCCATCTCTAATGCACAAAAGTATGCATTAGAGGTTGCGGCATCTGTGCACCCGACTTCCTTAGGGACTATAAAGGCCTTTATTATGTCTTATATATTGTGACGAGCTCTTTCCGACAAAATTTCGCTAAAGCCGAAAAGACCTACCCGTCCAAAATCATTAATGACGCCCCAACAATTTCATTTATATCAACCGCTTCTTTCTCCAATTTCCAATTGGGCGCCAGGTGCTTGTACCAACCCCGTAGCACCAAGGGAATTATTCTTCGTTCGTTCTTTTCTCCGCTCTTATTCTAACCTCAGGGAATGGTAGGGTCGAAGGACGAGCATCGATTACATTAATTTGACTCAATCTCCAAAATTAACGTTCTAGTAGACGTGTCTAAAATATTCACAATAACTGATTTATTATTTCGGTCCCCTAGTTGGACCGTATTCAATCTTTTCTTACAATGTTACTTTACAATAATTATCGGTGCGACAAACCCTTTTCGGAAACAATTATTGTACGTAGGGACGGCGAACTACGTACTACGGAGCGCGTTACGAGACAGGCACGACTCACGCCCACGCGTCCGACGGTACCCGTGTTCGTACCGACAAATAAAGAACTGCACCTGCGTGCGCCTACCTTTTATCCGCCGATATCCTCCGCTCCCGTCGCTCAGCGTTCTTTGATCGTCCTCTCTCGCTTCTCTCTCACGCTCGCTCTGCTCCGCTTCACTCTCACTCGCTCTCTCTCTCGCACTCTCTATCACTCTCTATCACTCGCTTTCTCTAACTATCCGCTTTTACTTTTGCTACAATTTCGGCTCATGGTCGAGATCACACTAACTGCTGTCTCGTCACTCTCGCTCGCCGGCTCCCTCGTGGTCCTATCGAGGGGGGAGAGGGGAAGAAGGTCCTCGCGACGATCGACTCTCGATCGCCGGCACAGCCATCCCTCTGTCTCTCGCGCTCGCCGGGCGTCGTCTCTCGCGTACGGCCGGCGATGTTTACTTCCCGTGACCTCGTGTCGCTGAAAATCACGAAGTATCTCGGCAGCGCGAATTCTAGAGTACAATTTTTCTGACCACGGGTGCGAGACGACGCGACTCTGCTCTTTCTATCTCGCTTTAATATTCGGAAGAATATTCCGATTTTTCGCGAATGCGAGAAGTATAACGCCTCGTCACAATATATATAAGATACAATAACCGGATCGGTATGCGTCTACGTTTATGTGAACAAAAATAACAAAGGCCGTGGCGGTAAGGGAAAACTGACCGGTACATTGATTGATCTGTTGACTGTATATTTTGGTAAGGCTATTCGTGACAACTGTGATTCTGTTAAAAAAATTAAAAATCCCATTTGGGATACGTTTTACCACAAGAGTTCAACCGACGAGGAACCGCAGCATCACAAGTGTCCACCAGGTGCTGACTCGTGTAAGTATCAACAAGCAAATGCGGAGAAGCTGAAGTCTTTCAAACACGATTATACTGCCTTGCCAAAGGAAGTCTTAGATGCAAGAAAACATGTTTATGAAAGTCTCGCAAACGATAAATTGTTGCAAAGATGCATTGGAGGATTCACACAGACCATCAACGGAAGTTTCAACCAAACCGTTTGGAAGACCATCTTTATTGCCGTCAGCATAGCCGTCAAAATTGCTACCTGCACTTTTAACGAAGGTACACGAGGATCGTTAGCCGTTTTTGATGCTATAGGGATTAAGTTGGGGCCATACGCCCACCCATTTGCCAAGGAAGAGGATTCTATCCGAGTTGAGGCAGCTAACCGATGTTCGCTAGAAAATATTCAGGAGGCAAGGGTAGCTCGACGACGGTTAAAAATTACTGCTGGTGCAGCTACTAAAGCGGAGGAAGGGATATTATATGGTACTAGAATAGACGATTCAGTGTAAGTTCCAAAATAAGTTTGTTTTCTGCATGCCAATCGTACTAAAAACTTTAAATGCGTTTTTCTCGAAACCATGTTTTCGAAGTCGGTGATTACTGTAACTTGAGAACGGCTTTACCGATCGGTTTGAAATTTTTCTCACTTATTCTATACATAATTGTCCTCCGGATGGACAAAGGATTTTTCTTTGGACGACTATTTTTTTTATAGCCGAAGATATGAGTGAAATTTTGGTCGAATCAACAATTTTGACTTTCAACAATCCGCCATTATGTGAAAAATCAAAAATTTTCAAACCTCTTCGTCCATCCGGGGCATTATGTCGTTTACTTATGATCCCTTTTTTTATTTCAGATAATCCAGTGACGAGCAGAAGTGATCACGGCAAAACCCTTTTTTTTACCCCGCGCAAATTTGCTGTATCCCAGTTATTTCTCCATATTTTGCAATAAAATAATTATAAAATCTTCTTCAAATACATATATTTCACGTGGAAAAACATTTGTTATTAGTTATGTTAATGTGTGGCAAACAAAATCCTAAAAAATACCTTTCTTCGACGTCCCAACTGGGTCTGCCTCCTTAATGAACGAAATAGGTTAACATTTTAGTATGTAATACGGTTCATAGTCCTACAGGACTTAAATATCACAAAATTTTGAAAAACGACAATAAATTTGCAGATTTCGTTACCAAGTGCTAATTCTGGCAGCGGATTTACATTGACCGGCCTTTCCAAAGCTTGAGTTTAAAAACTGTGATATTTAGGCCCTAGTCGAGAAAAAATGAGTAGAGACAAGTGGGGCGGATTCATACAAAGGGCACCTAATAGGTGCCACCTACACACGCTGGACATATCTGAAGTTAGGCGAGCATCAACATGACGTTAACGTCTATGCGTAGCTTATGCATGTGGTCGCTGGCGGAGGTTGACATACGGATGTCGGAAGGGTAAAAAAGTATTGATATATACGGTATAGATAGCGAGACGGAGAAATGGGCCAGGGCGAGCGTGCCAGTCCTGAGGCCTTGGGAGGGCGCGAGCCTGCGGGTAGTGGGACTTGATCACCTTCCAAGGTACTGTAATGAAATTCGAATCCAACGGAAAACGAGCAATAGGCACGGCCTAGTAAACGCGAATGTGTAGCGATCAGCCATAATTATATGCGCAAATAGTGGGGAAAGTCAGAAAATCGTTCACTCCACGCCGATTAAGAGACAGATCGGTGAAGGTAGTCGAATGATAACATCCTCGTCGATCATCCAACATCGGGGAGGATTATTCACCACATCCACCATTGGACCACAGTTAAGTGAATTGACGGAGGTATCGACTACTGTAGTACCCACACACTTTTATATCTATATATATATAGATCTACATATTGATATTTATTGTTTAAACAAGTCTCGAAAATAGAGCAAAATTTCGTACGTCGGCCACCCACGACAATTACATGATACTTCCCGTTTACGGCGATCATGCCGGTTCAGTTACAACTCATATTGTCTCCCTTGGTTGTGTTATTAACTGTATTAATTTTTTATATCTATATAAGACATTCAGTTTTTCTGTATGTATCGATTAAAATTCAAGTAAGGCCGCCTTGCTGAAAGCGAGCTTATTTAATAAATAAAACAAAAATAGAGTTTATAAAAATATACAATAAATCAGGGAAACGAGAAACAATAATAAGAATTTAAAATATTACAGTACATCAGGATGGTGGCGCATCTGCCAGGACCCCAACCTGAGGACACCGCCGTAGTCCTCAGGAGACTAGAGGGACAGAACCCAGGACTCAACGCGGGGGGCTGGCTCGTATATGAACGGACTCGGCGGGGCGGAGTTCCGGCAAAAGGCATCCAACTCATCCTCGGGGTCTGCGAGTCAGCTATTCGCGGGTTAGAGAAACTGGGGTAGCAACCTTTCCTGGGCATGGAGCGGGTATTCGTCAGGATGGTCGGCAAGAAGCCCGCAGAGGCGAAGGGAAAAGAAGGGGATGGGAGCGGTGCCGGAAATGGTAAGCAGCACATCCATAATTCAAATTAATCTGCACCGATGTGCGGCGGCTTCAGCGGTGCTGAACAGGCGGGTAACCCAGGAACGCGTAGAGATCTCACTGATCCAGGAACCCTGGGCTTTCAAGGGACGGATCAGAGGGCTCTACGTCGACCAGGGGCATATTATTGATGATGAATCTGCCCACAGGGCCGGGGCATGCATCCTCCTAAGGGGGATAGCGTTCGCCATCCTCAGGGAGCACTGCAGTAGGGATCTGGTGGCGGCCAAGGTGCGGGTGTCTCTGGGAGGGGGGGGTCAAAAGGGAGGTAGTGGTGGCATTGGCGTACATGCCCCACAACTTCCAGGAACTACCACCGTCGGAGGAGATCAAGGGGCTGATGAGCATATGTAGGGACAGAAGCTGGGAGCTGATTTTCAGCTGCGACTCGAACTCGCACTAGACAGTGTGGGGGAGTGCCGATGTCAATGGCCGAGGGCCGGCCCTTCTGGGGTACCTAACGGCATCTGTCCTGGAGATACTCAATCGAGGTAGGGAGCCGACTTTCCTAACAAGTAACAAGGAAGCGGTAATAGACCTGACGTTGGGTCGGGTGGCAGAGCGCGCTATAAGGTGGAGGGTGTCGGATGAGCCATCTATGGCGGACTATCGACACATCTGCATGAGTATCCAAGGAGATGCATCCAAATCGGGCGGATTCGTACACAAATCCGAGAGCCGCCGACTGGGTGGTATACGCAGAGGGCTTGAAGGGAAGGATGCAGGCTTCCCCATCAAGATACGGTAACCCCGTAGAGGTAGATGCGGCGGTGGACACGCTGTAGAACGCTGTGAGGGGCGCGTACGAAAGCAACTGCCTCTCAGAGTGGTAGTGGGAAAACGTGGTGGTGGAGCGGGGGCCTGGAGAGACTACGCTCAAAGGCCCAGGCAGGCCATAAGGAGGCCATAAGGCCATAAGGCCATAAGGAAGGCGAAACGGGAGTCATGGCAGACATTCTGCGGGGATGCGACCAGCATACCTGCGGCGGCCAGACTCCAGAAGGTCCTCAGAAAGGATGTGGGCTCGGCCACAGGACCGTTTAGGCGGCCCGGGGGGGGGCTTCACATCCACACTAGAGTAGGAGATGCAAGCGCTGATGGACAAACACTTCCCTGGATACGAGAGACTAGAGGACTATGGCACCGGGACGAACGGCGACTGCCAGAGACGGCTCGGGAAGGACTAGGCCATGGCTTCCAGGATCATTACACCGGCGAAGGTCAGCTGGGCCATCAAAAGCTTCGAACCATACAAGAGCGCAGGAGAAGACGGGTTCTTCCCGGCACTATTACAACAGGGGCTGGGAGCGCTGCTCCTGCCGCAACCCAAGGTCATGAGGGTGAGCATCACCCTAGGATACATCCCTCTCGCCTGGAAGAGGACGACGGTGGTATTTATACCAAAGGTCGGGAGGACAGACTATGACCAACTGGGGTCCTTCAGGTCTATCAGTCTAGCATCGTTCATGTTAAAGACGGTGGAGAGGCTGGTGGATGGGCATGTCAAGGAAGGGGCCCTTAAGCAGGCCCCCTTCCACGAAACGCAGTTTGCCTATAAGCCGGGGAAGTCAGCGAAGGCGGCGCTGCACAGGCTGGTATACAACCTGGAGGCGGCGCGCTCAGCCGACGAACTGGCGGTAGGTATTTTTATGGACATAGAGGGAGCATTTAACTGGACCTTTAACGAGGCCATTGTTAGGGAGGCCAGGAGACATGAGATCGATGAGACCACCGTGTGGTGGCTCAAGCGCATGTTATTGAGCCGCCCGATGAAAGTCACAAGAGTAGACAGGAGCATGTGGGTATCGGTGTCGCGGGGCTGCCCGCAGGGGGGCGTCCTCTCTCCCCTGTTATGGTGGTTGGTCGTGGACGATCTCCTCAGCAGGCTCAACGGCAGAGGTCTCCGGTTGCAGGGCTACGCAGATGACATTGTCATTGTGATGACAACCAAACATGCTGAGGTGGCAAGGGAGCTCACCGCCACGGCGCTAAGGGTAGTCCGAAGATGGTGTGAGGAGGCGGGGCTGGCAGTTAATCCGGACAAAACAGAACTGGTACTCTTCACATGGAAAAGGAGGATCGTGGGATGGAAAGACCTAATCTTCTACGGGAGAACACTTGCACCCGTGGGAGCGGTGAAGCACCTTGGAGTTACCTTGGATGCCAAACTGAATTAGGGGAAGCATGTGGAGGTGGTGAGCAGGAATACATATGGACTCTTATGGGCCACTAGCAGGGTCTGCGGCAAGATATGGGGACTTCGCCCCAGGATGATGCGGTGGGTGTACACCGCTGTCATCAAACCCGCCCTACTGCATGGGGCTCCAGTGTGGCGGAGGAGAGCGTCGCTGGTAACAGCGGGGAATATACTCGAACACATCAGACGACTTGCGTGCAGAGCGACAACGGGCGCGATGGTCATAACGCCAGTCAGTGCGATGGGGCTGCTACTGGAGCTGCCACCCTTTAGTACATCAGCACGGCGGCTGGCAGGTGGCACGATCACCTTGGGGAGGAGTACTGCTTTGAGTAGCCCTTCCGGATTGGATACCCCAGCAGAGCGGAATGGGACAACGGGCCCGGCCCAACTCGCACACATGAGCTGATCTGGTTTACAGACGGCTCTGGTGGGGATAGAGGCACGGAGGCTGGCATGCACCTGCAGGGCTTTAGATGGAAGTTAGCATTCCACTTGGTAGGTACTGCACGGTATTCCAGACCGAGCTGGTGGCGATTAGGGCATGTGCTCTGGAGAACATGAGAAGAGGATACAGAGGCAGGAGGATATGCATATGCACGGACAGCCAGGCGGCCCTTCGGGTGACATCCACTCAGATAATCACGATAGTGATCTAAAGTTGTACATAAACAATATCGTTAGAAAAATATTATTGTTTATTAAATAAATTGGGTTTATACCCAACTGGCCAAATTTGTCGTAATTCAGTCAATCCAATATTTTTCAGAGTGAGGTAAACGAAAAACTCTTAGTTTCATGTGTTCTACTGTACGTCATGCGTTACGCAGAAGGTGTGTTGTATCATCTGATGAAATCGCTATAGCGTAATTTCGCTACGACGGGCGTTCAAACGTGTCAACGCACGTTGTCGCAATACACATGGTTACGAGATACGAGAGGCTCCCCAAGCGTTCGAAAAACGTTCGGCGAGCGCAGATTTGTACCAGGTTTCATTGAAGAAAGATATTTTGACGAAAAAATGTATATCGATCCAGAAATTTTAATAAACGAGGTCCAAAAAAGACCATCTTTGTGGGATATTTCTCAGGAAGATTATAAAGATAAGCAAACAAAAAATAGGATTTGGGCCAATGCTTGCTCAAGTTTAAACCCGGATTTTAATGCAATTACACAACTTCAACAGAAAGTTATCGGTAAGTGAGTTTATTACTAATTATCAATATAGAATAAGAATAATGATAATAATAATAATAATAATAATAATCCATGAAACGTGATCAGTATAAATAACCGACTAGATTATCCTTTCTCAATAATAAAATACTGCATAATAATAACAAGAGGTTGATTTGTTAAATTACAAACACATTTATGTTTATTTTGTATTTTGTTGAAGATCATTATAAACAAAAGCTATTATTATTATTATTATTATTTGCTTTATTTTTAAACAAATTATATTTTCTCCAACTGCCACGGCAGTTGATCCTCCTCGGCCATAAAATAATTTGCCAAAGCTTCGAGAAATATATTTTGATGCCGATTTACATTTATGTTTTCAAAATTCTCTATTCTAATCATACTATCGTTAATAAGTCATTAAAATCGAAATTATCGCGGTCCCGAACGAAATTATGCAGTACGCAACAGCACTTCACGATGTCAGCGGCACAGGCCATATGGACATCTAGAGACGTATGCAATATCCTCCATTTGTTAGATAAAATACTAAACGTACAGTCCATGTACCGTTGAGCGCGTGTCAATCTATAATTCAATATTCTTTTTTCAACTGGTAAAATGATTACGCGAATATGGCCGCAATGAATGTTTGTCGACCCCGAACGCTTCATCCCCAACAAAAGCATACGGTAATGTCGATTTGTCGAATGAGCCGACGTCCACGTATATAAATTTATAATTATACCCAGCAATCCGGGCGAAAAAAAAGTTTATAGTTCATGTAGAGAGATCCGCTTCGTTCAGGCTTGACAATCCGAATGTGTTTGCCCTCTACTGCTCCAATGCAGTTGGGGAAATTTCAACTCCGTGCTCCACGGGGGTGCTTCAAATTCTGTGGCAATAATTTCCCATCTCTCCTCATCAGGTGCCGGCATGCATTGCTCTTTCAATTTTCTCCAAATGCTGCTGCATCCGTTTCTGACGATATTACTTGCAGTAGATCTGCCGATTCGTAAGTTGAAATACACATTTTTCAAGCTGCACCCGCTTGCGAGATATCTGTTAAAAGAAACTTTTTTATTGCCTTTAAACCTAGCAATAATACAAAATTCATTAAATTTCCTTACAGTGCTTAATGTAATTTTGAAATGGCGAGCAATGCAGGATAATTACATCCGTAGCTTGCAGAAGCAAGCAGAATCTTCAAACTCTGGCTCGACGGCAAAAAAAAACTATACGTTTATGTTGATCATCTTGGATTTTTTAATAAAGGCCGCACATTGCGTCAGATAGAAGCGAACTTCGAGAATGAGAACGTGGAATCCGCAGAAAATACCAACATACTTCTTGAAGACGAACGAGAAATGAATGATGGCACTGAAGATCAAACACCGCAACCAACACCTCCGCCTCTTGCAACCAATACCTCCACCTTCTGCAATCCTCACTCATCTTAAATTTCACCCATGTGCAGTCACCCACCGTCTATAAACCCATACATCCATTCATCCTCTCAAAGCAATTATTCCGATCCTGATTCACGCTCAATATCAACACTATCGATATATTCAGCCAGCTCACAAAATTTATCACAGCTATCAGGATGCGGCAACGCAATTACTCAACTTTTTTAGTATGGGTTTAGTAAGAAAATTCTAACACAAAACTTTTAGTGTATTAGTGATATAAATAGAAATACATTTGTTTTTAATGAAAATACTTTTGTAAACAAAATAAAGATGTCGATGTACTTACCTAACAGTTATTGCCAACATTTGCTCGGGTGTTATCGCTGCTCGCATATTTGTGTCGAGAGGTTTGATGTCATCTTGCACGCACAACAAAAGGTCGTCGAACGATGGTATCGACATGCGAAAATAATTAAAAAACTTGGTTGCGTCTTTGCGAAGCTCTTTGTAAAGTGTATGGCAATGCCCGTATCGACGACGCTTACTAATTATCGGATGAACCCATAGTTTTTTACGTTTACTTTTTAATCCTTTAAATATACATGTGTTAAATACGATATAGGACCAATCCGAATTGTCCAGAGTCTACGTCGCGAATAAATTTCATGACGGAAGCTGCGGTGGCAAAAATTAACTGGTTTGGTAACGCACGTCATTTTTGACGTTCGTGTGTTCAGCTCTGTACATCCGTCAAAATAAACGTAAAACGATTTTGTTCATGCGTGGTCCACAGTGACAGCGACGAAGCTTCTGCATCTGGATGTATAGAAGCAGATTTGAGTTTAGGCGAAAGATTGCAGATTTCCGTCGGCAACTCCGATATTGCACGAAATTAAAACCATACATACCTTCAGAATTTTCAAAAAATTCATTTTGTTTACAAATTATTATTCTCTATAGTTTTAGGCGTATTTCTGTAAAACTTGATTGTAAAAATTCCCCATAGATCGAACGTTACTGTAGAAAACCCGACCGCCCATGGAAAGGGCCTGATGCGCGCCTACCTGCGCAGGCTTGTTTGAGGCAGCTGGCCTTTGCCGTCAAAGCCTTTTAGGCTGTCGGTTTTTTTGTTATCTTACAGTGTGTGTAGGGACGTTTATGAAGCATTGTGCGAGTGTATTCCGGTTTCTGAAATTCAAGGTTAGTTCTCTCTGATCGTTCGAAGCGAGCAGTTGTGTGTCGTATTTGTGACTTCGAAAATCTTAAAATGGCGTAGTCGAGATCGCAAAGGGAGTAAAAATGAACGATGTTCTCGTCCTAAAAAGAAGAAGCCTCCTCAGAGGCCAGATAAAATGGAGAGTGAAACAAACTACGCGAGTGCGGCTGCAAAAAAATTATCAGGACGATTACATGAGGTTTCGGTCGATTCAACCTTTTCATACTGTATTTTACAGTTTACTGCGGTTTTTGCAGCTATTTCAGAGTGCGTGGTCTGTCGTACATGTGGTGGCGATATCAAATTTTTAAAATCAAGTCCCCGTGGACTTGGTTTTAAATTGAATGTTTTTTGTACAAAGTGTGACGATAATATCCAGAGTGTTTATTCATCACCTTTGATAAACACGGCATACGAGATAAATCGACGCTTCACATTCGCTTTTCGACTGTTAGGAAAAGGATTGAAGGCAATGCAGCTTTTTTGTGGTGTCATGGATTTAGCATCATGCATCGCACAAACAAGCTTCGATTTAATTATGAAAAATATTGAAGAAGCTTCCACAGTCGTCGCTAAAGCGTTTATGAAAGCTGCTGCTGAAGAAGAAGTTCAAGAATGTGCTAATCAAGATCAATTAGAATTATCTCAGAATGGAATCATTGTATTCGGCGATGGTACTTGGATGAAGAGAGGCTTTTCTTCGCTTTTCGGCGTTACAGCATTGATTGGTCATTTCACAGGAAAAGTTATCGACTTCGTGGTAAAAAGTAGATATTGCAAAGAGTGCGAAATTCACGAAAAGCAAAAAGATACGGCTGAGTATGAATCGTGGTTAAAAAACCACCAAGAATATTGTGCAGCAAATCACACAGGAAGCTCTGGGATAATGGAGCCAGCCAGTGCTGTCGAAATGTTTCAGAGATAATTAGAAAACTATGGGATTAAATATGAATATTACATTGGTGACGGTGATACAAAAACTTTTGCAAGCATCAGGAACGCTCAGCCGTATGAAGACCTCGAGGTAAAAAAGAAAGAATGCGTGGGACACGTCCAAAAACGTATGGGTAAGCGTCTCCGCCAAGTCGTCAGCGATAGCAGAAAACTTACTGCCAAACTAATAGACGTCCTAACTATTTATTACGATTTAGCAATAAGAAATAATATTGACTGTCTGGAAAACATGAAAAATGCCATATGGGCGACATTCTACCATAAATCATCAACGGACGAAAAACCTCAGCATACTTATTGTCCACCTGGAGAAGAAAGTTGGTGTGATTAGCAGAGATCAAAAGCGGAAGGTACATTAGATACGTACAAGCACAAAGCCGCTTTACCTGAAATTGTACTGCAGGCAATAAACCCATCTATGAATCATTAAGTGACGATCAATTACTGGAAAAATGCTTGGGTGGATTTACACAAAATGTCAATGAGAGTCTCAATTCAAAAATTTGGAAGATTGCACCGAAATGTAGTCCAGGTAGCAAGAGAATAGTTGATATAGCTGCCAATGTTGCTGCACGTACTTTTAATGACGGGGCAGAGGCTTTATTAAGAATAGAAAGATTACTTGGAATAACAATTGGATACGAGGCGTACCGCTATTGTCTTGAAGAAAATGCGAACCGACTAAAACACGCACGAATCAACGCGTGTAATGCAACAAAAGAGGCCAGAACAACTCGTCGATTGGAAAAAAATAAACAGCAACAATTGTTTACTGACAAGGAAGGCATACAATATGAAGCTGGAATGGGAGATTAGACGTAAGTAAACAAAATAAATTTAAAAATTCATAAAGTTCTTGCTTTAGCTGCGCGCGACCTCATGCGAAACGCACTTGAAACTTTAAATGCATTTTTCTCAAAACTACTTTTTCTGACACGGTCTGCATGATAACTCATACAGTTTTTAATATTTTTCAATGCTTTTTTTTTTAATATTCGAAATTGTTTTCTCTATAGTCTGTCGAGTCGGATTTTTGATATTGTAATTTAAAAAATTTATAAACATAATTAAAGTGTGACATTTATGTCACAAAATATATACTTTTGTTAAAAATGCCGTGAATTGCAAAATTTTTTGAATTTCGAAAATCCGGCTCGACAGACTATAACTACAACTTTATTTCTTTATGTTTTACAGATCTATCAACATTTCAAGAAGGAATGATGCAACGTGGAGCAACTTTTTTTTCACAGTGCTTCGGAAAACGTGATTTTGTATGTTGTAACTTTTGAAAAAAAAAATGGTTGAAAAATGGAATTCCAAACTTTCTTCCGACATCTGCTAGGCCCCAAACAACAAGAAATGCGTCGGAGCCTGCCTGATAGACTATGAAAAGGCCTTCGACACAGTTTGGACAGAAGGTCTTATTTACAAATTACTTGACAAACAATTTCCGACATTTAATATAAATTATTTACAACATCATAATGAGACGGACCTTAAACGTGCGTGACCACACTGGAAAGACAAGTAAATCATTTCACGTTAAAAATGGGCTCCAACAAGGGATGGTAGTAGTAAGGTGCGCACTATATCCCCCCCCCCCCCCCCCCCCCCCCCCCCCTCATTTCCCCCACTCCTTTCTCTCACTCCGCAGCCGCTGCGTCCGTAGCTCGGTCGGTCGTGGGAGCAGGGGGAAGAGGTGCGAGGGGAGAAGAGGGGTTGGAACGTGTTGCCATAGTACGCGCTTTTTTTTTTTTAAACCTAATGTTTTAAGAATTTTTAAATTAAATCTAGCACTCACCGTTTTTTTTTTTTTTTTTAATTAATTCTAATGTTTTAAGAATTTTTTAATGAAATCTAGGAGTTAGCATTTTTGTGCGCTCTTATTCTTCTCTCGCTCTCTTTCTCCTTTTTAACATACTACACTGTTTTTTCAGTTTTTGAACACGCCTGTTTCTCTCTCACTACCGCGCACTCCTGTCTTCCACACACACACCCGCGGACTTAAAATATTTATTGCTGCAGCGTGTTTAAAAAATGGACGGCGACATCGATGCCGTCCTCATCATCCTCCGACTTCTTAGCGGTTAGGTTGATGAGAGTGGTATCCTCCCCGCTATCAACTACCAGCGCGCGCAATAAATGGGATGTTAACAAATTCATTACATAGTCTTTGCTGTATGACATATCGAGTCGAGAGAGGTGGCGTATTGAACACCGCTCCAGTGGTGTACCACGCTTAAAAAGTGGCGTAAGATGGCATATATCCGCCAACTCGATGAATGCGCTACGCGCCTCGTCGACGAGCTACACGTCGTAGCAATAGTCGCTCGCCACATCTTTTATTATGCCGCGGTATACCCCGTACCCTATTTTCACGGCGCAAGGCATACCCGCCGCGACCACAGCTTCGTGGATCGGCACAACGCGGCCCCCCTCGTGATAATAAATGCCCAAAAGCGCGGTTAGCGCGGCATACTCTTCGGCCATACCCGGTGTCCGTACGTACACCTCGTCGAACCCATCGAACTCGATGGGCTCGACGAGATATACAATAGACGGATATATTATAAACGTTTCGCGAGTGACGCGTCCGTAGCAAATGCGATACAGGGAGATTAGGGAGAATGCGGAGCGACTGCAGCCGGGACAGCATAAAGGAAGTCGGAATTAGTAGAGGAACAAAATAAATGGTAGCAGTATAAAAATAGGAAAAAAGGCTGGCGAATAAATGGTAGCATTGTGAAAACCCGAAAAAGGGTATGCAATTAAAACTCCCACTTACTTTACTTAGCAGTGAGAGTAAGACTGACAAGGAGACCGCACGGTTTCGAAAATTGACTTCGGGATGAGACTTGGCACGTTAGTAGTATACCTTAAGAGTATTCACCTCGTAAAGTAATAGAGTGCACTAGCCATAAGCTTC
The DNA here is from genome assembly GCA_951802705.1 of Netelia virgata. NCBI lineage: Eukaryota > Metazoa > Arthropoda > Insecta > Hymenoptera > Ichneumonidae > Netelia > Netelia virgata. The sequence continues at coordinate 26,419,116 of OX637864.1, read as the reverse complement.
CGAGAAAAAGGGCCTCAACGTTTTTACGCGTAGCTCATATACTCGTCGATTTATACACATTCCAAGAACAGCGCAGTAGCCGAGTCAGTAGCGAACTTCCTTGCCATGGGGACGACCGGGGTTCGATGCTACCTCTGGGAACTTTTTTTTATTTTTTATTTAATTCTTTTTAATTATTATAACAACTTTTAAATAAAGTTAATGACATAAAATATTATCAATTAAATCCGAAATCATTTTTTTATGTATAAAATGAATGAATTAAATGTGAATTAACGATAATATTTTATTTTTAAAAAGTTGTATAATTTCAAATGCATTTTTATTGGAGGTAAATTAAAATTGTAATTACCACGATAAATAAATTTCGAGCAGAGTTTTATTTATATAACAAATTCTACAATATCGTCTTTATTTGTCAATTTTTTATATTACATACAAGCACCAGAATGATAATTATCATAAAAACATTGAAAACAAAACATATTTTGACACCTTGCACAATTTATAAAGGAAGATTGTTTACACGAACAACCTTTATGTAAAAGATTTATTGAAAAACATACTTCATTTACATTCATAAAAATTTGTCTTTCATCAGAAAGCTTGAAAGCGTACCGGGCATACCGGATCATTTCATAAATAATTGGCGATGACAGTTGACGATGCACTATTGATTGTATTTTTATACGATCTTCACCGGAATTTATTTCTCTATTATTTTCAATCAGATAAGCGCAATTTTGTATACGCCTTATTAGATTTTAACCTGTCTATAAAAATAGATGTCACACGGTTGAACAAGAGCAGTACATTTTGGAGGAATCACTTTAATTGTACAAGTTAGTGATTTCTCGTCATCTCGAAAGATTTCGTCATATAATTCAGGCTTTGTTTGCCTGCCCCAAGAGTCAATAATGAATACAAACTGTTCTTTTCTCACATAAGACATTAAACAACGGTTGAGACAGTCAGTATACAGTCTTGTCATCAACTTTCCAGATTTAGAAGACGTTATTACGATATTTTTATATTTTTGCGCATATTCATCTATTGTTTTTTTAACTCGGGGGCCAAAGTTATCGGTTGCTTCTTGTAAACAAATAAATACTTAAGGTAGGACTTTTCTAGACAGAGTGAGACTATATTGAGCGGTATATTTATGCGTCACTTTAATTCACATTTTAATTAGCTGTAACAGTCATTTTATAAATACAACAAATGATTGAGGATTTAATTGATAATATTTTTAGGTCATTAGCTTTATTTAAAAGTTGTTATAATAATTAAAGAGAATTAAATAAAAAACAAAACAAAAGTTCCCAGAGGTAGCATCGAACCTTTTTTTTATTTATTTTTTTATTTTAATGTTTATTTATTTTTCTTACGCTCCATCATGTAATACAGGTATAAATAAACAAAATCAAAAACCTTATTATCTATTACATTATTATATTGTATCCTGGAAAGTATGGGTATTGCAGCGTCTCTCGTTCCTTAGTTTTCTAGAATATTTTAATTATCTCTCTCTTGTGTAGACTTTGATTAATTTTGTCCAGACTGGGCCTCTGTTTCTTTAAATTGGTGGTAAAAAAGAAAATTATAAAAAACCACATACACCATCTCGATTTCGACTTAAAGCTAACTTAAAAATAGATATAAATGTACATATTTACAGGGGTTTACCGAATTATCATGCTAGGGTTCATTCGTATATCAAGTCTGTGACACGTCTTTCTAATTTTTTATTTTTGTCTCTATTGACGGGCTCGCGCCGTTATTTGTCGCGCTTCCGCTATTTTCCGCGCCTTTCTTCTTTTCAGCTCCGTTATATGCGCTGAATTGTCGCCGATCCACCAGTACGTTGCATCCAGCCGGTGAAAATCCTCCTCGTCCCTTTTGGGGATCGCGGTTGCGTATTTCAGGTTGCGGTTACCTTCTCTACTGTATATGTCAATCTGTACACTCTTGTTTGCTTTGTGTCTACTGCGGTGGTAAAGCGTCGGGATGTTTAGCTCGTTTTGTATTAGTGCTAAATCGTCAAAGTGTGTGAAAGTTTGTGGTTGTAAGTACCCTTTATTAGCGGCTGTGCGTATGTCAGTGTCTGTCGTCGTTAGTTGCTGTATCGTTCTGTTGTCTATGTTCGGTAGTTGGCTGTAATAGTCTCTCGTCAGTTTTACAATAAAGTTGTCAATTCTTGGTATGTTTGCTGTGTCGTATAGTTGTTTATTTGTAATGCTTCTTGTTTCGTTCCCTACTTTTTTTCTGTACAGCCCGAGAGCGGCTTTCAGGCAGGCTCTCTTGAAGCGCCTGATTTTGTCTGCCTAGGCTGCCCCGAGGTTCCACCAGACCGGACATGCGTACGTAAGTATTGGGTGGACCAGCAGGAGGTAGCAGATTACCGTGGCTCTGTTGTTTATTCTGCTGTCATGAAATAGCCTCGCTAGTGCTCTGTATGTATTCCTGGCCTTCTCGAGCTGTATGCTGCGTGTGAGAAGCACCTTACAAGATAATCTATATTCATCCCCAGATACTTCACCACTTTTATTGTCGGGATGGATGCCGGTTCTTTCGTGTCAGGCTTAAAGGTTGTTATTTTGAATTTCTCGGCCTCAATCCTTTTTTTCTCCGAGATCAGTGTTGACGGCTGTCTGAAGAGGATCGTCTCGCACTTCGTCGGGTTGATACGGAGGTTCCACATTGCGTAATAATTGTTTACTTTATTAACTATTGTTTCTAATATTGACTGAATTTCTGAGGGGGTAGACCCGGCTACGTAGAATATGGTGTCGTCGGCGTAAGCTATTGAGTATGTGTTGTTGTTTTGATTCAGCTGAAAAAGGTTGAGTATGTTGCATGTGTATATATTGAAAAGTTTCGGTGAGTTTACTAATCCCTGGGCAAGCCCTTCCTGTATATTGAACGTTAGGTTGGAGATGGATGTGCAATCCCAAATAATAAATGTTCTGCCTGTTAAGAGATAAATTTCTTCTTCAAAAGAGTGTATATCAGTCCGTAAATCCATACCGAGTCGAAGGCTTTCTCCAGGTCGATCAGCGCCGCACCAACCATTTCGTAGCTAGCCAGGTGGTTGTTCACGTCTGAAAGTAGCTTGTGTATCGCGTGCACCATCGTGTGGTTTCGTCTAAACCCGAATTGGTTATCGGGGATAACTTTTTCTTTTCTCGCGTGATCCTCTATAGCGTTGCTCAATATAGCTTCGTAGACTTTACTTATGTTTGGTGCTAGGCTGATCGGCCTGTAGCTAGCTGGTTCGTTCTGCGGCTTGCCTTTTTTATGAATTGGGATGCCCTTGGCTTTTTTCCATGCATCCGGAAAGTATTGCTGGTTTATAGCGTTATTAAAGATTACTACGTAATCCTTAAATATTTTGGGCGGGAGGTGCTTTATCACTATCGTTGGTATTTCCTCAACCCCCGACGACGTTTTATTTGGAAGATTTTTGATAATTGCTGTTACCTCGGCTACCGTGCAGAAGTGTTTAGCACTTCCCGATTCCGTGGTTGGTGAGTTGGCTTTATGGTCGTGGCTGAACGTTATTTTTGTGCTGTTGTTGATTCTGTCATTGGTATACTGGGCAATAAATGTGTCTACTGTTTGGTCTATAACTGATTTGAGCCTTGTGTTTGTGTTTAGATATCTCGGGGAGTTGATTGACTCGAAATAAGCGCCAATTACATTTAATTTATCGTTATTATCTTCTATAATATAATCTTGTTTATCTACTATGACTAGGTTCTGCTTACATTGGCTTCTCAAAAAAATGTGTCTGTCATTTTTTTGTATTATCATACTTGGCAAGTTTTGTTTGTGTTTGGGTCTAAAGATTTTGTTGATAACTGGGAAGAATTTGTCCTGATTTATGTAGTCTATTTTATTGAATATTTTAGTCCAGTGGGCTTCCATATTTTTTTTGTATTTCGCTGAGAGTCGCTTCTTTGACTGTTGCCAAAGTTTCTTTAATGAGAGCTATTATTCGTCTGTTGTTGGTTTGCCTTTGTTTTTGTAGAAAGTGAAGAATTGTTAGTAGTTATGATTTTTGTTTGTGCATTTTCCTGATTTTATTTGTTATGTATAAGTTTTTGTACGTTGACTGGTCGGATTTTAGTACTGTGTTGTCTACTGCGTTTCTTATTTGAATGTTTATTTGTTCGATTGTGTCGTCGATTTCTTGTTTGCTTCGATTTCTCTTGTTTGGGATTTCTAATTGATATTCTTTATTCAGGAATCTAGTGAATATTTTCCATTTTGTTTTTTTGTAAAGTGGACTAGAAATCGGGATTGTGTGCGTCAGTGAAGCTTGAATCTCTGATTCCATCAAAATGGCTTTGTGGTCGCTGCCACAGGAAATTGTGTCTAATTTGTCGTTGACCAGGTTAAGGAGATTGATTCTCGCGTCTACAAGAGCGATGTCAAGAAAAGTTTGCGCCGGAATAAAGGTTGGCTCAGCCGGGGTGTAAATTTTCGATTTATATCTCTTAGCGTTCTCTCTCTCCCAATTTACCAAGATTCGTCCTCTCAGTCTGTCTGTTCTGTCTCCGAAGTTAGTGTGTCGGGCGTTATAATCTACGGCAATTATATAATAAGTATTGTCGCCTTCTAGCTTTAGTTTGTCAAATAACTCTTTTAATTCAATCAAGAAGTCACTTTCCGATTCCACTTTGTTTCCGTTTCAACCGCGGTTGGGATTCTTTGGCTGTTAACTGGGTGGTTGTTTTGATCTATTATTCGTACTCTATTTGGGAGCCTATTAAGTTACATAGTTGGTATATTCTACTTGAGTTGTTACCTATAGCCATTTCGAGTGATATTAGTTTGTTTGACAAGTTTTTGAATTCGTTTTTTAAGTTGTTGACCCAGGCCGGTGTCTGGTTTGGGGTTACGTTTTGGGCGAACGCCTATAGCGTGCTTGTGTCTTCTGTGTTTTGTTTTGTTCTTTGTTGGGAGAGTCTGTCTTGAGTTGAGTTGTTATTTGTCATCGCTGTGTATGAGATGTTGGGATTGTATGATTTGCTTATCCGCTGGGCTTTGCTTTGTCGCTCTTGGTTTTTGGAAGCGATATTTTTTTTCACTATGCCTAGTACATGTGTGTAATATTTGCACCCTCTGTAATTGGCTGGATATCCTACTTCGCCGCAGTTGCAACATTTCAGGCTAGTTCTGGGGTGTTGCACGGTTATCTTACATTTTTGGGGCCCGTGTTCTTCGCCGCATTTAACGCACCTATTCGCGAGTTTGCAATTTGGGCTTGCATGCCCGAGTCTTTGACAACGTTTACATTGAAAAATCATTTCATTCCTCAGCGCCTCCCATCTGACAACTTGATGGAGGAGAAGTCTTGTGTTCGTTAATTCTTTTATCTCACTATCGTGTGTAATCTGTACTAGAAAATAAGTCGCGCTGCTTGTTTGATTTTTTCTGTTAAGTTTGACCTCGGTGACTTTTTCGATTTTCACGTTCTATAAATTGAGTGTGTTAATCTCGTCTTTTATCGCGTCAGCTGAGAACCCCCCGTTAATCCCTTTCAAGATTATCGATCGCGGTTTTTTGTTTCTCGGCGTATAAGTATAGCATTTCGTGTCGTTTTTGGAGAGAATTTCTATTACCTTTTCATAGATCGCAAGTGACTCCGCGTATATAGTCGTGTGTGTGTTCTCGGCTGTATTTACCTGTTTGAGTCTGAACTCGCCTTTTTTGAGGTTACTATTGGTAAATAACGTTACCAGGTCTGGTATGTTTGTGTGCGATGAATGGATAGGCGGCGAACACGTGTTCGCACGCTTGGTCGCTTGGTCGCTTCCGTTTGGGGCGCCTTTCTTGTTGTTCTTCTCAGTTTATCCCTCGTTGTCGCCGAGTACCTGTCGTCTTGGTGTTCAGCCAATGATTCGAAATTGTTCGCACGAATGATGCTGTCTGTGTGGATGTCGTGTTTTCTTTGTCTCTGTGGGTTTATTTCTTTGGGTATATTATTTATTTGGGTAGTTCCCACTTGCCGTCGTCCAAAGGGGCCCCGTCGTCTCGTGGTACGCTCCTGCGTTCTCTGCTAGCCGATAGATTCGGCTTTGTCGCTTTTTTACGAGCTTTGCTTTACTTTGCGGCCTACCATAGTCTTTGATCATCTGTTTATAACTTCGATCGATTGCTTCCGAAGTTAGCGGGGTATTTTTGTTGTTATTGCCCGAATTATCTTTTGTCGTTTTTCTCGATGCTTCGGGTTTGTCGATCGCCGCCGCTTTTCGCTTTGCACCGCTCTTGGCCATGCCGGTCGCTTTTAATTATCACCACTTTTTCGGTTTTAATTATGCTGTTGTCACCGTATATTTAGATTTGATTACTCGTATTGGTTCTCGATATTGTTAATGTGTTGTTTATTTCTTCCTGGGTAGAGATTGAATGATTTGGTTGTGTTTTATTTGCTTGGTCGCTACTCGTGTCTCGGATTGAGGTTAGGTTACCCATGTGCCTCGATCGACGGTCAGCGCCATACCTTGGGTAGTATCGAACCCCGGTCGTCCGCGTGACAAGCGAGGTCGCTACTGACTCGGTTACTGCGCTGTTCTTGCCATTTGTAGAAATCGACGAGTATATTAGCTGCGCGTAAAAACCTTAAGGTCCTTTTCTCGTAAACATGGCTAGTGCGCTCTATTACTTTACAAGTTGATTACTTTTAAGGTATACTACTAACCTGCCAAGTCTCATCCTGAAGTCAATTTTCGAAACCGTACGGTCTCCTTGTGAGTACTGGGTGATAATAAAGACTGTGTGTGTGCACCGAATAGACAAGAGTACTGAGTGTAGAGTAACAACTATGTGCTGTGTGAATTAACGAGGCTGTGTGCCGGCAAGAGGTAGTACCAAGGCTGTGTGCGCCTAATGTATGGAACAATATCTATGTAGAATGGAATGGGTAATAAAGAAAATGCATAAAAAGTGAACTGTGTAATTACTGAGAATGTTTTAACAGGAGCGTTTAAAAACAAAAAATTTGAAAAAAGACGTCTCGAGTAAGAAATTTTAAAAAAAGTTATGAGCGTTTTTTTCAAAACTCATAACTTTTTGCCAGTTAGGTAAATAAATTTGGAAAAATGCACAAAAATGTTTTTAGTAGGGTACTATTACATACAAATTTCAGCAAAATGAAAAGAGGCCAGGTTCAAAAGTGGTCGATTTGACGTGGAATGCCCCATAGATATTTAATTTTCGCTTTTAAGTACGTGTCAATCTGTATACGTTTGCAGAATTTTTATGGTGCGTTACCAACTTATGACTAATGAAGGCACACCCTCAGATTCTTTCGAACCAAAGAAATTAAATGTATTGTTTATTATATATGATCACATACTTGTCTATTCCATCATCGTTGACATCTTCTTCTGTTTCTGAGCCCAGCGTACTTCCGTTTGGGGTCGATCCACTATTACTGAAAGTCGTACTGCTATCACTTTCGATCCGCAAAAATGTTGAGGTTATGCCCTGTAATGTCGACTCAATTTTGTACTGTGGCGTTACATCACGAATTTTATTGTAAGAATTTCAGAACTGAATACCCAGCTTTTGAGAAAGATTTATCAACCATTAAATATTACTTGAAACGCAATACTATGTGGTAGAAATTATGTTTCGATCCAAGTTCGGCGGACACAACAGCAGAGTGCGCTGCGAGCACAAGATTATTATTTTAACACCGTTTGGCTCTCTTGAGCCCTACGCTGCTACTGCTTTTGGGTCTATGGATACTTCTTCTGTTTTGGCTCCAGATATGATAATCCAATAAACAATTCATATTTATATATCAAGCTGCATAATCACTGGATCGCGCCGATCTGCTAAGCTTTATGCAAAACCAACACTATCGAATATTGCCCAGGTAACAATTCAATCTTTTGATGTGAGTGTGACGTCTTTACTGGGATGATCCTGATACGTTCAATTGTGATCGTAATCTTTACGTAATAAAAATAGATCTAACATGACTGAAAAGTAAACTACATATAATGACAATCCATCACAGGCATATAGGCGTGTTACGTAAAGTATATGCTATGGTGCATCTCTGATAATAAGCTCTATAGAAATGATGAAGCAATAAGGAACCATTTGTATGTAACATATATGAAATAGTGTAACGTATACTTTACATCTTTGAGGATGCAAGTGTGACATAACTAACCTAACGTACACATGCTGTAACCGCAATCTACGTTACAGCATATTTTTGATTCAACCATCTCTAAAAGTGATAGCACGGATACATAACTTTGTGCGCATAAGCGCAACGTATACCAAGATCTGCCGCTCCTATATGTTTGTGCGTATCTGCAACGAATTCAGACGCCTACTGAATTCATTGGTATCCGTGACTGTGCCACGCCTGACAGTGAAAACATGGAAATATAACCTCGAACATAACCTGCAAGCCCTTACAAGTGACACATAAAGCATTATACCCGTGTCGGGAGGTTCATTTATGACTTCAACGCCGACTACAAATTATACACTACCGCTCAAAAGTTTGGATACACCAGTCGATATTTCTTGCCGCACGTAAAGTTGGATAACTCTGCCAAAAAAAAGGATATTCGATTTTACAAAGCGGCGTTTTATAGAGAATAGATCAGGCTTCAGTTTGGTTTTTTTTTTTTAAATTTTCGATTTTTTTTCGACCCGGTACGGACTTTGGTTCGTGACCCGGGTTTAAGAGAAAATGTTGAGCATACACAAAGTTGCGTATTTTCATACTTAATCGCCTGGAATTTTTTCAGAATTTTGTTTGAATTTTTTTTTTGGAGTATTTTTTTCGAAACTCACGAGTGAACATTTTTTTTTCAGGTCGATAAAATGTTTTAAGGCACTCACCTCATCTAGACGGATTTTTAGACGAAAAACTAGGCCAGATGAGGTGAGTGTCTTAAAACATTTTATTGACCTGAACAAAAAATTTCACTCGTGAGTTTAAAAAAAAAATACTAAAAAAAAAAAAAAATTTCAAAAAAAATTCTGAAAAAATTTCAGGCGATTCAGTATAAAAATATGCAACTTTTTGTATCATTAACATTTTCTCTTAAACCCTATCGTTCTTGGGTTATTTTGAATTTTTCAAAAATCATCGTTTTAGCCAAAAATGAAATAACTTTCCGGAAAAAAATCGCAAACAATTTTTAAAAAATGGAAGATGGAGCTCCTGCATTCCCTTTGAAGGCTAAGTCGAAAAAGGTCTAAAAACAGTCACGAACCAAAATCCGTACCGGGGCGAAAACAAATCGAAAAAATTATTGAAAAGAATCAAACTGAAGCCTGAGCTATCCTCTTTAAAACGCCGCTTTGGAAATTCGAATATCTTTTTTTTTTGCAGAGTTATCCAACTTTACGTGCGGAAAGAAATATCGACTGGTGTATCCAAACTTTTGAGCGGTAGTGTACATATATCAAGTAATTAATTTATATTTATTTATCTGAACCGAGTATAGAGTTGACTGAAAATATAATATGCCTACAATCATTCTTAAATTATGGTAATAAATGTATTATACAAAATTTAACTGTGATGAGAGTATGTGTGCATGATTTTTCTTCCAAAGAGTTTCGGGGAACCTTAATCACTTGTATTCTATCATAGGAAATTCATAGCAAGAGTATAGATTCGGCTTTTTCTAGTCATTCAAAGATTTGAAAACCGATTATATTGGAAAAATTTGAATGAAGTTTCTCTGGAGATATCCTTCTGCAGCCACGACAGTTGAATATGTCTCGATAGGAATTAGGCATGTGCAGGCATTGTTTTACAATGAGCTGGGGCACAAAAACTACGGACTCAAATATAAACAAAATATTTGTATGTAAGCTTTCCAAATGAAACTAATTATCTTTATGGTAATATTATTACTCGCAGGTAAAGTATGTTGGACAAATTGGCGGGAATAGTGCCAAAGAAAATTCTTTGAGAATACTGCGACAAGTATTCACTAACAGTTTTGCAAAAGATGCTTCATGGTCCGGTCTCAGATCCAATTTTCAACTTTCAAATTTAAAAGTGACAGCAGCCATCAAGGTTTGTGTGATTATTAACACCACATTCACAAAAGAGTAAGAAGGCATCAATACGGCACTAACTTTTATCTAACTTTACCAGATGGAGTATGACTGTCATACACCTGTACCGGCAAAGATTTTGAAGATACGGTGTCGGAATGGTTGCGCCAAGCCAAGCAACGGTTCAAGAGAGAATAAAAAAAAGAATAATACTCAATAACACCCTGCAGCTAATGATCAGTAAAGATTATGACGCCATGACGAAGTTTCCATAAGATACCCCAAACAGATGCAATGGTTATGTGCATATGTAAGGCGATCTTATCACTTTGACTATGACTAGCTTGAGCTACTCTCACTTTCAGATTTCTTGGGCAGCCTTATACATAAACACAGCCATCGCCTGTGTGGTGCGTCACGGTTCGATGTGCTGTGCCCCATCCAGTTTAACTCATGATATAAGGGTACATACAAAGGAGATGCTGGTCTCATTTCCTCATTGTCTAGCCTCGTCTTCGTATCTTTCTAAATACCTTTACTTCGGTAGCCTATACTAAACGATCCAAAACCTAGAAAGTACAAAGTACAAAGATTTATATTTTAGTTTATTCGTGTTAAACATTGAACAAATTTTCTACTTAGATTATTGAGACTCAAAAAAGACAAACTTGAGTAATAAAAATATTATAATAAATACAAGTGTACGTACGATATTTACCTCAAAGTTCCCTTATTGTTAGTAACGATCTACAATATATAAAGGTATTGCTTCGCTGCTTTTCTATTTTCTTCATTTTTGAATATTATTAATTCTGGTCAGGTTGTTTGATAAAACGGGTTTTTTCGTTTCTCCTTTGCGTACTATATATCAAAACATATTTTATACCTTTAATAAAATCAATATACACATGCTCAATAAAATATAAGACGTAATAATAAAATAATATTATAATAAACTGTTCCTGTGATGTGGATTAGATACAAAATAAGAACAAAATGTGAAGAGTTCTATGTATGTTATAATCGTGACTTAGTCAAAGTTTAATAAGACTGTAAATTGGAATCGTTCCGAACATCCAATTAAGCTTTTGAATTTAGCTTTGTGCAATGAATAGTAATATAACAATAAAAGAAAATGCAGAACAGTAGTTATATACTTGATACATTCATGGATCATTGATCGTGATGTATCTGATACCTGCCATCATTTCCTGAAATATCTTACTTAGTGACACGGAGCCCATGTAACTCCGATATCACGCGGTGCATGATTGCTACATAGACTTGATGTAACATTGTGACGTCTCTGTTCTGTAAAATTCGTGCTTCAGCAACGTATCTAGCATATAGCCATTCAACACAATCGTGACGAAACTGTAGCATAATATGGGGCGGACATTTTAGAGTGCCTGGACAACTTTCACGTTACAACATGATAGTGATATTCACGGAACCAAGGGTAACATAATTTATATGTGTTTGTTACGAAAGTCTGTTGCCTGGGTAGTTAATAGAAAATAGAAAAAATGGTTTAATGGTGCAAAGAAACTGTCAAAAATATATCGTTGCTTGTGATTATCGAAAACTTAGTTTTTACCTAAAACTTTTTTCTGAGTACCGAATGTTTTTGAAGATAAGAACATTATTATGGACTGTATAATTGACTTGTGCATCCCATAGAAATTTTAAACATCTCAGAATTTCGTTTAGTGTGTGACTATTTATATTTTTCAAGTAATGCTCCATATGTTTATTTTTCTCTTATGTGGGTGTTCCATCATCGTAACAGAAATTGCAATATCGGTTCTTTGTAAAATAAGGTAGAATACATGTGACACCCGCGGTGCAAATTCAACGTGAATAACGCATTTTAATAACGTTGGTAAGAGTTATACCGATAAATGCACGCAAAACATTACATAATATGTATCTCATATCACAAACTATCGGCATGGATTACTGATTATCATTCATCGTCACTCTTTCCCTTTTTTTTAAAGGCAGTATTAGTGAGAGACAAATTTTGACCGGTTCCCTCTCTTACAATTAGTGGTAGTGCAAAGCTCGTAGCATTTGGCTACGAGCCGCTGCGAACTACTGCTAGATGTCACGGCGCGCGTCTGCTCTGAAGCCCCGGTACAACGAGGCGGGCCGAAGGCCGAGGCCTCATAGCAGGGCCAGCCATGACACGTGCCGTTCCAAAATCTAATACTAATGCTTGGCCATGTACATATATCGTACACTCCTGTACGTACGCTGACACCATTTATTTCTTGCTAAAATATACAGCCGAGCATGACAAATATTCAAGTTTGTGTTTGCTGCAATCAGAGTAATACATAACAGAATCATAATAATTCTGCGTCCATTTTAACAGACGGAGGTGAACAACGACAAATGTTGTTAGCATCTCGCTCTTCAACAGAGCGGTTAATATCTTCTTATTCTTGAATATAAAAATGGAAGAATATTTGTTTGTTTGTTCGTTTGCTTATCACGGCTAAGCTCGTATACCATACATCTGATTGCGATGAAAATTTTGTGAGTTATAGCCCGCACTGCCGCGAAGGTTTCTGCATTAGTAGAATAATTTTATTTACAAAAATAAACGTGTACGGGGCAAAACAAAATTAACATTTATGTATATCTATATATAGAGATTAATCTGACAGCTGTCAAAGTATGCCACCAAAATGACAAGCGAAATAAAACACAATCATTTGTTTTAACGGCTCGATCGACTCGGTGTCATATATAGTATATATTCAAAACAAATGAGTGTCTTTTATTTCGCTATTCGTTTTGGTGAAATAATTCATTTGACAGCAAATGTCAAATTAATCGCATACGGGACAAAACAAAATTAACATTTATGTATATAATATAGAGATGAATTTGACAGCTATCAAATGAAGTATGTCACGAAAATGAAAAGCGCAATAAAAGACACTTATTTATTTTAAATATATATATATATAAAAGCGCCATATATTTTCGAGTTTTTATTTTATTGAAATGATATAAAGGTGCCAACTTATGACTAAGAAATGGAGCTATCACTGATATAAAAATCGATTTTTTAAAGGCAGAAGATTTTTTGTTCAGAAATTATAACGTTGTAGATAACCAGCGGTTCAACTCTCCCGGACTCCCATAAAATTATTCTGCTAATGCAGAAACCTTCGCGGGCATGCGTTATAGTATAGAAACTCAGTTCCTATAACATTTTCATTTCACTTATACTATATTTTTCTCATTACAATTACTTTGACAACAATACGATAAAAAAAATATTGTACTGGCTATCGGATCATCTGCGCATTCAGCACTAAAATTGCCGTTCAATATTCAAATCACTGAGACACCAAATTGCAATATAACAACAAATTCAGGACGAATGTACTATGGCGCCCAAACAAATCATTGGAAGCGCCTCATCGTACAGGAAAAGATTTAAGAGGAAATGAGGAGATCTCCGGCGGAGCACTAATTTTATTGTCTGATGATTTTAGACAAACTCAACCAGTTCAACATGTGCTGATGAAATTAATGCATGTCTGAAATCATCACTTCTATGGCAACACGTTCATAAATTGACTTTGACAACCAATATGCATGCACAACAATAACATGATTAATCGGCTAAAATTTTCGAAAAACCATTGCTGGATATTGGAAATGAGAAAATGATGATTGAGGGATCCACATAATGTATCACATGGCCAACAAACTTTTGTACAAATCATAGCAACAATACACGAATTGATTAACCACGTTTTCCCTAATATTTCACATAATTACAAAAATCGTCATTGGCTCAGTATCGCTCTAGCTCGAAGCTACAATTTTAAATGGAAAATTTGAAGGAGAACATTTACTGTTCGCGTACATGTACATGTGACGCAACGTGTACGTGTTCGCGCACGTGTACGTGTATATAGCGTAGCGCGGGACGCGCTCTTTGTCTGTGCCGTACCTATTGGACGAAATAAAATCGACGATCCTCAAAAGTGATACTCGCGTCTACGAACACTCTTTTTTTATTTCACAAACACTTCTCCCGCCCACCAGATCCTCGCTCAAACATTTTTGGTCCTTCGAGCTGGATCGCGGGTGGAGAATAGTGATTGTGATTCGCGTCATCGGTAACCGTTGTTCGGGTTTGCCATCTTGGCGTCTGTCGCGGTCTCTCTCGCTCGATGGACGTTCAGCTCGCGCTTCAGTGCGCGGCATTTTTGACCAGCTCCCACTCTCGACATCTCTCAACCGCACGTAATCATTCTCTCGCTCGACCGCATACGGTGGGGAGAGAGTATCGTGCCTCGAGGTTGACGCGACGTGTGTTTCTCAGTGCACGCCATTTTGGACCAGCTCCCACTCTTGTCTTCGCTCTACCGCGCGTTCTCTTTCGCTCGCTCTACCACATACGGTGGGGAGAGAGTCTTGTGCCTCGAGCTCGACGCGACGTGTGTTTCTCAATGCGCGCCATTTTTGGTTGTAGTGGGGGAGTGCTCCGTTGACAGCTCTCTATCGCGGCCCTGCTCGTCCGTTCTCTCAATATGAGTCAACTCGAGGCAACCCTGTCGTTGCAGCTGTCGCGGGCCGAGTTTATAGACTCGACGGTGCAGTATGCCAGAGAGATCAAGCCATCTACTTCTCGTGGATGCACGGCGCTCGAGGCTTGGCTCCAGATGCTCGAGAGATATTGGGAGAATTCGAGGCAACCCACGAGAAGCTGATCGCGGCCGGAGGAAAACATGAGAATCTCACCGCGCAGTCCTATTTCACTGAGAAGCGGATTGACAGTACGCTAGATGATTTTGTGGAGGCTCGTGATCGGCTCATGCGCTGTATTTCGGAGACCGGAGGTAGCGTCGGCCTCTCTAGTACCAGGCACCCATCTCTTGGAGGAGGAGCGGCCTTCAGATCAACTCGTCGAGCGCTTCCTGAAATTGCGATGCCCGGCTTTGGCGGCTCTTATGCCGCGTGTAGGTCATTCCGGGATATGTTTACGTCGATGGTCATCGATAACACCGAGATTTCCTACGTGGAGAGAATGCACTACTTGCGCACCACCCTCCGCGGCGAGGCACTGCAGCTTATCTTAAATCTCAAGATCTCCGAGGACTCCTTCGCTACCGCCTGCGAAATGCTCGTGGCTCGGTACGAAAACCCGCGCCTTTTAGCGACAGCTCATTTGGATCGGCTCCTTTGTTCGGCTCCGATGGCAACGCCCACCGCAGCTGAGCTCCATCGTTTCGTGGCCGCGGCAGTGGAGGCCTTGGGGGCACTGGAGGCCTTGGGGGCACTGGAGGCGCTCGCGCGTGGGATCCAGTCCTGGTGCACCTGCACGTGCGACGTCTCAGTCCCAGGTGCAGGGAGGCTTGGGAGAACAAGCTCGGCGACTCCCCCGATCTGCCGACCTTCGACCAACTGCAGGAGTTCCTCCAGGGACGCGCACGCGCTCTGGAAAGTCTCGCGTTCAACGCCGCCGCGGCCGCACCTCCACCAACGACTCCACGGGCTCGGTCTCCGCCCCGCTTGACAGCTCGGGTCCACCTCACCTCGACCGTTACGGGGCCGTCGGCTAGGGAGCAGGCCTGGCCGACCGCCAACCGGTATCCCTGTTCCTTTTGTGAAGGCGACCACTACATTTCGTCGTGTATCGCCTTCGGGAAGCTTTCTCCGCTAGCCAGGAAGCAGACCGTGGACCGCCTTTATCTCTGCGTTAATTGTCTCGGGAAGCACAGCGTTCGGGCGTGCCAGATGACGCGCACCTGCCAAATGTGCCACAAAAGGCATTACACGTACCTGCACACGATAATGAAGGACCCGCTCCCATCGACCGGCGCCACGCCGGCTCGGTCGGCGCCTGCTCGAGTCGCCTCCCCGGAGGTCACAAAGGAACCGGAGGCCCACCGACCCGTGAGCCCAGTCCTGCTCCATCAGGTTCCGACCAGACGGCTCCGCTGTGAAGCCAGAACATCTCGATCTCTCGTCCAGCTCATCACGGGGTTCTGCTCTCAACCTGCTCAGCCCGGCTCGTCGGCTTACAAGGCGCAAGCCATCCTGTCTGGCTCATCATGGATCCTGGCTCGGAAGTATCTCTGGTATCGGCAACCTTGGTGAGAAAGCTTCGTTTGTTAAAACGCAGGTCATTCGTCCAACTCTCTGGCGCCGGGGACACCGCCTTCGGGACAACCACCGACTCTGCACAGCTCACTATACATTCAGCTCATTCTAATTTTCGATTCTCAGTGACTGCGCACATTCTCGAGCAGCTGATGACAGCGATTCCGTCCTTCTCTGCTGAGGAGCACGATTGGCCACATCTAACGGGCCTTCAACTCGCTGACCCAGCCTTCCGGGCGCCGGCTGCCGTGGATGTTCTCATGGGAGCGGACGCCTACGGCCAGGTGTTGCTCCCGGAGGTGATCCAGGCTGGACCTACATGATCAGTCGCACAGTACACCCGGCTCGGTTGGCTGGTCTTTGGACCAACAGGACCGTTTCCGTCCGTCAACGCCTTAGCCTGTCACGTCAAAGTCTCCGACGACCGGCTCCATGTCCTGCTCAGTCAGTTCTGGGTCTAGGGGGAGGTCCCAAGCGCATCTCCAAACTCTCTTCTCACTCCCGACGAGCTCGCGTGTGAGCAACACTTCCAACAGACGCACAGTCGAGACAGTTCTGGACGATATATTGTTCGGCTCCCGTTTTCCAAGCAACCCACGGCTCTTGGGGACTCTCGACGCGCAGCTTTCGCCTGCTTTACTCGTCTTCGTGCCCTCCTGCGCCGGGATCCGCGCCTGCACCGACTCTACGAAGACTTCTTGAGTGAGTACGAAGCTCTCGGACACATGAGGGAGGTCCCTACGTGTATGGGTCTGAGCGGTCAGGTTTCGGAGATGACCTTGGCACCAGGAGACTTGTCTCCCGGAGGGTCGAGGGTCTCTGAGGCTCGGCAGCATCTTCCGGCTCAGCTCTCGAGCAGCCAGTTCTGCCTTCCTACCTCATTACGGCGTTCTCAAGGAGACCAGCGAGACGACCAAGCTACGTGTTGTGTTTACCGGTTCAGCGGTGACCAGTTCAGGTACTTCAATCAATGACTTGCTCCACACCGGAGCCAAACTGCAGGCTGACATCTCTGACGTCTTGCTCTGGGTGCGGCGCCATCGCTTCGTGTTCATGGCCGACATCACCAAGATGTTTCGACAGATCCGCGTGCATCCGGATGACTGGCCATTCCAGCAGATCTTGTGGGGCGATCGGGACGATGGCCCCTCCACATTTCAACTCACCACTGTTACATATGGTATGAGATCGGCTCCGTTCCTGGCCGTTCGCACGTTACTTCAGCTCGTGGACGATGAAGGCCTGTGCTTTCCTCTAGCCGTTGCTCCTATGCTACGCGGCCGCTATGTCGATGACATTTGTGGCGGCTCGGATACTACTGATCAGCTCGTCGAGACCAGCCTACAGGTCCAAGGGCTTTGCTCCTCCGGAGGTTTTCCGCTCTCCAAGTGGCACACTACTTACCCGCCACTCCTCAATTCCCTGCAGCTCCAGTCTTCTTCCGAAGTCGCACGTCCGCTGAATATCGCAGAGACACGGGTGCTTGGTCTCTTGTGGAACTCTGACCCTGACGTGTTCTCCTTCTCTATACAGTCCAATTTCTGCTCGCCCATCACGAAACGAACTATCCTTTCCGAACTGGCTCAGATCTATGACCCGCTCGGAGTGCTCTCGTCCGTGGTAATTCGTGGTAAGGTATTGTTTCAGGACTTGTGGGTCTCTAAGCTTGGATGGGACGAGGAGCTCTCACTGACCGTCTCGCAGCGTTGGACTCAATTTCGCGATGACCTGCTCAACCTGACCTCCATCTCCATTCCTCGATGGCTCGTGCTGTGCGCCGATTCGACGATTGAAGTTCACGGGTTCGCTGATGTCTCCCAGGTCGCCATGGCCGCCGTTGTCTTCTTCAAGATCACCACCCCGGCGCTGACACACTCGTGTCATTTGTATCTGCGAAGACTCGGGTGGCACCTTTGAAAAAGTTGACCATCCCGCGATTAGAGCTCACGGCCGCCGTCCTCCTTGTCCGGCTCGTCCAGTATGTGAGACGGCAATTTCGGCTCGTCGACGCACCTACCTTCTTGTGGACCGACTCTGCGGTGGCTCTGGCCTGGATTAGTGCTCCTCCGTCTCGTTGGAAGGAATACGTCCACAACCGGGTTCCGCTCATTCAGGACCTTCCCGCTACTTGGCGACTCATCCCCGGACCAGAGAATCCAGCCGACTGTGCGTCCCGGGGAATCTCGGTGACGCAACTTGCGTTTCACCCACTGTGGTGGCATGGGCCCTTGTGGCTGCATCAGGACTCAAGGTGCTGGCCTGTACTGGAGGCTCCTCCCACCCCGTCAGCGCGTACAGAGTAACGGCTCGGCGCCGTACTCACCATCCATACCCTGCGCCGGTGGAATGGGACTTGATCGAGCGGTTCTCCTCGTTCATGAGGTTGCTCTGTGTAACTGCGATGTGTCAACGCGCAATTGCCCGGCTCCGTCGAACTCCTGACACATCTCTCCGAACCCCCCTGACTCCCGGGGATGTGGAGCTCGCCAAGGTTTACTGGGTGAAGACGGTCCACGCGGCCCACTTCTCTCCAGAGCTAAAGTTGTTAGCTCGCGGGGAATCCGTTCGGCCCGGACATCCGCTCGCCCGGCTCACACCAATTGTGGATCATCAGGGACTTCTTCGCGTGGGAGGACGCCTTTCTCGAGCTCCTATCTCGTTTGAGCAAAAACATCCGCTCATCCTTCCTCGCACCTCCACCTTGACGTGCCTGGTTATTCGTCACGCTCATCTGCTGATCATGGTGGTAACCAGCTTACCCTTGCCCGGCTCCGCCAGAAATACTGGGTCCTAGGGGGAAGAGCTCCGGTCCGCTCTCTCGTCCTGCGCTGTGTTGTCTGCGCTCGCCACCGCGGTGTTTGGGCTCAACAGCTCATGGGACAGCTCCCTATAGCCCGGCTCACTCCATCCCGACCGTTCCTGCACTCGGGTGTTGATTATGCTGGCCCGGTGTCCCTGCGTGCATGGAAGGGGCGAGGTCATCGTTCGGTCAATGGTTGGCTCACCATTTTCGTGTGCATGGTCACTTCCGCAGTCCATCTCGAGGCCGTCTCCGACTACTCGCTACGGCAATGAACGCGTCCGAGTGTCTCCGACGCTGCGGACGCGTTCATTGCGGGCTATCGCAGGTTCGTCTCTCGCCGAGGCATGTGTCGCAACCTATACTCCGACTGTGGCATCACTTTCCAAGGCGCAGATCGACTCCTGAGGACTCTGTTCTCTTCCGCATCTGATGAGTCGAATCAGCTTCCAAGAATATTGCTCGACGACTGGACGAGATGGTCATGCAATCCCCCCGGAGCCCCGCACTTTGGGGGTAAATGGAAAGCAGCCGTGGGCTCAGTGGAGCACCATCTAGCTCGAATTGTTGGGGACGACCGGCTCACCTTTAAAGAACTCTTCATTCTGCTCACACAGGTGGAGGCGGTGCTGAACTCTCGACCTTTAAAGCCCCTCTCGGATGATCCCGATGATCTGGGAGTGCTCACACCAGGCCATTTTCTCGTGGGAGGTTCGTTAGCGGCCATCCCGGAACCCTCGATGGAGCATCAATCTCTACCGCGATCTGCTCGCTGGCAGTTAATTCAGCAGAAACTCCAGGGCTTCTGGAGACGATGGTCCACCGGATACTTGCAATAGCTCCAGGCCATCGCCAAGTGGCAACGTCCTGCGCACGATGTTCAGATCGGCTCGATAGTGCTGCTCGGCGACGAGCGTACTCCACCCACCAAGTGGCCTTTAGCTCGGGTTATCGCTCTCCATCCCGGCCAGGATGGACTTACTCGAGTTGCCACCATCAGGATCTCCAGCATCACTCTAACCAGGCCAATCGTTAAACTCATTCTACTGCCTGTCGGCTCGGACCGCGATGACGCTCTTCACCTGGATCTGCGCACCCCCTGTGTCAGCCTTTCGGGCTAACGGTGAGGAGGATGTTTCGGCGAGACCGAAAGGAGGGTTTGAAAATTGCCGCTCGACTTAACTCACGGTTGATAGAGGAGCTAGCGTCGATCGATGCTCGCTCGACGCTGGCCCCCTCTTCAACGTTCGCCGGCTCGCCTCGTGCCTGACCGGAACCGGTTCCTCGGCCATTCTCTCATGAGAGCTCTTAAAGTGCAGAAGTGTTATAGCGTTTTTCAGTTTTTGTCTTATATCTAGTTTTCGACCACAGCCTTCTCAATTTTTGGACATTCTCGCAACTCAAAGTAAAATCTCGACTCGGCTAGTAAAACTCGGACTTATTCTCTAAAATAGCAAGATCAGCTCTAACGACCATCGCGTAGCGCGGGACGCGCTCTTTGTCTGTGCCGTACCTATTAGACGAAATAAAATCGACGATCCTCAAAAGTGAACCTCGCGTCTACGAACTCTCTTTCTTTATTTCACAAACACTTCACCCGCCCACCAGATCCTCGCTCAAACAGATATATTTCCAACGCAAGTATCTTGCTCAGCAGTATTTTTAGTTGCGTAAACGCGTCTTTCTCACTCGCGCCGAAATTAAATTCTACGCCCATTTTCGATAGGTTAGTCAATGGACAAGCTGTCGTCGAGTATCCCGCGATAAATTTGCGGAAATATCCGGCTAAGCCCAGAAACGCTTGTATCTATCGGGCGTTTGTGGGTTGTGGAAAGCGCCTTACAGCCTCCGTCTTCCGCTCTGAAGGTCGTACAGAACCGCTTTTTATCGTGTGACCTAAGAACTCGACTTTTCTCTGCAAAAAACCGAATTCTTCCCAATTTATCGTCAAACCAGCTCTGCTCGCCGTTCCAAGCACCTTCTCGAAACTCTCCATTCCACTTTTTTCGTCGTTCGAAGGGACGAACGGATCATGCATGTATACTAATACGGTTCCATCTCGAATCAAGTCTCTAAAAATCGCGTTCACAAATCGTTGAAAAATGGACAGCGAATTGCATAAGCCAAATGGTACTCGCAAAAATTCGTATTGGCCATCGGGTACTACAAACGAGTATATTTTACGCTCGAAGGATCTACCCTCACATGGAAAAACCCGTTCTTCAGGTCAAGCGTACTGAATATTTTGGCACCCTGCACCTGATGCAATGTGTTTTCTATCAAAGGTAACGGATAACGATTCTTTACGACTTTTTTTTATTTAGTAGACGATAGTCGATACATAGTCTGTGCGAGTCGTCCTTTTTTACCAACACCACCGGACTCGCGTAGTCAGAGCAAGAGGGCCGAACTATGCCCTGCTAACAATGTCTTACTCTAATGGCGATAAGCGCCGCGCCTTTTGATAGACCGGTTCATCATCGCTTAACACGTTTTATCTGAACGTCAGTCAGAATCGTTTTATTCGGTTTATAATTCGCGATTAACTTCGCTATTACGCGCGTGCACTCTACATCGTGCACATCAACTCGATTTGCTTCTCGTTCATCCTGTACATCAATCTAAAATATATCCGGTCTATTTCCGTCGTCGAGAACCTCGCAAATAGGCTTGATCGGGATTGTACCTCGTATTTCGTGCAATTGTACTGTATCTAGAAAATTAGATCCGATCAACAATTTTTGTCGCGATACGGCGTTGGACACGACTCGAATTAGAATCGGGTAAGAGTGCTCATCTACCGTGAATTTTGCGCAAAATTCTCCCAATGCCTGAATGTTACTAGATCCTACTCCCGAGATTTGAATTGCGGTCGGCTCAAGTTGAGATAAACCTAGTTTTGCATATTCGTCCTCGCGCATCAAGGTAATGTCGCTCCCTGTGTCCAGGAGCGCTTCCATTTGCTTACCATTTATCGCAATATTTTTCCCGAATTTCTTACGCATACCGCACGCCATAGTACGCGCATTTCTCGATTCGTCAAGCTTCTCCATACACTTTAACGCTATATGTCCGTGCTTACCGCACTTAAAGCATTTGGCGCCGAGGTCCTTTGTTAGACACGACGCGCTGACGTGGTCGGGCATGCCACGGTGGAAACAGCGTCTTGCGTTTGTTGTTTTCCTCGTTTCGCTGCCGTTTGCTCTGCTCCACTCACTCTTCGCGCTCTCCATAGGTCTCTCGTACTGCTCGGCTTTTGACGATGCCCGGCCCCGTTTGCCTTGCCTGTTGGAACTCGATACACCGCGATCTCGTATCGTTATCTTCTTGGATGCTTCTAATAGAGCATCTGTTGTACCAAACCGCTGTATACAGGCTTGGTCGCTCAACGTATTGTCCGGTATTCCGTCTATAAGATAATCCATTAACTCATCTACGTCAATTGGTACTCGGTTTCCCAGTATCATTTTATCATGAGCATATTCATAGAATGTCTCTTCCTTTTACCATGAACGTACTTGGAATGTTTTCCGCATCGTGACCTTACTTTGACGATGTCGAAATATTGATTTTAATTCGTCGATAATCGCGTCGAAATTCATACCAATGTACTCGGGCCTCGAGTGGAACTACTCGAGCGCCTTCTCCTTCAGCTTCATTCCAATTAAAATTTTTGCAGCATCGTCCTCGAGTCGATACGTTTTTTTTTATGAATTTCAACGGCTTTTCCCGCGATTCAAAGTCACCGCAGATACCGTCAAATTTACTCACCAGAGAGGCGATCTCCATCAGAGGTATTCGCATATGTCCTTGCATGAGCGCCGACGCAGCACGGTTACCGTTGTTGGCCCTAGTTTGCGCTACCTGGACACTGGTTACCGCGCAAAATTTCGATCTCTCGTCGAGCTAACGCAAGTTCGCGCTCAGCGAGTTCTTTGTCACGTCTACAATGTTCAATTTCTCAGTTATACAATTCATTCGCACGCCGCGCATTTTCGTCGTCGTCGTCGTTTTGTTCCTGCGTCCAATCACTGGATGGATCCATTTCCATTAATCGAAATATTAATTCGGCTTTTGTTCCTGCCACTGGCAATCCGCGCGTTCTCGCAATATGTTGCAATTGGGCCGGTTTAAACTCGCTTGGCTCAAGCATGTTTGGCGATTTTCACCAGCACACTCACACGACAACTGAACCCCGTACACATACAAAATCGTCGTCCAGACACAATGACCTCTCACTATCAACTCGACACAGTCTTTATCATGTATGTTTACTCCATCTGAGTATTCGTCTTATCGTCTTTAGTCTTTATTTGACGCGTCACTTTCACAATATCTATGTTTAACACAGCAAATCACATAACACCGATCTCATCGACAAATTCTCTTCATCGGTATCTCGGACGAGCCCCCACATGTAATGTGGGATATTAATATTGTCGTATAGTACTGCATAGTTTGATATAACATTTTATTTCGTACATAAGTAAATACGAATATTGTCGTATAACACGGCATAGTTTGATATAACATTTTATTTCGTACATAAGTAAATATTAACTGTTGCTTGTACGAAGCCCAAACGGTGACTAACTGTTTCCTTTCTGTGCTTAGACGCTCGTCTCCCATACTTCGATACACACCGCCTCGTCTCTCTCTAGCTTTATTTACATTTCTTCGGGCAAATGACGAAATAAACCGTTGAAGGAAAGGAAAGAGACATAAAGCCGTATATCCCAGAAGGTTCTCGAGTTATCTTATTAAATAGAGTACTTATATACTCCAGTATAGGCTCGGTTAAATTCGATAGTACAGATGTGTGTTTAAAAGTAACGGAGAACAGGAAACGCAGATAAGGGGCAGGGTGAAAAAACAGAGGCAGTGATAAACCAGGTATGGGGAATAAGGACAGGAAAATTACAAAAAGACTGGAGACGGAAAATTTGGATGTTCGACACACTAGTATGGACAGTGATGGGATATTGCGCCGAAATATGGGGATGGGAAAAAAGAAAAGATATAGAAAAGATGCAAGAAAGATAATTAAGTTGGACGATGGGAATTTAATGGAGAACGCCGGGGTACATGGTAAGGGAAGAGGCAAAGAGGGAAAAGATAAAGACAAGGACGGGAAGAAGGGCATGGAAATACGAGGGAAAGCTCACGGCAGAAAAAGGGAGCGAGTTGGTGAGGCTGTGCATAGGGGAGATAAACAAGTGGGAAGGAAGAAAAGAAGAAGTACCAGAGTGGGAAAGTGGGAGAAAGGAGCTAAAACAACAGGGCAAATGGGAAACAGAAGAGGAAAGGCAAGTGGAATATGAGGAGGTGGCAAAGAACGATAAAGAAAGGCAGAGATAAGAGAGATGGGAAAGAATCAAAGAATCAATATATAACAAATGGTATAGAAAGATTTTAACTGAGGAGGTACCGAGATACTTAAGAGCAGGATGACCGGAGGAGAGATACAGAAGGATAGCGAGGTACAGATTAGGAAATGAAATGAGAGGCGGGCGGTATTGCGGGACAGGAGGAGAACACATTCGGTTGTGCGGCCAGGAGGAAGAAACGTGGGAACATGTATTAGACAGATGCAGAGGAGAAGGGGAAGAACAGTAGAAGTAGGAGTAGAAGAAATAATAAGGGACATACTAAATGACAGAGAAGAAGGGGAAGAATGGATGAAGGATATAGATGACAAAAGTAAAGAAGGGAAGAAAAAAGAGACGTGGGAGGAGCGCAGTAGAAAGAAATGAAAGAATGAAGGATTGGAGTGAACGAATTGGACACGGAAGTTTCCGATTCATTCACTCCAATCAGTTCACAAAGAGGGAGAAGGGAGTTAATAGCAATAACAAGATACATAAGATAAGCAAAAGCGGCGAATACGAGCGAAATATAAATTAATCAGACGGGCACGAGAGAAACGATAAAACGAAAGGAAATAAAAGGCGAGTGAAACGAGAAGGAAACACATAAGAGCGAAGAAAAGAAAACAAAGGAGATAGAAAATAGAATAAACTAAGGTAGGACAAGGACAACGTAAATATAGCATAAGGACGCGAAGACATGTAAGACACGGAAAGATAATGTAAGAAAGTTGTAAGCAAAATGTGAAATAATACAGAAAAACGAAGTCCTTGTAACCCTAAAGGGAATCAATAAATACATATACAATACAATAGAACACAATTTCACCTTGAATTTCAGTGTCACGGGCAATTTTGCAACTACAGGTTTTAATAGATCTCCAACGATCTCAAGCTGGAGAATCATCTGGCGAAGTGGCGACCAATAATTGCTTTCCATCCAGTGCGATACATCGGGGCCGCGCCACAAAAATTTGATCTGTCGGGGTTGTAAGGCCCGATGTACATACTGGCGGTGGCGTAGTCTCTTGGTATCATCCTCAGGGAAATTAATCACCAACGAGTTAATTTTTATTTAGGAAATTAAGTTCATGCGCGAAAGACGAAAAATAGAAAAAATATTATTGAATTAAAAACTCAACACGTTACACGAATCGCTTAATGTTTACTTGGTATTATGGAAATAAATCTTATTGTTAGATGTTTCACTTGAGAGTAGTTTGAAGGCACAGTATGAATTTGATATATTCTTTAGACGCGAAACTATCTCAACTGTTGCGCAATAGTTCTTGATGAGTGTCGGCGGAGGTGAAGTTTTAGACTGAGAATTCGTAGTCGGTGATGAGAATTCCTCAAAAACGGACATGGGTGAGACTCAAATTTTCATGAAATTGATATTGGTGTAAAAATTAAGACTAGGAGGATTTTTTCTCATCACCAACTACGAAAAAGAAGTTTCGGTGGGAAGGAACGTGGATATCGCTATTGGACCAAGTTTGCCTGTCGGGAAATTCCCGTGACGAGCTAGCCGCCATAATAAACAGTTTTCCGCACTTGAGTCCAGTGTCGAGTGAGCGCGGAGGTTAATCGTTTTATTAGGGTGCGCGACTCGGCTGGTCAAATGGTCCTCGAGGATAGTCCATGCTGCTCTGCACGTGTACTTTATTGTTCACAATGTCTGAAAATATTTCTTTGCGGTAATAAAGACAATACGGCTTAAAACGTAAAAGAAATTGAGATCGTCGCATCTGGTCGCTAAATGTAGCGATTGTTTGACTCGAGGCAAGTGACACGTACGCCGCGGCCCGTATACTCATTTATAATTCGCGAGTTTCCCTTCTTTATTGGCCTTTAGTGTAAAGAGGGCGTCGTATCCGAAAGAATAGTATTATTTAGCTATGAATATTCTTGACTAAATTATCGTCTAATGATTTAAACTACCAACATGCCGCATGCGACGAACACACTCTGTACATATAATGCTGATAATTATATGGCTGATATTAAATTAGAAAATATCGATAATAATGCAAATATAATAGATTTTAATGATCCCACATCATGGCACTTAACTAATAGTAACATACGCATATTTGTTCAACATGGGCCAGAGTTGTGCAATAATTTAATGGTTTGTCCTGATAGAGAAAATAGGCATTTTGATAAAAAAATGGTTTGCAAAAATCATGTCAAACGGAGAACAAGTACGTATAAATTGGTTGATATATTGCAAGGGAAACGTTGCACTATTCTGTTTCGGATGAATTATTTTTGGAAAAAAAACCGAATGTATGGACCGCTGCGGGGTTTCGAGACTAGCAGCATTTAAATCCTATGTTACCACGTCATGAAAATTCATTACTATATATCATAGAAAAAATTATGTCGAATGGAAAACTTTCAAATAAAAAATTAAGAAAGGTGGTTTTATTCATGATAAATTACAAGAAGGAATGTAAAAAAAAACGGAAAATGAAGCCATATTCTAAAAGTCATTTTGAGTGCCATCCTACATTGCGTAACAAATAATGACGCTTTGAGAACAACTTGTAAACAAAAATCGTCATCCCGAATGTCGAAAATTTCTGAACACGATAGAAATAATCAGTCATTACGATCCTATTATTGCGCAACACATTGAAAATCATAAGAACAATTAAGTTAATTATTTCTATCGTACAATACAAAATGATAATACGATAATTAATATAGTTGGTTCTAAAATTAGATAGCATATTAGCGCCAATATTCGAAAAACAAAATATTTTTCTATTCTATTTGATAGCACGCCTGACACTTCTCACCAGGCACAGATGACGCAAATTTTGCGCTATGTTAACATTGATCCCAATACGAGTAAATGTAGCATTGAAGAATTCGCCATAGACTTTATTGTGACACATGAAAAAACTGGCGAAGTACTTACGACTGACATTGAAAACAAGTTAATATTAGACGGATTAAATATGAGAAATATAATAATCATATTATAATGGAACGCATATGGCGAGCCAGGATATTACGTTTAAGGGGTCACGTACAGTTAGAATTTTCAAAAAATCGATTTTTTTTACATTTTCTAAAAGTAGCACATTGAAAAGTATTCTGTGAAAATTTTAGACGAATCCGACTGTTGGGTATGGAGATATGTAACTTTGAACGGAAATTTTTCTTCTGCATGTAAATCGTACTGAAAACTTTGAATGCGTTTTTCTCGAAACCATGTTTTCGAACACGGTGATCACTGTACCTCGGAAACGGCTTTACCGATCGACTTGAAATTTTGCTCACTTTTTCTAGACATAATTGTCCTCCGGATGAACGAAGGATTTTTCTGCGATTATTTTTTTTTTGTATAGCTGAAAATGTGAGCAAAATTTGGGTCGAAAACACAACTTTGACTTCCAACATCCACCATTTTGTGAAAAATCATAAAATTTTCAAATCCTTCGATCAACCGGAGCATTATGTCATTAACTAATGATCCCTACTTTTATTTTGATTTCGGACGATCCGGTGACGAGCTGCACTGATCACCGCGGAGGACCTTTTTTTTTTGGGACCCCTACGTTACGTGCGGTTATGGAAAAAATTCTGCATATTTTGCAATGAAAAAATTGTATTATTTACTTAAAATATATGTCTTTTGTATGGAAAAAGATTTACGATTAATTATTTAAATGTGTCCCCAAAAAAAATTCGCAAAAAACCCCTTTTTTTCGAAGTCCTAACTGTACGTGACCCCTTAAGGGCTTACATACACTTGTCATTTTCAAAAAATCGTTTTTTTTTGTATTTTCTGAATATACATATATTTGAGCATACACACTCAAAATTTTATGTCAATCAGACGAATATTTTCGAAGTTATAGACACATTTATGGAGGCGCGTTAGGGAGGCGCGTCTCACAGTCGGGGACCGGCGTGCCAGCTGCCCCATACGGTGATCAAGAAGTCGTGAAGAAGGAATGTATTGGACACGTACAGAAGAGAATGGGAACGCGACTCCGAAATTGTGTGAAAAAGAAAGTGGAAACGGTGGAAAAAAGGATGGAAAAAAAATACAAAAAAAAACTCTCGGTGGAAAAGGCAAGCTGACAGCAAAAATGATCGACAAGTTGACAGTTTATTATGGCTTAGCAATTAGGAGAAATTGTGATTCGGTTGAGAATATGAGTAATGCAATCTGGGCCACATTTTATCATTACTGCTCGAAAGACGAAAATCAACAACACGCAAAGTGTCCGATCGGATTGGACTCATGGTGCTCTTGGCAGCGGGCAGCAGCTGCTGATAACTTATCAGTTTATAAGCATGATTATCTGCCATTTCCACAAGAAGTTGCTGAGGCCCTGAGGCCCATTTATGAAGATCTCAGCAATGAAAAATTATTGGAAAGATGTGTGGGTGGTTTCACCCAAAACAATAATGAAACCAACTGGTGTGGAAGATCTCTCCAAAAGTACTTCCAGCCGGATCAAAAACGGTGGAAATGGCTGCATATATAGCTGCTGGCATCTTCAATGAAGGGACAGCTGCCCTTTTATATTATATGAATGCAATAGGCGTCTCACTTGGGTCCAATGCGCATTCATATACAGATAAAGAAGATGCGCAGCGCATCAAGATCTCCGACCTGAGATCACACGAGAGCACCAGAGAGGGAAGAATGGCTCGCAGACAGCATCAAATCGAATTATTAGAAGCTGCCAACGATGCGAACGGATTATTATATGGCCCTGGAATAGATGACTCCATGTAAGTTGAAAAAAAAAAAAATTTACCACATGTAAAACGCTTTTGAAACTTTAAACGCGTTTTTCTCAAAACTATGTTTTCAAAATCGGTGATCAAGATTTCTCGAAAACGGCTGAACCGATCAGTCTCAAATTTTAACACAACCTTTTTAGCTAGATTTTTTAGTAATTAATCGAAGATTTTTATTCTCCGATAAATATTTTCCATTTTATAAACAATTTAAGGCTTAAATTTTCGTTCAAAATCGAGTCTTTTATTTTGAGAAGTCGCCATTTTGTCAACAATTATTTTTTCGCTAATTCCTTCGATTAAATACTAGATAATGTATTATATTAACGAAATTTATTCGGTTTTTTCATTTCAGATTATCCGGTCCAGAGATATCGTGATCACCGCAAAATTGGTTTTTTTTGCGGAGCTCTAGGAGATCGGCGATAGCAACATTCGCGATGATTATTTTGACAAATAAAAAATATGTTAATATATTATAAGGTTATTATAATATGTACACCAATTTTCAAATTAATAAATTGAATAGTCTGCGCGAAAAAAATTCTTGAAAATCCGTCTTTTTAAAGCCTTCTAACTGTATGTAAGCCCTTAAACAATATGGCGAAATTTGTTGCATGCACGTTTCACAGCCTCAATTTAATATGCGCTCATGCTGCACAAACATCTGTTCAAATGAAGTCATGATTCGAAACAATTCTAAACAAGTTAAAGCTTTACGAAATCTTTAATAATAGAATTTCTTAATGAAATGTGTGATGAACAAAGACAAGTTACCGTAGGCTCAGTAAGAAGTGCTCCAATGTTGCTAAAATTTTTTTTTTTAATTACTTTGTTGCACTATTAATATTTTAGAATACAATATTAGAAAAGATAATCAAAGTAAATTTACTTTTACAAGAAAGAAAAACCACAGTCAAAAATGCTGCCAAAATGATAAATGAAATTCAACCATGAAATTCAACCAAATCATGATGTTATGGGGAGGCGTAAGTTAAACAGCTGCCACAGGCGCTTCATATCCTCGTTACGGCACTGTGCAGGAGGAGTCATATATTAGTAAAGCTTCCGCACACTAACTGCCTCATGATTATACCCCCGTTACGGCCCTGTGCAGGAGTCATATGTTAGTAAAACTTCCACACACTAACTGCCTCATGATCCGCTTCAATTTATCGACAATTAACACAAACATTTTCGGCCAAATGTTATTGCTATAATTGTGCACTTATACCAATGTAAGGTTTCTCAGCACGTATGTTATTATCACTTTAATAGCACTAATATTTTTTGGAATGAACATTGTTTGGAATCGGTAGATACAAATGTTGGTATAACTAATTTTATTTGACAGGTATCCTAGTAGTAACAAAACCTGTACTTTCTTTTACGATGTTCTAAACTTTGTATGCATTAGCGTGTCGAACACTATGAGTCATATGACTTACCCAAATGTCGACTCATTACGTTGGATAATTTGGGAATGGCATTCTGTCGTAGAGCCACGCTTGTTATTAGCGTAAAGTTCTTTTAACAAATTGAATCTCAAATTAGTTTTTCATATGTTTTTTTAGTAAGCCCAATTTCATCGTTAGTTTGGACTTATTGTTACAGTGAAAGTAAAGTTAATGCTCCGAACGCTATCCTGTTGTCTCAAATAAATGCCTTTGAACTTCAAGAGTACTAATTTGCATAGAATCTTAGGCGTAGTATGTACTGGTATTTGTAATGGCGTTATAATGTTGAAATAAGTTAATATCCTCACATTTTGAGTGCCATTATGTGTATCGTCCATAGCATGAAGTGTCGTAGGCATTGATACTTCAAGCCTTCTTATACCATCCGCAGTGAAGTTGTTATCCTTCTGGTTGGTGCACAAATATGGCGAGTCCGGGAGTTCACTGAATTTGTAGTTAACAGAAGTTTCTTCATCTAGCAAAATATTTGAAAAACAAAGGAAAATAGCGGTAAGTGAAAAAATCCGGGATAAAAAGGTTCAATAATACCATAATATCATTGAAAAAATACTGAATAATTCCAGGCCAAACTTTATGATTTCAAAAGTCAATTTTATGATTTCAAAGTATCTTAAGTATTTCACACAAGACTTTTATATGATGTCTATCTATTGAGCGCTCGTATCAAGTGTGAAAACTGAAACGAATGCGCACTTTATTCACTTGTAATAAAGTCTTTCTGTCTAAGACCAATGGATCATTTCTTAGTTTTTATATTTTATTATCGATGAATACATCGTGTTTTCTCATCATAGCTGCCTCACTGCTGCCTGCTGTCTTGAATTCTCTCTATAGGTACCTCCTCCTCTACTTTTATCCAGTACTTATTGAAGTCTATATTTGCCAATGACTCGTGATCACTCTCATATTCCACGATGTAGGGTACTCGATTCATGTGGTCCCCGTGCCTTGCACGATTCAGGGTCCTCGATTAGCGTAAGTTCTCTTACTTTTCACGATCTAGGTTACGTAATTGGCGAGAATCTCATAGCCTCTCACGCTTACTACGAGACTCGTAGCAGAAAATGCCCAAATATTCTATTTCCATTTTTCTAAATGCAATTTTTTCAATCCAATTTTTCATCCAGCGTCGAGGGCTTTTCTTTTTTTCTTATTTATAATATGTTGTACGCTGACAAATTCCGCAGTGATGGTGGCTACACGTCTCATAAACATCCCATGCAAATACTGGCTCGCCGAGGCTGGTGGATCACTTCACTTTGCGTTCGGACTCGCAGTAATCTGTACAAGTGTTGTACGCGTATCCGTCTGCGCGCGCGTTCAACATAGTTAGAGTACATATGCATACACTGAAAGCGCAATCCATACAAGTCTTTATAACCACAACCGCGACACTTCGAAGACTAACGGTAGACTCGTTGTTCCACAATCCCTAAAAATCGCAAACATCT